>CM039664.1:6407600-7007600 GCA_022405105.1 Aristolochia contorta
TGGGATTTGTGAAACATACCTCATTACTGTAGTAGTCAGTCTCCCTCTCTCTCAGTTGTTCACTCTCTCTCTCTCAGTTGTTCTCTCTCTCTCTCTCTCTCTCTCTCTCTCTCTCTCTCTCTCTCTCCGGGTGATTCTCACTTGGAGCCATCAATGAAGAGTTACTTCACCCCTCTCTTTCCACGGTGGAAGAGAACTAATTAAGTTACCACTGCACAAATATTTCCTCATAAACCTTTAGCTCGTCGACTGTAATTAAACTGGAACGCCTGCTTTTTCCTCTTCTTCTTTGTTTCCTCTCTCTCTCTCTGGCCTTTGCACGGATCACGCTCCCCTAGAAACCGTTACACTGTTCTTCACTGTTTCGCACTACCCTCCCATTTTCCATCTCCGACATAAATATTGCAAAATCGCTAGCTGAGCGAGGCAAATCATTAATCATGATTCCTCCCCTCGTCGTCAGTACTCGAACGTCACTGATAAAGAAAAAATACCCCGAGTCGAGGGAGCTCAAAACAGAAGAGGATTTCTCTATCATCATCTACAGTACACTTTAAAGATTCAATAATACTCGATTAGTCACTTCAATTTGACATTACACCCTCAATTATATATACGCGCCAAGCCAATTCAAAATTAAAATAATAATAATAATAATTAAGCCCTCAAAGAATCAGACAGGGAGGGGCCGTATTCGCGTGGGAGTGCTTCAAATTCCTTTACAACTATTTCACAGATTTTTGTCCCATTTCCAAAAGACATCTGCTCCGGCCTGCCCACTATAATAAGAACTGAACTCGGGCTTCTTTGCTTGCTTTTCAGAGAGGAAAATAAACCAAACAATGAGTAGCTAGCTAGTTCAGAATATATATTCTCAGATCGGTCGATTACTAGTAAAAGTTCAGCAAACGCAGGGGTCACTTTTTCCATACCAAAGCATACGATATACATAGCGGAATCAAATAAGCAAAGATGAAAAAAAAAATACTGAAAACGACACGACAAGGAGAAGAATCCAGTACCCACCACGCACAAGGATACAAACCCAAATCCCAAAAGCTTGCTCCAGCTGCGCCTAAGCATCTGCTTACAGGCTCCAGTCCACGGGCTAGAGGTCACGGCTGGAGCCATAGAAAGAGACGACCTAGCTAGACGCGTTATTGCTAGGTCGCGAGAGGGAGTAGGGACCAATTAGAGACAGACGGAGACGGAATGAAATGTCCATGAAATTAACACGACTATATGAAATTAAGCCTACCTACATTAGGGAGGAAAAAGGAGAATAGACGCTTGAGGGAACTGGGGAACTGGAATGGGTAGCACTGACTGACTGATTGATAACACGCAATCTGAAACGTCATTTCATGGCTGTATGTCAGTTTATTTCATCCCGTCCTTTGTCTGGTTCTCTCTAATCAAAACATAAAAAGAAAAACAAAATGCTCCTCGTGACTGACTCGTCAGTGGATCCTTCGCTCACTCTACCCAAATAACCAATCACCAATGAAATGTTCAATCTCTCGTTCATCGATCTGTACTTCTGTACATTAACAAATCGAATAACCTCCAAACTACAAGTGTCATAATGAAACAGATTTTAACGGGAATGCCATTATTAAGCAGGATGTGTAGAAGAAAAGCTTCCTCCATGGCAGCCTCAAGGAGTAGCGGAGAGTACTGTTGCAAACACTTGCTAACACATCTACTTCATTCTGCCATTACGCACAATAGCTTATTACATGTTTTTAGCTCATGAAGATAATAAACCCACAGTGAAGAACCAAAAAGTGATCTAGCAAACTGATGCAATGATACAGATACACAGAATGTTCGAGGTTCTCTATGTTACACAATATAAAGCAACCTGCTTCGACAATAGGTCACCCACCCAACCCGAACTCTCCCAGTCTCCCCAGTCTCTCCCTCTCAAAGCCGACGTAAGCCCAGAATAGTTTTCCTGATTCTCTCATATTACAAAACTAAACCAAAATTGAGACAGGTATTGCCCAGAAGGTACAGATGCCACACTCTATAAGAGACAATTAAAGATCAGGTGATGAAAACAATGGAAGCTATCAATTTTAAAGCCACTGGAACCCACTCACTTGTTCTTCGCCACAACCCTGAAGCAGGCGCCAACATGGAGAAAGCAGCTCAGGTAATGTTCCTCCCTAAGCCTTGATAAAGGAGACAGTTGGCTTCACTATTCGTAGCAAACTGAGATTGAAACACAACGCACCAGTCTCCACAACCTAAGCTCACATCTGTCATGCATACTTCCTCATTTTTTCCGGTGTTTGTTGTCTCTTCTGACTCTAACAATTTTCCTGTTGGACTTGTCATTGCCTATAGTCCCCAATGAAAAGCTTCCTCCAGGTGCTACATCTAGATTACCGGTCACTGCTGCAAAGGGAGAGGACGGATTCTGTGGAGCTGCTTGTCCCACAAACTGAAAGACCTGTTGCCCGCCAGATTGAACAGGGGTAGAACCAAAAGGAAAAGGGGAGGGAGAAGTAGCTGGTTGACCAAATGATGACGCAGCCAGTCCAGTAGATGCTTGGACTGTGTCCTCTGCCATGCTGTCCTCAACATTCATCTGATCATTTGAGGGAGAAGTGGCTCCAAAACCGACACCAGCATTAGACATTTGAAACATAGGGCGGGCTGAAGGAAATGGATTTGCAGTGGCACCAGATGTAGATGCATTGAAAGTAAATGTTGGAGGCAAGGAAGAAGATCCAAGTCCAGGAGATGAAGTATTAAAAGTGGGTGGCCCACTTCCAGAGGTAGAGGAGGCAAAAGGAAATCCTGTTGTCTGAGAGGTCGAAGAAGAGGAAAATGTAAAAACGGAAGAGGCCGGTTGAGAACTTGAACCAAATATGCCAGTGGAAGGACTAGCAGGCTTCGAACCAAAAAAATTACTGGTAGAATTGACTGTCTGTGAACTAGAACCAAACAAGTTACTTGTAGAAGTGGCAGGTTGAGAGTGTGCTCCAAACATGCTAGGACTAGAATTGGCAAGCTGTGAATTAGAACCAAATATGCTACCAGTAGCACTGGCAGGCTGTGAATTAGAACCAAATATGCTACCAGTAGCACTGGCAGGCTGTGAATTAGAACCAAATATGCTACCAGTAGCACTGGCAGGCTGTGAACTAGAAGCACTGGAAGGCTGCGAACCAAGACCATTATTTATACCAGCAGGCAAACTTGCCTGTGAACTAAAAGCAAACATGCTACCAGAATTTGTAGCCTGTGAACTAGAACCAAATATGCTGGGTGCAGAACTAGTAGACCCGGAGCTCGAGCTAAAGAAACTTGCAGTAATAGAATTGCTAGGCTGGCCAAATTTACCTACAGCAGTATTAGCAGTTGCAGAACTAGATGGCTGTGCACTTGGCCCAAATAAACTAGTAGAAGAGCCGACTGAAGTAAATGAAGGAGAGCTCCCAGAGGCAACTGATACAGGTGGTTTAATTTCAGTACCGGCAGCTGAAACAAAAGGTTTAGCAGCAGAGTTTGAAGACCCAATAATGGACCCTGTGGTGCAAAATGATGAGGAAGCATTCAATCCAAACGATGGGGATGAAGAAGAAGAAGAACCAAGCTGACTCACTAAACACTGTGAGATTGAAGCTCCTTGAGTAGCAAGCAAAGAACCTGATGTACTGTTACCAAAAGCGCCAAAACTCTGGGTCTGGATACTGGAAGATGATGTAGCAGTCATGGCATTAGTCATAGTTGATGCACCAAACGGAAAAGCAGTAGTTACCGCAGCTGTGGAAGGAGAAGATGCAGTTGAGGGTTCAGATAAGGTTGATGCCCGCTTGTTCTTTGCAACTGAATCAGTGACCTCCACAACTGAAGTGGCTGCTGTATTAGAAACAACGTTAGGAGATGATGAAGCTGAGTTCCCAGATACAAAATTAAATATTGAGCTTGAAGCTGCCACAGATGGGCTGCTGGCAGAAGCTGATGTGTTTGCTGACATGCTACCAAAAACAGGCACTGTAGAAGTAGTAGCAACTGAGGCTGCTGAAGTGGAAGAACTTAGAACACCATTGCTCTGACTTGAACTGGCATAAGGACCAAAGGCAAAGACAGGTGGTACAGCCATGGAAGATAAAGCTGATGAGCTACCATTTTCTGGCAAACTAAACAATTTGCTCGCTTTCTGAGTTTCTTCAATTTTATCAGACACTGAACCTTGGGATCCAGCAGCCATTGGCTTACTGTAAATTCAAAAAGGAAATCAGAAATCAAAAGGAAATTACATTACAAATACAGATTATTCAAAATATTAGTAAGAAACATTTTTCCAAAAAAATATCTAAGTAAATGTTGCAAAAGGCCAAGTGCATACTAATATTTCAACAAAATAATTTGCACTTTTTGGTAAAGACGCTCTGCATTTCCCACTGCAAAGAACACCTCAATATCTTTTTTTTTTCTATTGCTAGGAAACAATCACTGTCATTTTTCTATGCCCCACATCAATAAACATAATCATGTGTTTCTATGAGTTGCATGGGCCATGAAATTAGCCAGTGTGAGAACTCCACTGAGAGCATATGAGAAGACAAGACAGTAAACAATATTACGGCAACAAATAAGAAAAAATAATTTGAAACATAAAAGATACCTAACAAGTGCAAACTATCCCAACATATTAATTTGACACCTAGGAGATAATAATTGAACCTGAAGCTGACCTGTCCAATGCCTCTGATTTAGAATCAGATGTTGCACCACTCTTTGGGATCACAGTAGCAGGGATATGAAATCTAACAGGAGGTTCTTTGTTGAAACTTTTGGGGCCAAAATCAAAATCAGGATGTCCATTCTGTTGATCCTTCTGCACAGACTGCTTATTATCATTCAAAGAAGATGGCTGACCCGTAGGCGTGGAAGACACTGTAGGGAATGCAAATCCTCCATCTTTCGCAGCAACAGAATGGTGTACATCTAAAGCTTTCTCTTTTTTCTCCAAGTCTTGGCTCACTGGTGTTGAAGCATTTTTACCACTGGCAAAATAAGTGTCTCCAGTTTCAGTAGCAACAGACTTGAACTTAGCCTGGGCAGCCTGCAATTTTTCTTTCTCATTAGCCAAAGTATTAGTGGTGGCCCCTTTGATACTGCTGTTATCCTCATCCATATCCAGTGAATCCTTTAGACAAAAATTAAAATATCAAAAGGAGTCATTTAAAAAAATTAAATAAATAACAGAACCTTGCTACTGTAGCAATGAAATTATCAAATGAAACTACAAAAAAATGCAAAAATATCAACAAAAGCAGATTTGCAATAGACTTTGACTTTATGATCTATAAAAAATTTCAACAATGCTCCACTCATCCTAACCTTTTCTTTTTTAAAAAATTCTCATCCTGACCTATTTAAAGCACTGACGGCTACAAGTACATAAAATGAATACCAGAATAACATTTACCTCGGGTGCACTCATATGGAAGGCATGTTTATTTTGTGATTGGCCTGGTTCAGATCTTAACATGGTAGCTGGGGTAACCTTACTGCTGGAGGCAGTATCTTTGGCTGAAGTAGCCACAACAATACCAGAAACATTTTTGGCCCCTAAAAAGGATATTTTGGAAGGGCCATTCTCTTCAACTTTGCCTCCTTTCTCGGAAAAGTCATTTCTAGGGTCAATTGAATCCATCCCACTACCAAGATTATCTAAGGAACCTTGTGTAAGTTGAAACTTTGGGGAATCCAATGCCTCCATACTTTTAAGAGCCTGCCTACTTAGCATATCTGTTGTCAACTTACTAGGTGATTTCTCCCTGGCCAAAGCAAGCTTCTGTTCAGATGATTTTTCTCTAGGTGACGGAACTAGTTTATCAAGTTGTTGTAGTATTTTTCTGGCCATCTCACTTGATTGTGTAGGAACCGTTTGAACCGTCCTTCCATCTCCATTTTCAGTGGACTGCAAATTTGAAGGCCTATCCAACCCTGCCAACTTCTGAGCATCAGAAGTAGGTCCAATTAGAGTTTTTTGAGGTGAACTTGAACTTTTTGATGGAGTCATCAGATTTGATTTCTGACGAATCCTACGAATGGGGCCCACAGATCCAAAATCAGCATCCATGACAGAGCTCCTCCGCTTCAAAGCCTGCATAAAAGCATCAGAACACATCTTAACAGGTAAAATCGATAAAAATACCTGCTTGTCAGCCACAACATACGATTACCCACCTGCTTACCACCAGAAAGCAAGTTACTTGTCCATGGAGATGCTGCTGAAGATCCCCCATGGTAATCTTCAGTGACAGAAGGACCCTATAAAAACAAGTCAACAGAAAAATTCATAAAGAAATGAAATTATAATTCAATTCATCAATAGAAAAGAAGAGAAATGACATCTGTATACCTTCAGTGCTACAGCAGAATGAGCATTCATATATGGAGAACGAGCCATATTATAGATTGCAGATCTGCCTCGCGGCCTTGGTGTTACATACCCATTATCAGGTAACGTACGAGAAGATCTTGATGTAAATGGCATATTAAATGATCTTGGTGTTTTGAAAGGTACTACGCTTAGGAAATTGGGATCTTCCCTCAGTGCCTGACTCCTCAAACCTAAAGTAGTTGGAGATACTCTCAAAGTTCTAGAGCCCATAAATTCTTTTGCAACTTCTGTCGGTGAAGCAACTTCTGTCGGTGAAGCAACTTCCTGAAGTGCCTACAATTTGTTGTAATTCATCAAATGTTTAATTTTTTTAACGATCCAGAAAGGAAAAAGGAAAATCATGCAAAAATCATATGACAAAGAAAAAGCAACGACTAAGTTTCTTTTCCTACATTTAGGCCAACATCAGCAGTTGAGACCCGTCCCAATAGTCCAGAGGTTCCTAAACCATTTTCAGGTGCAGAGACATCTTGTCTTTCCCATTCAACATGATTAGGCAAGTTTTGAGATGTACTGGGTTCACTCCTCTTTTTGTCATCTTCACTTCTTGACTTCTCAGCGGTTGCTGCTAAATCAACAGTTCTTGAACGCAACAATTCTATTAACCGGTTAAACTCATCTCTGTACAGCAACAAAATTTAGCAAAATATATCAAAACAACACAAAAAATAGAGCATAAAACGAAAGTAAATGCAATATTTCAGTTACAATCTGCACAAAAGATTTCAAATGACATGAAGTATGAAGTATGACCACTTGTTTTTTTTTTTTAAATGTTGTGTTTGCATAAAGCCCTTGCCCCTATAGAGACTCGAACTCAAGACCTCTTACTACAAATCCCCCCGTGTGATCACTGAGCTATTACTCAAGTTCTCATGACCATTTGTTTTTAATCTAAAAAATGATGAGAACAGGAGTTCATTAAGAAGGCTGGAAAGAGCTATGAAACAAAAGAAGATAAAAAGACGACCAGGACAAAGCCTAAAGAAAAAATGAGGACATAAATCCACCATGGAGAAAAATCATAGCGAGACCAAGCTGCTTATGGCAAGGTACTGTCAAGCAGCTTCCTCTCTAGCTAGAAAGTCAGGTATGCCATTGGCAGATTTAGGAATATGCTACAAAAGAATGGTTGTGTGCCCACATGTATCCTATATCTCATCAAATTAAATAAAAATAATTTGTGGAGAAAATTATTTCCCAAGGTCCACGAGATAATAACTGATGATTCACCTTTGACAAGTAATAGCTCAGTGGTCACACGTGAGGATTTGTAGTAGGAGGTCCTCAAAGTTGCATGCAACAGTGTCACCACTGAGCTACTACTATGCCTTACCACTGAGGTACGCTATGAGGGTCCTCAACTATGCAACAATGGACTGACTGTCGAAAAGCAGTGAAGAAATCCCATTGTAAAAATGATATACAACCCAAAATGGAACAAAATGTCGGCCTTCCAACCAAATGTCACTAAGCTGGAATCAGTTCAGATGAAAGTAAGGCATGTTCCCATCATCGATAAAAACAAATTACCTAAATAGAAGTCTAGTTAAATGTCAACACTTGCCTCGTAAAGGTTTTATGCTTCAGCAATTGCTCAAATTCATTAATCCCATCATAGACAAGCTTGTTGTCATTTGGATCTTTCACATTCTTGTTCCCGTCCTCCTGTTTTCTTGAGAAATTTTTCTACAAGTGAGAGTTAAAATGTTATATAAGACATAATCTATTATTCAGAACATCAATATATGGAAAGAAGTAAAGCTTTGTGCATGAATCACAACCTAAACCCACAAACAGCAGATCTTTTTACTTATACACTCTACCATAAAAGACAATAAAGCTTCTCCATCTGGGGATCAATGAAAATTGACTAATAGCTAACAACACCCAATTCAATACAAAAATGACAAACTCACAAACACATTTGCAATTAAACGTGGTGAAAGTCCAACGAGGAGACATTTGATAGATATGAAACTAGGTTTCAAAGAAAAGAAGGAAATTTACCAATTCAACCACAAAGTGTGTTTTTTTTGCAAGTTGAAGTTTCTTTAGTCTATACACCATAAGTTTATACATTCTAACAAAACCTCATATGCAATCAAGTGCAAGGTGACGTTTATCTCAAGGAACGATGTCCTGAAAAATCTACTATCCTGCATTAGCGTAACTCTATATGGTCAAGACATAAGATTCTCCTTAAATTTAGGAGCACCATTAAAGCCCCACTCTCTGTCTTTTGAGGCTTTGAGTGAGAAATGTTTCTCTTGTAAATAGATGGAAATTTAAATTCTCTCAAATTCTCCAAAAGCCAACTTCTCTACAAACTAAACCCCCTGTTGACCATCTGAGCCCTTGTTCTATATACCATAAAGTGACTAAAATCACACAAATTCCTTAGCATTTTAGCATCTCGATTCAAGATGTAATATGCCTGAAAATAGAAAAATATTTTCACATACATAAGAATTAGCATTTAAGATGATCACGAAGGAACCCTGAAGATGACATTATTCTTTGTCAGGATTAGCCACCAGTAACGGATAACACGTATTACTGACCCTATTCCATAAGGCATGAGTAGAACATCCCTTTTAATTTAAGACTTTTCAAATTTTCAGAAATCATTCAAGATATGTAGCTAATAACAACCTTACAAGTTACCATTTCTTTTTCCGAGAAAAAGACACTAGTTACTAGTTGTAACATTAAAATAGGTACAAACACAATCTGAGCTCAAATATACTTATAAAGAATATAGTAATTATCACGAGAAAAAAGAGTCAAAAAACCTACCAAAGATATTAAACTCAAACAGCATATAAGGGCAAATGATAAAAGACAATGGAATGAAAATAAGAGATAATATAAACAAAACACAACAAATATGTAAGCATGCATAAGCCTATAGTTGCACAACATACAGAAACCTCTGATAAAACATAGTTTTAGTTAACTACTACTACAGTAACAGATGGCCAAAAGAAATAACGGCCTAATACCAAGTAAAGAAGTTTTAGTTAACTCCTCGTATAGGAAATTTTTTAACTTACTTCTAATACCGCCCTTGGTAGCTCTTGGCTAACTTCCTTGGCGGATTCTGCTGGAAAACAAAAATTCAGTAGAGCACATTAGTTAGAAAATTCAAAAAAGGGAAAGGATATTTTCTTAAATACTAGAACTTGTTATTTACATGGGAACCTCATATACTATTTGGGACATCACAGCTTTTGGGAACTTTTCATGAGAAAGCCGTTTACATTTTCTAGCTTTAGATGTGATGAGCACTCCAGACAGTGCCCCCCCCCCCCAAAGAAAAAAAAAAGATACTAAGAAACAGTAGAATATATGCAGGCTTTATGGTATGATGTAATTTTCAGAAATAAACACAATAAGCCATCACGTTTAGTGCTTTGAGAGGGTTCAGAAGTACTGTATTGTCATTCTCAACAGGGCAGACATAATAAGGATCACGTAATAGAAAAATATTATTGCTGAATCTTAAGCAATAAAACACGTGAGTAGCTGCTCTGATTGGACAACCGGTGAAACAATAATAATAGGTAGGGCCCGCAAAAAAAAATGGACTGCAATATGGACTTCACACAACCTCTCATAACGTAAGTTCAAATAATACAAAGAACTTCAACTTCCAAATACAACACTTCTCAATAATTTTGAATTAAATTGGCTTATAGGATCTTACAGCACCTTCAGCACCTACTACTGCATAAAATGGTTCCACTCTTTCTTCACCCAGCTATTGCATTTCCAAATTTTTCTAGACTGTTTCTCATGTTTACAGAATTTGGCACTTAATGGTTAGATTTTACTGGTATAGCTGTGCAAGTGGAAGAAGAGCTACAAAGACGCAAAATAATGATCAAAGCATGTTAAATTATCAGTTCTTAATTGGTACGACATCTCATATCCTAATAATACACGTGAGTGAAGAGAAAAATATACACGCTGCACAACATCATCTAAGCGAGAGCTGAATCCCACTTCGAAATGTTACAAAAGAAGTATAAAATACTAAATCAGATCTCCTCTAAAACTACTCCCAAGTAATCATGCAAAAGCTATAAAAGCTTCACCCACTGCTGTTCCAATAATAGAGGTCAAATACATACAAACAGAGATGTGGCAGCGCTGAAATAAAACCCAATTTGTCCACAAAAATAAAATAATAATAATAATAATAAAGACAAAGAACTCCAAAAAAAAGAACGCTCAAAAGCCCACAAGAAGCTCCACAAAATTGAATTCTTCAAGAAACGAAAATTTTAAAAGATGCCCTTCATATTGTGGGAATAAAAGTAAATTTAAAGAACTTAATTTTTTAACAAAAATCCCATTAAATTTACAGAAACAACCATCACACCAATTCCCCGGCATTAAATCTCCCAAATCATAAGCCCTACAGAAACTCGAGGAGAAGTACCAAACCGAAAGTATACGAAGAATAAAATAAGAGCTTCAAATTTAAACATTCAAATGAGAAGAAGAACAAAAAAAAAAAAAAAAAGAAAACTTCAAGCCATTTGAAATAAAAAAAATAAGAAAAAAAAGGAACCTGGAAGAGGAAGGAGACGCTTTCGGAAAACGGACTGGAAGAGTTTGGATGCACCGTCGGCGATGATTCTGGACGCCGGATCAACCAGCTTCGAGAGCCACCCGTTCGTTCCCCTTCCTTCGGGATTCCGCAAAGCCGGGGGAGGCCGATCGTAGGGCGTCGCGGCTCGCCGGGCAGAACGCCGCCGGAACTTTCCGCCAACGCCGCCGTCGTAGAAACCCCCAGCCGCCGTCTCCATCAAAAGATTACAAGCGGAGGAAAGAAAGAGAGAGAACCCTCGAGCGGGCGAGGAGTATAGGGTTTTTATTCGGGGAAGGATCGGAGGCGCAATAAAAGGAGAGAGACAGGGATTTTACGACTCCGACTCGGGGGCAACACAAAAATTAAACTACAATTTTTTTTTCAACTGTTTAAGTAACTAACTCAACTCAATAAGCCTCTCAGTCGACTCTCACCGTAATGACGTCTCCCATTTATATTTACCTACGCTTTCGTCTGCCTCTGTCTCTCTCTCTCTCGCTCGCTCCTCTCTAGGTCTTTTAAACCCTCGTACGTCCTTAGTTTCCTAACCCCCCTGTCCCCATTCTCTTCTCTCGACCGAGCTTCTTCTTCAGTCTCCCCGTCTGCTTCTCTGTGATTAGGCAGGTTTACAAATTTCGAAAGGCAATCTACGAGGTACGTGTTGTGCTTCGCTAACCTAACAGTGATTGCCATGCCTCTTGAGAACAATTTGGATCAAGATTTTTGTTCGAGAAGCTTTACCTTTTTAAAAGCTTTTAAAAGGTTTACTGCTTTTGTGTTTGGTAGCTCTTCAGTCATAGCATTTGTTCTCGTTGCACGTCTGTTTCTTCCGTATTCAGCTTGTTTTTTGGAAGTTTGTTACAGAACTTTGGAAATGCAACTAGATTGCCCTGATTAGTTTTATGCTCTTGCGTTTCTTCATTTTTTAGCTGCTGCCCGGATTGTACCAAAGGTTCGCATAGTGGAGGCCTTTCTCATTCGTCAATGTCAACTGGGCCGGGACTTGAATCTCTTGTTGATCGTACGCGATGCTTTTCGACCTTTCTCGTTCTTTCATTACAACTTGTTTTTAGTAAAAGCTATGAGTGATAATACGTAGTCCTTATGTGCAGAACAAATATCAGTAATCACAAACGATGGGCGTAATATTGTGGTAAGTCATAGAGTTTACTTCTTTTCCGTTTTGTTTTTTTTTTTTTTTTTTTGACAAGATTAATGAAACATATCATATTTATTCAGGGAATTTTAAAAGGTTATGATCAGGCTACAAATATCATTCTGGATGAGTCGCATGAACGGGTATACTCAACAAAGGTATATATATACATCTGTCCCTACAGTGTTCACATTCTCGGTGTGGACTGCAAGTGTAGTATCTCTGGCTTGTCAAAAAGACAGAGTTTTGGAGTTTCTTTTTATTACTGTCCTGTGTCTTCTCTCATTCAAATTCTGATTGACTATGAACTTCTATAGAAATTTTGGAACGTTTGGACTCCCAATGAAATCTGGTCTTCTACTTCACATTTGTAATTTGAGATACTTGAATTATTCCTCAATGTTTGAGCCGATTATTTTGCTTTTGTCTGTTACGGTGGTTGCTTTTTTCTTCCTGAACTTATGTACCGTCTGTATCCTCATTCCTTTGGGTTTGGATCTCCACTCATATTCCCCTTTGTAGAGGATCTTTATCATTTCTTTCTTTGATGGGGAGACAGGATTGCTTGTATCCTCTTTGCATGCTTTTTCTCTTTTAGCTTGCTTGAGCTGCTTTTACCTTATTTCGCCTTCTTAAGATGTTTTCACCATGACTTAATTCTCATGTATTACTTGTTTTTATGCATTTTTTGCCACTGACTGCCCTGTCCTCTGTTCTTCTAACACTGTTTCGTGGCCTTTTGCAGCAAGGCGTTCAACAACTTGTGTTAGGCCTGTATATAATAAGGGGTGACAACATGTATGCCATTTCCATCATTTTTATTTAAAAATATCACGTTTTCCCGTTTTTGAACCTTGTGTTTCATTTTTGTCTTTCTCAGAAGTGTCGTTGGAGAACTCGATGAGGAGCTTGAAGCAAGTCTGGATTTGTCTAAATTGAGAGCACAACCCCTCAAGCCTGTAATCCACTGATTATGATGGAGCTTGACTTGGACTGTATAAGATTTTGTACATCGACTTTGAATCCATCTGGCTAAATTTAGGTACAAACATTGAGGTGAATGTAGCTTATTTCACAATAGAGCTTTGTTGAAACTCTTTTTGACTATGAGGTATACATAACACTTGGTGCTATTAAGTTTTTGGAATCTTCTGTCAATGGTGCTTACTTAATCTAATTTCATGAATGAGGTAACACTGATATGCTGCCTTTTGAATTTTTGTTTGCACAAGTTGGGGGATTTTCAGTGCTTTCTATCTGCATGCCATAGTTATCTGTTGCTTTTGCAGGGGCATAAGCACTTTGCCTTTGTTGTCTCTCTGGGGCCAATATCTAGCAAGATGCAAGATGCGGTTAAGCCACTGTACAGTAACTTGAGTTACTATTTGTTAATACTATGGTTATTTACTTCAATTCTAACTTAACTGAGTGATACACTCATTTTTGGTTTTGTCAAAAAAAAGCTATGCTATTGTAACACCTTGCAGCTTAATTGTTTGGTGAAAATTTTCACTTTAGAATATGTTACTGCCATTCCCATTCATGGAGCTCATTTTGTTGGTTAAATTGGTTTCACTTTGCTGAAACCTGTTTTGGTCTTCCCTCTTGTGACCTTTTGCAGAAAAGTTTACCTTTTATTGTCGACCTGTTCTATTTGGAGTTCTAAAATAATTTAAAAAAAAAAAGTGCATTCAATCGTCATATTTTAATAACTCGATAAGAACAGAAAATATATTATAAAGAACTAAAAAATACTCGTAAACAATTATGAATCATCTGTATTCTGACTCGGGACAGTGTGAATTTTTTTAAAAAAAAAAAAAAAAGCAATGAAGGAATATATGTATCCAAAATCCAAGTCCCAGATCCCAAATATTTGGTTTACTATTAAATTATATCCAGGCAAAATAATTTTAGGCGTAGGCGCTATGGTGCATAAAAGTTTAGAAACGCTTAACAGATGTTATGCTACTCTACTCTAGTTTAAAATTAAAAAATTAAAAGGCATTTTTCTTAAGATGTACATTCTGTCTTTTTTCAACTATATAAAATTTTAAAAAATATCATTTTGAGTGACAGAGTTAATGATTGACGGGAGGAATTCAAGTCAAGTGGAGGGAGAGAGAAATATAAAAGCCTGCTTCAAAATTTTATTTTCTCTGGTTCTTCTCACGAGTCAAAAGGATGGCTTCTCAAACAATGGGACGAATTCTTCGCAGCCATCTTTCCGCCGGTCGGATCTCCAAGCTCACGCGGGCTTTCGATCGCTCCCTTTCTTCTCTCGCTTCCTCTTCTAATCCAATCAGAGCGACCCTTTTTCCCGGCGACGGTATTGGCCCCGAGATTGCAGAATCCGTAAAGCAGGCACGTTTGTTTTCTTCATTTCCTTTTTTCTTTTCATCATTTTATTTCTTTGTTTGTTGAGTTTTAACTCTGGCCGGTTAATGGCCTCGAAATTAATTTGGTCGGAAGTTATCCTCCCTCTTTGTAAATGAGTTTCTGGCTATCGAGGGAGTAACCGCAACGAGGGCCGGAGTTGACAACAGATAAAATTCATGTGCCGGACTGAGGAGCTCTGTGGTGCCTCATGAAGGGTTTTTTTTTTTTTTTTTTTATGACCCTTGTTGAAAATAGAAGGCCTTGGAGGAGCTTTGACCATTCGCTGTGAAATGCATAACTGGTTTCTGTACGTATAGCGGTGACTGTTTGAGTTATGTCTCGCTTTTGAACTGTCTGGTGGTTTTCATAAATCTTGTTTGTTACTTCTCTTGCCTGACTTAGGCTTTCTTTGATTTTTACTTGTACGGCTCTTCTTTGATTTTTATTAGTACTAGTTTTATTTGTCATAGAATGTAATGAAATACCACTGGCATACATAGTTTATGCTGCCTAGGTGTCTGTGGTCTTTTGCTTTCACCACTTGTAGCATCCATACATTTTTGAATCATTTATCGAGTTCATTTATCCAGTTCACCCTTTATCATGCATCAAACACTGTTGTAGATAAAAGGATATCTTGTGGAATTACTGTTTGCTTTTGTAGTAAACAGGATTTACTTCCAGGCATTTGATTACCTAAGAGTTATTTTAACTATTTTCAATTGGAGAGAGATTTTTGGTTTGAGTTATCTGATTATAGAGTATGAAAATCCTTCGAGGCTGCTACATGGTCTGTATTTTAACTATTTTCAATTGGAGATAGCGATTTTTGGTTTGAGTTATCTAGATTATAGAGTATGAAAATCCTTTGAGGCTGCTACATAGTCGATGAGCTTTTACTTGAAATTTTTAATGCATTTGATATATTGTCCACTGTTTTCAGTTCAACACTTTTGGTTTTCTTGTTTTCTCCTCTGGTCCTTCTGTCTCATGACATGGATGTATTATACAGATATTTAGTGAGGCTGAAGTACCTATAGAATGGGAAGAACACTTTGTCGGGGACAAAGTAGATCCCAGGACTCAGAGTTTCCTGACATGGGAAAGCCTGGAATCAGTTAGAAGAAATGGTGTAGGGTTGAAGGGGCCTATGGCAACACCTATTGGGAAAGGGCACAGGTCTCTGAACCTTACCTTGAGAAAGGAGCTTGGTCTTTATGCCAATGTTAGACCTTGCTACAGCCTTCCTGGATACAGAACTCGGTATGATGATGTCAATTTGGTGACAATACGTGAAAATACTGAAGGTGAGTACAGTGGCCTTGAGCATCAGGTAAGCACTGCTCGCACTATATGAAGCTCTGTTCTCTTTCTTAATGGATTTAACATCTGTTATGTTTTTCAATCAGAAAAGGGAATAATTCCATGTCCATTATGATATCAGGTGGTAAAAGGTGTGGTTGAAAGTCTTAAGGTCATTACCCGTCAAGCAAGTTTGAGAGTGGCTGAATATGCATTTCATTATGCCAAGTCGCATGGTCGTCAAAGGGTTTCAGTCATACACAAGGCTAACATAATGAGGCTTTCAGATGGCCTTTTCCTCAAGGTAATTCTGGCTTATATAGTGCATTTGTTTTGTAATTTTGCCATCCTTGTAAATGTAACATCTCTTTTTAATCTGCAGTGCTGTCGTGAGGTTGCGGAAAAATATCCCGAGATTGCCTATGAGGAAGTGATTATTGACAATTGCTGTATGATGGTATGTTTTGAGGTTCATTTTCCATTGTATGATGGTATGGCTTTTGGAGGCATCTTATGTTGGGATTAAGCAATAGGGGTTCATATTTTAGGAGTTTGTTCTTTGTCTTGCTTATCTCAGTACCTAGAAAAACATAAAACCATCGGAACTCATAACTTAAATTATATGAATTATTTCTAATGTCAGATTTCTCTTTTTCTTACATATGGTGGCTTTTGCTGCTAACAGCTTGTAAAGAATCCCACGCTTTTCGATGTTCTGGTGATGCCTAATCTTTACGGTGACATTATCAGTGACCTGTCTGCTGGTTTGATTGGGGGACTGGGATTAACACCCAGGTATTGATAATTTGATACGTAGTGGTCCATTATTCTCTGTTAGATGTTAGGTTAGATTCGTGCTGTGACTAACAGAAGTGATTATTGATGTTAGCATGAATATTGGTGAAGGTGGGATTGCTCTAGCCGAGGCTGTGCATGGCTCTGCTCCTGATATTGCTGGAAAGGTTTGGTTCTGCATCAATCTTCTTTCTCTTTCCCTCACTCCCTCACCCACTCACCACACATACACAAGTCAACAGAGTCTGAACACTTCTAAGTTATTGTTTCCCCAGAATCTTGCAAACCCAACAGCTTTGCTGTTGAGTGCAGTGGAGATGCTGCGACACTTGAACCTCAATAACAAGGCCGAGCAGATCCACCAAGCAATTCTTAGAACAATTTCAGAGGGTAAGTACAGAACGGGTGATCTCGGAGGCTCTACATCCACCACTGATTTTACCAAAGCAGTTTGTGATAATCTTTGAGAAGCCAAGAGTCCGGCAAAGCCTGTTGGTTTCGCTCTACGGCAATATTTTTTATAACGCTGCCCCTTGTTGGCTTTTTACATACTGTTTATATTCATGGTTAACCTGTCAAATGATTTTGGCAATAAGTTGTTCGGTCATCTAACATTGGAAGGAACATCACCATTCTTTTTGAGAGTCAAATGCTATGTGCATCTTCATTTGATGCTCTTTTGGAGCCTGAAAACAGCATGTGAATGACGACAAATGAATCAACTAGTTAGCAAGCATACTCCCACCTACTATTTGGTTATTTTGGTATGTCTTCTGACGCCACCATACAAAACCAGTCATGCATGAGTCTATGACTATGAATTATGTGATTTAAGTGTTTTTTTTTAGATCTAATATGCCAAAGTCAGAGTTATTAATCGAATTTAAATAAAAATTGAAAGGGTAATGCTAGTTGCACCTTGGCCGCAGGAGGACTTATCCGACTATATGCCATTCAATACGAAAATTTATAAAAATAATAAATTATTTTTATTTTATAAAATTTTAAATTGTGGAGGATAAACCTTAGGCATGTGTTATAGATTGGCTGTCATGAAAAATTTTAGATTGGATGTTTTTATTTTGTGCACTTATCATATGCATAATTGCAGTTAGTATTTTGGGTGCATGAATCTTTTGTTGCATTTTTCTAGCACACTGTTAGTATGGGACCTTTACTAATTGGTGAATGGTGATTTTAATAATAAGAAACATGAATTAAAAATTTTAAAAATAATAATAAAAAGATCATGAATTTTAAAATTTTGAATATAATAAAAAAGATCAAGTACAATTATCCTTAAAAAAAAAGAAGTATATAACGAATTAACAATTTATCCTTAAAAATAAATATTAGATAAAGTTTTTATCTTTTTGTTCTATCTATACCAAGTTTGGTTAGATAAATATGGGGCTTCAGAAATCCCCAAAAGTCTCAACTCTCATTTGGAACGACGTCAATTACTACAGTTAGTACTTGTCGTTCTTTCTGTTTCCGATCAGAGCGGAAGCTACTCAGCAGCATGATGCACCTGCCCCCTTTTCAAAAGAGAGGCGCTCTGCGTGAGCACGTCCCGTCCGTGTGCGGTGCTCCATCGTGAGATCCGTCGAATCGAGGTGGAGGCTCAGCTCAACCAGGCAGGGCTGTCGGCAGTATTCCCGTCCTAGGTGTGCCTGGTGGCGTCGGAGAAAGGAGGCCTTTCGACTTCCGACCGATGGCGACTGTGGGACTCTACGCCGGAGTCGCGTTTCTGATCATCGCCCTCTACTGCGGCCTCGACCCCTTGAAGCACAGCGCCATCTCCCACTTCCCCAATTTCGAGGCTCACAAGGTGGATTTCCCGCCCTGGTCGGAAATTCCTGCCGTAGTCGACCCTGACAATCGGTTGCAGAAGGCGGAGATTAAGTTTCTTAATCAAATACAGGGACCAGAAAGCATTGCGTTTGATCCCCAGGGGCGTGGACCCTACACGGGCGTTGCGGATGGCAGGATTATCTTCTGGAACGGCGACGCTTGGGAGGATTTTGCGTACACTTCGCCTAACAGGTGTCTGGTTTCGTTTTGTTCCGTTTTGGTTTTTTTTTTACTGTCTGGGGCGTGGCTAGGAGTTGTGTGTCGTGGAGGCCCATAACTCTTTCTTTGCTCCTTACACCTCTTCATTCATATCTATTGTCTTTTGTTATTCACCTTCTTATCTATTTCGATGTGCTGCCTGAAATATTTTCCCTTATTGTGGTCTTTTAACATTGAGTAATGCTAGCTGCACATATGTGCAGTACCTATCCCACGTACAGCTCTTAAAAATATAAAAAGATATTTTTTATTTTATAAAATCCTATATTCTAAAGGATAAACCCTAGGCATCATCAATGGTTTAGATTAACATGTACGTGGGATAAGTACTGCGCATAAGTGCAACTAGCATTTTCCCTGAAGATTTTGTTCTAAGGTGTATTTTCCTTTTATGTAGAGTGCTGCTTAAGCACTGGGTTGGTGCAATATGGAACACTCATCAACTTGGAATTAGGCGTTCTTTTAAAGAAACTGAAAACTTCACACGAGCAAATGTAACATATAATTCCCTGTTCGCAACTTTATATGTGACAATTTTCATGGACATGATTCAGCTCTGTGTGCCGAAGATGTTATTTTGCTGACATGCTTTGAGCATCTATGCTTGTTGGTCTCCTCCTCACTGAGGAGTTGTAGTCCTGCTAGGTAACTTCTGTTGTGAAGAGCTATTGAATTTCATGATATAAGTCCAGGTTGACAGCCCATAATTGTAATAATAAGAGAGCCAAACATGTTTATGTGTAAATAGCGCTTCTCCTTGCTTCTTTCTTTCCAACTCATGCATCTTCTTGATTGCTTTTGTTTTGCATTGCATGAATATCTGGATCTAAGTATGTGTGTGCTGATTAGGTCAGAGATCTGTGATCCAAAGCCATCACCTTTGAGCTACTTGAAAAATGAGCATATATGTGGGCGTCCACTTGGTCTTCGTTTTGATAAGAAAACAGGAGACTTATACATTGCTGATGCATATTTTGGGTTGATGAAAGTGGGGCCTGAAGGTGGGCTGGCAACATCATTGACAACTGAAGCAGAAGGGGTCCCACTAAGGTTCACAAATGATCTGGACTTGGACGATGAAGGCAATATCTATTTTACTGATAGCAGTACAATCTACCAGAGAAGGTGAGTTTTCTGTCAACAGTTTACTTTATTTTGTCGCTAAAATTTGAGAGTTCTACTTAATTTCTACAAGATTCATCTGACATTGATTATGGTCGCAGGAATTTCATGCAATTGGTTTTCTCAGGAGAGGATTCTGGGAGGCTACTGAAGTATAATCCTGTTACAAAAGAGACCACTGTTCTTAAGCGTAATCTTCAATTTCCTAATGGGCTCTCAATGAGCAAGGACAAGTCATTCTTCATCTTTTGTGAAGGTTCGCTTGGCAAGTGAGTATATTTGTTTTTGCCCTCTATTTCATCTTCTCTCATATACAAGCATGGCATCTATGCCGAGAGAAAATGTTGCTGTGATTGTTCATGAGTTCAAAAAAATTGAATGGATAGAAAAGCTTAACCTCATATCAGAGTAGTTTTATCCATCCATTAGACTGTTTAGATTTGCTCTCCCTTGGAAATGTGATCGAATTCCTGACAAAACTTAAAAACTACAAAGAATCAAGAGTTTCAGTCAGTTGCAATTTTTTTTTTCACATAACATCTCCTATTAAAAATGTTTTTGGAGTATGACACTTTGGAGATACGATAGACATCTTTTAGGTAATAAACAATCACATCTAATCCCTGTATGGAGTTGAACCTTGGTATTAAACTACAATGTCATAGAATGACATTGAGCCAGATGGCAGATTCATTTTGACACGTGATTTTCCATCTGAATTGCAGACTAACCAGATTTTGGTTAAAAGGAGAAAAAGCTGGAACCTCGGAGACATTTGCAATCCTGCCTGGGTTCCCAGACAACGTTAGAACCAATGAAAAGGGTGAGTTCTGGGTCGCAATCCATTGTCGACGCAGCATGTACACGTACATTTGTGGTCTGTATCCAAGATTAAGGAAGTTCCTGCTCAAGCTTCCAATATCAGCCAAATTGCAATATTTGCTCAATATAGGAGGCTACACCCATGCAATTGTCCTGAAATACAGCCCAGATGGAGAAATATTACAAGTTTTGGAGGACAAGCAGGGGAAGGTGGTTAGAGCTGTGAGTGAAGTGGAGGAAAAAGATGGGAAATTGTGGATGGGATCCGTTTTGATGCCCTTCATTGCTGTTTACTGATTGGCGTCCAGCGATCATCTGTAAGACAAGAGGTTCCATTCCAGGGAAACGAATAAGTATCTTGCAGGGAGTAGTTTGATCTTGTAGTATCCTCCTGATCAAACTGAAATGTTTTTTTTTCTTCTTCTTCTTATTTTTTCTTCTTTGTTTGTTTTAGTGTTTATGTTTCCTGATATTTAGCTGTAGTATGAGATGATGCAAGAACTATGAACAGATTGCCTCAAGGAAATAATGCTAAGTGTTAGAGCTGTTTTTCTTTAGTCTAATGATCTTAAAATCTGCTAAGTCTACAAATTGGGCAGTCGGTGGCTTACTCAACTCCTCAATCTTTATACACAGTAACCTAGATGTGTAGCTTTCATAAATTGCACCAACGTGAGGTTGGTACCTTCCCTCACCATAGATAAACCAACTTGGGATTTGTTCTGTACTAAATTTATTCTGATCGAACTGAACACGTAGCCATGGTCGGATTTAGAGCCTCTAACTACTTTAAGTTCTGTTTTATCCCACTATGGTTGTCTGTTTGGTTCTAAATAACAAATCCCAAATTTAAATAAACTTTTACGCCTTTACTATGTTTAGCTGAAGTTAGTGACTATGTTTTACGTAAGTGAATGTTACAAATTGTAACTATCTGAGTAATAAATTGGTTAAAACTTAAAATTATTTTAAATTATTAAATATGAAAAAAAATCTTTATATAAAATACATTTTAAACACGAAAAGAAGTCCTGAAAAACTAATATATAATAATACTATACATGTTTATAGAATCTATTAGTGTATTGGTTTATTTTTTAAAATAGGAATAACGTCACTATTTTTTACTTATTTTCCAGTTTTTTAAGTTTTCACTATATATTTTCGTTCCCGGTTTAAGGGAGGGGGCCACCAGCCACCGCAGTGTTATCTGCTTCCGCAAGAGTTTACTGGTCCTCATTAATGGCGGTCGGCGGCGACGGTTGAAGGACTCTCGATTCCATTCAGCCATTCTGGCTTTGCCGTCTCTGAATTACTGGAGTCTCCGACGACCTGTCTTTTTCTTTCCACTTGCCAAAGTTGAAAGGCAGCTGGTTCTGTGTGCTTCAAGAATTAAAGACCGATCTCGGTTTGACACCTGCCGTTTAACCGTTGCAGTCAGAAGATATGTCAAAAGATAAAAGTTTCCGAACTTTCCCAGTAATGGGTATCTTCTCCTTCGGACGCTTCCGGTTTCTCCTTAGTTTGTTGAGCAACCTCCCCTCGCTCTCGTAAGTTTGAAGCTTCACGTCTGAGGAAGAGAAATCGTAGTTTATTACCTTCTAGGAGAAATTTGGCAGACAAGGGTCTATACTGAAAGACACCCACTAAACCGTTGTCCTCCCGTTTCCTGTTAAAAGATAAACAAATTCGCGATTTACTTTTTATTTATACGCGCGTGCACTCGGCAGCGGATTGATTCTACAGATTTCCGAAGCTCGCAAAGGAATTTTGGTTTAAGTTTTGGCCTTGGGGATTGATAAAAGCCGTCCTTTTTGAAAAAAAAAAGAAGTTGCGGTTCCTCGGTTTTGGCCCTGCCAGTCTGGCTTGATACAGATGTTTCTTCCTTATTTTCAGGTAAAGAAAGAGATTGAGTTTTCTCTCTCCTTCATCGTTTTCATCATCATCTTTTTGGTTGGAAGTAACTTTCGGGAATTTGATATTTGCATCACTGTTAGAGATGGATTCTGTTTCATGTCTTCAGCTGTTTGTTTTCTGCTACATCAATCAAATCCGTTGCTGGGTATGATCTGAGGTCATGTAGATCAATTCGCGAGTTAATGGGGGATTATAATTCATAAAAGCTTCTTTACGGCAACTTGGCGTCAGAGGGGATGTCTGGGATATATGAAGAGAAGCGGATAAGTGCTCTGTTGGTTTTCTGAGTACTAACTTATATGAGTATCGGCGATATTGCATGCTCCTTCGCTCTATCAAGGGGGTTGGGCTAGTTATGGTGAAAAGAGAAGACCGATGAATAACATAGGAACCTGAAAGGGAATCAAATTAGAGTATTAGGACCAGTTGCTGTTTCTTTGAGCCGGAAAGGGGGAGGACTTGCTGTTGGAGCTTCTTCAACGTATTTGCGTGCCGTCTGCTCTCTGATTTGAGTACCTGAATGCATATGTTATTTTGACACTGTAGCAACTGAAGATTGAGCTGATAAGTTTATGTAATATAATTTTGCACTGGTGACTGTCACCTCTGAGGATCAAAATATTGTGATTGCAGAGAAGGCTAAAAATCTCTTGAGAGACCCTTCGATGTGTTTGGAGTGGTATGTTCACCTGTTTTCACCTGTTTTCATCTTCTACAGAACAACTTTCTTGTTTCTTAGTTTGTTCTTTAACACAAGAAAAACTTGCTCCGATTTAAAATATTTAAGAGCCATGTTTGAAAATTTATCCACATCTTTCCTTACTTTTTAATAATGTTTTTTTACCTTTTGTGGCTTTGGAGATTATCTTCCGTTTATTCTCCGACAGGAAAGTCTTATATGCTACTGCATAATCATATCTTTCTTGCATGTATTTGGTAAATTTTCGTGTTCTCAAAGGTTTGGTCTTGTTTTCTTCTTTTGAGATGTTCAAATCACTCATAGATGGTATCCGTTTGAGTTACAGAGAGATTGGTGGCTGGTTTTCCTATACATAGAGAAATGGAGAACCATAAAAATAAGGAACTGCGGGATAGATTTGACAAGGCTCTCTTATCCCCTAATCTTATGGACGAGAACTCTATAAAGGAGCTTGTAAGGGACCAGCTCTGCCGTTCAGCTTCTTGGGGAACGGAAGGTTGGTAGAACATCATTATGCACACTGTTTAAAAAAAAAATTATAATTAAGATGTGAGTGATGTATTCAACATTTTGACATTATTTTTGTACAAGGTATTATCGATGGGGTGGTAAAAAGACGCACTGCTGAAGTGACAAATTTTCTTCAAATGTTAAGAAGTGCTTCTGGAAGCAACAAGGACTCAAGGACTCACAGAACATCAGAAAATGATTGGAAGGTGCCTGATTTTGGAACAAATTTGTTTTTCCTGTGAAATGGACACCAGCTCATTTTTTTTTTTTTTGACATGTCCAGTTAAAACAAGACAATGAGCAGCTCCGAGTAATGTACCGAGAGGGTCCTCAGGGGACACCCTATCATACACTATTGGCTGAAGGCTATGTGGATGGACCTCTTGATATTTGTAAGTTGTGGAATAATATGCATACAGTTGCACACAAATAAACAGAAACCCTAAGTGTTTTTATTATTCATTGCTTGCTCTTTTGTTTAGTGATCTTACAGTTTTATTTGAAAAGACTCTTATCAGGTAACATTGAATTTTTTCAGGTTTATGTGTTTCTTGGGATTCCACACTATATAAGAAATGGTGAAGGATTTCTCTCTTCTTCTCTTTCCATTTTTTTTTTTTTTTTCTGTTTTTGTATCTTTGAGGTTACAATATTAGCAAAGGGTACAGAAATGGTTATTCTTTTTACATATTAGATTTTCTTCTATTCTATTCTTACTGATTTGAGATGAGAGTTATTTAATATAGATATAGATGCAGTTGATTTTATATTGGCAGGCAGTGAGTCAAACCTGCAAACAATGTTCTTAATTTCAAGAGCAGCCTAGTGATGGTTTATGCTTCATAGTTTTTCCTACCGTAGTCATTATTTCTAGTGATTACGACAAACTTGCTCTGGAGGAGAGCTTTGTGAGGCAGTAAAATAAGACAGTCTTCACAATCCTGACGATTACATATTTACTTTTCATACAAGTGAAAATATTGTTCGTCCTATAAGTGAAACATCGTTTGACCTTACAATGAGATTCAAGCCACACAGTATGATAGTCATAGTAGAAAATATTCAACTGTCTTGCATGTTGCTAAATAAATTCCTTTACAGGTGGCCGCAGTTCTCTATTCCTCCTTTTAAAATCATTACGTCAGCCTCTTTGCAGAAAGTTCGCACTGGTGAAGAGATTTCTTTAGTGAGGTTAGACAAACTAAGAATTACTCCTTTAAAAGTTCAAAAGTTCTTTCACCTTGGGGTGTTGATTCTTTATTAACTCTTTGAAAGAAAGGGTGAAGGTCCCATGGCCAGTTTCAGCTAGAGAGGCAATCGTGCATTATTTTGAGCTAGAATATTTTGAAGAAGAACTTGTAATTGTTCTCATCAATACGGTATGATGCCATATAATTTTTCTGTAATATTTTTATCAGCGTAAACAGAAGAAAGTGATCTCATTAGTCATGTTCTGGTGTTTTTTAGTTGATTTGTTCACAATTTTTACTAGGTCTCTGATACAGAGGAGATTGACGTCAGAACGCATGGATTCTCTTGTGACAAAATTCCGGAGGCAAATGATGTTGTACGCATAGGTTTGGTTGGAGGGTTTGCTCTTCAGAAAGTGAATTCAAATAAAAGTTACTTCAGGCAAGTTGTTTGCTGCTATCATACTATATCCATGTGCTTCAGAATCTGTAAAATGTGTCTTTAGAACTTTTCAGTCTGTATACTAGTGCCAAGATGTCAAAATTTGGAATTGGCTATGCAATGAGAATCTAAAACATATGTGATATGTATATAGCAGAATTCTGGATGGTGTGTTAATTGTCATCAACACCAGAGTTGGAGTGTAGTTCATGTTTGCAGCTTTGGATTTATTTCGTAGAAGCATTCAAAATCTGTGGGGGATAGTGTGCGGCAGAATTCACTATGTGTATCTCTGCATATTGAACTACATGTATTTTATGTTAGTTTGCATAAACATCAGGTTCAGGAATCAGAATGTATTCCTGTGTCTTAGTTTCCTTTATGATCCTTGCTCCTTTAACCATTATTACATCTGAAATCTTGGTAAAACTTATTTACATCAGTTTCCTTTACCCATGACCCTATTGGGGAAGGTAATGCTTATCAGGATTCTTGTTATTCTTATTACATGCAGGACAATAGCAAACATGGACATCAAGATAGATTTTGTTCCGCCTGCACTTATTAACTTCATTTCAAGGCAGCTGATTGGGAGTGGCTTTAAACTTTATCAAAAGGTTGCTTTTTTCGTGCAACAAAAATTGCAATCCATTGTCACAAGTTTGTGTAATAGTTAATGTAAACTTTGCAAGCTTCTCTAGTGACCTCCTGTGTCGGATCTCCAGGTTGTAGCATCTGTGGCCAGTGGGGATGACAGTTTCAGGAAGGCCTTGGAGGAGGATCCAATGTATATTCGCATCCGGAAAGCTTTGAATCTCCCTGTAAAAGAACCACATATCTCAAAAAATTTGGATAGTGAAGACCTTTCAGATAGTTTAAAGGGAAAAGTAGAAGAATCTCCAGCCAAAGAAATCAAGAATGAAACTGCCCAGGTGAATCTAGCTTCTGCAACAACCCAGACATCAGTAACTGAAATCATAGAAGAAGAGACTCAACAGGCAATCCCCGAGGACAAGAATCAACATGTGCATCAGCTTTCAACCGAATCACCAGACAAGAGCTGGGAGGCAAGCAAAGAGGGAGGTTACATTAGCCCCGAAGTGCAATGGGCTGTAGGTGTACTAGACAGAGCTATTGCTTTCTTTTTAGGATCTGGAGACACAAAAGCAGAGCTATCTCACATGGAAAGGGAGGAGGTTGCTTCTATCAGTTCTTCTCGTAGTGACAGAGTTTCGAAGCTCGATTCAGGAGATGAGGCAGAAAAGGACGAAGAAGAAATCCCTGCTGATGAAACAGAGGAGAGTTTTTCCTTTCCCACAATCAGGTAACTCCCTCGCCAAAAAAATTCAATTGCAAGTAATTTCTGATTAGCATAGCCATATTATTCCACCCATTTGTTTCTGAGACTAAACTGCTTAAGATGAGGATTTTTTTGCTGGGTAAGATAAACATCTTTCTGGCCAGAGCCTGTTGACAGAATCTTGCTTAATTATGTTCTTCTTCTGGTCACAGTCTTTCCAAAGTGGACTCTCCAATGAAGGGAACTGGGAACTTGCAAAATGGCTTTCCTTTGACCGAGGGGAGCCTCAAATCGTGGGGCAGTGAAGAAGGCAACTTGGACTCTTTCCCTTATTCTGGAGTTACAGCACTGTCAAAAGGTTTGAATGGAAACGACCACGTTACTGAACTCAAGGCTGATGAGACCCATGAGAGCCACCACAAGGAAGGGGAAGAGAAATTCAAGCCAAAGGCAAAGAAACAGAGACACTGCTGCTTCTGGTTGCAGCCATATTCAAAATCAGGGTAGAATGCTGAGAAGCTAAGAAATTCGTGATATACGTTTTTGTAGTCAAACAACAACTATGAAACATATCAGCGCTTACACATTGGACAAACAAAAAAAAAAAAAAAACCACCACAGTTCTAATGTTCAAAACAGAAAGATATGGGGATTATTAGTATATTTTTATTCTCCATAAGGAAAAATGAAAGTGATTTATTATTATGTTTTAGAACCAAGCAGATTCACAAAAACATAAGAATATCCTATGGGTTTCTCACAAGGAGGGTTCGGGTTTCAAAAAATCGACCCCGGCCCGGCCCGACCCGGTGCTCCGACGATTGGACACGGAAGTCCATAAATTGACATGAAGCTTCGGGAAAACGGTATAAAGGGTGGGGGTCTTTCGTGTTCGTTTGGATTTGCTTGTGCACCAAGAGTAGTAGCTTTCAGATTCCAAAGAGGCCAGAGGCGAGAACTGCATATAAGGGTGGGGGGTTTCGCTCAGGTGTAAAGACAGGAAATATGGGGTGGGTTTGGAAAGACGATGAGGAGGACGAGCCTCGCGGTGGAGTGTCTTCCCGAGGTTTCGGTGACATTGGAGACCTGGAAAGATCGGGTACAGGCTCCGACGATAGATGTTCGATGAGGAGAGTGGTCCGGTCGCGCTGCAAGGTGGAGGAGGTCGAACCCGGGAAATTCGTTAACAAATGCGAGAAGACTGAGCAGCTTCTCAGGAGCTGCGTTGGGAGGTACTCGCCTTGATCTTTGTTCCCTTTATTCCTTCCTTTTTTTGATGTGTATCGATCGTCTGATATTATCTTTTTTAAAATGCTCTGTTGATGTTCTTGGGATATTCTCTGTCGGGTTGAGTTTTCTGTGCAGTTCGATTTTTAAATTCAATTCGTGTGTGAAAAATGACCCTTTCAGAAAGTTGAAACATTCGTTCAATACAATTTTCCAGCGAAGGTTTCAAGTTTTTGTAGTAACAATTCAACTTTGAGTAAGAATTACTCATAAGTAATTCCTTTTTTAGGTTTTTAATGCCGGGATTCAGTTTTATATTGTTTTGGAGGACTAAACGGGCGTACAATTACTAGTTCCCAAAACGACTGGCTAGAATTATAAGTCCTTTTCTGTATAAAAGAGAGGTAACAGCTTTCAAAGTCACAAGAGAGAGAGAGAGAGAGAGAGAGAGAGAGAGAGAGCAAAGATTTCACGGAATGTTCTCATTTAATCAAAGTATTACTGCGATTGCGCTGGACCTAGACTTGCATTATCTTCTGATGTCATAACTTAACTAAGGAAGTATCGAGACATTCAGCATCTGTATCAGTCCAGCTAGAGGCTTAATTAATTTTCCATTCAAGAGTCAATCAAAATATAGTGTTAGATATTTGCCTCATCCATTGAAATATTTGTATCTTTGAATGTTATTGAAAGTACCCTTGATAAAATCGCCTTGCAACATTTTGACTGAGGAAAGACATCTCAAACTTCCAGGACATTTTAACATACTTTCATAAAGAGCGGCTTCATTCTGGAAATCAATATGCTCATCTCCTTCTCATCATGCGACTTATTCAAGCATTTATATAATCTGATGATAGCGCAGATCTCTTTCATATGTGTACATGCAGGTTCATTTTTCTCTGCGTGTAGCTCTGATAGACCTGGGCTTTTACCTAGTTGCAAATTTTAGACTTTCAGTAGCAATTGGTGAACTTCCTAATGGATTCTGGATACAAATAAAAAGTCAGAATATAGTTAAAGAGCATATGAGAAGTAGGAGTCACCACTGGGATGGTATTTTGCCTTTTATTTTATATCGACAAACGACCATCTGTTACATCTCTTGGCTTTTGACTGTGACTTAGATAATTCAGTTTTTGAATTCCCACTGTTTTGTTAAAAGAACAAAAATGTATTTTTTTTTTGTTTGTTTTCTGGGAAGATCAATTACGAGAGCCTTATTGTGTTCATGTAAGATGTGGTTTTTCTGTTAATGAAAGACACCTTTCTACACAAAAGAGTATTAAGGATATTTTTTTTTTTTTTTTTAGGGAAGTCATCCCCATCTCTTCACCTTGTTTTAAATGTTGAGTACGTGCACACTTGTTCCTTGGTGAGGTATACTCGAGAGCTTATTGTTGACTCCCTTCTTGCCATGTAACTAGCGAGCCAGTGGCCAACATCACAAGGTTTTCCACATGACATAGTCTGGTTAATTTTCCTCTCAGGAACACGCTTTAGCAATCTTTTCTTGGGTTTTTATGGCCCAAATTTTAATCAGATATAAACTTTGGATATTATAATTAGCTTATAAAATTATTATTACAAAGAGATGGTCAGTTTACAAGTTCGTTTCTTGGGTTTTTCTTGTGCTTTCTACTTGCTCTGTGACTTTCATGTGCTAGTATTTTGGAGAACAATAAAATCTATCCGTTGCATGTGCTGAATTGTTGGTCCTGAAATGTTGCTCAGGCCAACTGAAGTGGTGGAGTCAAACACAGAGTACACAGAGGATGATGTCACAGAGAACGCGGTTAGAGGCTCTTCTACATACAAATCCACTCCCAGCACAGATGGTTTCCCTTTCCCTGGGCTAAGAAGTGACATCGAAGTTTTTGAGAGCAACATGTCTGGTGGGTTGAGCCATTTCATGGATGGTTTCATAGAGGCAGCCGAAGAGATGAGGAACGGATTCTTCCAAGCCTTTGGGATCCCCTCTATTTTCGAAAGGCAGTCTCCATTTGAAGGCCCCAGATCATACGATGGGCGCTTCGGGAACGAAGCTCCTTCGAAACATCGGGAAGAATCTGCTTATACCGAATTTGCTGAAAAGGTCCAGGATGTTTGAGAAAAAAAAAATCTCACATATTCTACTAACAGAAGGGCGAATCTCATCATATACTGGATATAGATCTCTTATCAATGTTGGGGAATTATCTTTTAAAAGTGTTGTATCGTTTGAATGAACAGTTTTTTTCACAAATCTTGACCAAATGCCATGGTTATGAAGCTGATATTCCGTGTTTTTCTTTGGATTTCATTCGATGATGAAATCCTCTTCTTACGATTAGTTTTATGTTGGGTGAAGACTTGTTCAGATGAGAAGCTTCGTCCTCCCTTCAATGATGAATGAATTTGGCCTTCTTTCTTTGTACTTGAACTTAAATGGGGTCGTTCTGGGCACGTACACTCTTGGCTGTCGTTCACAGAGGTTGAATTCGTCCAGGGATCCAATTGTAGTGGCTAATAAAGAAGACCAGCTAATGAAGAAGAGCTTCAGTACTTGTATTTACAGGTTTTAAAACATAAATTAGTTTACACTAATTTCAAGTGAATTACATTTTACTCTTTTTATTTATCTGATTAGTCAACTTAATTGGTGCATCTATATACAAAAGCACACTAATTATATTTTTTACAAGGGTACTTTACTTTTTTTTTTTCTTAAAAGCTGGTACTTTTCTTTTTATTATTATCTGCAAGTGCAGAGAGAAAGTTGAGGAATTTCGGCGGGACATGAGGAGAGAAGATGTTGATTTGTGGCCTTAATTTTTAGTTTAGAAGAGCCGGCATGGGGCGGCATGGCAGACAGCCCCATAATTCCGTGTACAAACATAACTCTTCTCAATTCTATACCTGCTCCTTCACACACCACCTAAATTTTCCATACCCCAAAGTCAAATGCGTGTTTTTTGTTTCATTATAGTAAGCATTACATTTAATTTACTTAATTAAACCTTATAATAACTCTGAGATTTTGGGTGGATTTCCTCATTATAGAAGATGGTTGGGTTTGGTTCAAATGAAGTGAATTATTTCTCATTTGAGGAAACTTGATGACATAAGTCAAGTAATTTATTAGTATCAATTAATTCCGGTGTCTTTGAATGGGTATATTAGTTTTGAAGTAAGTTGATGGTACTAGCCAAAGAAAAACATGGTAGTCCAATCTTTACGTTTTGATTAGTCTAATTCTAATTAATTGAAATTATAAGGTAAAATTGATGAATCACAACTACAAAATAAATAAGGTGAGTCTGACCCTTATTTTCTAAAAAATTTAAAAAACATTAATGTCCGTTAATTTAATTAATTAATTTTAAATTATTTTGAAAAATTTAAATTTGGTTAAATTGTTTTATCTTGTATTTTGTTTTTGCTGGCCGGCCGTCCTATCCAAACCCATGGATCCGGTCCGGTTCAGTCTTGGTACGTAATCGAGTTAATCAAATTTAAATAAAGTGAAGTGGATGAGAGGTGGGCTTCGGAATATCCGTCCTAACGCGTTTGTAGAGAGAAACCACAGAAAACATCTACCCTCTCTCTCTCTCTCTCTCTCTCTCTCTCTCTCTCTCTCTCTCTCTCTCTCTCTCTCTCTCTCTCTCTCTCTCTCTCTCCTTCCCCTTGTCCTCCTCTCTTTCTTCTTATAAGCAAAATGATAACGTGTATGAATATATGAAACTGGTCTCTTTGTGTCTTCCTCCTCCGACCTGGTAAACCAGCCGACCCATCTTCCTCGCCTTCTTATTCCCTCTTGTCCGATTCCCAGTGGGTCTATCTATTGCCAGATCTTTCACATTTTACCGTTCAAGCGGCAGAGGGAATCGGAGTTTCTGGGTCGTTGTTTCCTTGTGCGGGGTTTAGAAGATCCGGGGCGTTTCAGGGCTCTCTCTTTGAGTTTCTGCCATTCCGGGTGCATGTTAATTTTTCTTTCCCGAGATCTCGGTGTTGCTTTTTTGTTTCCTTGTGTGCCCTTTTGCTTCTTGATTGTCGATTGAGGGAGAAGAGAGGATCGGAGAAGGGAGAGCCATTGTTTCCTTTATTTCGTACCTTACATGTTTGGAGACTTCTGCATTGGGCTCTAGCAGCTTCCCTTTTGGATTACTTTGTTTTCCTTTTACTGGATTGCTCCGCTATCCTCGTTTTATGGGGAAGGGGGATGGGGGCACCCGTGTTTTTTCATCCCATGAATGCTATCGGCAGCAAGTCTTGATTCCGATGCGGAGAGCGGAGAGAAAGCTTGGATGAATTTCAGAACGTTAGCTGATGGGAAATACATGCGTCGGACCCAATCTTACGAGGAACGGATTCTTGCAATCGGTTTCCGCTGCGGCCGCTGGTCCCTATCGGCTCTGGCGCTCCCGCGAGATTATTGAACCCGATGGAGAAGCGGCTCAGAACGCCGCCCCGGGGGAGTCCACCAAGTCTCCCGCCAAGCAGGGGGAATTCCTCCCCATCCAAGACAAGGCTCCTGAACCCGTCAAAATTGCAGAACAGAAGGCAGTGGAGCCCAAACCGGAGGAACCTGCAAAAGCCAGGAAGCCTCACCACGTTAAAAGAGTTTCAAGCGCCGGGCTGCAGTTGGGTCCTGTCCTGCCGAGGAAAACGGGATGCTTTAAGGATTTGTACACCTTGGGTCGGAAGCTTGGGCAAGGGCAGTTCGGGACTACCCATCTTTGCATAGAGAAAGCCACCAGCAGACAGTTCGCTTGCAAATCTATTTCGAAGAGGAAGTTGGCGACCACGGACGATGTGGAGGATGTGAGGAGGGAGATTCAGATAATGCACCATTTGGCTGGTCACCCGAATGTCATTTCTATAATGGGGGCCTATGAGGATGGCGTAGCTGTTCATGTGGTGATGGAATTATGTGCAGGGGGAGAGCTCTTTGATCGGATAATCCAGAGAGGGCACTATTCTGAGAGGATGGCCGCCGACCTTGCTCGGATCATTGTGGGCGTCGTGGAAGCCTGCCACTCATTGGGAGTCATGCATCGAGACCTTAAGCCAGAAAATTTTCTCTTTCTCAACCACAGGGAGGAAGACCCTTCCAAAACACTCAAAACAATAGATTTTGGCTTGTCGGTTTTCTTTAAGCCAGGTATGTCTTTGAATTCTTCTTAATTTTGCTGTTTGCACAGCATAATACGTTTTCATATTATTCAATCCCTTTAGTTTGACCCTTTAACATCTGTCTCTTAGATTTCACTTGTGCAAATTTTCGTTCTTTTGGTCAGTAATTTACTTTCTGGAATGTATTGATCCGTTCCTCAAGTTTTTCAAAAAAATTCAGGTAATTTTTGACGATGCAATCTTGGAATCCTTTGATTTTTGTTCCTCCCCTTAGTTTTACAATTAAATAAGTCTCACTTTTCATATGAGCTGCTGACGCAGCCTTAATTTTTGACGTTCATAGTAGCTCTTGTTCGTGATGTACCCTTGATAGAGCGGGAAAATCACCCAAAGTTGCAATAAAGAAAAACATACCAGATTAGCATAGAGGAAAAACTTATTTATATTTATCTGAAGGAGGCAGCTTTGCCAACGTGGTTTTTGGCACAATGTAGCTGGCAGCCATTGTATTGTTTTATTGTTGATCGAAAAGCCAGTACATTATCTGTTGACCTTAACTGCTGAAGAAGTCTACCATCTCTACCCTGAGTTGTGCTTGCACATTCAAAGTTCCCGATGCATCACTTGATTCAACCCTGAAATTTATTCAGTTGTATATGTTATTATGTTTTTCTTTTCTTGAATTTTCTATTTTACGCTCTCTTATGAACATGTATATCAGTTGCATATTATTCCAAAATGGTTTTTTTATGTAACTTGACATTATTGGTGGTAAGTGAATTTGTGAACTTAAAATGCGACTAGCAGAGAATGCAGAATAACACAGTCAGTATTTCACATTTTGGCATCTGCAGCGAGGCTAAGGCTTTATCCTGCATGGAAGATATCATTCTTGACTTGCTCTTTCAATTCGCTAGATTTACCCCAACTCTAGTAACTACAGTTTTATGATTTTTCTTCTAAAAATTATTTTGAAGTACATCATATTGCTGTCTTGGATCCAGAGCGGCATTAATTTATGCTGAGTCGTTTTATAATCATTGATATTTTACTTTCTTAAAGTAACTTCATTCCCTTGCGTAATAAATCTTTGGAACCCTTAATAAATCATTGTGTCATTAAACAAGAAAGTTTTAAATTTTCCATATGAAAAAAGTATCTCATGTGATGCTGTTGATAAATTTATACTTTGATTAATTCTATTTTGGAAAAGATTATTACAATTTTACTTGATTCTTGGTTTGTAAAGGAATATATTACTGTTAAAGTGTGGCCTTTAAGTGCCTTTAAAGCCCGAATAAGGTTCACTACAGTTCATTAACTAATGGAAGGTGTAGAAAATTATATCGGAAGTCAGCACTTGGGAATATCATTTTTTATTCAAGTTCTTAGCTCAATTATATTCTGATGGTTCACATTTTTTAGGAGAAATGTTTTCCGATATAGTTGGAAGTCCATATTATGTTGCACCAGAAGTGCTAAACAAGCATTATGGTCCTGAAGCTGATGTCTGGAGTGCGGGTGTGATTATCTATATTCTTTTAAGTGGAGTCCCTCCATTTTGGGGAGGTAAGGAACTTCCCATTCCTTGTTTTGGTTCTAGTTACATGCTCTTACTAAGTGACAGTCATGATTGTGCTGGCATCTGATGATACAGAAACTGAACAGTCAATATTTGATCAAGTAATGCGTGGAGAGCTCAACTTCTCAGATGATCCATGGCCTAGTATTTCAGAAAGTGCTAAAGATTTAGTCAGAAGAATGCTAGTAAGAGACCCCAGAAAGCGGCTGACTGCACATCAAGTTCTCTGTGAGTTTTCTCTGTTCTGGTGTGGAGTGTTTCTGAATCTTCAGTTTCATATGTGATCTTATGCATTTGAATGTTTGAGAAAATATTTATCACTGTGAAACAAGGAAGCATTTGAAAACAACATTCATTTCTTGGCATTCATTAGTAATAAACTATCAGTATTTTAAAAAAGTTCAAGAAAGGAATACTAAAGTGATTACCTATCTTTAGATTTGTGTAACAGCTACAAGTTGCCAAATAAACAGCTACAAGTTGCCAAATAAACAGCTACAAGAAAAAATCTATTTCTTGGCTTTGTGGAAGACTAAAAGAGTTGCATGATGAATTGCTGAAAATTGATCTTTACTAGAACTCAACTGGTTTTTTATTTCACCAATAAGAGTCAGTGAAGTATTTCTAGTTCTTCGACTTGTGAGTAAAACTCAAATGGGGATATTCATTCTTGCAGGCCATCCATGGGTCCGGGTTAATGGTGTAGCTCCTGATAAGCCTCTTGACTCTGCAGTTCTTAGTCGCTTGACGCACTTTTGTGCCGAGATGAATTTCAAGAAAGTGGCTCGAAGAGTAAGTTCTATTGGTATTGTGGGCCATCATGAGCTTGTTATACATTTTAAAGATCCTGACCCAGCATCGTCAGGACTTGAAATATACCTTTGGTTGTGTCAAATGTAATGCTTATATATATATATATATAGATATCTTAAAGAGGCATGGAAACTTGTCTAAATTAATGCAATTTGTCTTTAGAAAACCAAAATGATGATTGGAAATATGGTGTTATCTAAATCAAAACAAAAAATGATGGAATCTTTTGTAGGTCATTGCTGAAAGCATGTCTGAAGAAGAAATTGCAGGGCTAAAAGAAATGTTCAAGATGATTGATACTGACAATAGTGGTCAAATCACGTATGAAGAACTCAAGGCTGGCTTGGAAAGAGTCGGAGCAAATCTCAAGGACTCCGAGATCTATGCACTAATGGAAGCAGTAAGTCCCCTTTTTTTTTCAATTTAACAGTATCACTGCAGGTAAACAAAGGATGTTGGCATACCATGTTTGTTATCCTATTATTTTGAAAAATAATGAAAGAACCTATGTGAAAATGTCACTTGGAAATTCCTCTCATTGTTCTTCAATTAGATGGTTTCTGGTATGCAGAGATGCATACTTTGAGAGGCTTCTGGTATTTAAAAGTTTAGCAGTTCAGTTGCAGGATACAAAAAACTCCAGTTGAATTAGTAGTTTTACTTGTCAGTCTTTTTTCAGACGAATGAATGACACATTAATCTGGGGATTGAGGACTTGAAGATTTCTTGAAATACAGCAGTCTTAGGAGCTAATGATGATGATCCCATGAATTGGGTCCCATCTTCAATTGTTTGACGACTACAACAGTTTCCCTTGTGGCTGTGTCCTTTGCGCATTTTGTTTTCATCTGTTTTAATGCTAAAGATCATTTATGCCTTGACAGTATTATTAAATGATGAAGAAGCCGTAGATCCTTATTGTTGTTTTGGCGTGGAACAAATTTGCAGGCTGATACTGATAAAAGTGGAACAATAGATTACGGGGAGTTCATTGCTGCAACCATGGCTTTAAACAAGGTGCAGAGGGAGGATTATGTATACGCAGCATTTCAATATTTCGATAAAGATGGGAGTGGGTACATCACTGCAGATGAGCTCCAACAAGCTTGTGAAGAGTTCGGCATAAAAAACATCCAGCTCGAAGACATGATCCGAGAAGTTGATCAGGACAATGTTAGTAGTACTCACACTAGTTCTTCTCATTTACAATTATTGTGTTTCCTCATTTTCGTGGTCTAAACTGGTTTCCGGTTTTTTGACAGGATGGACGGATAGATTACAACGAGTTTGCAGAGATGATGATAAAAGAGACGGGCGGTTTTGGCCGAAGGGGCAGTGGAAACGATTTCGGCTTCAGTTTTAGGGAAGCATTGAAGCTCGGTTAAAACAGAAACTTTGTTGAGGTTTTCTTTCTTTTGTTACAGAAATGTTAACATTTAGAGGTTGAATTGCATACGAGTTTGTAAAGATCAGCTGGTGCTTACCAGAAAAAGCCAAAGTGCAGGCCAATTTTTAGGTTTTGAGTAAATGTATGAAAGGGGTTTCGTTTCTGTTTGAATCTCCCATTTACTTTGGTTAGGACAAGTGAGGAAAAAAAATTGAAATAGCATATCTATCAAAGATTCAAAACTGATTAGGTATCTAAAAAAAATAATAAACAATGCTATCTAATTCTATTACCCCTCTGATTTGGATGTACAACTGTTATTTTGTTATTAATTTCCAGTCCAGATATTGAAAATTATGCATCCACAAGAGAGGGGTAGCCTTATTCTTTGATGAATAAGAATTAGAATAATGGCATAAAAGCACCATTAGAAAAATATCCGATATTCTTTGATGAATAATAATAAGAATAATGCATAAAAAGCACCATCAGAAAAATATTGGATTTGAGTACTTAATATTCTATTTGAATACTTTTGGCACCATGCATAGCATTACTCTAAGAGTAATTAGTTAAGGTAATAATGACGCGCACACAAACCGTGGGCCACATCATCTCACTGTAGCTGTGGGACCCATTGTATTCTCTATATGGGTCCCACAGCTTGATTAAAGTGATGTGGTCCCGATTTGTGTGCACGAATCATTACTCATTAAAATAATGGGGGTCTACTCATAAATCGAACCCCCTTGATTTTAATACACGTGAGTATTATTCATAAGAAAAATGCTACGTGCACACACGTAAACAATTGATGCTTATCGTCTAAAAAATAGGATTTTATTAAAAAACATTATATTTTTTAGAGCTTAAATTAGCACGTTTGTCGGAGGTGCGGCGTTACTCTATTCAATAAGAATAATGATTCGGGAACAGCCGCTGGGGCGGGCCGCGGGAGCGAGTCCCGGGGAGGAGAGCGGGAGGGAGGCCGAGCCTCCCACGGCCCTCCAGCTCAGCACCTAAAATTAAATAAATATTTTTTATTTTCGTAAAATATATTATTTAATTTTTATGTGACGTGGATGCCACGGCTGTGCCATTACTGACTTAATGCCGTAAACATTATTCACGGTGGATGTACTCGGCCTCGACATGGTCATATAATGCATTGCGAACACCGGCTTCGACCCTCCTGCTGTTTCCCTCCCGCGGTAAGAGTCTCGGTCCCTCCCACGGCCTCCATCTCGGTCCCTCCAACGGCCTCCATCTCGGTCCCTCCAACGGCCTCCATCTCGGTCCCTCCCACGGCCTCCATCTCGGTCTCTCCCACGGCCTCCATATCGCTCCCTCCCACGGCCTCCATCCCTCCCTGCTCCCTCCCCGGCCTCTCTCTCCTCCCTCCCACGGCCTCCCTCTCCCCTTCCCTCCCCATTGTCTCCTCCTCCATTCCTCCCTCCCTCTCCTCCCTCCCTCCCTCCCTCTCCTCCTCCCCTCCCTCCCCCCTCCCTCCTGCGTGTGGAACGGTCGCCAGTCTTTGGCTGATTTTTCCGCAGTGGTCTCCTACTTTAAGGGAGGATGGAATGCCGGCGTAGGCGGCGGGAGGTGAAGGATGACATTCCCGGGTCCTCGAATCCGGTTCGTATCTGGTTCAATAAATATGGGTTTTTTTTTTTTAAAAAAAAAAGGGTCCAACACTCTAATTTGGATGATATTTGGACAAGACAACTTAAAATATTTACAATTTTATGATATATTTTCATAATATTTATTATTTTCCTAATCTTCTGTAAATGTAATATAGTTTTAACGATGTGTTTGGTTTGATGCATATGGATTTATATAGATGAATTATTGAATAAAAAGAAAAAAACTTAATAAAACAATTAATGAAAATGTGCAAAAGAGAGTAGTATTTTAAATAGTAATGTTGTATGTGTATTAATATGAAAAACTAAACAACATTAATATGTTGTACATGAATTAGTGAATAAAAAAAAAAAACTTAACAAAAAAATTAATATTTTTAGTTTTTCAAATTAATACACATACAACATTACTATCTAAAATATCACTCTCTCGAACATTTTCATTAATTGTTTTATTAAATTTTTTTTATTCAATAATTCATCCATATAAATCCATATGTATTAAACTAAACACATCAATAAACTATATTATATTTATTGAAATTAAAATTTCGAATAAATAATAAAATATTATAAAAATATATCATAAAATAGTAAATATTTTAAGCTCATATAGTCCAAATATCGTTCAAAACACTTTTAATGAAGAGTTGAACCGATTTTTAATTATCAAAAACCTATATTTATTGAACTAGAGACGATCCGGACTAAAACAGTCTAGTTCGAAGTGTTGTGACGGGACTGCGGAATGTCATCCCTAACCTCCACCATTCGATACTTAGTTCCGTCGCCGGACTGAATGGGATAAAAATAGAAGGTAATTGATACGTATCCTATATCCACCGATGTATGATTTTATGATTTTGCAAACCATGTTTTAGTTTGCCGAGCGTATGAAATCGATGCCCACGTTAGCTCTCTACGTCAGGATCGAGCACATCCACTTCGCGTAGCATTACTTGTCTGCTAAGATTACGGAAATATAGGTAGTGGAGGTTGACGAAATGCACACCAGCATTATTTTTATTCTTATCTTTATATCTTTATGTAGATTATATGATACGTACTATCAACTCATCGTAAAAATCATAAAATGTTAGTAATTTAATTATCATAGATATATATATTTTTATATTAAAAAGTATCTTAAAATAAAACTCACATTATTTTGGCAAGAAGAACAAAAGGAATTATAAAAAAGAGTAATGATTAACGCAAAGCGGCTAGTTATGCTCAGAAATTTTCACATCCTATTAAATTATATTATTTTTAAAAATTTAATAAAATAATATATATTAATTAAATATGAGAGGTCTCATTCATATTCATATAAAGAAGCATAGTATTATTCTATAAAAAATAATGACTCGCGCACCCAAACCGTGGACCACTCCCCCTCACTAGCTGTGTGACCCACCTGTCCGGTGCGCGAATCTTACTCTGTTATAAATTCCACCGGTTGAGTTCGGCTCGGCACGATCTTCTGGAAGCGCATTTGCTAAGGAGCAGATGAATACAATATCTCTCAGGTGATTGCTATTTAATTTTTAATAATATTATGCATGCGTTACTGTGCGTACATTTGCGTACGGTCCATAGGCATTTCATAATGACAGAAATTGAGGTTGCCATTATTTAAATGCCCGGACGCAAATGTACGTATATCATTATTCTTATTTTTTCAGAGTAATGTTATGTGAACGGCACTGCCCTCCAGTATTATTTATTTTTTAATAATAATATACATACGTTACAATTTGCGTACATTTGTGTACGCATAGTATTACTCTAATTTTTACTTCTTTCGGTCTTTTTTTTTTATTTTTTTTATTTTGATTAGAATCGGAAAAGACGAGGAGATTTGAGTTTAGCACTGTCTTTTGGAGCATAACGTAGGAGATGGTTTGCTACTAGTTTTTCCAATTCTTAAAATTTCGAAAGTTCATTCATGGATTCGTCTTTAATTTGAGTAGCGTCTGCTAGTTCTTTTTCATTGTTTTCCTGCTTTCTGAGGTTCCGTTTTGCTGTTTATTCACTTGTGATAACGTGGCCATGAAATATGAACAACTTTACTTGTGCTTGCGTACAGATGATGTCTAATCCTGAGATTATGAAATTGGCCACTGAAAGCATGAAAAATATGAGACCGGAAGACTTCAAAGTTGCTCCGGAAGATTTTGCATTCATGCGAGCTGTCACTGAAGCACAGGTTACCGCTTCAGCCGAGATGCTGAAGAAACAGGTTACCGCTTATGTTCATTTCTTAGATACTACTTTCAAATGATATAACTAAAAGAACTGAAAATATCTTCTACAGCAAGTCAAACAAGTATTTACTCATCATTTGCCAAACAGGCTATCATTTTTAATTTGGCAGCTGCAGATGGTCTGACTAGTCACATTTTTCTATCCAATATATGTCATCTGTTTTTACCATTATACATATCATAGAACAACTCTTCGTCTTTTCCGTTTGGTGATTTCTTTGAAATCCTCTAATAATCCTTTCTTCTTTCTTTCAGGGGAATAGCCTTCACAGCCAAGGGAATTTCTCAGAAGCTGCAGAGAAGTATATGCTTGTATGCTCCCTCCCCACCTCCCTCCCTCCTTTGTTGTTAATCATAACAATTTTTCTCTTGTAGGCAAAGAACAACCTGAAAAACGTACCTGCCTCAAAGAGCAGAATGCTTCATCTGGCATGTTCTCTTAATTTGATGTCATGTTACTTGAAAACAAGCCAGTATGATCAATGTATACAGGAGGGTTCAGAGGTATGCAAATTGATATTGTTCAGTTTTTCCATCTAGCATCGGCTTGTTATACTAGTTTGTTCTCAAGCAAGTTTGTAGATCTTGAAGCTATTACAGTTCAAGGCACTGCCAATTAGTTTTCTTTAAGGTTTCGTGGAATGTGGGGATTTAGGTGAACCATGGTTTAGGTGAAGAATAAATGTAATGATGACTAGCACTACTTGATATTGATTGGTTCTAAACATTTAATTTTCAAAGAGAATCTTTAAATCTTTGGGAGACGCTAATGAGTATTTGCAGTTTGGGGTAGAATTGCTGTCTGCTAAAAGAAAATTTTTGTGATCTAAATGCTGTTGATAAAGTTAAATGATTATGATCATCTGGTAGTTGCCATTCAGTCGTTATCTAAATCTAATGTTCTATATGCCTTCCACTGCTTTTTGCAAAACATCTAGTTCTTGAAAAGTTCTTAATAGGTGTCTAGTGCTGATGTGTGCTATTCTGTTTTTTTTTTTTTTTTTGAAGAGGCGTTCTGAAGTATTTCAAACACCTAATCACTTCACTGGATGCTTGTAAAATTCTATTTTGTCTTTCAGGTCTTGTCGTATGATGCAAACAATGCCAAGGCTCTGTACCGGAGAGGTCAAGCATACAGAGAGATAGGAAACTTGGAAGTAAGGGTTCATGTTGTTGGCTCTGTCTATTTTTCTATTCATGAAATTGCTCTGTGGCTTTATTATCTTCTGCAATAAATTTTTCTTTTTCGATTCATGTCAGGCTGCAGTTTCTGACTTCACAAAGGCACATGAAATTTTACCTAATGATGGATCTATTGTGGATGTCTTAAGGTCTGAACTTCTATTGCGCTATTGGGTGGAAGGAAATGAAAAACCTGATAATGTTGGCTATCCGATTTAGTGCTAGATTTTACTTTTCAACTGTCTCTCTTGAAAGTCTCCTCATGAAGAAAGGCTATTTACTTTGCAGAGATGTAAATGAAAGGTTTGCTAAAGAAAGTGGAGGTCGTGTATCTCAGAGTACAACCTCTTCAAAAAATAAAAGAAAAAAAAAACGTGTCTCTCAGAGTATGTTATCAAAATATGGAACCTCACGAAAATTTTTCTCAAAACATTTTGAGTGGTTTTCTGATATTCCTAATTTGGTTCTTGAAGAAATAACAGAAGAGTTGCAAACCACGTCACCTGAAAATGGAAACGACTCTTCTCACCCTGCAAGACAACCTATTGAAAATGGAGAGTGTCTGCAGAGGCAGGATAAGTCTGAGAGTACTGGTCCTGCTACTGGTACTGATACCAACTCTTCACAAGGATCAAGTAGAAAAGCAGAAACCGTCAGGTTTGTTATTTTCCTCCTTGGCTCTTATTTTTTCCATAATAAACTAATTTTTTATCTTTTCTCATCATTCACTACTGCCATCCCTGATTCTTATGTCTCCCTTGTTTGCTTCCACTAATTTAACAGCTTCGCGATTCTCAAAATTTATGACAATCATCTTGAAAAAATGTACAGTATAGAGTTGGCGTGGTTGGCCTTTGCAAGGATTGTATCCTTGGCCATCATCGTCGTTGTGATCAAAGTCCCTTACTTTTAATAGAGCCACATCAATAACATTATTCAACCTCCTCTTCTGGTGATCTTTCTCTTACTATGGAGTGAAGAATGACATGGAGGATTGAAAGGATATTCTTATTTACTATTATTATCAGTGTAATCCCTTTTTAATACACATTTTTCCTTAACTTTCCACCCCTTGAACTTTGTTCGTTTAAAAATATTTATTGCCATTCTGTTTGTTGATAACTTGACTATGTTTTTTGTCCTCTTTTTCTATGAAGCCGTCTTATACACTGTTTTGGCTTTGATGCAATTGATTTATGCTGCAGGTCAGTTCCAAAATTTGTTTCAAATGCCAATCTTGATGATGTATTAGACTGGAGTGTGCCAGGAGGAATGTCTCCTGAAATAGTGAAATCAGCCTCCGAGATGATAAGCGAGATGTGGTCAGTTCCAAATTTTGTTCCAAATGCCAATCTTGATGATGTAGTAGGCTCGAGTGTGCCAGGGGGAATGTCTCCTGAAATAGTGAAATCAGCCTCCAAGATGATAAGCGAGATGATAAGCGAGATGACAAGCGAGATGCCCCCAGAGAAGCTCCAGAAAATGCTTGAAATGGCTGCAAAAGCTCAACAAGCAATGTCTTCCCTCTCACTGGATGACCTGTATAAAATGGTACTTGGCATTTTGAAAATGGCTGCAAAATTTCAACAAGCAATGTCTTCCCTCTCACCGGATGACCTGGATAGAATGGTACTTGACATTTTGAAAATTGCTGCAAAAGTTCAACAAGCAATGTCTTCTCTCTCACTGGATGACCTGGATAGAATGGTACTTAACATTTTGAAAATTCTTTCTACGAAAACATTTCTCGTTTCTAGTGCAAACTCATGTTCCCATCCGACCTAACTTAGAATCCGGATCTCTATTTATCTCTTAAATCTGTTTTATAGCAGCGAAAGATGATACAGTCTGGAAGTTATGTGGGTGATACCACTTAAAGTTTCTTCTCATTTCAAAGCTGAGTTTTACTTTTGCATACAATCCATCGGATTCTAATTTAAGAGAGGCGATCTTTTTGTTCCCATGCAGACGCGTTGGGTTCAAAGGCTACAGAAAATGGCTGAGGGGGCAAGGAAGACCAAGAAGTGGCTCTTCGGAAGGCCTGGGATGATTCTTGCTATCTGCATGCTTACATTGGCAATTCTCCTTCACCGACTAGGTTGCATTGGCTCTTAAATCGCCCCATTCTCCCATTCTCCCATTCGAGACATATGTTCACTTCCAGATGACAAATATAGGTTGACTCTGACCCTAGGCGTATGTGGTTTGTGCATTTCTGATTTGTCGACATCATTGGGTGCCCTAGAGCGTCAAAGAGTGAAAACGTGTTCTAAAGGGGAAGTCGAGACACGAAAGCCAGATATATACTCAAACATGATGTAAATTTAAGGAATGGCCATGTTCTCTCTCTTTTAATTTTTAGTTCTTGTACGGAAATAGAGTAAATCTTGTAATCTTGCTTGAAACAGAGCTTGACAATGTATCAAATGGAACTTATCAATTAATTTTCACCTTTTGTTAGAACTGAATGGAAAACTATTGATGTAATTGGAACTTCAAGGGGAATTGTAATATTATGTGACCCAATTATGATCGAAGTGGAGGAATCTAAATTGGGTACTTTCTGTTTAGGCCTAAGAATTAAGGATATAGTACAAGATATTAAATGGAATTTGGGAGGCATCTATGGACCTAGCTCCTATCACAGTTGTGACCAATTTTGGGATGAATAAGAAATAAAAACCCCATCACAAAAAATCACGACCATAATGAGGAACTCCAATGAATTTATAGATGCATTTGATCTAGAAGAGATCCCCACTTCGGGGAAACGTTTTACAGCCAACTCTATCTAAATTAGACATATTTCTAGCTTCTCCGGATTTACTAGGACTATAGAAACACTAACTCGGGTAGTTGGGAAAGTCGTGTCCGATCGGTGGCCAATCCTGTTAAACACAACATGTGTTGTTGGGGAAGAAGCCTTTCATGATAGAGAATATTTGGATGTTGGATCAATCATCTACCATTATGGTGGAATGGCATACAAACATCAAGAGGCTTTAGGTACATCTATCATTCCACGTAAACTAAAGCAATTGAACTAAAATCATCCGATGGGCTAGGCAAAAGAAGCCCCTGCCCTAAAAAGGCTATTCAATTTGCACATTGATGGTCTCGATCATGCAGAGGAAGATAAAACACTTACACCCAAGAAATTCCTTGACAGGAGAAGATCAAGGTATTTCATGAGTGAAATAAGTCACAAAGAAACTATCTTTGGGAAGCAAAGAGCTCGATATCGATGGCTCAAGGAGGGAGATTCTAATTCGGCATTTTTCCACTATGCGGCCTCAAGTAGAAGAAGAATTAACTATATCAGCTCAATGAAAATAGATGGGGAAACCATCTCGATAAAGATGTCATCACTAAAAACATAGTTAAATATTTTCTTGAACTCTACATTGATGAGGATTGCAAGCCATGCATTGAAGGGCTGACTTTCCGTACTCTATCAAGTTCAATCTTAGAAATTCCTTTCTCCTAGGAAGAAATTAAATAGGCAGTCATCTCTATGCAAAAAGATACTCCCAGACCGGATGGATTCAATAGTGAATTTTTTAGAGAATCTTGGGAATTCATGGAAGGGGTTAGGCTTTTTTAGGATTTTTGTGAAAATGGTATTTCCCATCAGTCTATAGGAGCCTCAATCATTGCCCTAATTTCAAAAAAGGATGGAGTTGACTAGGTCAATGATTACAGACCGATAAGTTTAGTCTCAAGGGTATACAAGATCATAGTTCGGGTACTAAGAACTAGACTAAAGGGAGTTCATAACTCTATTATAAATAGAGAACAAAATGCTTTCCATCAAGTCAAGGCAAATTCTTGACTCTGCAATGTTTGTACATGAAGCAGTGCATATGTTCAAAAAAAAAAAAAAAAAAAGAAATCGGTATATCTACTAAAGCTTGATCTCAAAAAGGTCTTTGATAGAGTCAACTGGAGGCACCTCGATCTGGTTATGAAAGGCATCGGATTTGGGCTCAGATGGAGATGATGGATTTTCTCCTGTATTTGCTCAAGAAGATATTCAATATCAATTAATGGAGGGTTATTTGGCTACTTTAATAGGTCTAGAGGCATTAGACAAGGCAATCCACTCTCCCCTCTCCTGTTTAACATTGTGGGGGAAGGGAAGACAATCTTTTTTAGACAACTAGTGGATGCAAGATGGCTACAAACCCCTTTTAGGAATGGGGCAGCACCTATTGTTCAATTTGCCAATGATATGATGGTTTTTTTGTGAAGGGACTTTAGAGCAAATTCAAAGGCTAAAGGCCAACTTGTCCCTACTGGAGCTATCCACAGGTCAGAAGATAAACTGGATGAAAACCTCACTAACTGGGATTAATATCCCACAGAGTGACCTAGAAGAGAGAGCAAATGAACTAGGATGCTCCACGGGAAGCTTCCCCATCACCTATTTAGGCCTTTCAGTGGTTTCAGGGAAGAATCCCCAAGATAATTTGGGACCCCACTATTGAAAAGCTAAAGAAAAGACTCACTTCCTGGAAAGGTAAGTACATCTCCAAAGTAGGAAGATTAGTTTTACTACAATCTTGCTTATTTGGAATACTCTCCTATATGTTTTCTTTCATTTTATGTCCCAAATGAGTCGCTAATGAAATAAAAATAATAATGAGACAATTTCTTTGGAGAGGTACTAGTAATGAGTTCAAATTTCCCCAAGTGAAATGGGAAGAAGTCTGCATCCCAGAAACTTTTGGAGGACTAGGTGTCAAAAGAATAACATATTATAACCAAACCCTCCTTCTAAAATGGTGTTGGAGGCCAAACCAACCCAATCCCCTACTATGAGCATCCTTGCTCAAATCTAAAATGAAGATCTCACTCTCGGATTGGATGCTAGGATGGCACCCGTTCTACTCACTCACTCACTCCAATCTAGAAGAAGATACATCAGTACTGGGGTACATTTCGGGATATGATTAGATTCCTTCCAGGAAGAGGTGATAAAGTAGATTTATGGAGTGATGTATGGTTAGGTGAAAGATCTCTTGGCCAGTCCTTTCCAAATATTTTTAGAGTTGTAAGATCACCTGAAACCAAACTCAATATACTACTGCAAACCAGAAATGGAAGGAATTTTGATTGGAGTCCTCAATTTAGGAGAGAATTAAGAGATGAGGAAGCTTCTGAGCTATCTCAATTAGATCATCTCTTGTCAACTTATTTCTTTGATATTAATAGTGCAGACAATCATTTGGAAAGTCCACTTATATGGCCTTGGAAAACCTTGTAGATAGAGAGAAGCATCTAGTTACGTGGGCACGAAAACTCTCTTGTACATTGAAAGCAAAATTTTCCTATGGACTGCTTTACATTAGAAATTAATGACGAGAGACAATCTTGAAAAAAGGCGGATGGCATGACCTTCCACCTCTTGTACATTTTGTGACAGCCCACTGGAGTCATGTGATCATGTATTGGTCCAATGCCCTACATCCTAACAAGTTTGGAATGACTTCTGGTCCATGTTTCTGTTTGACACACCAAACCCCACATTCCAAAGTCTACCTGACGTTATTGACTATTGGAATAATCTGAAATTAACAAAAAAATGAAGGATCATGTTGGGATCATGTATCTCCTTTATTCCTTGCTGCCTATGGGAAGAGAGGAATAGCAGGGTGTTCTTGGCTAAGGAGATAGAAGTCAGCCAATTTAAAGAGTAGATCTTTAGAAAATTTCTATATTGGCTGAGCATTGTACCAGAATTACAAGGTTTATGCAGGGCTAATCTCATACCATCATGGGATAGTGTAGCTAGACTACCAAGCCCCCAAGTAGACATCCAGGAAATCCAATGTTGAAAGATCCTCCAGAGGCAACCCAAGGCTTGCTGGCTTTGGTGGTGTATTCAAAAATCATAACGGCCATGATGTGTTGTCCTTTCCAGGACCACTACTCAACGCTGATTCGGTAGTTGCTGAAACTGTAGCTATGCTACAGGGTCTAAAAATCTACCATGAAAGATTCAGTGGGAACCTAGAAGTAGAAGGGGATTGTCTTAATGTTATAAATTGGTGTAACAAAGTTTGTACACCTCCATGGAGACTAATCGTTTACTTTAGGGAAATCTGGTCCCTTGGTCATTCCATAAATGGTAGTTGGACCTATGTTCCCAGAACGGCAAACTCAGGCGTTGTTGCCTTAGCTAGAGCAGGAGTCTCACTCCCTCACATGGAAGCGAGAGATCCACCATAGGATCTTGCTGTAATCGCAATTGTAACTTAGCAATTTTGCAACAATGAAATACAAACATCTTAAAAAAATTTCTTGTTACATGCTCTTACAAAGTGACAGTCATGATTGTGCTGGCATCGGATGATACAGAAATTGAACAGTCAACATTTGATCAAGTAATGGGTGGAGAGCTTAACTTCTCAGATGATCCATGACCTAGTATTTCAGAAAGTGCTAAAGATTTAGTTAGAAGAATGCAAGTAAGAGACCCCAGAAAGCGGCCCATTGCACATCAAGTTCTCTATGAGTTTTCTCTGTTCCGGTGTGGAGTGTCTCTGAATTTTCAGTTTCATATGTGATCTTAAGTATTTGAATGTTGGAGAAAATATTTATCATTGTGAAACAAGTAACCATTTGAAAAAAAATTCATTTCTTGTCATACATTAGTAATAAATTGTCAGTATTTTAAAAAAAGTTCAAGAAAGAAATGCTAAAGTGATTACCTATCTTTAGATTTATGTAAAAGCTACAAACAGCCAAATAAACAGCTACAAGAAAAATTTTATTTCTTGGCTTTGTGGCACTTCAGGAAGACTGAAAGAGTTGCATGATGAATTGCAGAAAATTGGTCTTTACTTGAACTCAACTGGGTTTTGATTTCACCAATAAAAGTCAATGAAGTATTTCTAGTTCTTCAGCTTGTAAGTAAGACTCAAATGGGGATATTCATTCTTGCAGACCATCCATGGGTCCGAGTTAATGGTGTAGTCCTGATAAGCCTCTTGACTCTGCAGTTTTTAGTCGCTTGACGCACATTTGTGCCGAGATGAGATGAATTTCAACAAAGTGGCTCAAAGAGTAAGTTCTTTTGGTATTGTGGACCATCATGAGCTTGCTATACATTGTTAAAGATCCTGACCAAGCATGATCAAGACTTGAAATATACCTTTGGTTGTGTCAAATGCAATTTGTCTAAATTAATGAAATTTGTCTTTAGAAAATAAAAATGATGATCGTAAATATGGTGTTATCTAAATCGAAACAAAAAAATGATGGAATTTTCTATAGGTCATTGCTGAATGCATGTTTGAAGAAGAAATTGCAGGGCTAAAAGAAATGTCCAAGATGATTGATACTGACCAGTTATTTAAAAACTGAATCGACCCAAGCTGGTTTGATCGGGTTCAACCAGAACTCGGGCTATGAACTGTTCACTTTGCTTTAAAACCCGGAAATGGTCAAAAACGGTTGATCGTCCACTTTTAGCCTTTCAACCGTTGCACCGTGAATCAGACCAGACCAGGTGAACCAGTCTAGTTACCCTTTTTAACATTTTAATAGTTTTTATGTTTTTAAACTTTTTTTGTATATAGAAATCTTATTATGAGATACAACTCATACCGGTTGAACCATCGGTTGAACCCGCTATCGAAAGCTCCACCGGTTCGATCCCTGGTTCGGATTTTTAAAACACTGATACTAACAATAGTGGGCAAATCACGTATGAAGAACTCAAGGCTAGCTTGGAAAGAGTCGAAGCAAATCTCAAGGACTCCGAAATCTATGCACTAATGGAAGTAATAAATCCCTTTTTTTCAATTTAACAGTCTCACTAGCAGGTCAACAAAGGATGTTGGCATACCATGTTTGTTATCCTATTATTTTGAAAACTAATGAACGAACTTATGTGAAAATGTCACTTGGAGATTCCTCTCATTGTTCTTCAAGAAGATTAAATGGTTTCTGGTATGCAGAGATGCATACTTTGAGAGGCTTCTGGTATTTAAAAGTTTAGTAGTTCAGTTGTAGGATACAAAAAACTACAGTTGAATTAGTAGTTTTACTCATCCATTTTTTTCTGGGGTTTGAGTGTTGGGAAAGCTCAGCCTTTCCTGCTTCGTGAAGTTAAGATAGGTATTTAGAAATTAAGATAGTAATGGGAGCACACGAGTGTTGGGAAACCTCCTCTGTGATGTCTCCGTTCAAAAGAACTGATGGGAGAGGTTTATTATGTCAACAACGGTCATCACAGCTTCTCCCCAGAATGACTTGGGCAACTTGGCATGAGAGAGCACACACGAAGTCTTTCTTCAATAGTTCGGTTCATTCTCTTAGCTAGTCCATTCAACTGTGGCATCTTGGGTGGAGTCTTCTCCAGCCTAATCCCATATTTCTTGCAATAGGCTTCGAAAGGACCTCTATCTTCACCTCCATTGTCTGATCATACACACTTGATCTTCCGTCCTGTCTTGCGTTCCATTCGGGCATGGAACTCCTTAAATGCATCAAGTACTTGATCCTTTGATTTTAATAGGTGCAACCACACCTTCCTTGAATGGTCATAGATGAAGGTAACAAAATACAATGCACCACCAATGGACTTCTCGGACATCGAGCACACGTCAGTGTGGACAAGGTCGAGAATGTTCTTTCTCCTTATGGGTGGAGAAGATCTTTGGAAAGCAATTCATGTTGTTTTCCAGCTAAACAATGAGCACAAGGATCAAGTGTTTTACCTTTCACGTAAGGGAGGAGTTGCTTTCGAGCGAGCATGTGAAAGCATTTCTCGCTTATGTGCCTGAGTCGTTTATGCCATATCTCCACGTCATCGAGCGAGCATGTGCAGAGTTTAGCTTGCATTACATACAATGATCCTTCCTTCTTTCCTCGAGCCATGATTAAACTTCCTTTGGTGAACTTCCACTTTCCTTCACCAAAATAATTCACCAGACCAGCATCATCTAGCTTTCCAGCATATATAAGATTGAGGTGCATGGTTGGGACGAGCCTCACATCTTTTAGGACAAGCTTGCATCCAGTGCTTGTTGTCAAGATGATGTCACCTATCCCGACAATTTTGCTCCAATCTTGATTTACCATTTGCATCATACCAAAGTCACTGCTTTGGTAGCACGAGAAGAAAATTCCATGGGGAGTGACATGGTAGGAAGCACTAGAATCGATAATCTAAGAACTATCATCATAAGCAATATTTAGGATATTACCTTCTCCAACAAGATAAAGCAGTTCTTCTTTTGAAACCACGATGGAAGTACTCTTTTCTTCTTGCTTCTTCGTTTGGCCGATTTGGTTTGGCTTAACATTACCGCCTTTTGTTCTCTCTTGAAGGATCTACACTCCACTTTCTTGTGGCCTATCCTTCCACAGTAATAGCATGTAATCTACCAGCGTGACTTGGATTGGTTTCAAGATTGGTGTGGATCTCGACTCTTGCTACCTCCATGAGTTTTGTTCCTACCCTAATCTCAACAACATTTGCCTAAGGTTGAACAGAATCGCTTTATTCCATTCTCTTGCTTCTTCTCCAAGAAGGTTATCACTAATGGTATCCACGGTGAGCTTTCCTTCAAAAGCTGAGTTACTAAGTGTAACCACAAGTGTGTCCCAACTTAGTGGTAGGGAACTAAGGAGTAGAAGGGTTTGCAACTCGTCATCAAATTTCAAGTCAAGTTTTGTTAGATGATTTACGAGCCTCTTGAAATTATTCAAGTGCTCAATCATACTTTGACCATCCCTATACTCCAACTTCACCAACCATCAAACTAAATGGGGTTTGTTACGAGGTATTTTATTTTGAATCATAGAGTCGAGCTTTGTCCATAATTCATAAACATTTGTATAAGTAGAAACATGTCGAAGAGAGTTTTGTCGATGTACTTACTGATCATAGCAACGACCTTTCGATTTAGCAGCTCTCGCTCTGCATGGCTCTTTCCTTCTACCTTGGTTTTGTGGTTGATAGGCTCATTCAAATCTTGGGATTTGCAGTATAAATAGTCCTCCATCACCGGCTTCTAATATGAGTAGTTGTTGGCCGTGAGCGATGTAATCCTCCATCATGAACTGCACAAGCTATTGACAATTTCGAATGAACTTGGCTCTGATACCACTATTGGGAAAGCTCGATCTTTCCCGCTTCGTGAAGTTAAGATAGACACTTAGAAATTAAGATAGTAATGGGAGCACAGGAATTTATAATCCTCCAAGATGGAGGTTCATCTACTAAACAAATGAATAGTAAAATTACAAGAATTTATATTTTAAAAAATTGTCTCACTCTTAGGTGGCTCACTCAAGTTTGTGGATTATGACTTCTCAAACTATCTCACTTCTCTTTCAAAAAGGTTTCTTGTTGGATTTATTAAAAATGAGGGTTTCCACCTCAATTTATACTACTCCACCTCCATAATGAATGGTGGGGATTAATTTGATCAAATGGTGGAGATTAGCTTTCTAGAATTCTCCACACAAATCTTTATGCTCTAAAGATTTTCGAGAAATATCTATATTTCTCCATTCTCTTCCATACTCTTCTAGAATATTCCAAAAAGCTCCACACATCTCTAAAATTTTCCAGAGGTTTCCAAACTCTTCTACTAGCTCTTGGAGAATTTTACACTTCTCTAGAGTTCCCCAGAATGTTCTAGAAAATTCTACACTTTTCCAATTAAGGAAGGACCCCAACATTGAGGATTCAAAAAATTTCTTGAAATACAACAGTCTTAGGAGCTAATAATTATGATCCCATGAATTGGGTTCCATCTTCAATTGTTTGACGACTACAATAGTTTTCGTTGTGGTTGTGTCCATTGCACATTTTGTTTTCATCTGTTTTAATGCAAAAGATCATTTATGCCTTGATAGTATTATTGAATGATGAAGAAGTTGTAGATCCTTATTGTCGTTTAAGCATGGAACAAATTTGCAGGCTGATACTGATAAAAGTGGAACCATAGATTACAAGGAGTTCATTGCTGCAACCATGGCTTTAAACAAGGTGCAGAGGGAGGATTTTGTATTTGTAGCATTTCAGTATTTCGATAAAGGTGGGAGTGGGTACATCACTGTAGATAAGCTCCAACAAGCTTGCGAAGAGTTCAACACAAAAACATCCAGCTCGAAGACATGATCATAGAGGTTGATCGGGACAACGTTAGTAGTACTCACACTAGTTCTTCTCATTTACAATAATTATGTGTTTCCTCATTTTTCGTGGTCTGAACTAGTTTCCGATTTTTTGACAGGATGGACGGATAGATTACAACGAGTTTGCAGAGAAGATGATAAAAGAGACAAAATCGGTGGAAACGATTTCGGATTCAGTTTTTGGGAAGCTTTGAAGTTCGGTTAAATCAAAAATGTTGTTGAGATTTTCTTTCTTTTGTTACAGAAATGTTAACATTTAGAGATTGAATTGCATACGAGTTTGTAAAGATCGGCTGGTGCTTACGGAAAAAGCCAAAGTGCAGGCCAATTTTTAGGTTTTGAGTAAATGTATGAAAGGGGTTTCGTTTCTGTGTGAATCTCCCATTTCCTTGTGTCCTTTAAACCTGATTTCTAGTGGTTACTTACTTGGTGAGGACAGGAGAATTACATGTAGGAGGGGAGGAGAAAACAAGTGAGCAACAAAAAGTTGGAAATAACTTGTCTATCTATCAAAAACCGATTAGGTATGTGAGACGAAAATAAAAATAAAAATAAGAAAAAAAAATTAAAGCCACCCACCTTTGGTTGAATAAGAGAGTAAAATTTGGTGAGGCAATAATGATAGGGGTACTTCAACAAGGTACCTTAACAAGTACTTTTCTCAGCTAACATTTAGTCGTGCTTAATTATAAGTTTATAACACATTATTCATAGTTGTTTTTTATTTTTGGTCCAAATATTTAGGCGCCAGCAATGCACCCACATTAAACTAAATGTGCACACCGAGAGAGTGCACATAGCATTACTCTTATTCTTATGTCCTTATGTAGATTATATGGTACTATCAACTCATGGCTAAAATTATATATTGTTCATAATTTAATAATCATGCATATATATTTTTTCATATAGAGTAATGCTAGGTGTACATTACTTTTGCATACATTTTGGGTAAACCCTTCACTGTAGAAGTGGGACCCCCAAGAGGAATAGTTTAATACCCCACTTCTACCGTGAGGGGTGTATCAAAATGTATTCAAACAGTATTGTATGTATATCATTGTTCTTTTATATATTAAAATCTATCTTAAATAAAATTCACATATGAGTAATGCTAGGGGTACGTTACTGAAGCTGTACATTTATGTACTATCTAATGTGGATGTCTTATGTGGCATCCACGTCAGAAGCCACTTTGGCAAAGAGAGGGAGACCGAAGCGGGAGGGAGAGGGAGACCGGAGCAGGAGGGAGAGGGAGGCCGGAGCAGTAGGGAGAGGGAGGCCGGAGTGGGAGGGAGAGGGGGGCCGAAGCGGGAGGGAGAGGGAGGGCTGAGTGCAGCTGGGGAACGGGGTGGGGGCACCGCCGTGCTTCTTCTTCTTCTTCGACTTGGCGGGATGACGACGGTGAAGCGACACCGGACGGCGATGGCGCCTGAGGAGGACGATGGTACGTTTTCTCTCTCTCTCTCTCTCTCTCTCTCTCTCTCTCTCTCTCTCTCTCTCTCTCTCTCTCTCTCTCTCTCTCTCTCTCCCTCTCTCTCTCTCTCTCTCTCTCTCTCTCTCTCTCTCGGCCTCCTCTCTCTCTCTCTCGGCCTCTCTCTCTCTCTCTCTCTCTCTCCCTCTCCCTCCCGCTCCGGCCTCCCTCTCCCTCCCGCTCCGGCCTCCCTCTCCCTCCCGCTCCGGCCTCCCTCTCCCTCCCGCTCCGGCCTCCCTCCTCCCTCCGGCCTCCCTCTCCCTCCCGCCCGGCCTCCCCTCCCAGTCTCCCTCCCTCTCCCTCTCCGCCCAGCCTCCCTCTCCTCCCGGCCTCCTCTCTCCTCCCGGCCTCCTCTCTTCCCGGCCTTCCCTTCTAACCTGGATGCCCCATAAGACATCTACTTAAGATGGTATGCAACTTTATCTCTTTGCCGAAGTTGCTTCTAAGGTGGATGCCACATTAGACATCTACGTAAGATGGTATGCAACTTTAGAGTCGCGCCAATGTCCAATGTACCCTTAGCATTATTCATAACAAATTAATATATTCTTTAACTGATTCAAACGAAGGGCAAAATCGTAATTTTACAAGGAACTTTTCTTTTGCGTAAATGGGCTACTTCGCCCATTCTGTCCTGTTTTGGACTTTAGGCCGTCGAACACGACCCGGGCCTGCTTCCCTCTCTCTCTTCTTGTTTTGGTTAGAGAAGAACAAAAAGGCTTCCTTTCTCTCGTGAATAAATTCCACCGCCGCTTGAGACCGGCTCGGCACGATCTTCTGGAAGCGCGTCCTGATCTCCCGAATTTTGGTTCCTGGCTCGGGTGTTCTGCGGTAATCGAGGGTTTTCTTTGATTTTTCTTATTTCTTTGTGGATCGACTCCAAGAAGAGTGGTTTCGAAATGAATAACGGTATGATGGATCCGGAGATGATTAAATTTGCTCAGGAGCAGATGAGTAGAATTTCTCCCAGTGAACTGGCCAGGATCCAGCAGGTGATTGCTATTTATTTTTTTCAATTCTTTTGTTTTTTTTAAGAAAAAATGATTTTGATTAGAATTGGAATAGACGAGGAGATTGGAGTTTGGCACTTTGTCTTTTGGAGCTTAACGTAGGAGATGGTTTACTGCTAGGTTTTCCAATTCTTAAAATCGAAAGTTTATTCATGGATTTGACTTTTGAGTAGCGTCTGCTAGTTCTTTTACATTGTTTTCCCGCTTTCTGAGGTTCCTTTTTGTTGTTTATACCCTTCTGATAATGTGGCCATGAAATATGAACAACTTTACTTGTGCATGCGTACAGATGATGTCTAATCCTGAGATTATGAAATTGGCCACTGAAAGCATGAAAAATATGAGACCGGAAGACTTCAAAATTGCTGCGGAGCAGATGAAGCACACACGTCCGGAGGAGATGGCTGAGATCAGTGAGAAAATGGCGAGTGCATCGCCTGAAGAAATTGCATCCATGCGAGCTCGCGCTGAAGCACATATGACTTATGAATTGAATGGAGCTGAGATGCTGAAGAAACAGGTTACCGCTTTATGTTTTTTTATTAGACACTGCTTTCAAATGATATAATTAAAATAACTGAAAATATCTTCTACAGCAAGTCAAAAAAGTACTTACTCATCATTTGCCAAACAGGCTATCATTTTTAATCTGGCAGCAGCAAATGGTCTGACTAGTCACATTTTTCTATCCAATATATGTCGTCTGTATTTACCATTATACATATCATAGAACAACTCTTCATCTTTTCAGTTTGGTGAGTTCTTTGAAATGCTCTACTAATCCTTTCTCCTTTCTTTCAGGGGAATAGCCTTCACAGCCAAGGGAATTTCTCAGAAGCTGCAGAGAAATATTTGCTTGTATGCTCCCTCCCTCCCTCCCTCTCTCCCTCCCTCCCTCGCTCCCTCTCTCCCTCTCTCCCTCTCTCCCTCCCTCCCTCCCTCCCTCCCTCCCTTTTTGTTGTTAATCATAACAATTTTTCTTTTGTAGGCAAAGAACAACATGAAAAATGTACCTGTCTCAAAGGGCAAAATGCTTCAGATGGCATGTTCTCTTAATTTGATGTCATGTTACTTGAAAACAAGCCAGTATGATCAATGTATACAGGAGGGTTCAGAGGTATGCAAAACGATATTGTTCAGTTTTGCCATCTAGCAAGTTTGTAGATTTTGAAGCTATTACAGTTAAAGGTACTGCCAATTAGTTTGCTTTATGGTTTCGTGGAATGTGGGGATTTAGGTGAAGAATAAATGTTATGATGATTAGCACTACTTGATGTTGATTGGTTTTAAACATTTAATTGTTAAAGAGAATCTTTTAAATCTTTGGGAGACGCTAATGAGTATTTGCAGTTTGGGGGTAGCATTGCTGACTGCTAAAAGAAAAGTTTTGAAATCAAAATGCTGTTGATAAAGTTAGATGATTATGATCATCTGGTAGTTGCCATTCTGTTGTTATCTAATTTTTTTTTTTTTTGGAAAATTGTGTTTTCATTTCATTAGCAGAAGAAAATTACATGAGTGTCCCTAACCAGGGTAAATAATTACAAGATAATTACTAAGCATGGGGCACCCAAACAACAAGGTGTTGCTCATGCACCCCTTGTTGTTATCTAAATCTAATGTTCTATATGCCTTCCACTGCTTTTTGCAAAACATCTAGTTCTTGAAAACTTCTTAATAGGTATCTGGTGCTCAAACATTGTGTGCCATTCTGAAATTTTTTTTTTTTTTTTTTGAAGAGGCATTCTGAATTATTTCAAACACCTAATCACTTCACTGAATGCTTGTAAAATTCTATTTTGTCTTTCAGGTCTTGTCATATGATGCAAACAATGTCAAGGCTCTGTACCGGAGAGGTCAAGCATACAGAGAGATAGGAAACTTGGAAGTAAGGGTTCATGTTGTTGGCTCTGTCTGTTTTTCTATTCATGAAATTGCTCTGTGGCTTTATTATCTTCTGCAATAAAATTTTCTTCTCTGATTCATGTCAGGCTGCAGTTTCTGACTTGACAAAGGCACATGAAGTTTCACCTGATGATGAAACTATTGCGGATGTTTTAAGGTTTGAACTTCTATTTGGGATTCTTGTTAACTATTGTGTGGCAGGAAATGAAAAACCTGATAATGTTGGCTGTCGGATTTAGTGCTAGATTTAACTTTTCAACTCTCTCTTGAATGTCTCCTCATGAGGAAAGGCTATTTGCTTTTCAGAGATGTAAATGAAAGGTTTGCTAAAGAAGGTGGAGGTCAACATGTATCTCAGAGTATGTTATCAAAATATGGAACCTCTCAAAAAAATTTCTCATAGCATTTTGAGTGCTTTTCTGATATATCCTAATTTTATAGGATTGGTTATTGAAGAAATAATAGAAGAAGAGGTGCAAACCACATCACCTGAAAACGGATTCAACTCTTCTCTCTCTGCAAGACAACCTATTGAAAATGGAGTGTGTCTGCAGAGGCAGGATAAGCCGGGGAGTACTGGTCCTGCTACTGGTACTGATGCCAACTCTTCACAAGGATCAAGTAGAAAAGCAGAAACTGTCAGGTTTGTTGATTTCCTCCTTGGTTCTTATTTTTACCATAATAAACTAATTTTTATCTTTTCTTGTCATTCACTACTGCCATCCCTGATTCTTATGTCTCCCTTGTTTGCTTCCACTAATTTAACATCTTAGTGATTCACAAAATTTATAACAATCATCTTGAAAAAATGTACAGCATGGAGTTGGTGTGGTTGGCCTTTGCAAGGATTGTATCCTTGGCCACCATCTTCGTTGTGATCAAGGTCCCTTACTTTTAACAGAGCCACGTCAATAACATTATTCTACCTCCTCTTCTGGTGATCTTTCTCTTACTATGGAGTGAAGAATGGCATGGAGGATTGAAAGTATATTCTTATTTACTATCATTATCAGTGTGATCCCATTTTAATACACATCAGAGTCGATTATATGAATCAACCTCCTCAAACTTTGATCTTTTCTTGAACTTTGTTCATTTAAAAATAGCTATTGCCGTTCTCCTCTTTTTCTATGAAGCCGTCTTATACATTGAGTTGGCTTTGATGCAATTGATTTATGCTGCAGGTCCGTTCCAAATTTTGTTTCAAATGCCAATCTTGATGATGTAGTAGGCTCGAGTGTGCCAGGGGGAATGTCTCCTGAAATAGTGAAATCAGCCTCCGAAATGATAAGCAAGATGCCTCCAGAGGAGCTCCAGAAAATGCTTGAAATGGCTTCTTCTATGAATGCAAGAGGAACAAATGGTTTACAGTCATCTGCAGTATCACCAGAAATGGTAAAGACTGCATCTGAAATGATTGGCAAGATGCCTTCAGAAGAGCTGCAGCGAATGTTTGAAGTTGCTTCTACTTTTAATGGGAAAAGCCCTTTTCAAACAGCTGATCCAGCAAGTAGTGGCACAAGATCAGGATGGGGTGAAAGTAGTTCGAGTAATGTTGACTTAAACTCCAGAATGGCAACTAGTATTACCTCTGACCTACCAAACTCAACAGCTGACCTGCAGGAACAAATGAGAAATCAAATGAATGATCCAGCAATGAGACAGGTTTGTGGGGTGGTACAGCCTTTTCTTTTCCATTTACAAAGTTCAATGTCTAAGTAGTTTCCTTGACACGTGATTTGACTGTGACAGATGTTTACATCCATGTTCAAGAATATGAGCCCAGACACAATGGCAAACATGAGTGAGCAATTTGGCATTAAGCTGTCGAAGGAGGAGGCTGCAAAAGCTCAACAAGCAATGTCTTCCCTTTCACCGGATGACCTGGATAGAATGGTACTTGACATTTTGAAAATTCTTTCTAAGAAAACATTTCTCATTTCTAGTGCAAACTCATGTTCCCATCCGACCTAACTTAGAATCCGGATCTCTATTTATCTCTTAATTCTGTTTTATAGCAGTGAAAGATGATACAGTCTGGAGTTCTGGGTGGTACCACTTAAAGTTTCTTCTCATTCAAAGCTGAGTTTTACTTTTGCATACAATCCATCGGATTCTGATATCTTTTTGTTCCCATGCAGATGCGTTGGGTTGAAAGACTACAGAAAATGGCTGAGGGGGCAAGGAAGACCAAGAAGTGGCTCTTGGGAAGGCCTGGGATGATTCTTGCCATCTGCATGCTTATATTGGCAATTATCCTTCACCGACTTGGTTACGTTGGCTCTTAAATCGCCCCATCCTCCCATTCGGTACATATGGTTCACTTCCAGATGACAATTGTAGGTTGTCTCTGATCCTAGGCGTATGTGGTGTGTGCATTTCTGATTCGTCGACATCATTGGGTGCCCTAGAGCGTCAAAAGAGTGAAAACCTGTTCAAATCATACAGTTGGGAAATCGAGACACGAAAGCCGGATAGATACTCGAACATGATGTAAATTTGAGGAATGGCGGAGGGTGAAGCAACAAGATCACCCTATTTATACCTCTATTTTTGTTTTTTGTTTTACCTATATGACATTAGATGTTATTGTCACTATTGTATCTGACAGAAGATTCGAGGGCGACGAACATGAAATGTCTAATAGCAGGAGAGCTATAACTATCTTGTGTTTAAGGTGGCCATTATTTAATTCATTCACCTTTAGCTCATCCATGTTGAAACCCCAAAAGTTGGATGTCGATCTCAAGACCCTCAATTGGAACCGACATACAGCTTATTATTACATTCTTGCTGGAGCCAAAATTTCCGTCCTTTCATGATCTGAGAAAACGGGTGGTGGTTTTGAAATGAGTTAAAACTTACAGAGACGAAGATGAAAAAGGAGGAAACGATGGGAGACTAGGGGAATATCGAGTCTCAATGCTCACTTCTCATCACGAGCAGTTCAGAGAAGCTCCGTGCCTGCACGGCCTACCTTCGACTGGTAATCCAAGCCTTGCGAAGGCGATCATCCCGTCAGGAATCAAGTTCGATCGATTGCAGTGAAAAATTAAAAAAGAAGAGTTGTTGACATCGGAAGAGCTAGAATACAGTGCGAATTACAAAAGTATAAGTAGATCAGAAGAATGAAGAGGAAGAGGAAGAAGAAAGAAAGAGCAGATTAAAAGAGAAGTTCCGTCTCTCCAGCCTTCTTCTTCTACACTTCACATACTTGCGTCGAGCGTTCATCAGGAGACTGGATCAGCCAACGCAATAGAAAAGCGGCAGCAACACAAGGTAGAGGAGCTTGAAGCAGGTACAGGAGATGGAGACATAGACGAGTCCGTACACCAGTCGTCGAAGCACCATGTCTTTTTCAGATCGATGAGAGTAGAGCCGCTTTCACCGCCAATCTCTCTCTCTCTCTGTCTGTCTTTCTCCCTCCTTCGTTGACGGAAAGGAAAGGTCGCTTGTATCCGATTGATTGATTGCTCCTCCGTGCTCTCTTCGAATCGGAGTACGTGTACGGCCGATTCGCCGCGGACGGAGGTTTGACTGTTGCGGCAGCCGGAGGAGTTCCCACGTCTGCAATTTCTAACTGTAAGTGGAGCCCACGCCCCGAATTCACAACTGCTTTCCTATTTGCGATTTGGCCGGTGGCTTTCTTGTGTATAAAATACTCTTCTCTCCTCTTGGATCCTCATCCCATTCATCCCTCCTCACTCTCTTCAGTCCTCATCACTCAATCACTCCATATTCATATTGCATTTAGTTCATGTTAGATGAGTCCACGAGAGTCTACATAGATTCTCTACTATGTAGTATCTACGTGAAAAGAAAAATAATATTAGTACTCTCATATTTTAATTTGAGTTTTACATAGTTATATGGCAATGGAGTCCACATAAGAGAAAATCTAAAGTTTAGGGTTTATCCGAATAGGAAAATAATATTTTATTAGTACAAATAAACTATTACAATTTTTATCTCTTAATTTATCTCTTTCTTGGACTGCAATGTGAAAATTAATTTTTATTTCTTAATTTTTACCTCATGTGAAAATTAATTAGAATTACAAGCAATGTTTTTGAGTTCACTCAAATTTGGACAAGACGTAGCTTACACTTACAACTTATTACATGGGGTTTAGTTTAATCAAATTCAAAATATCCCCTTTTCCCTAATTTTACCCAATTATCTTATTATTTGGATGAAATACGGAATGGAATGAGTGTATTTCGTTCATTACAAGAATTTTTACCTTTTATTATTTTGATTGATAATGTTATTTTAAAGTTATTATTAGTTTTAATTTTTATTTAATTTACCGCAAGTGAGAGTCTGAGACTGTTTGATCTAATTGTTCTGTATATGCAAATAATATAGTTAAATATGTGTTTGTACAAACAGTCCATTGACTGTCTATTCACACCCCAACCTCAGGCTGCCAGGCAGCACGAACTACAAGCTTTCCACAATGCGACGAAGTTTCAATTATCTTCACTTCCACGTTTTGAGACCTTTTCCATTTTCATGAGTAAAAAATACTCTAATTGCTTAGGTCCTCTTAAGTAACTATCAAAAATTAAAATTACTTTATTCTATTTTCTGTAATTTCATATTAGCACAATTATAATTCAGTTGCTTCATCCTCTTATATCTAAAATTAATATCCATAGGCCAAATGTTGTAAAGATAAAGTATTAAAAGCAAACTATTTTGTGTAATCGGAGTCATTAACCCTCTCTTTTCACTAATAATGTTACCCCTGAAATTCTTTCTCAATAAAACCTTCTATCATTAAACATCAAACGGATCGATTAAATATGATCTTATTTTATTCAAAATTAAGTCGATAACTGTAAAATTCACCAAAGAATCATTTCAGATTGTTTAATTAGATTTTGCTGTAATATTTCATACAATCAACTTCGAAATTAATACAAATAACTGTTACTGATAAAATTAAAAATAATTTGACCATCAAGACAATTTCAGTTCATCGTTTCTTATTATGATTCTATTTAGTATTTTTGGGTCACCTGGAAGATGATGGATGAAAAACAGACTGAAATGGAAGAAATCTGGGATATTGCCCATCTCCATATAAAGAATAGCCGGAATACCATACTACCCAACTACATTTGATTAGTCTATTGCCCGAATCCCCATATTGATTAGCCGATTACAATTCTAATTGTTTTGAACTAATCGAGAAAGGGGGCGTTTGATCTTCCGGTGCATCACTGTGTTGTTCTCTGGCGCAGAGGTTGGAGAAAAGAAAATGGATGGAGAGAAAGCTGCCATCCAATGCGGTTTTTGGGTCGCCTCCAATCCCTCCGATGCCATTATAGAAGGCAAGGTACGACGAGTTTGAACCCCTTTTATTCTTCTTCTGGAAAGGCCAAAACTTTACGAGGGTGTTTCGTTGTTTTTCTTTAGCGTGTTTATTCTACTTCAATGATACCAGTCTGGGTGCCCGGGTCTTTCCGCATTAGATTTCCGCAAACACAATTGTGGTGAATTACTTGGCTTTCGAATGACCTGCTTGTATTTGTTGTCTCTACTGTGCTTTTGGGTTCAGAATCTCTGATCAAGTTCTGTATGGGTATTATCTTGTACCATTGTCTTTCACTTTTTATGATTTGGGTTTATTGAAACTTCTGCGCTGTCTGTATTTTCAGGATCCTTTGAGCTATCAATGTTCTAATTGCATTCGAATTTTGTGCTTACATATCGGCATCTTTCCTCTTACTGTTATTTTTCCATTTCTTCATTCTTTCTTACTTCTTAGTCTTTGAGGCTGTGGAAGAAATTTGTGTAGTTTGACGAGGAAAAGTTGGACATTCAGTGGATGGAGATTAGAATTTTCGAGAATATATTATTTGAGTTTCTTGGTGGATTTAGTATGATGAGCTTGGAGTTTTTTCTGTCTAATCTGAATCTAGTTTCCTCTAGATTATACAATTTGCTGGTCAGACAGATACTCTGTTGAGTGGCTAGTAGCTATTAATTTTATTGTCTTTGATATCCTTTGAGCCTTCACAGTGGACCCATTGTTCGGTTGGCAAGAGCAGCATAAGGTTCATATAAAAAAAAAAAAATCTTTTGACGTTCCTGATTAGGATGATTTTGTTGCTCAAATAAGCATGGAAGGACCATCTCACCGTAATGCAGGGGCTTTAACTAGTTCTTTTTGTTTATCTGTGTTATTGTTTTCCTGATAAGTAAGAGTACTCTAAACGGATGCAGATGTTATACGGTTTGCACCCCCCCACCCCATTTTCATTGTATTTTCCTCTTATCTTGATATGACTTGAATTTATTTTTGTACTGTTTCTTCTTGTTATTGGATTCTGTTCATGGCAGCTGAAAATATAAACATATGATGCATTCTTTCTGGTCTTTCATATTCTTTCATCTGTTGAGTAATGTTTGGTTAAAATTATTTTTGTTATTTCTCTTGTTTGCAGGATATTCCCAGAGGAATTCAAGACCTTCAGTGGGGAAGACCACATCCATGTGTAGCTAGAAACTACTGATCTAACAGTTCTTTATGTGCTAATGGGTATTGTTAAGACCAGGTGTCAGACTGCACCTGATGATAAATTCAAGCTGCGACGTAATGATTCTCATGCTGGTCTTGATGAGTTTGAGGAGGAAGAGAGTGCCTATGTTGATGATGATTCAGACTCTGTTGAATTTTCAGATACTGGTTGTGAGTTATGTATGGTTGGAGATGAAGTCTGCAGTATTCCGTACGAACTCTATAGTCTACCAGATCTAAAGGAGATTTTATCTCTTGAGACTTGGAATTCATGCTTAACAGAGGAGGAAAGGTTCTCTCTTTCAGCCTACTTACCAGATATGGACCAGCAAACATATTGGCTTACCATGACGGAGCTGCTTACTGGTAAAAATATGTTTTTGGGAGTCCCTTGATGGAAATATTTGAGAGATTGAAAGGTGGGTTTTACCCTCCAATCATCTCGCAATATCGAGAAGGCCTTAAGTTTCTCCAGAGTAAATCATATTTCTATTGCATAAAATCATATCATGAGAACATGGGTAAGACGTTCTCAAACATGAAGAGTGTTTGGAGCCAATGCCATCCAAACATGAGTGTCGAGGAGAGGATCCATATTTGGAATGCATGGAATGGACAGAAACACCAAATAGGATTTAATCTTAATTCATTTCCTACTGACCTAGCTCCTGAACGTAAGTTTGGAGACAGGCCCAATTTTTCAAGAAAAGCGGATCTGCCTGTTTTTGAACATCTGAGCAAGAGAGTGAACCTTCCTCCTATTTCTGGTGGAATTTCTGTGCCACCTCACACAAGCACTGCAAAAGGAGTTCTTAAGATAAAACCAGTTGCAACCAGTTCATCCCAGACAACATTAACTTGCAGGCCACCTCCAAAGGAGTGCTGAAAATTGTGCCAAGAGGAACTTTTACCCATCTGACCAGGAACTCGGCAGAAATATTGGGAATGCAGACTTGTGGACCTTCGTCTTTACCACAGCCCAATTATAGATGGGAAATTGATGATACTAACTACTGTGGCACTAAGCTGTTTCCTAATCACTCTGTCAGAAATAGAAAAGCTAAGAGAATTCCGGATGTACCAAGGACTGTGATAGATCTAGAGCAGAGGAAATATGTGAATAATGCCTCAGTTTCTGATAGGAATAGTGCCTCAGTTTCAGGAAAAGATCTGCTGAGATATGTGAGGAAGGCAAAGCGTCCCAAACCTGGGCCTATTATAGAAACGAGAGAATGTGATATTCTGGAGAGGTCATCTCAGATTCCTGGGAAATATGCAGAGGAAAATGTTGGGATTAGAGGTGGCGTAAGTGAGGAATATCCCTGTCAGAATGTAGGCCTGCAAAATATAGAACATTATAACTTCTCTGAAGAAACCCCAATCTCAATGTATTCAGGGACTTCAGAGTCTGGTTTAAGGATGTTGACTGGTGGTGTTGAAGCTCAGGACCCAGCAACTGTACAGTCTTTTAATCAAGTGAAGGAGAGTAGTAGAGATTATAACAGGTTAACACCTGAAAGGCCTCCTAATGATGGATCATCAGCCTTGTCACGCGTCCGACGAGTTGGTAGTGCCCCAATAACATACAGGCGCAGAAAAGCAGTGGCAAAGGTCAACCCCATAGGAGACGTAGTCAGGCAGCCAAATATGGGCAGTGAAGTTGAATCCAGAGACAGCCTGGAGACGAATGATCAGCATCTTGCTGAGAACCCAAAGGCTGCCAACATAAAACTTAAGAATTGGAGAAACCCTAAATTCACAGGAAATGTCTCTTGACTGTGATCAATTCTTCTGTAGTCAGAGATTGGATGTCTGAGCTGTTCGTAATCGATTGACAGAAAAAAAAAAAACAAGACAAAGTCCGATGGTTATTTTTGGGTGTTAACTTCAACCATCCATGACTGATGAGGGGAGGAGAAGCATCCCTTTTCCAATGGAACTCAATTAGGATAACTGCGTGTGGTTTCAGGATCAGGGACCTGTTTGATGATGTGGTTCCAGTTCTGATACAAAGGAACGATACAGCAGAGGACGATGAAAATACTCTGTATGTATATACTGTTTTCCCTTTCTTTTGAGGTTAAATTATAACCTCTGCATTTGATGTATATGTAGAGCAATATAATTTTCTTCCAAGAAGATATCTTTGTTCAGTAATCTTGAGTGTCAGCTGGTAGAATTAACGATTTTACTTATCATGAAGACCAGGTAACTAAGGAAAACAAAACTACTGAGTGATCTGTATATTATTATTTTTAACTTTTTTAAACAATTGAATAGAGTTCTTGACACCTCTGATAATTATAATTGTACATAATAATTTCTTACATAGACTAACTTTCTTCTAATAGCAAAGTTAGTAGGATTCGGGTTTGTGCATAAGAATGATCTTTCATTATTTTCTGTCCAGGTACAAATATTATGGACGAGTGAGCCAAACCATGCTAAAACCAAACTAGTCTGATCAAGTTGGGGTTATTACATGGTTGTACAAATTGGCGCCTGGATTGAGTCTAGTGAAAACTCACCTATAGTTTCTCTTCCAATTCGGACCCATCTAAAGTTGCACAACTATAGTTTATTGACCCAAAAACACCTATACAATAAAAAATAAAACCACTTCACTGCTTCTTTTTTTTTTTTTCCCAAAGTTGTGTTTCATTTAAAACCACTTCACTTTAGTAAATATATCTAGTTAATCATGTACAAGGTACCCTTTGACCGATTAATGATTATTGAGTCATTTACATTTTATTTGACTTTTCAACTTAGACTCTATTTGATACTGACGTTTGGGAGAAGTAAAATGTATTTTACAGATAACCTAATGAAAGAATCGATTAAGAAATCATAATTTATAAAGAGAGACCCATCAATCAATCATGAACTCTACCCTTCGTTTCCAAAGTAGCCCAGTTAGAAATGAAAACTTCCTCTTCCCACCCATCACAAGCCGAGAATATCCAATGCTTCGTCACCACGATTTTCCCAAATCTTTGAAGCAATCTTCTCATTTCTTAAAAGACCCAAAGAGAGATCTCCCTTACGACTCTTTCAAAACTTTCCATTATTTCTTCAATTCACGAACCCCACTGATGCAGTTCCCATTGATTACACTCCCACCTTTCTTTGTTTTATCTTATTCGGAGACTTTTAAAACGTGCTCTCGTTTCATTCATAAAGCTTCATTCGTTTACAAAAAAAACAAACGAGACGAAAGAGAAAACGAAAATGAAACAAGCCTAGTACTAGAACACAATTATAAACTACCTACATCTGACTTGTTAAGTGCGTTACGTACCGCGCGTCTCAATTCATTTTATTTTATTGTTGTTACTGCTTAAGACTAAGTAACACTGTTTAAAGTTACGTCACATTTAACACGTGGCAGGGAGGCGTATCATTAATCAAACCTGAGAGGGAAAATAAACGAAAAAGGCGGTCACGTCATGTCCGACGTGACACCCCGTCCGACCGCCAGTCAGCTCGGAACCGACAAAAACTACTCTCTTCTAAAAAACGAAAAATATTAGCAGAAATGAAAAAAAAATGAGGTGGAAATGCCTGCGTGTGCTTGTGGACGAAAACGGCCCCTGCTCCCCACGCCCCGCTGTCTTATTACCCGTTACTCCACTTTCCCGTCAGATTCACAAGAGACTCCGTTAAACATCCCATTATTTCCTTAAACCATGATTAATTAATTTAAAAGTTGAGGAACAGAAACTTAACCAAAAAATCTCAATGCCTTTTTGTGATTTAATCTAAAATATAGATTAAAACTTATTAATAATAAACTCACCCCATTGGGGTAACCCGGTCTAATGGGGTTCAAAGAGAACAGACTTACTTTGGAAACCATGGCATTGAGATCATTGAATTTTTAATTAATGGGGTTGGACAAAAAACAAAAACCCCAAAAATAAACTCTTTACCATAAAGATAGTTGAATTTTTATGTTTTGACGTTAAATAATTCATGAATGTTTTGTTATGGTTTAACCAATGGTCCAATCCGGTTAACATGGAATCACAGAAATTGACATGAAAAAAATATTGGTCCTGGCCGAGTGGGGGGTTATGAGTTTTGAGAGCCTTCTCAATTTAAAGAAGTCTCGCGGTAGAGTAACCGGGGGCTTCTAGTGAATCGCTTTCGTCACCGTTTTTAATTGAACCCCGTGTTAAGAGAAAAATCAGACATTCCAGAAGCTCCCTCTCGCTCCATCTTCTCCCGATTTAAACAAACAAACGGTGCTGCTTCACACGTCTTCCTTCCCCAACTTTGGTGATCTCCGGCCCCCCTTTTCCCGGCTAAAACTACGGCCGGTCGGCGGCGGTTCCGGCGGTATAACCAAGTTCGAAAACCCCCTTCCCCTGCAACCGTCCAACCGCGTCTTCTCTTCTGTCTCGCGTGTTTTGAAGCGCTTCTTAGTTCGAGCTTCTCTCTGCAATATTTTTTCTTGCTAACGCGGAGTTTCGGTTCCCCTGGTGGCGAGAGTCGGAGAGGAGAAGGAATCTTGCAGTTGTGGTGGGGAGGGGACAGTTTTGGTACGTGTCGAGGAAAGATCGCTGATTTTTGAATTCGAATCGTCGGTTTTTGATTGTTAGTGGGGGCGTTTCGTTTTTTTTTTTCTAATTCTATTCTTTTCATCTCTGATTCGTGGGTCAGGGAAACCGAATCGAATTTTGGAATTTCTTCTCACCTTTCTGCGGTTGCAATTGGCGGGATTCGTTATTCCTTTTCGTGTTTTACTGTTCTTGAATCGTCGATTCGTCTCTTGTTCTTCTTTTGATGATTTATTAGGATTGGGAGTGATTCGATTATTGTTTGTGCAACAGTGTTTTCTGGGTTACTTTGTTTGGAAGAGGGGATTGAGGTGGATTTGATTAGCGAAGATATCTCGGTCGGAGGGGAAACGATCGCACCGTCTTCTCTCCTGGAAGCAGGAGAAGAGCAATGACGGTAGCTGCCGGAAAAAATCTGGGGGTTCCGGCAGCGACGAAGCGCCGGAGATGACGGGGCAGATCGTCGTCCGGCAGCCGCCGATGTCGTTCCGTCACCGCCACCGGCAGCCGCCGCAGCAGGAGCAGGGGAGTGGCCCTCCTTCGATGAAGAAGGGCAAGGGGTCCCGCATCGCGGAGGTCGCCGGAGGCACCGCGGCGGATTGCGCGGCGGTGTGCTGCTGCTGCCCGTGCGGCATCGTGAACCTCCTCGTCGTGGCGATGGTGAAGCTCCCGGCGGGGCTATGCCGGCTGGCAATCAAGAGAAGCCGGCTGAGAAAGCGCGCGAAGAAGCACCACCCCATGCTCCCGCCAAAAGGGCCCCTGGAGGTGGAACTCTCCCTCGAAGCCATGGGTCTCTGGTCGCCGGACAAATCCCCCTCCGCCGTCGTCTCGGAAATGGAGAAGGAAATGTGGGCCAAGTTTTACGGCACCGGCTTCTGGAGAAGCTGTTCCCGGAGAGACGAAGAAGAAGAAGAAGAAGAAGAAGAAGAAGAAGAAGAAGATTGAAGAGGAAACGAATCCCTTTGCACTTGCGGAGTTGCAGCAGTCGAAGAAAAAAAATTCAAAAAACAAAAATCAGAAAAAAAAAAAAAAAAATGTGTGCTTCCTTCATCAAATCTCAACCTGGGTATTTTCGCAGTCGCGATATTCTCTCTGAATCAGGTACTTGTGGACCACTTCTCAGTTCTCACCCCTCTTCTCTCTCTGTAATTTCAAACCAAACATTAATGTTGATACAGACATACAGTGGAGTAGAAGAAAAACTTATAAAAAATCACATCATCTCTGCATCTTAGACTTTGACTTGTTGAATATACCGTGTCGTTCAAATTTCTGGTTCTGGAAGAAGAAGATAAGAAGTAAAGAGTCGTAGGTTATCAATTCATTTTTTATATTATATTTTGGTTTAGTTTCTTCTACCCGTTTGTACTCATAAATGCCGCCATTCTTGTGCAGCCACCCATCTCCTTCCTTCCCCACTCCGGGAATCGAATGTTCTGGTTGAATTGTCGTGGTTTATGTGGTTCAATGACTCGAAAACCACGGCTGCTTGTCTTCAGATGGTCTGTCACTATCAGCCTCTTTGTTGCTTGGGCGGCTCTTCTCTATACCCAGAAGCCACTTTCTCCTGTTCTTTTTTCATTCTTTTTCTTCTTCCCGCAGACCCACTTCCCCCACCATTTTTCTGTTTGAGAATTATAGACGTGCTTGTGTAATTCCTGCCCCAACTTGAGATTCTAAAACGATTGAGAAACGAATTTTAAAAAGGAATAGAAAAAGTTGTGTGGTTGAGTTATAATCTCTGCTGTATGAAAGTACAGTCGTGCTCTGATTCAGCTCCTGTACGTGTATTGCGATTTTGAATGGTGTTGCAGACGACGAATATAAATAAAAGTTGGAACCTGGAAGTGTTTTGTCTCTGGTGTAAAGTGAAGGAATGGTGATCGAAGTTTCAGCTTTTCCCCTGCTTTGAACAATGACTTACAGTGAACGGATCTATCCCAGAGAAGCTTGCAGCGTGCCGTCGTACATGCAAGATCAGGAACAAGAAACTGCGAAGCTTTCTTTTTTCAAGTGGATTAGAAGAAAGCATCCCTTTTTCAATTCTGCAAATCTTTCTGGTATCGGAGTCGTCGCCATTCTTAAGCTTCTAAGCTTTCTCTGTCATTTCTTCATTTTATAGTCTCTTAAAATAATTGGGTTGGCTAAAAATTGGTCAACCAGGTTGACCCAACTTCTGACTCTCTGAACCTTTCTTACATTACAATGATACATCCTCGAGACTTGAGCAGAATTAGTGGTGTAGTTTAACTGTTAATAACGTCTGTTCATAATTCATATGGCGTTATTCTTTTTTCAGATAATCCAAAACAACAATTGTGATAAAAGAGCAGTGCCTTTTTCACTCAAAAGCAGTGTTTCTGTGATAAAAGTAGTATTTCTTGGTGCGTTTCTGAGTAAGAACCTATGTTGTTGTATGGGCTTTTCCTTTGCCTAACGAGCCCGTTATAAATAAGTGCATGCCGTGTGGAAAGAGAGAACAATCTCTCCAAAGTTTATGGATAAGAAATTTAAAGTGCTAAATGTGGATCATGCACGCGAAGGTAAATATAAAGCCATAATGATCTAATGTAATTATTATCATTATTGGTTTTTATTGTTGGACTTTTTCTCTAATCAGGTAAGCTCTTGCCAAGATAAACCCATGTTTCAGAACTTATATCATCAAATGAAACCGATGGGTTTAATCCCTTAAACCAGAATAAAACATTTGTTTTATTTGTTTCTCCCCTCTTGAGGACTTTTAAGTCCACAAGGGAGTATGAGAAATCTAATAATTTCTATAATAAAAATAATATTTCAAAATAAGACAGATAAAATTAACCTTTCTTACTTCTCAAAACAAAAATTCTTTCAAGTTATCTCATTTTTCTGATTAATTTAGTAAATTCTTGTCAAAATTTTAGGTAAATGGCCTTATATAATATTAAGAGTGATTAAGCTTCTTAAATAGATTAGAGAAACGGCGTGATGAAGGTCAAAAGCTATAATTTATATTTAATCATTTCAACACAAAAGAGGGGGATTAATTTAATAAGCTGTCATCCTTAAGATAAGTAAATTGATCAACAAAAGCAAGTAAAATATAACCTAAATTTACTACAAGAACAATGAGTCCCCTTTTATCTATTTTTTATATAAAAAAAACTAGATGATTTTAGCTTATTTTATCTCATCTTTTGGTTAGGTAAGTTGGTTAAGCAAACAAACTTAGTTTTTAAGATTTTCGTATTTGCGTAATGTTGAGCTATGGATCGATGAAACCTATAGAAATAATATCGGACGGTTAAGATGTTTGTTTGAAACGAAGTGGGGCCGGCTGGTTGTTGAAGCTTCTCGCGAGCGTCTTATCGTGACGGCCTTGCACTGCAGAGAGGGGACGTTTGAGAAGTATGAACGCGCGAAAAGTGAAGGCGCCGTGACTTGACCGACGAGCGGACGAGGAGTCTTGTTCGTTCCCGTGATCGGTCCCAGGGTGTTTTCGGTATAACGTACCAAAAACGGTGGCCTCGGTGCCATAAAGCAATGACGGTTGGGGCATGCAGAGACAAGATGCAGTGAGAAGCTTGTGAGATCCAGAAAAAGTAAAAAGTACCATTTTTTAAAGTGAATTAATATTTATTCTGTAATAGTATTGTAAAAATGTACACCTAAAATTAGTTTTATTTATAAGTCAAAACAAACAAGTAACATGTTATAATTCTACCCAATTTCCTCTCTCAAATCTTCAAGCAATAAAAAATATCTCCTATTTTTCGGAGCTCTAATTCATTCAAGTTTAACTCTTAAGAATTAAACACTCATAACTTCTAAAGATTGTTTAACCAGTGTACATATGGTTCTTAAAAAAAAACTATATATAAAAAATCGAGTATACTCATCTTTTTTCTTTGAAATATTGATAAAAAATTAAATTTTTATGATTTTATCATGTAAATATCACTGTATTAATCTCCAGATCTGAATTCAATGGTTAAATGGGCCTCATCCGGGTTAGAAAATGAAATTTTCTCTGCAAAAAATTGTTAAGTGAAGAGCACAAAAATTTATTCGTGCGTTGGATTGAAAATTCTTACGAGCGTCTTGCTCGTTGTAGATCTCTCAATAGGCAACGCTTAACCATCTTTCCTCGTCGCGCGTCTTACCTGGGGGTCTCGTCATGGACCTGACCCCATCAAACCACTCTCTGCAAAATTTTGTTTTTTTCGCGTTCGTGGGGGTAAAACCGTAAAATTAGCTGAAAGGAGATGCCCGAAATTAATTATCGGTCAAAAGTAAAACGTCGAAAAGGATTCCCGGTCTTGTCTGCTACGTTCCGAGTTCCAAACACGCAGTTTTGAAAAGAAAAAAAGAAAAGAAAAAAAAAGGAGAGAGAGAGAGAGACACGTCCGTCTCTCTCTCTCTCTCTCTAAACCCTAATCTATTATTCTGTATTCCCTCTTTTTTCCACCCTATTTCGTTCCTTCCACTTTCCCTGGATGGAATTGCACCGATCCGGCCTTCGACGATTTTGAGTTCGATCGTGAAGTTCAGAGGCCGGTGTGGTGATTCCGGGGCGAGTTTGCGGAAGGTATGTGGTTATGCATCTTGAATGTGACGGTTCTCTTTTGCGTTTTTTTTCCTCTGTGGTTTGAAACTGCGATCGTGTCTGGCGTTGTGTTGGTAACTCCGTCGGTGTTGTTTTACTCGTCGGGTTTTCTGATTTCTTCCTGCGAGTTGCCTGGTTGTTTTTATCATCACAGATCTGTGTGCTCGGGGTTTTTTTTTTGTGGTAATTGGTTTGAAGATTTGGTAATTGTTGATTGATTCTTGTTTTTGTTGAAGGCGTGACCGTTGCTCTTTTTTTTTTTTTTTGGATTTGGTCATCGTTGAACATTTTTTCGAGTCATCGTTCCTGCCTTCGTCAAAGCGTCTTAATTATAAATTCTTAACATTTATTCTTTTTTTTCTCCTAAGACGTCTGTTTTTCGTAGCAGGACGTTTAAAAGATATGGACGAGAACCAGAAAGTTGAGAGCCACCTCACGTCTGCCGCTGCTTTTGTCGAGGGTGGCATACAGGATGCCTGTGATGACGCTTGTAGTATCTGCCTTGAAGCTTTTTGTGACAGCGATCCATCGACGGTAGATGATTTGCTATCAACTTTAACTAATTATCGTTTTTGCGAGTATCTCTTTAGCTGACTGGTTTCTGTAATGATTGTTGATTGTATTTGACTATCTTGTGTGCAGTTGACTACTTGTAAACATGAATTTCACCTTCAGTGTATTCTGGAATGGTATGTTCTTTTTTTTTTTTATTATTAATGACAGTTTCTTGATTTTTCGTTGGCTTGTTTTTTGCGTGTTTTATAAATCGGCTAAGTTAGGAAGGCTGCCTATAAGCGATCCCAAATTTTCTGGCTCAATTTCTTGAGATGTTTGTCTTCGATTTTATCATTCTGGAGCTTGGGCATTGATGGCCTCTTCTGGCTCTGTACGTGTATTAATTTCTTTTTGTCTTGTGGTCAGAAGTTACTTTTCTTAAGGATTTAAGGTTAGAAACCTGTTTAGGACCCAAGTTAATACCCAAATCTGGTCATCTGTATTGCTTGGTTCCTCCATCTTGAGATGCAGAATAGACAAATGACAGTCATCATGGAGAGATAAGCATTTGTGGAGCAGCATTACTTTGTTTTCTTTCTTAATATCTAAATGGAGGGGAGTTAATTGAATTTCTTTTCAAACATAAAGTAACATAAGGGCATTGAAAGTGATTGACTGTTTTCCGTTCAGTGTAATAATTGATGAAAATCATCTTTACATATTTCTATGCCTTACATATCCCCTCTGTAGGTGTCAAAGAAGTTCCCAGTGTCCAATGTGTTGGCAGGCCATCAGCTTAAAGGATCCTACCAGGTTTATTCATATGTGTCAATTACTTAAATTGTATTCTTTCTTCTTATCTTTCCTTGTTAATATTTGCATTTATTTGTCTTTTGCAGTCAAGAGCTTCTTGAGGCAGTAGAACGTGAAAGGAGCTTTAGGTTTAATCAACCACGGAATGCCACAATTTTTCATCATCCCACTCTTGGAGATTTTGAGTTACAACATGTCAGTAGTCATTATCTTAGAACTGTTCTATGATCTTATATGGCCAGGCAAAACAACTAGAATATCTTTAGCTTAATTTCTGTCTTTTCTGAAATGGTCTGAATTATTATATTAGGCACTGAAGAACACTTCCTATATTCATGCTGTGTTTTTCCTTGGTGCAGTTACCTGTTGGTACAAATGACGCTGAACTTGAGGAACGCATAATCCAGCACTTAGCAGCAGCTGCTGCAATGGGTCGAGCTCACCATCTAGCTAGAAGGGAAAGTCATAGGGGACGATCTGCAGGACAAGGTCGTCCACAATTTCTGGTCTTCTCAACGCATCCAAATGCACCTCAAGCAGGTTCTGCTTCAGTGGGGCAAAGAGAGGGCGTGAACGACCAGACTCCTGCCATTAGTTCTACTACAACTGCAACTCTTACTGCTGTTGCGGAAGAACCTTCACAAAGGGTCCTTCAGTTGTCTCCTTCACGATCAGAACCTGCTCCTGCCTCAGCTTCTGGACCTAGCGTTGTTGTGGCTAATAGGCTGGGGACCAATAGGTACTAGTTATCAGCTACTTGTTAGTCTCTTGCGTTGCTACTTTACTAGTTACTTTTTTGTATATGTCTTCACATGATATCTTGCCTCATGATTACTTGGCTCTTGATTTCTTGGCTCTTGATTTCTTGGCTCATGATATCTTGGCTTTACCTTTTAGGAATTCTTCTGCACCACCTTTACCAGTTCATCCGGACAGGGCAGGGCCTTCAGAATTTCAATCATTTTCGGAATCGCTCAAATCCCGGCTTAATGCAGTCTCTATGAGGTTCATATTTCCTTCTAACACACTTTAGTCTGGATGGGTTGTCTTATAGCAACATATGTGTGACATTGTTGGTGTCTTAACAGGTACAAAGAGTCTATATCAAAGAGTACAAGAGGGTGGAAAGAGAGATTGTTTTCCCGCAGCACATCAGTATCTGATATTGGTTCTGAAGTCAGGAGAGAAGTTAATGCTGGAATTGCAAGTGTATCACGCATGATGGAGCGCCTTGAAACTAGAGACAATAATGACAGAGCAAGTGATGCTTCATTATCATGCCAATCAGAGGATGCTTCATTATCACGCCAATCAGAGGATGCTTCAGTTTCAGAACCACGCCATGCTAATATTATAGAGAACACTCACGCTAGCAGTCATCCAAATGAGAGCTCATCTACTTCCTGTGCTGCTGGTTCAGGTTCAAATTAAGTTTAAATATGCCGCCACCAAATGACACGAGGACCTTCAGTATTATTCTTGCAAGGTGGGTAATGTAAAGTTTGACTCTTGCTTTGATTGACTGAAGTTAGTCATGTTTATTGTCAATTCTGGCACCCAAGCTTACATTGATAAATTTTTATCTCCGTGGCTTATTCTAATTCATCACTTGTCCTTTTTCATTGAAAAATATTATTTTAGAGTTTGACTTTTGAGTAAACTTGTCTTCTTTAAGGCCTTTCTACCTTATCAGTAAAAGGGACTTCTTGTTATAAAAATATAAAAGAAGTTTTCATCAATGCATTATTTCTTTAGCAGATCTCTTGAGGTTCTTTTTCTACGTCACTTCATGGAAATTATCTAGCCTTTATGTACTTTGACTTTCACGATACTCTATTATTCAATTTCTCCCATGTCTATGGGGATGTTGATGCTCTCAGGCCACTTTTATAATGTTTACTATTAACTAGTATGGAGTTATCTTTATTTTTATTTGTTTCTTGTTATAACTATTTAGTTCACTTTCTTCCCATGGCAAAGAAATGAATTCAACTACGAATAACTTAACGCTGTGCTGATTGCTCATGTTGTCTTTTGGAGTCCTAATAAAAGATTATCTGATGAAGCCAATTAGGCTTATCTGTAAAATTCTCAGAATTGTGCAGGTAGAACTTTTATCTAGTTCAACCCTGCTTTTGGTTTTGTGCCCAAAAAACAGGTCGATAAGAGAAATTCTATTGTTTGGCACTTTAGCAAATTTTCCTTTATGAAGTTTTTATCAAACATAACTTCACCATATCAAAATTATTATCTAATCCATTAGAGAAAAATGACACCTGTTTAAATTTGTAAGTCATCATGGGTAGAGACTGTAGGTTCTGTAATCTCGCAGCCTATTTTTGGAAAATTCTATGTGTATTCTGTTGTACCCTGTTCGTTTTTTCTGGGACAATTTTATAACTTCTTTTGTTGTTCACAGAATTGTTGAATGATTAATGGAAGAAAATCAACTGCCTGTTACTGATCCTTGATCTTAATTGTTGCATGTTACTTCTTTGTTCGTCTTTTTTTGAATAAATCAAACTGGTTAGAAGGATACTACTCTTTATGATTCCGAAATTCAATGTAGTTGAAGCATATTCTCGCTGAGAAAAGCCTTGTGTGTTGTAATCAAGCAAACTTGGGTAGTTTACACAAGCGGCATTTATGATGATGGAACTAAAACATTGGGGCATGGTGTGATAAGAGTGATTGCTTGAGCCCAGTGTGAGGACTGTTCTCTTGTTTTTAAGTCATTTCATGGGGTTTTTGCAGGTGGTGCAGAAAGAATCTGTTCTAGTTCGAATGCAAGATACCATATGATACTGACTGGACCAAGCAGGGGATGAGAGAGCTTCTGATCTTTTTTGGTTGCAGGGACTGAAAAAGAAGAAAAAGCTTTTTTATGGACTAATGCATGCCTCCATATTTACATGTATATTTGTTTATAGAGAAGTTTATTGATACAAACATTTTACAACTTGTTTGTAGAAGCCCCAAATTAAGAGAAATTCTCAATGCTATCAATAAACTACGTGCTTATTTCTACCCTCTTCTTGTAATACAAATGATGTCGCAGATTTTATGTAGGCATGATTCTGTCGATCAACTAAGTAGTTTGGAATAACTTTAGTCTCAACTTCCTCGATCTGAATCTTAATCGAATAAAGCTTTGAGGTAACAGCAATGGAGTCTCGATCCTGTACTCAGGTCTTTCACTTCAGCAGAGATTTTCTGAATTGTGCAACTCTCACTTATACGACCATTCCGTGACATGTGCCGGAACCATTGTGGATTTTTACGGCGGTGAGCAACAGATTTCGATTTTCATATTGTGAGTTCTAACAGAAATAAAGGATTGATTCTAAGTGGGGGAAAATTGTATTCACTACAACGATTTTATGTTTGTTAAATCACTGAAATGCTCGTTCAGCATCAGCAGTGAATAATCCTCTTAACATGATCCTCCACCCTCTTGCGGAGAGGTGTATCCAGAAGTGCAGTGATCTCAGCTCCAAAAGAAAACACCAGGGCATTCCGTGCTGTTTGTAAGTCTATGCCGCGCGCCTGACAGTAGAAAAGCGGCTCTGTTTCCAGATCGCTAATGGTAGCTCCATGAGAGCACTTCACATCGTCAGCTATTATTTGCAGGTTGGGCTTCAGATTCACGGTTGCTCGTGGAGCCAATAGAAGGTTTCGGCTTAGTTGTCCTGCATCCGTCTGTTGGGCATGTCTACATAACATACATATAACATAGTAAACAAGAATGAAGAAGCGATGGAGAAGTAAAACCAGAGAAAGAGAACTTAAATAGTTTTCAGTCTTCTAAAATGAGACAGTATAGTCTGCACCTTGGTTTGTTAATGTCCAAGCAAGTGAAGAATAGGGAGTAGCAAAACCAGAGAAAAAAGTACCTGTTAACCTGAATATTCCCATCAAACACAGCATGGCCGGACGAATGAGACACAATGCACTTGTGAAGCTGTCGAGCTTCTGCCTTGGGGTGGTCCAAGACTAGCCTGCTATGCAAATCTTGAGTTTGATTACATCCACAAAGGTAGAATGCTGATAGATTGGTCTGGGTTTGGGGACCCAGTTGTTCGATATGGAGATTATGTCTGCTTAACTTTGCACCAGTACTGATCTCAATGAGCTCATAACCACTTGATGCTTCCTGAGGAAAACGACATGACGTAAGTTCCAAGGATTGAGTACTGTAGTAGTTCTTCGTTGGAAGTTTTGCCAAAATTACTTGATTTATGTTGAGATCATCAACTGTCTAATCTTACTTGCACAGTAGCAACCAAATGCAACACTTAGCAAGAACTGACTTTTTTTTTTGAACTGCGGAAGAGCCAACTGTAAATACTTGATAATGACATCTTATGCTGATTGCTCTCAATATGTCAAATCATTAAAGAATGCAGAAGGCCTTATTCACATTAAAATGCAATTCCACAGGAAATAGGACTAGGGTATACGAGTACCAAAGGAAGGGAACTAGGATGTTTTTCATTATCAAAATAGATTTCAACCAGTATATGTCCTAGACATGTAACTCCATTACAAAGGGTAGCTGGTAGAGGGAGGACCATGCTGCAACCGATAGCTTCATGTAATAGATATGTGTCCCCATTCTAAATAGTGAAATTTTATTATATTATTTTCTCTTTGTGGCATTGTGCTGCAACACTATCTAGGCTCTTCAATACTCCATCAGATATTATAACATATGGCAGTGAATCCATGGGAGCAAAAACACTTCTTTCCTCAGTACTCTCAGAAGTGTCTCTTTCCATTCCTCACTCATTTTCTTCTTAAACCCTTTATTCAGAAAAAAAAAACAAAATGAAGCTTTGTGGGAGATACTGAAGTTATCAAAATGAGCAATAATTTCCCTAGGAGCTCAATTGTGCTCTAAGCTCACATTGTTTGAGGTTCCCATTACTCTTAACAGTGTCTCCACACAAAAAATAATTCGAGAATTCAATTCTTTTCCTCCATTCTGAGTTGGATGGACATATCTCATCCCAGATACCAAGGGGAAAACTCAGTATCGCATCCAACAGATAGACTTTATGACCTTTGAATATCAGGTCATTGAGCATGGCTTTAGCCTTAACATCAAATTGTCCTCCAGATGTTTAAATCACAAGCAATACAAAAGGAACGGTCAATGATAATTCACGGCGACATATTAGACATTGTAGTATAAACTACAGATATGAATATGATGATAACGAATATGAAAGCAATTAAAGATAAAGATACTAAACGCACCTGCCTGACTAATGTCCACTTCATATGTGCAGCGTTCTTACCATGCATTTGCAAGTAAGAATGGCGAACTCTGCCACCATCTGCAATCACGAACTCCATCACCGAATTCGTCCAGTACGATTCACCTTCTTCTCCACCAAAATACTCCTCAATAATTTCAATGTGAGCACCCTTCTCGACCACTACGATACACCTCGGGTTTGAAACGGGCAGTCTCTCCAGTCCGTCTTCAACTCCTTGGCTCGAGAAAAACCTCAAATGGAGAGGCTTTTCGACACGGGTTCCAGCAGGCACATGAATAACAGCGATATCCAGCGCCCCCATGCCGTTGAGATCCCAGAAGAGGTCCCCCTGTGAGAAATCAGCAAGGGAATCGGATATAACTTGGAGGAGCGACTCTGAGGCAGCGGAAATACTTCCAACAAACACATCGGACGGAAGGCTGGAGGTGTCAGAGAAGGATTCAACCACTCGGCCATCGACCATGAAGAGGGATGGGGATTGCCCATCATAAAAACCGAGAAGTTGGGGATTTTCCCGCGAATAATGGGAAGGAATGGTAGAAACAGGGGCGATTTCGGATTTTTTGAGGAAGGAGATATCGATGAAACGAAAGCGTTCGTCTTTCGACGAGGGCCAGGATTTGGAGAGGAGAGACGCCGAAGAGGAATCTCTGAGGTTTTGAAGGATCGGGAGGGAAAGGGTGTCTGGGGAAGGGACGGAGGATAACGAATCCTCGAAGGTTTCAGCCAACTGAAGGACGAAAGGATCAGAGAGAGCAGGCTGAGCAGCAACGGCTCGAAGCGTGGTAGTTCGCTTCTTTGGTGTGAAGGAAGACCTTACTGGGTTCTGATTGAGGAGACGAGATGGGAAGGAAAATGATGTAGAAGCCATACCCTTCCCCTATCTCTCCCGCTCTCCTTCTCACCTTGTTGAAAACCTTCTGTGAACCGCGCTGTGAGAAAGCGTCCACAGATACTTCTCTCTCAACCATGGCCCTCTCTCAGTACAGAAAACATACATTTGTTTCCACAAGTTTCCTTATGTTTTTCATCTACATCAAGATATTGATACATCTAATCTTTATAATATTACTATTTGATGAAAATAATTATATTACGTAACTAGGAATTTAATATTTATAATATTACAATTTTAAATATATCTTTGTTTCGAAAAGAGAGCAGATTACCCACTCTACACAATAAGAATAAAATATTATTATCAGTAACCCTCTACCGTTTAATAAATGAAAAGAAATAGAAATAGCTCTTCGAACCAGTTTTACCTAAGTAAAACTAATATAATAAATTTATATATCCACTTAGTTTAATCATAAAATATTTATTTTTCATATTGATGACCTTATTATCTTTCAATATGTTTTTTATCACTTATTATAAAATTTTGGAGAGAATTTAAAATTTTTATATTTTGGTAATTATTAGAAGTCAATATATATTCACTTTCACTCATGGTCGCATAAAGACATAAAGTCATAGTCATAAAAGATAAATCATATATTGTAAATTCATAATTAATTAATTAAAGTAGTATTTATTAATCTAAGATTAAAAAAAATTATTTTTCTTACATATGTCAAATTTTATACAAATGTAATTATTTTTATAAATGTAAACAATTGTCATACAAAAATAAACATATTATAATTCATAATAAAAAATTATACAAAGATAAACATAGTAATTAACAAATATACGAGATGATTTCATCTTATTTAAATTATCTTACATAATTCAAAATTTTGGCCCATAACATATTAGGACAAACATTTCTATCAAGACATTCCTATCATGACATATACCCTAAATTCTTAATAAGTTATAAGTAATATTATTGATTTTAATTACTAGTTACTTCTCTAATTAATTAATATTCTAATTTTGGCTCCCCCCCCCCTAAGTGAGGCAACTCCCTACCTAATCGGCTTTTACATTTATTTTTTTTGTGATTTATATATATTTTTTTATTTACCCGTTTATTACTCGATTACCCAGTTTTCCGGCGGGTAATAAACGGAATGGAATTACGCGGAACTAAACGGATACAGATGGTACAGGTAAAGGGTTAAAAAATGAAACGGTAGACATAAACCCTTTACCCGTACAGTTTATTACCTGTTTACATCCCTAATCTCCAGTACAATTAAATGATACTTATTGTACTTAAATGTTTCTTCACTTGCTACTACTTTTGTCAATGTTTAAGTCATCCACATCGTTGTAATCTTCCAATTTTGTATAACTTTAACTTTTATATTTATTTTTTATTTTTTTGAATAAACATAACTTTTATATCGAATGATTGGTCATATTTTAAATCATTTGATTTAATGGAAATTACTACTAAAAATGATTGGATATAAAATCAAGTAAATATGTTATTTACCACATTAAACATAATGTATCAATATTTTAAAAACCGAACCGGTGATCGAACTGGTTAAACGTCCGATTCTGGTTGAACCGGTGGTGGATCCGGGTCTGAGTTGTAAGTCATTAAAAACATTCATAACATAACTCCTATTACCTATAAGCCTATTACCTATATTCAAAAAATAAGTTAAAAAAAACAAAAACTATAAGAAATTCTAAAATAAAAAAAATAGTTTTTAAATTTTAAAAACAAATATAATTAAATTACTGAAATAAAATACCCTTTCAAAATACAAAATTATTCTAAAAAAATTTATTTTCCTGAGAATCCAACTAAATATTTTCCACATATTCACCTATATTAACAATCTTTTTATCCTTCTTTTTATTCATAATAGCTACAAATATAAAAATAATTAATTTGGTTTCATAGTTAGAGTTTTATTTTAATTGGTTTGGGTCAACATTAACTAAACCGGTTCAACCGGTTTCGGCGGTTCACCAGTTCACTGGTCGAACCAATAAAACCGGCGGGTCATTCGATTTTCAACCTCTCGCCGATTTGAGAGCAAACCGAACTGCCAGAAGCCCCGGTTCCAGTTGAACCTAGTCGAACCGGCCAGGTTGGTCCGATTTTTAAAACATTGTAATGTATGCTAAATAAGTATTAATTAACTTTTTTATATATGTATAAATTTAATATAACAAATACAACATATTGGATGTTCCTTAAGTATTTTACTTTTCTTTTTAAATTGTTTTTTCATAATCTTTCATTTGTTTATCATGTTTCCTTCTGTTTTCTTGCATTTCCGAATCACAAGTCCTTATTCTTCAAACCTTGCTCCCAAAGTCTGGCCTTGTTTTTAACCTTTTAATGTGAGTTTTTACATTGCCACATGGTATCTTTATTGGCAATCCAAGTAAAAGATAAAATAGGAATTATCTTTCTATTCTATATTGAAGCCTAAACCCTAGACCTTATTTGAAATGCCAACTATGCTGCCAAAAGGATAGCCACATAGGATGTAAAAACTCACAGTAAAAAGTCACATTACGCATATCACCACTCATTTTTCAACCAATTGTTAGTAATTTAGTATGGAAAAATGATATTTGATTTTACTTCGAAGTTTTACATTGTGACGTGGCTCCTACTAAAATAGGTAGATAATATTTTATTAAAAAATAAAATCAGCAAGATTTTATCTTAGAGTTTATCTCTTACGTGGACTACAACTTGGATGCCACATGAGGATGTAAAGCCTTGAAAGTAAAAAGACACAATATTTACATCACCTTTCTTTAGTATACAACTAAGCACTAAACAAAATAAGTTTAAATTCCATATGTTTCATAATCTAAATGTTCTCTTTCCTTTGAGTTTGGTTTTGAATTTTATAATTTTAGTATGCAATTGCAACCATATGAATTTATGAACAACAATAATCATCATCTTTTTAAAATTTTATTTTGCTTATTTGCTTAGCTTGAGCATAGGAACATAAAATATGACAAATATAATAATACTAGCTATATATTATACTTAGGTACACCCAAATGTTTTTTTAATTTAACCATTTAATATGAACGAAATGAATTTAAAATGGATTTCTTCATATTCTATGTTAATTTCTTATCATTTTCGTTCACATTAATGACCATCTATTCGAGATTTCTTCATAAAGACTTTCTTATGAATGTACCACTCCAAAACTAAACACACATTTTTTTTTTATAAGAGATTGAATCCAAAACTAAACATACTACAGAGTGATTATTAAACTATTTATTATTCATTAATGACTTACTAATACCAAATCCATGTAGCCTAAGTAATTCAATTGCAACTTTAGTTGGTAGATGAAAGGTTCACATCATCAGATTCATAAGATAATTGTTTTGCAATATAAAAACAAAATTAATCAAAATACAACCACCTCAAACATTTGGCTTCTCACAATCTCTGAACCTGCACCAATAAGTGTCGGCAGGCTTGCTGCCATTAATGGCCTGTGAGCATTATACCCTCTTTCAGGTATACAGTTTTAACTTTAAGAGCTGCCGTTCCCAATTTCAAAGTCGGTCTTTCTTGTTATCTTCCTTCTTCCAGTTGGGTCCTTGACACAAAACTTTGTTTGTTTATTTTCTTATATTCTTTTGTAATTTTAAAAGTGTTCTGCCTGAATTTTGGAGAAGAAACGAAGAAGCTACTTGCAGATGTCATGTCGATGGCTTTGATTCATTCATTCACCAAACTTTTGAGTTGACGTCAAGGAACCATACCATCTTGGAAGCAAACCCATTTTGGAAAACTGCAGGAAGAATACCTACTCAGACTGCTATTGATAGTCAATTAGTGTTAGCAAGTCCATTTCCAATCCTTGCCTTTACTTCCACCCCACTCCCCCTGTTTCTTAATTCTTCTGCTACTTCTCCCTCAAAAAAAAAAATGACTGCCGTGGTGGCAGCAGAGGCCATTTTTGGTGTCAGTTATGTTGCATCCATCATGCGTGCCCTCAACCCTCCATAGTCATTCCCTCGGGTTCCAAGCCATGGGTCTTCCCATCTTTACCATCTATGTAAGACAAGCCTGATTATTAAACACAAGCGGGAAAGTGCCCAGAAAGAGAAGCCAGGACCCAGAATCTCAACAAATCCCATTAAAAATTTCACATCACAAATTTAATACTGATTCCAGACTGTAGTCTTTCTCAGGCATGCGGAATAGACTTAGAGAGAACAACAACACAAACGCATAATGTGATGAAATTAGCATCATCTTAATGGTTCGAACAAACCCTTGTGTCGGTGGCTCCTCCGAGAACAAAAAACTTGAACTTCTCAATCCCCAGAAACCAAAAACTTAAATCGGCATCACCCCCTACACCCCACCATTCCCTAAAAAAACCCTCCTCATCTGCAATCTGCAATCTGCATCCATTTTCCTCATCGCTTTTCACACCCCAGTACGGTTTACTAAATCTCAAACACAAAGAGACCCGAAACGAACAAAAGAAAAATTAGGTACCGGGTTCTTCTCACTCACCTCCCCCAAACATTCCACATAATCGTCCAGTACAGGAGAGTCCAATTGAATAAAAACCTAACCTTTCTCCGCCACGCGACCCTACCCACCAAATCTCTGATACGGTCGGTATTCCCCATTTATTCATCGCGTTAAAAAAAAGAAAAAAAATCAAGCGTCGGCACTGAAACCATGGACCTACCATGGCCGCTGTTGCTTCCCAAATGTCTCCAGGCAGCATTGCAGGTACAGAGCTTTTCCGTCGCATTATAAAAATGAAGGTATTAGTTCCCGCGAAAGGTGAAAAAGAGACAAAATCAGGTAAAACGGAGGGAAAAAAACGAAAAAGGGAACCGAACGTGCGGTTCCGGGGAAGAAGAGTCGAGAGTGAGCCACCGACAGAGACGAAACTGACCGTGGTTAGCACCACCTAACCCGACCGCGGTTAACTCGACGGAGACGAAGGGTCTTCCGGCAGGAAAGACGTCGCCGTCGACGGAGTCCCCCTCCTTTTTTTTTTATAATTTATTTAATTTCTCTTTTGGTCTAAAAAGGAAAGTGACAGCTCAGCTCGCGTCGCCGATGTGAAGTATACGGAAAGCGAGGAAAGTGGGACCGGCTTATTTTTCACGGGAAAGGTAGCCAGTCGAGCCGAGCCGCTGCAAGAGTCCAGCTGGCCGTCGTACTCGAATGGGACTATTCTTCTAAAATTATTAGGCGTTTTAATTAAATCCAAAAGTCAAAACCTTTACCAAATTTGGCTAATAAAAATTTTAACCTAAACTATTTATTACGTGCTAATGTATATAATTCTAAAACGTGGAATTATAAAAACGTTCAAATTCAGATTATAATAGTTATAAATACGGAAACAAAATTAAAAGGAGCCCAGAAATCCTGATCGTTGATTTAGATTCTTGAGCATTGAGGGGTGGAAAGAACATTAAAATGCACGAGGAAGGGGAATCAGATCCGTAAAGCGTCTTATTCACATCCAATCACACGTTCAACCACGTTTAGTATTATTACTTTTATTAAAAATAACAAGATTAGTCTTACATTAATGTACGAGTAAAAGTTATGAGTAAGTAGAGATGTTAAATATGGCAATAATCCCACACTAGGAATTTTTCGGTGATTCACGAGATATTAGACGTTTCATTATATTGCTGCGCTCATTTTTTAATATATAGTAATTAAGTCAATAAGCTTTATATTTAACGGACGACAGTTAATTGAGTTCGTTATTTGTGGATACAACGCTAAATCTTGGGTATAACTTTTCCGAATTCCCGCTAAATAATAACCCGCCAGACCTCAACAGGACGGCCGCCGCAAGCCGCGTTAGCAAATCCCTAAAACCCCCTCCCCTGTCGGCTTCACCCAAACGCGTCCTCTTCTGCGAGAGAGAGAGAGAGAGAGAGGAGGGTATTACCGTCTTTTAGAAGGTACGGTAGTCGGTCAATAAGGCGTGGAGTCAACGACACCAGGTTGGGTTAGATGCGGTCAGTCGATTAGATATTAAGATCCCGAGTCGCGCCGAATACTCTCTCTCTCTCTCAACAGATCGGGGCCCCACGGCCAGGCTGTCCGAAAAAGTTGCCCAAGTCCTCCTCCCCACGCCACGTGTTCGTCGGACCCGACGGCACCCGGACTAAACCACAGTTAATAGCCCCGCTTCAAATCCGCCCTTCACCGCAACGAAACAAAAGTAAAGGTGGGAAGCGCGTGGTTATTTCTCCCTCTCTCTCTATACACGCAGTCGCGCAAAGGCCACACAGAGAGCCAAACACAGAGAGAGAGAGAGAGAGAGAGACCAAACACAGCAAAAAAGAGAGAAAAAGCAGAGCTGCTCAAAGGTGCCGTCTTTGTCCGGCCATGGGATCCCCGATCCGTGGTTGCTTCGACAAAAAGATGCTGTCTTTCCTCGCTATCGCCGTCGTCCTCGCCGGAATTTCATCTGCATTGCCGGTGGTAGTACAGAACAACAACACCAAGGGCGGCGGTACGCAGACGACGATCAACTCCAACTCCGTCCTCGTGGCTCTGCTCGACTCGCACTACACGATCCTGTCGGAGCTGGTGGAGAAGGCGCTTCTGCTTCAGACGTTGGAGGAGGCGGTGGGGAAGCACAATGTGACCATCTTCGCGCCCAGGAACGAGGCCCTGGAGCGAGATCTGGACCCGGAGTTCAAGCGGTTCTTGCTCGAGCCGGGGAATGTGAGGTCGCTCCAGTCCCTGATCCTCTTCCACGTCGTCCCCGGCCGAATCGACTCCCTCTCCTGGCCCCGAAACCGTGGCCGGGTAAATTACCACGACACCCTCCTCCCGGCCGAGCCCGTCTCCGTCTCGTCTCCGACGGCGTCGCCAGGCGCGTCGATCTCGCCACCGTCGTCCGCCCCGACGCCGTCGTCCGCCCTGACGGCGTCATCCACGGCACCGACCGACTCCTCGTCCCCAGATCGGTGCAGGAGGACTTCAACCGTCGCCGCAGCGTGGCCGAGATCTCCGCCGTGCTGCCGGAGTCGTCGCCGGAGGTCGACCCCCGGACGAACCGGCTCAAGAAGCCAGCCCCCGCCGTACCCGTCGGCGCGCCGCCCGCGCTCCCGGTGTACTACGCGATGGCGCCGGGGCCGGATCTGGCGCCGGCGCCCGCCCCGGGGCCCGGCGGCGCGAAGCGGTGGTTCGACGGGGAGAGCCAGGTGAAGGACTTCATCCACACGCTCCTCCACTACGGGGGGTACAACGAGATGGCGGACATTCTGGTGAACCTCACCTCGCTCGCGACCGAGATGGGGCGCCTCGTCTCCGAGGGGTACGTCCTCACCGTCCTCGCCCCCAACGACGAGGCCATGGCGAAGCTCACAACCGACCAGCTCAGCGAGCCGGGGGCGCCGGAGCAGATCATGTACTACCATTTGGTGCCGGAGTATCAAACGGAGGAGAGCATGTACAATGCCGTCAGGCGATTCGGGAGGGTCGCATACGACACGCTCCGGGTGCCCCACAAGGTTGTCGCTAGGGAGGCCGACGGCTCCGTCAAGTTCGGACACGGCGAGTCCGCCGCTTACTTGGTCGACCCCGACATCTACACCGACGGCCGGATTTCCGTCCAGGGCGTCGACGCCGTCCTCTTCCCGCCCGAGGAAACCCAGCCCGCCGGTGAGACCGCCGAGACGAAGAAACCCCCCGTCGAACGCAAGCTCCTCAACGAGCCGCCGAGGAGAGGTTCGTCACTACTTTACTCTGCTACTACTGAACTTGTCCTCTCTTTTAAATTTCTTCTTTAATAATTGATTGATTCTGTATGCATTGCCGCCCGCAATTTTCTTACGCAAATTCGATTTTTCACGGGGATCTTAGATCGACGATTAGGAACCGAAAGAGTGCTCTTTTTTTTTTCGATTTAATGGCTGCCGAGACGATCGAACTGAGTTTTCGCCGGCCGGCATTTTTTTCATCGAGTCTCTTAGCTTGTTCGCTTTCTCTCTGCCCACAAAGTTACAGTCTTCTTTCTTTACCCATTTCCGATTGTTTCACGGTTTTTAGTTGTGTTGAGATCGATTTGGAGCTGAGAATGCTCCTCTGTTTTTCGATTTAATAATCGGTGTGAAACCCTCAACCGAACCGATCGAACTGAGCTTTCATCGATCGGCCGGCATTTGTCTCGACACCGGGCATGTACTTCAGAGAAAGAAACGAACCCGGATTGCCGGAATCAGTCGCCGGGGAACACATGGCTTGCGATCGATGGAGGGAGGAGGTGTCGGTGGGGGAAAAGAGCTTTTATCAGCCTTAAGTTAACTTCTTTTTACTCGTTTCCGTGTTGTCCTCATTCGCTGCCCGTGACGAGATTCGACAGTGGAGGGCAAAAAAAAAAAGTGTTTATTTTTTATTATTTATAACCACCCCATTGACATTACCGAAGCCTCTGCACTCGTCTTTTTCGTCCGTCTCTTTGTTCAAGTCTTTGAAGTTCATTCCCCAAACCCTTATAGTACAACAAAACCCGAAAACATTTTCGCCTTCTTACCGATGTTGTCCCAGTGAACACCATTCTGGGGTTGCTTTTTAAGGTTTCTTCGGATTATTAAGACGAAAAATATACTCTTTTTACATTTCCAGTGTCATCTAGCCATTTCTTCTCCTCGTTTAGAGGTTCAAGTTTCATCTCTGGTTCTGATTATGAAGGTTCTTTTTTTTCCTCTCCTTTTGCTAGTCCTCAGTAATCAATACTCCACCACATAAACCAACAACTTTTCGTGAAATTTACATCCCATCACTTCACATTGAAGAAAAAGAAAACCACGACACTTTTTGATGGGCCACCCACTTGTGTTGTAACTCGAATGTTCCATTTTTCTGATGTTGATTTCTGTACAGAAACCATCATGTGGGAAACAGGTAAGAAATTGGGATGAAGAAAACATTTTGGTGAATGGGGAGGGGGGAAGAAGGAAACGATGGAAAAGAACAGACAGGTCACAGCTGGTGTTGGGGTGTGTCCTGTCCGAGTGAGTTGGGTAGGGTCAATTAATTAGACTCTGAAGGAATCACAGCAGTACCCAGAAATGAGAAAACCCCCTGCTTTCACTGATCTGTAATCACGTATTGACAACGCCCGCGTTTAATAAAATTCCCCTCTTGCTCTTTTTTTTTCACTTTTTTCTGTTTGATCTGTTTTGTTTTCTTATTGGTTTTTTTCCATAATGTTTCCGGTATCTCACTTGCTCCTCTTGTGGGTCGTGCGCAGGAAAGCTGCTGGAAGTAACGTGTTGGATGCTCGGCTCTCGTCTCTCCTCTTGTGAATGAAAACGATATCCAAACCAAAGAGAAAAAGAAATACATCCAACAAAAATACAAACGTCAGTTCAGTCGCCCTTGTCGCCGTTTCTTTCTGACTCTTTCCCTACCAGTTTAAAAACGAATCTGACTGACTCTTTCCGTGTTTCTTTTTTCTCCTGTGGGCAGGTAAAAATTGAAGTCGTGGACAAGCATCTTGTATAAAGAGACAGACCGAGGAAGAAGATGATGGTGATTTTATTTTTTCTTTCTTTTCTGTTTCATTTTATTTTTTTGTTTTTTTTTCTTTTCGAGAGTGTGACAAGGGGGAAGCACCATCGCGCCATGAATATTCCCCCCTGCAACAGGAGAAAAAAAATACTAAAAAACCTGCAAAAAAAAGAAAAAAAGTCAATTAGTACATAAACAGTTTCTATAAATATTTGTTGTTTTTTCATGTGTGTTGGGGCGTGTGATAGTAGCTGTCATTTGCATTGAAGAGGTGGGTCTATAATATTGTGGTCTTTGGATGTATTTGTGGGGGGAGCGTTTTTGCGATCACATGGTGGTCCGCTGTTGCCCACAGATTAGTAATAAAAATAAAAAAGGGGGGGAATGAAAAGGTGGCATGGAAGGGATGGTTCATGAGATGTTGTTTAGTGGAGAAAGAGGGAGAGAGAGAGAGAGAGAGAGAGGGAATAAAAATTCTTTTCTTCGTTCTTTTGTGTTCATACAACTGTTCTCTTTGTAAGTACCTAATTTGATCCTCAATTCAACTTCATGCACCTTCTCGGTGCTTTAATTTTGCAACTTCATTGTCTCTTTTTTTTTTTTTTTATCCCCATTCTTTCTGGCTTTAATTTGCAGGACCTGATACCATACACGGTTCTAACGGTAGATAAAATATACGGATACCAATCTTTGGATTTACTTTTTAGTATAGTACTACTGATCACTTTGTCTTCTTTTTGGGAGACATTGATGAGCAAATTGCAAAATTCAATCTCATTAAACTTGGGTTAACTTAATATTAATTGAAAATGGTAAGTTGGGTTTGTATGAAAGCAGGACCGAGTTTGTGAGTCTCATCATCTCTGAGACACCTGCTGGAACAATTATTGTTTATAGCAATGTGATTATGTGGGTGTCAAAAATCGGACTGAGTTGTTAAAAAGAGTTGAAGAAAAGGATGGTGGAGCGACCAAGTTGGTGAAATTTCTCGGTGCTTATAAAATTGATAATCATAATAACAAAGAAGCGTATGAGGACAAGATGGTGATTGACAATTATTGCCTCCGTGACTTTTCGCCTTGTTTAATTGGGAATCCAAGGAGAGAAATGAGCCTACTTGTTTGTTGCCCAATGACTATTCCAATAGCCTCGGCAATCGACGTGTGACACTGTATCGTGTTTCGCATCATTGTTCCTCTTTCGGTTTTGAGAAAAAAACGTCAGACACGTATCACAACAAAAGATACAGAGAAAGCTCGATGCATTCTGACGTATACGATGGCGTAACAAGTAACTAATGAATGAAACTCCGAAACGACTGGTTAGCATCTTTCAGAATGAAATCAAATGCGTAGAAGAGCCGAGTGATTCCATAGCATGAAACTCGTTAGCATTAAAAGGTGTCACAGGAGCGCAACAAAGGGTTTCCTGTAACCCAAGCAAGAAGGAAAGAAAACATGGCAAAACACCCAAAACTCGGAGGTCACCCTTGCTTTTCATCTCTTCCTCTTTGCAGCACCAGAGCCTCGCCCGCCTCGCCCACCCTCTCTGCAGAACCTGAACCTCTTGCTTTCGCTGTTGTTGTTTTCTTTGAAGTTGAGTTTCCAGCATCTTTCAAGTTCAGCTGTACTTGAATTCCTGATATTCATTAAAACAAATGATATCATGTACAACGGCACAAGGCTTCAAGATATCGGTGATCTACAGTGATTTGGCAACCGTGAGGGAGTTCCGAGCAGATGGAAGTAGATGATTACCTTTAGATTTGTCGCTCTGTAAATCCAGCTGGGGCTTTTTGTCACCGGTTACAATAGCATCTGTTGGAATTTAAACATTTACTAGAATCAGAAGAATCGGGAATCGATATATCAACAATACAAAAATCAGTGAAAATGTTAAAACAGAGACTGCGATGATTCTTCTATTTCTGTAGAATGTGAAGTAACAGAACTAACTCAAAAGGATAACTTCCTCAAGAAACTGAGTTGTAATACTCTAGAATAATTTCCACTTAAGAGACTCCTAAAGATAAAGCATACCCGCATCTTCGGCATCTGATGAGTTCTCTTCTTCGTCCCCATCTGCCAATGATTCTCCGTTCTCGTCTGCTACTGGATCACCAACTGGCTCTAACATGGCTGCAATTCGCTTTTTCGGAGCCTTTTTCAACCCAGGGAGAGTGATCAAATCTGCTGCTCGCACAACACGTGAGCTGCTTCCTTGCTTGTAGGCCTTAGTAAGAGCAGCTTTAACTGCAGGCTGTATACCATCTAAGGGATTTGAATGCCCCTGTTCCCAAATAATTAAATGGCTTCTTAGGAATAGACAAATGGGACCTAAAATACCTGACATGGCTACAATGCCTAGATATGAAAGTAAGTTAACATCAGCATCAGCAAAAAGGGTGATCGGCTACATACAGCGTCCTCCAAATCTCCTCTAGTAGCTAGACAAAAGCTTTGTAATGCAAGATTCCCTCAGGTTATTAACCCATGTAAAATTTGTTTAAACAGTCCATGTAAAAATCTTAGCCTATCAACATAACATTGAATCCATTGGACAAAATTTTATACATGAAACAAGAAGCAAGCAACAAGAGGTACTAAAAGGTTAATGGAGTACAGATTTCAGTTAAACAGATGCTTGCAACATCATTTCAGAATATGACTGTTGAAGAAGGTGTTACAACACCTTCTGTGATACCTGTTACAATGCCTTCTTCTACAACCTGCTACAACACCTTTTGTAACACCTTCTCCAACAATGACAAAGAAAACTTTTTTTTTTTTTTTGAAAGTTGTGATTTTTTTTTCCAATTCCCCAGACTAGACTTGAACCCAAATCCTCCTAATACAAACACCCCCATGTGACCACCAAGTTATGCTCCAGTTCATGACAAAAAAAACCTTTTTAAGATTAAATAGGAAATGATAAGGCGTTGAAGGAAGATGAAACCTGAAACTTGGATAATTCTACGATTGAGTCAAAGTCCTCCTGACTTAAAGAATAAGTATCCATGAGTTCCACAACCTTCTGAACAGCAACATCCTGAACATTTTCAAACCAAAAAAAAAAAAAATCAAAGGTACATCAGCCACCTAATATTCCAATTGCTAACCAAAATTTCAACATTTCTTGTTATTTTAAAAACATTTATGTTGCTCACCTTTGCCAGTTGCCGGAGTGGATCAGTTAATTGCTTCAGAAGAACAGGCAAGTAATCAGTTCGTAAAGTTGTTCTATGACAACAAAGGTCAGAAGTTAGTATGCTACCAAAAATAAAACATAACATGCAGGAACAACCAAATGGCAAGAAGTGCACATCGAAACTCATAGACCTTCACATATCCATGCTCACAGGGTATTGTGCATGATAAGCATTAATCATTTATCTGTACACATCCTTTCTCTTTATAAAATTTCTGTTCAACCTATTATGGTTATATTCTCCCGAATATACCACTCGGCACCAACAAACACTAAACAACCATAGAACAAGATGTGCAGGTAAGACTTACATGTGCAACAACACCACCATTCATTTAAGGCAAGAGATAAAAACTACCTGTCTGTATTACATTCCAGAGAAGCTCGAACATGAACATGTACATCCTCTAAAAGCCTTTGGTTCTTGCCCATTGTAGAGTTCTTACCAAGCCAGCCACCAAATCTGTTAAAATTACGCTCTCCCTACAAAATGAGTGAGACGTAGAAAACATAAGAATAGGGAAAACAGAATTATGAGCTCAGCACATAAAACAACAAGAATTATTAATCCCAATATCACAAAAGGAACAGGTACAACACCAACAAAACAACATTGACATTGTGAGACACACCTGGACAAGTAGATGTAAAATGAATATTAATCAGCACATGAAGAGAATGGTGAACAAGGGATAGTACCCTCTCAATTTTGAGCACGTATGAGTTGAGACTGAAGCCTATGACTAAGGATTTTAACATTTCATTATCAATATCTGAAGTATCAACAGTTAATTAATAACAACCCACATCTTTAAAGCCTATGGTAACTGAAAAGAACAATTATTGAATTGTTGACTTTTGTGGAAACTAATTAGGAAAGTTCATACATATCTCTACCTGTTCAAGAATCTCCCTTTGACCATGCATCAAGGCAGCACTGTTGAAAAAAGATAACTCCCAACAGTATTATCATATAAAAGGACCAGAAAAAGAAAGGTAAAGTGTTGTCTTAGAGATATAGCAAAGTGAATGGAGAAAAACATACGGTATTATACAAGAAGCAAATGCACCGGCCTGAGATAGTTGCCACTGTCTGTATCTTCTAATCTGTACATTTACAATGTCTCCATCACCAATAGAATCGGCAGCCCGAGCTATCAAGTTCATCCGCTTGACACCATCATCCTTTCCGATAGAACTTGGTCTATAGTTGATGTAATTATCCTAGTGTCCACAAATACAAACAGAATGATTCATATTTTTTTCAGAATGTAGTAAATGAAACCTATGAGAACAATTTTTGGCATATATACATACTTAACAGATATAAATATCAAATTAATAGATTCATGGACTCACACACAGCTCATGCAACTCAAACTTTCGGCCAGGTGGGATTTTTTCCTTTCATGTTTTAAGGTACGAGATGAGAGGCTTCAAATGTGCATATATGACTCTTGTCAGCATATGTTTGAACTTTCTCTGATACTTTTTTCTACGGCTAATAACAAACATATGCAAAAGCCCATTCCCTAGTGTGTCTTGCACCAATTATTCAAACTAGAAACCAACTCCCCAAAGTGATCATTGGGCTTTAGTGCAGCCCAAAAGCAAACGTCTCAACAGAGAAGAAGGAAAGCTTGTGCAAGAGCATAATTTTGCCTTTCAGGATGTATGCCAATCTATATTACCATCGCCACAGTCAAACTTTTTCAGCTTATTCATATGCCTGCTAATATATGGACTTCAGCTTTTTGAACAAAATATTGAAAAAATGTCACTCGCCTATCTAAAATTCCCAACTAAAAAGGAATTGTTGGTGAAATGTAAAGACATCACTCCATCATTTATAATTTTCAGAACACACTGAATAGCAGATGTTAATAAAAAGGCTGAAATTGACATTCGAGATAGTGAAAAATGTGAGATTCGTAATGGGTTCAAACAAGTATTCACTATGCATACCTGGATAATTAGGGGCACCAAATCAAGATCAGACATGCTTAAATCCATCCTCTCATCCATCCGAAGCTTTCCACCATTGTAACCAAACAGCCTACAATCGGCAAACATTCAAAGAGGTCAATAATTCCAATATATTAAAATTTAAAACATGCAAGGCCCAATCAACTCGTTGACTTGACTCAAATGTCAACAGGCAAATGCTTGCAAAGAAATGTAGTTCAAATTCATTTTAAAGTCAACTAAAAATAGAGATTATATTGCAAAGATCTCAATATGAAAATGACATTTGACAGTACAACAGGATATCCTTGACAAAGCAGATAGACCTTCCACTAATGTCTTCTTTTCACTAAATCTAGCCTCATTTTATACGAAAAAAATTGATATAACACTCTATGAGAAAATGAAAATCCTTCAAAGCCATCGACAAGCACTCTACAACAACATACACTGAACCAATTAAAATAAAATTAATCACATTCACCACAACAACAGCCTACTGCAATGAATAAAACAGGTAAATACTTGTCAACAGCAGAAAAGGGTGATATGTCTTCATCTTTTGCACTGCTAAGAAGCCGCTGTCTGACATCATCATAGTTAATGACAGAGAGGGAAAGACTCATATATTGCAACTGATTCAGAGCCATACGCATGTCCCCATTTACTCTATCTGCAAGTTCCTCAAGTGCAATCTACATATTGAAGTAAAACGTGTTACAGTTAAGAGGTGAAGAAGGAAGTACCACTAAAGATGAGCCAAAAGAGATCAATACTTACACATGCATAGAAATAGAAAGTACACTGGATCCAGTGAAAACATAAGGAAAGCTTAAATGATGTATGAGACAGGGAGGTCTTTGCTTTGATCTCACAGTGATGAAACCCTCCATCTAAGATGATGGTCCCTTGTTTAGAAAACGATTAATTGATCCTCATTTTCTAAGAAAAATAAAAGAAGCTGGCTCCAATATGGCTATGGGATCACTATTTAACAAACAGAACCACATAAATTGCAATGACATACTTGATTTTTGCTTTTTATTTTTAAATGTTAATAAAATGTTTACTTGTTGAATGTGAGGCTGAGGGCAAATATACCAAGCAAAGAATAGAAACAATGTAAGAGATGTTGGGAATTGGAAGAACAGTGGACTTTCTAACAAACAAGTCAGCATTAGCTGAACAAAATAAAGTTCAAGGACAACTAGCCAATAGCTATAGTTAATTTGGAAGCTTTAAGAAGAGTCAAGTTTTTCCTGTTAAACAAAAACAAAATCAAGTATGTCTTTGCAAATAAAGCAATGGTGAAAGTCAGATGAGAATAAATGCATGAGAGTTCAGTTACCTCATTAACTTTTAGACCTTCTGCACTAGCAATTTGCATCAATCTTTTTGCCATCTGCATGGAGCAGTAAAGATTTATAAGATCACATAACAAATAAGAAAATAGTTATTATCCTACCCAGCTACATGCAACGTTAACAAAGAATACAGAATTTAAAATATGTAATCAACAATTTACTTATTATAACCTGCTGTTTGGTTGGTTTTCTGAAGTTGAGAAGCAGACAATAATTGACAAGACTTTTGAGCTTCTGACTGTACCGATCATTACATATACAAATGATTGGGATTTTGGAAATCTTTATGCTGGCAATAAGATCAGCCACTCCACCTCTATCTCCAGCAGACATACCATCAACTTCATCCATTATTAGAACAGCTTTTAATTGCTTTGACCTGGAATGTATTGGAGAGAAAATAAAACAAATCTAAATCGCCAGGAATTACCAAATTCTATTCCTCGTTACTTTATTTGAGAACAAACCTATCCATGTTAGCACTGAGTGATTCATTGCTAACAAGTTCCTTTACAGAATTTGATGTGCTCCCACCTACACCTTTTGCAATTTTAGAGTCAGCCTTTCCACGACTATCGCTGGCATTTACCTGTAAATAAAAATTTTAAACCAATGTTGATACAAATTTTAAATAAACCGTTGATTAAAAGACTGAAACCTTATTTGAATGAAACAAACCTCAGTTATCTGGTATCCAAGCATCTGGCTAACCAGCTTCGCCGAACTAGTCTTCCCAATACCTGGTGGCCCACTAATTAGCACAGCTTTTTTAGCTCCACTATCATTCTGTTTTTTACCCTTGCCCTTGTGACTATTATGCAGGAAATGTTCATCCCAATGAGCCAACCAGTCATGAAGCTGCTTAACCTGTACACGACATATTAAATTGGGTCCCCAACAGACTCCACAGTCAGAACAAACAGTAGAACCACACAAACAAACAGCCAGTACAAATGAGCACAGAAGAAAAATTAGATATGAGTATACATTTGATTGATTGCCCACTATATCATTTGGAACTCTCGGTCTGTATTTTTCTGTCCATGTAAGTGAATTTTGAAGATCTGAGCCTTTGCGCTTAGCAGAAACAGAAGAATCTTTTGCAGGAGGTTTTGCAGCCAAAGATTTGCTACCTTGGTCATCTTTCATTGAAAAAGCACAGTGTGACATTAATATGTGCTAAAGCCTCCAAAAAGGATAATGAGTTTAAAGACAAGGGGGCTTTGGTAAACTCTTTCTTTTTCCAGCTTTCAACTTCCTCATATCAATAAATACCACAAAGTTTAATAGCACTATTATCATAGACACCCAGAGGGGATAGTGTATCCAGTTCTCAAGATAAATAAATGACTATCAGAAGCAAAGATAAGTGGGGAAATGATAACATGGTGCCAGCAATCCATGAAGTAAATTTGAAATCATGAAGGTTATTGCAGCCATATGAATTTACAAAACCCTTCAAGCTTCAACAAATTAGCCTAAAATAAAATAATTGATTTTCCTATTAAATTCCAGAGCCACTATATTATATACTAGTTGCAATAATGGAACAAAATACAACTCTAAAACTAGCAACTATCATCATAAAATACAATTAACTGCTCAAAAAAAAAATTCTTACAATTACTACTTGCATCTACTTTGACTTGTTTGCTCTTTTCTACTGGTAAGTTAGCTTTTTCTGCAGTCTTTTTGGCCTCTCCAGGCACGATTTTTGATTTCTTCGATGCACGAATCATGTCAAATAATCCATCCTCAGTCAAGAAGGCAGTACTAGAAGGAAAATACCAAGAAACATAAGTCAGAATATAAAAAATTAAATTAACTTAAATAAAAATTATTGCAAGAAACAAACCCCAGCTCCTTTGCTTTTGAAGACTTCCGGCCCCCAATATCTTCATCAGCCAGGAGATAATTCTACAAATGTATTGCACATATAAAAACAAAAAATAATAAAGTTATAAGTAACCGAATTAAGCCACAGGAATGAACAACTGACCGTTTTTTTGCTGACTGACCCAGTAATACGACCACCATGTCGTTTAATAAGATCTTCTGCTTCTTCTCTTTCCAAACTGTAAGAACAGGCAACATTCAGGATGGTGCAACAAACCCAAAGACCAATAATACGGTCAATGTTTTAGCTCACAAACAATTATATGAGCAGAGAAACACATTCATATAGAAAGTTTTTCCCTCTTTTCCTATTTTCCCTAATATTTTAAAATAACTACCATCAAATTTATAGCAAAAACTATGTCAAAATATTTTCATATCATTGAGAGACATTGAAATATAATCAAGATTACCTGTCAAGTGTCCCACTAATCACAAAAGTCAAACCTTGTAAGCAATCAGGAGCCCCTCAGGAACTTCCTGAAACACAACAAGCCACAATCAAATATGGATCACTACCTCGAAATATTTTCATAAAATTAAAAAAAATCAGAAATGGACCTTTTGGCCTTTGTTTGGAGGCTCTTTCCTTTCCCCAAAGTTCATGAATCCACCCCTGCCCCCGCCTCTCCCTCTCCCACCACTAGAGCCTGCTCCGGTTCCTCTTCCACCACCACCTCTACCACTCCCTTTAAGCGGTGGTTTAACATCTTCATCATTATCCTCTTCTTCATCAGCATCTACAGGTTTCAGACTGACTCCTTTACCCGAACCACTTTTCAACTTTTTTGCAGGGCTTACCTCAGCAGGTTTATTTTTTTCACTGGATGGTACAAAGTCGTCGTCATTGTCATCATCGTCATTCCTTTTACTAGTTTTTCTTTTTGCTTCATTCTTTTCAGGCTTTTTTTCATCAGCCTGTTTTTGTTTTTGAGTGGATTCAGATGTGTTTGTTGCAAAATATTTGCTTGTTTTCCTCCTTCCAGCATTGCCCTGAGCCTGTTCGACCTGGATTACAAAAACAAACTCAAGCAACATTTTACTTAAAACTTCTGATTTGCTTCACTTTTAACCATGTTTTTCTTGTAAAGGAAAAAGCCTTCCTAAACACATATATAGAAAAAGAAGCACAAGAGAGAGAGAGAGAGAGAGAGAGAGAGTTACAGGTTGCTTTGTGGGTTTTGATGTGGTAGGAGACGGTTTTTCTGATGCCGGAACAACTTGAGAGACTTTTGCGGGCTTTGGTGTCTGACTATTCCCCTTGTCGTGTTGTTTGATGAACCATTTCCGGAATGTCCGACTGTTTTGAAACAACAAAAGAAAATCAAGCAAACAAAACAGTAAACAGGGGAAAAAGGTCCAAACTAAAAAAAGGTACCAAACTAAAACCCAAAGCACTTAGGTGAGGGTGGCTAGAATCAGCTTTAAATCGCGAAACGCAGGTGAGGGTCAACTAGTATCAGCTTTAAATCAAAACCCAACGCAGTGCTCCATTTTAGGTTCAATCATCAATAGAGTCTGTTGAGCGCTAAGAGAAAAATCCTTAGAAGATGAGAAAACAATCATGAGTAGGAGGAGATCACATAAGAGAAGTCATTGGCGGGAACACTGGTTGCATTATAAAATCTTTCTCCCGCGTAAAAAGCCAATTCGCAAATACGTCATTCAGAAGGTTGACGAAGAGAGGACGAATTACAGACACAACACCACGTACTCGTAAGGGTTTTGAAGATTCCTCGTTCCAATTTCTTTGCTTCTCACCGACTCTTCTCCCGCAGCACAGTCTTCACTCGACGACGAGCTTTCTCCTGTGTCTGTAATACCCTTCAGACGGTTCAAGAGGAATTCACCTTTTATTTCAGTACAATGCATAAAGTTTACTTGTTTAAGTACTTTAATTCTGTAATTTTTCAAATAGTTCCAAATTGATAAAAAAAAAAATATATATATATATATACATCGGATTTTTGGATAATGTGAATTCGAAATTCAGTACAATTCGTTTACCGATACCATAAATATAAAATTAAGAGTAATGCTAGACCTAGTAGAGTCACCTATGGACGTACATATTAATCTAAACTCTTAAAAATATAAAAAATTATTTTTTTATATTAATCCTGTTTTCTAAAAAATAAACCTTATGCATCAATGGTTTAAATTAATAAGTGTGTAGAATAGATACCTGGGCTAAGAGCAACTAGTATTATTCTAAAATTAATTAATAAAATATAAAATAATAAAACTATAATTACGGACCCGTGAAGGAGTTAAAGGTTGAACAGCCGTGGAAAATATTGTTGGGACAACCTATAGTAACAAAATGAGTTTGATTTTGGTCAATATTTCCTATCGGAGAAGCTTACCTTTATTTCACAATTTAACCACTCACAATATGTGACTCGGACTGGAGAACCTCGGGTACTCGAAAATCCGAGATGAGTCGGCTGAGTTGTTCTGGCTCAAATATACTACTACTCAGTCTCAGTTTTAACTAAAGAGAGACCAATTTAAAGGAGCATCTAACTGGGCAACTGAAACTCTGTGTTGTGCCAAGTTAGTTTTGATCCCACCAAGTCACACAACCACAGTTTACAATAAGGGGCTGAAGCATCAATAAAAGGTTTTGACTAATTTTTGAAGGCTAACTTCCATTGCCCGTACTAAAGTCACTTTGTTATTACTTATGCGGTACTGATTTCTGTTACTTGTTTTCAAGTGTAACTGATCTATAACATAGAGTGTATTCACATTGTACTTTACGAGCCAGAGCTACTTGCCAACAAGTATTAAAAATCAAATACTTAAGCCTAATTAGCAAATAAACATTGAACGTGTTTCATCTATAGGACCCAAAAATTAAAGCTCACGCAGGATTATTTGTAAAAACAAAATAATAAGTTTTTAATTTCAAATATGAGAATGAGATGTAATTTTCATCTGGGACCTGTTTGGCTGCTTGCAATTGTCACAATTTTACCTGCTACTAACACAGTTTATGGAACGTGCACATTCCTTTGATGTTTATTCTTTGATCAGCAAATATCTCGATAAAACACTCCCAACTTTAAGGCTGGACATCAAGGTTGGCATGTCTGCTGGCGGAGCAAGAAAGTCGGGAAAAGGGCGACAGTATATGGAAGAGGGTGCGTCTCTTGAAAGGAGGGCATTATGTTTTTGCCAATCCAGGAATCAATTTTTCCTCTTTGGGTAGGTCAATGCTTCCTCCTGGTTCAGACCTGGATAAATCAATAATAAAATACAAAAATAGTTTGATGACTTGAATTTGGAAAATGACAATACAACTGATATGAATCATGTCATTTCCTGTTCTACTAATTCACGCCAAGACATGTCAATCTGTGTATCAGTAATACGTATCAGATTGTAAAACTCCCTCGTATTATATGCAATACCAACTACCAACGTAAGTCCATGTTTCCAATAGATCTACAAAGTACATGATGGAGTTTTAAGTTTTAACTGAGGCAAGCAGCACAAAAGCAAATTCGTATTTACCTGGGGAAAAGCGCATATGCAATTCTTGCTCGTAGCGACTTGAAAAGCCAAGACTCCTTCGGTTTTCACAGGGTGCATATTTTAACTCCAAACCGCACAAAACTTCATATAATCCACACGAGGAAGACACCATCACTTAGCACTTACATCGTCAGGTGGGTCAGGTAGGTTCAGGATGGTATCATCATAACCCACACCGTTTTGGAAGGAGTCCAGGTCTATCGAACTTTCGGCTACAGGAGGCGAGTCTTCTCTGGACTCATGGTTTTCAAAGGTCTCACTTTTGACTACATTTTCAACTTTACGACTGTCGTCTGCCATCTTTGGTTTTTGCAGAAAAGGCTTTGCTTCTTGCTTCATGCTGGATTCTTTTGGAGATGGCAGCTTAGAGAGAGACCTTCGCGCGGATGTCTTCACAGCAGTAGCAGTTTCGCCTCCATTACCATTTGGCGAGATTCCGTTTTGCTTACCGGACCTCTGTTTCGGAAGGGCCTGCCTAGAAGATCCAGAAACACTATCTGTTGCGTTCTCTACAAATGACATCGAAGGCTTGTGTCGTCCAAATTTGGGTGATTTGGGGTGTGTGGTAGGAATCTGATACATCACGAGCATTATCAAAGGATACGATTGAGAACAACACGTTGAATTATTACAGTATCGGATAAACAAGCTTGGAAATATTTCACAAAGACAAGATATCAGTAAGCTGAGAAAATTGACAGCGTAGTTCAATTTATTTAAAAATAAGGACCCCAGACACCAGAAGATCATGATATATGTGAGTAAAAACTACATAGCAAACAAAAACCGCTAAGCTTGCTAGTTGAAGGCCTGATTGTTCTCCGATTAAGCAATACGCAAAAGGTGAAAAAATGAAATATGCTGAAGTGTCTATAGAGACTTGAAAAAAAACAACCTCTTATTAAATAGAACAGATTATAGATCAAAATGGTGAGGGATCCAGGAACTCTACCAGATAAATTGACATAAAACCACAATGACTGTAATAGTAACATGGCAGGTTACCAGTATATAATGCCAAATAATAGCAGAATCAGAGATTGAAGTATTACTTTTTTTTTAAACAACAGCACAAGTATTATACAAGTTGCAATGAGTAAAACAAGTAGTATGTCTTCCTTCAAACATTCAGACTTGAGAGAGTTGAACAGAAGTTTAGTTGTTAAGGACAACAAACTAAATTTTGGCAGTTGTCTCCGGAGTCATCAGACAGGAACGCAAGAGCAATCAGAAGTAAACCAGGATAAGTGGAAAAGGTGCAGATGATGATAAGTTACCTTCTTTATTTCACCCTTTGGAAGAGGTGGTTCATGATAAAGGAAGGCATAGGCGTAGCTTTAAATGTCAAGCTCTTCCTCAACTGCTTAATCTCAGCATCTTTCTCCTCCTGTGAAATACCATCAGACGATAAAACTTTTTAGAAACGTCTAAACCACAAGCCCAAATCTCTATAGAATAAAAAATGCAATTGCAGTCACTAGCATACAAGAATCGACAACAATAATACCATTGTTTTTGCCTGTATGTTATTCTTTTCAGCTTCTTTTGCTTGAGTCTTCTCTTCAAGTTTTGAGTAAAACTAGCAGAAAAGAAAAAATCAGTCTTCAAGGAGAGTCAAGCAGTAAATTGTATGCATGGGACTAATTCAATCCCACCTCTTTACGTTTCTGAGCACGTTCATCTGATCTAAAAGCAAAGCCTGAACCACTGGATTTCCTTAGAACATGGGAAGTGCCATTCCTGAAATAACTTCATTATAAGCCTTCGAAGCAAAAGAACAAGAATAGGAAAGGTACGCAGAGCAAGCAGTCATAGGCCAAAGTAAGAAATGACAGATGAGAGACTACGAGGTAAGAGAGTCAAACTGACATTTAAAGAGAAATTACTCTTTCAGATCATCAAAATACGCATGAAATACATAGCAAAAAGAGCAAAATGATGCTCTTATTGTGTTTCCCCTACCAGTCACCAGTTCGGATGTTTAGTTGAGACATATCGGATTTTTACCCAACTCGTTACTTCATGCTGATACAGACCGATGCACCCAGTTCATATCTGAATTTCAATACAGGCCACCAGTTGCCAGAACAAGAAGCTGCCTCGGGATAATTCAAACACATGAGCATATTCAAGATCCCGAATGAACATGCTCAATAAATCCAGCAAATGATAAGGTTTGAACAAAACACAAATGCACAGAACCTTTATAGAATATGAACATACATCTCCAAAATGCAATACCATTAGCAACTACTGGGACCCAGTTATCCTATGAGATTTTATAAACAACAAGTATGTTCATCAGAAAGAAATACTTACTGAGGAACATCTGAGGCTAAGCTACGCATAGTCCCGTTCAATGATCCAAGCTTGGCAGACTGTTACTTGAACAAAGGCCGATACAAAGTAAGACAGGGGAGCCTATAAAATGGTCTATTTTTTTTCTCAAACACCAATATCAAAGCAAACTATTCATCAGAATAACTTGATCAGCAAATGCTCACCTGAGACCGTTTATTGCTAGAACCGGAAATAGAAGTGGATGGCTTGGAAGTAGTCAGAGCTTTGCGTGAGTTAACAGAAGTGGTTCCAGCGAAAGCTCGTCGGCTTGGATTATCCAAAGATGTTAAATTAATTGACTCACTAGAGGCACTTGCCGACGACCGATGCTTTTTGTCAATGCTTCCTCAAACCATTGGCAAGGTTTCCCTTTATTGGTAAAGAAAGACTCTTCGACAGGCCATGCCCCTGTTTTTTTACCACGTCTGTTGGCAGAACTTTTCTAACTGTTTGATTCATGGGCATCTTAGGTTTCTTTAGACGAACTCCTCGTTCAGCACCAGGCTTCTGGAAGGGTAAAGGATATAAAAAATATTGAAGATGGGAATTGAAAGAATAAGGGTTAGATAAATTCATAAAGTTCCCTCCAAGATAAATATTCTCTACCTTGGAAACATTAGACTTTCGATTATCTGACGCTATAACAGGCGATACTACCTCCTCATTCGACGATTTATTCCCCTCAGGCCTCGAAGAGTCGTCTGAACAACCATTAATTTCCGCTGAATCCTTAACATTATCAACCTTGTCATTCTCTTTACCTGGACTTGGAGCTGTTCCTTCTACATGATCAGTAAAATTGCAAGACTCCGAAACTGCAATGTTTGGCATATCCATTGCGTAGAACGCCAATTAACAGGATGCAGAATCTGCAGGAACGTGAAAATAAGGAGACTCTTCAAACAGCCTATTATGCAATTAGAGATAGTAACCAACCAATTAACCGAGTCCAATGAAAAGAAATATGATAATCGAAAAATTGTCTCTAGCAGCTTAGATTTTCATTCATTTCAACATGCATGTTCGATCGTCCAAAACGGGGCAATCAATCAACTACCTATCTAACGTACTCACCACCGAGACGAATCAGGAAATAACTCGCAAAAACCCAACTCTTACAAAACTAACAGATCTAAATAAAATTACACCAGAAAAAAAAAAAAATCACCAGCCTATAAATGACAATCGATTAGCCGAACAAAACGCAACGACAAATTAAATCTCCGTCTACCTCCCAAACCGCATGTCTCAACACAGTAATTCCTAACGTAAGAAACAGCGAAAGACGATTCCAAATTACTTCCGTCACCAAAACATCACAGGAACATCTTCCAAGCTAAAAATCTCAAACGACGTTCCAATATGTCACCAACGGAAGCCCCCGACGTCCACAATGTTCACTGCTCCAAGACAGGGATCACGAGTTCAAAACCTCGTCACAGATAAAAATGCAGACGAGAAAGAGGGCAGCTTCTGAGTTTTCACTGGGAGGAACCCTAAATTTCGCCCCAAACCTCTTTCGTAACTGTAATGCAGTCAAGATCGCACTGGACGGGAAGCACAGGAAAATTCGCTCCTCTCCAAGAAAGGATAAAAAGCCAGAGCGAATGAATTTCAAACAAACCGACAAGCAAAAAATTACAAGAAAGCCATTATCTTTTCCAAGACCTAAATTACCCTCCCCAAATCTTCCAATGTCATGAAATCACCCGACCGGGCCGCCTAACGTAAATGGGTTCCGTGTGAGTTGCTAAATGGTTAATATACACTTTAAATACTTCTAAATAAGAAAAATAAATGTATACAGTTAAGCATAAGCGAGTAAAAAACTGCTTCTATAAAGATATTTCCACTAAAAAATATTGCATTTGATATAATTTTATCAACAAAAAATTATACAAACAAAACCAAATTTGCAAGCAAAAGTCATAACTATAAAAAGTATTTAATTTAATTTTTATCACTTATTTATAAAAAAGTCTGAAAAATATTTCCCTATTCCCCTTAAAAATCTATGTAAATTTTTAGTAATTTATTTAGTATATATTACTTATGCTTAAGAGTGCCTATCCCAATTTCCCATCATAAAGTTTTGCTAATTAATTGTGCAAGAAGGATAAGCAAGGTAGACATTGAATTCTTTAAACTCCACCGGACCCGATTTATCCCAAACCGTGACTGACATCTAACGTGGGTAAATCGGCCCATCTGTATTTTTCAGACTGTGACGAGCGAAAGAGTAACGGAAGAAGACGAAAAAGGAGGGAAACAATTGGGCCGCGCTGGAAAGAGGGAACGTGCCTAGGATGACGTGGCAGGGGAATGAGAGAGAAGGTGACGTGTCAACAGGAAGGGATGAGCTGTGGAGAACGTGGGCAGTTAGACGATCGGATGGCGGAGGCCTAACGAAGAGCGATCGGGACCGTCTGTTTGGTGGGACTTTGTTGTCGAATGATATGTGGGTAGGCCTAAGGTCACAACGAATTCGGCGCAGTTTTAACGGATTCGTCCAGGTTTTTCGGACGCGAGCTTTTGTGCGCCTGGTGTGCAGTACCCACGAGGAAGCCTTCATTTTGTCTGTATCTGTATCAAGCTCAATGGAATGTCTAGACAAGAACCAAGAGCTTTGAGTGGGCGGAGAAAGAAGAGCAGAGACCCATGTACTTCGAATGAAGCTGTGAAGGAAATTGGGTACTCTGGTAATCCAGTTTTTGCGTCCTTCTCCGCCGATGTCTGTCTTAGGTTGGTCTCTTCCGTGTCGTGTAATCATATCACCTGATGCGTTCAGTTTCAATTCATCCAGCTCAAGAAACAGGGGATTGGGTTGCTTTTTGTCCCACTCTCGGAGGCGGAGAATTTTCTCTTCCGGCCGTCGGTTCGGGAACCTCGGACGGAGAAAGGGGCCGGTTTCGGAGGCCGTCAGTCCTAAGGCGGTGTTGGAATTTGAGGAGACAGTAGCAGGGGTAGACGGGTCGGGGGAAGCTGATAGAGAAGAATATGACGCGATTGTTATTGGCTCTGGAATTGGAGGGCTTGTTGCATCGACGCAGCTAACCGCTAAAGGAGCTAAGGTTTTAGTGTTGGAGAAGTACATAATTCCCGGAGGCAGCTCTGGTTATTACGAGAGGAATGGGTTCACCTTCGACGTGGGCTCCTCCGTTATGTTCGGATTCAGTGACAAGGTTAGCAATGAAATTCATTTGAATATTTTTACTTGAGTACCGTATCGGTTTCTCCGCTCAAAGTTTCTTGTTTTTTTTTTTTGTTAAAAATATTTTAAGCATTCTGTTTCTGCTGGAAGAGTTTTACCACGCTCGATGTAGCTGAGCTGCCTTGGATGATAATGATATTCAAATGTATTGAAAACGGTGGAGTTATTATTTTAAAACACTTGTTTGGAAAATTCAATTCTTTATACTCATTTCTGTTTTATTACTTTTCTGACAATATTATGCTATATCATGCTGATGCAGGGTAATCTAAATTTAATAACACAAGCTCTGGAAGCTGTTGGATGTAAGATGGAGGTGATACCTGATCCTACCACGGTTCATTTCCACCTGCCTGGTGAACTCTCCGTCCGCGTTCACAGAGATTATGATCGTTTTGTTAAAGAGCTCACTAATAAGTTCCCTCACGAGAAGGAAGGAATACAAAGATTTTACAGCGAGTGTTGGAAGGTGTGTAATGGATATCAGTTGGGCTGCTAGGTCTTTATTCTCTGGTATCAGCTCCTGATTATGAGTTGTTGCGTGTGAAGGTCTTCAATTCTTTGAATTCATTACAACTGAAGTCTTTGGAGGAACCAATCTACCTATTTGGGCAGTTTCTGAAGAAGCCGGTGGAGTGTTTGACTCTCGGTAATTATTGAATAACAAAAAGTTGAACTTTTGGAAGTGGTTGAAGTGCATGCTACTTGATTTTTCTTACTGCAACAACCTAGGCAATTCACTTGTAATTACACAGGTGACCTGGGCAATCACCCTTGCAGAGAAATTCTTTCCTTTACCCATTGCTAAAGGAATAAGTTCATGCAGTTGTCTATCTGTGAACTTGTGATCACCTTTGATAACACAAGTGCATGACATAGGTTGTAATCCATAATGCTTTTGGCTTTCTGGAGGAATAAACTTGTTTGTCTAACAAACAAACTGCTCAACAATCTCAAGTTTTTTTGGTGAATATTGTGCAAGTTAGTGATAGTATTGATTAGTTCAACTTTTACGTAATGGTGTGGCAGCATATTTTTTGCCTCAGAATGCAGGAAATATTGCTCGGAAGTTCATCAAAGATCCGCAATTGCTGTCTTTCATAGATGCTGAGGTCAGAATGATGCAAATTATCAATAATATCATTGTTTTACTAGTGCCTTGATTTTCAGCATCAATGTCAATGTAACTAAACTTAGCTGTTGGCATCTTTGTAGTGTTTTATAGTGAGCACTGTTAATGCTATGCAGACCCCAATGATTAACGCGAGTGTGGTAAGGTTGTTTCCAATAGTCATCTCTTTCATTTTTCAACTCAACATTTACTTTTTTTGTTCTCTTCTGAAGGTCCTCTGTGATAGGCATTATGGTGGTATTAACTACCCTGTTGGTGGTGTTGGAGGAATAGCAAAATCCTTGGCAAAAGGCCTAGTTGACAAGGGCAGTCAAATTCTTTACAGGGCCAATGCTACTAATATTATAGTTGAGAATGGAAAGGCTGTAAGTGTTCCCATCATTAACTGTACTGCCATTGCATAAGATAGTGATATCACAGGATTGTATGTAGTTCTACTTTATTGTTGGTATGGATGATGGTATTCTTTCTTTGTTCTAGGTTGGAGTTAAGCTTTCAAGTGGAAAAGAATTTTTTGCCAAAACAATAATATCAAATGCAACTAGATGGGACACCTTTGGTAAGTCAACTGTCAGGCAGACGATGACCATAATTGAAAACAATGTATGATGAAACAGCAAGAGTTATATTGATATTTGCTAATTTGAATTGCTTTTTTATCTATGCATCACAAAGTTGATTTTATCTTGTGAGGAATTTTTTGGATAATGATGAATTGCTTTACGGTATCTACGTATTATGAGGCTGATTTTACTATGCTGTAGATGATAGTGGCCGTCAAAATATTATGCTTTTGTTGGTCAAACAGCTATAAGGTTTTTCATTCAGAAAGTACATTTAAAGATCATATGGAACTTTCTTGTTTCCTCAAAAAAACAAAGAGAAACGGTATCACAAGTGGAAGTGTGTAATTGTAGGAAAGCTTCTAAAAGCAGTGGATCTTCCCAAGGAGGAAGAGAATTTCCGAAGACTGTATGTTAAAGCTCCATCGTTTTTATCCATTCACATGGGTGTTAAAGCAGACGTTTTGCCGCCAGACACTGATTGTCACCATTTTGTTCTTGAGGTATCCAAATTTGCTGCAGATCTTGGTTAGTCTTACAGAAGCTGGCCACATAAACCCTGAAAGCTATAGGTTTCTTCGAAGTATTTAAAAGTAAATCTAGAGCTTGGGTTCTCCAGAGCAGATGCTATTTTACTTGCTCTTTTGTTCTATGATTAACGGTATAGTAGATTGTATATTTCATGAAATAAAAATTTTATATTACTTCAAATCCAACTTCAGGGAAGTTTCAGACTGAATTGTGTTTATATTATTTCAAAATTCATTGGCATAAGCAGGGGCAGTATCATCGTTTTTTCACTGAAATAATTAAAACTTTTTACCTAGCTTTTCTTTTCAATGAGCTTAAATTTTTCAAAACACAATTTACACTGAAAAGAATATAAAAAATATTTAAAATTTGCTGCTATTGATTTTAAAATTTAATTGATTTTTTTTAATTAAACTTGACAGGATGACTGGACCAGATTAGAGGAGCCATATGGAAGCATCTTCTTAAGTATACCAACTATTCTAGATCCATCATTGGCTCCAGAATGTCATCATATTCTTCACATATTTACTACATCTAGCATTGAAGACTGGAAGGTAGTTTGTCCTTGATGTCCATATGTTTAGTTCCTATTTCATTTCTGATATTTTGTGTTGATAAAGCGTCTACTTTGAATGGACTTAATCCATTTCTTACATTTTGATTTAACAAAGTAAATCATATTTTCACTGAATAGGGCTTGCCTCAAAAAGATTATGAAGATAAGAAGGAGCTTATAGCTGATCAGATCATCAGTCGGCTAGAAAAGAAACTTTTCCCAAATCTTAAAGAATCCATAGTTTTCAAGGAGGTAAGCTTGTTTTTTTTTTTTTTCTTTTTATACCTTAATATTGCTCCAATTTCTTATAGGTGCTCTTAGATTAAAACTATTGTTAGAGATCTTGTTGATTACATTTTGAAGAAATTTTCTATGCTATCACTCGTTTTAAATCTATGTTTGATTGTATTTCGTTTTTCTTTTGTAAAAAAAATTTCATATCACTTTTAAACATGGCAGGTAGGCACCCCGAAGACACACAGGCGGTTTCTTGCCCGTGATAGTGGTACATATGGACCTATGCCACGTGGAACACCAAAAGGATTACTTGGGATGCCCTTCAATACAACAGTAAGCTGATAATTTACTTTGACATGTGGTTTTAGTACAGAGGACTTTGGTGAACTTCATTATGCCATTATGCTATGCAGGCGGTAGATGGGCTCTACTGTGTGGGAGATAGTTGTTTCCCTGGACAAGGAGTTATAGCAGTGGCTTTTTCAGGATTCATGTGCGCCCACAGGGTGGCTGCTGATATAGGTGACCAGCTATGCAACATTTCTACTTGTTTCTCTCCCATTGCTTATTTTGATACCCTCTTTCTTGAGGATATAAACAAATATCTTTGAAAAAAAAAATGACCTCGAGTTCTTAGAAATTTAAAATTTCACCATTTGCTGGACTTTGACATCTATGGTATTCATTGTCAGGCCTTGAACCCAAGTCTCCTGTAATGGACACCGCACTTCTTGGATTGCTCCGTTGGTTCAGAACAGTAGCATGAAAATAATTCGTTGGTTTTAGTGGAAGCAACTAAAAGGTTTTTCTTGACATGAATTATTTCGGTGAGTTCAACATACACAGTCTGATTCCAGGAAAAAATTGATGTTTCCGCTGGAGCTCTCCTTGATCTGATTAACTTGAAGCAGTATCACTGGATCATAAACAATTGGTACCACGTCTTCATTGATAATACAGAAGAAAGTTTTAGAACTTTGGTGTATATCTCTAAAATGTCAAATGTATGTCCCCATTCTAGAATATGTATTACTTTTTATCTCATTTTTTGTGCTCAACCAAGTGTAAATTTTTAGGACATTCCTGAAGCAGAAACAAGTTTTTACTTATTCCTGATTTTCTCTTCCCAAATTATCAGTGTGGCGATTCCTCATTTTCTGCTTCAGGAATCAGTACCAGTTATTCAACTCTTATTCATCTTGCTCAATTACTTTATCATACTCTTGTAGCAATCTCAGTTTATTTTTGGTTTCTTGAGTCCTTGAGGCATCACATCTTCATTGATAATACAGAAGAAAGTTTTAGAACTTCGGTGTATTTCTCTAAAATGTCAAATGTATGTCCCCATTCTAGAATATTTCATTTTTTGTACTCAACCAAGTGTTAATTTTTAGGACATTCCTGAAGCAGAAACAAGTTTTTACTTATTCCTGGTTTTCTCTTCCCGAATTATCAGTGTGGCGATTCCTCATTTTCTGCTTCAGGAATCGGTACCAGTTATTCAACTCTTATTCATCTTTCTCAATTACTTTATCATACTCTTGTAGCAATCTCAGTGTATTTCTCTGCATTAGTGTTATACTTGTTACAATGAAAAGTATTTGCTCAGACTAATTGCTGCAAGAGTTCAAAGGGATTTCCCTACAGTAGTACACGTTTGTTCAGATAGACATCGACTAGGTGTTAAACTCTAGGAACATTGACCGGTTTTTGTCCAAATTTGTAGCGATTTGATAACAAACCATGGTGCACGATGATGTAATCCCCAACATTTACTCTTGTAAACTGGGATAGCTTATTGTACTGACCATTCGCCAATGATCCATGACTTTGAAGCAGCTGAAAACCACAACGTGTAATACCTGCTATTTCTGAAAGTTCTTCATCTGGAAACTACATTATTAGTGTTGTCTTGGTTACCAAGGCATGATGCTGCTTCTCATTCTTTAGCACATGGGAATGTTTTACACCGATTATCCATGACTCTTTCCTCGTATATGGACGACCTGTTTGTTCTAGCATCAGGTTTGAAGTTTCATTCTCCTTAATGAGAAGTAAGCCAAGAAGCGGTACCCAAAAATCATGGCAACCATTGCACCTATTTCTGTGAAGCAATTGCCCAAATGAACATGGTTGATAGCTGGAGGAACATGACCATATTGCACCTTGAGAAGAAGCCTGTAAGTGTGGTAGTTGAAAGACAGGTAGCGGACCCAAGCTATAAACACTGGAACTCTCTGCACGGGAAAAAGGGTATACACCATGATTTTACTAGCAACAGATAATTCCGGAGATGATATAATATGATATGGAGGTTTTCCTTAGGAAAAAATGAAAAAGAGACATCAGAGCTTTTTGTATGATGTCTTAAAGAAAACGGCCTAGAGAGTTTAACCTTTTGTGAATAATTTGTCCAATAACATATTACGGCACCCAGTGAAATGAGATATTCCTTTCATTCTCCTTGGGTGTCAATGAGGAGAAGTTAACCCACAAAAAGATGACATTTTATTTTAGAAAGATCTAAAGTGGCATTTGCTAGCGTGATGATATTGTCAAATTGATAATAAAATAAAACTGCAGAACAGGTAGCCTACCCTCAAACATGAAAAGATATATTTTATCATGGTAATTCAGATCGTCCTGAACATATTCACTCTCTTTTCTTTGACGATTCAAATCATTATGAGCTAACTTTTCAGGATCCTCGGGCAGAAAGAAAACAAATACCTGTACAAAAAATCCACCTGCCAGCATGAAGGTCATGACAGTGACTGAAGCAAATGTTGTTGCCTTTTTAATGTCCATCAGGGTAGCACCAATTGCCAACCCAAGTCCCTGCAAAATCTTTGGGTTAGCAATCCAGGAGATGTTTTATGCCTCTGTTTTGAGAATGCTCGTCTTATATACCTGAGCAGCAACTATGCTGAGGAACACCACCAGCAAGGTTAGGAAGAAAGTAGTAGCATCCTTTTTCAACGTTGCCATGAAGTAAACAATGACAAGAAATAAGACGGGAAGGATCAGATCAAGTGGTAGATCACTGGTGGTCCTAGCCAGGAAGTATGCACTCATTCTGTACATGTCAACTGCTCTCTCTTTATTCAGCATAGCTCTTTCTTGAGGAAAGGTGAAAATTGCTGTGAAAACAGGAAAGAAGCCCCAGAAGACACTAATGAAGAAAAGCAAGCCTGTCTGCAGTGGAGGAGAGTCAGAACTTTAGTCAGTTTTGAACCATTAAACTTTCACGAACATTAGTTTGTTAACTATTTAAATATTTCATAAGCTCTAGTTTAAAACTGTTGATGTTTTAACTTTCAAAAAAAAAAAAAAAAACACAAAACTGTTGATATTTTACAACGCAGATGTTATTAAAACACTACAAAAAAACTTTCAGTAGATTAAAGCTACCAAATTTCCAAAAGCAGTACTTGAAACTTACCGAAGTTTCATATAACAAATGTTTAATCCACACCATTGTATCTGCAGGACTGATAGATTTTAAGATACTAATTTTGAGATACAACTAAAGAATTCATGTTATGTTTCTTCTCACACTTGTTCTCAGTTTGCATCATAAAGGTTTTCACGATGGCATAAAATGATGCTATCTGCCTCCTGTTCACTTACTGAACATGCCTGGCTGCAACAATTTAGTTTCTCTTTCATGGTCCTCATTTACCTGCTTTCATCATACTATTATTTAAATACTTACGAGAGAAAGCTTTTAGTTGGATATCCCGTTTCAATACCTGATCTTGGAGGCCTTTAAAAGTGGAGCTGTCCGAGTTCCACCAGAGTAAACCAAGAATGACAGCAGTTGCAAGAACTTGTGTGATTCTCATCCAGCTAAGGTAATCATGCCGCCTTTCTTTTAGTCCTCTACGAAACAATATTGAATATTGTCCGCACCAAGTTGCTCCCCAATCTCGCTTAGGTGGTGATACTTTTGCTTTTATTTCTTCATCTAAGGGGGTAGAGGTTTGCAGCTTCTTCTCATTGACTGCAACTTTTGTCTCATAAGCCTCCACCAGGTACTGGTTCATAATATGGCAGTAGTATCATAAAATCAATGTCTAAAACTGGGTTGACAAAAGCAGAAATCCTAGGAGCATGCAATTACAACAATAATTCACTTTGACAAATTCGTATCGTAAGGTTTGATAGTTTCTTTCTTCGAAATACTACCATATCTACTTGTATGTTACTGGCGCTTAGATTTCATATGCTTGTCCATTTGCCACGAGGTGGTCCTTGTAAGCATCAGACAGTATTTAATGCCTTCTTTGCCTCTTTTTTTAAGGATGTTTCCTAATTCATATATATTTCATAAGGCAGCTAATTCTTGCATTACATTGTGTTGTTAAATTGAATTTCAAGTTCAAAATCTGACTTTATGTGGAGCCTGGAAATTATGTTTATTTCTTATTTTTCTAATTGTGTCAGTTCCAAGGAATCTTTCTCTCATTTGTGGTATTGTAATGTTAAGATAAAATTGTTGAAAATTCTAAACTCTATATTTTATAAGCAAAAAGCAATGAAAGGCTGCAAATTTACCTCATGAACATCAGTTGGAGACGGCTTCCCGTTTCTGGGTTGACTTTTTATATTTTCCATCTGAACTCTGTCGTCTAACTCTGATGGAACAGAAACATCATTAAGGTTTCCATTTGCAAGGTCCAGAAGAAACTCTGCTGGGTTCATGGCAATGAGGGGTGAGCATCCGATAGATGAGAAATAAACCATGGCTTCAGATGCTTTTCCATAGAACAGCAAACTCCCTTTGCCGAGAAGAAGCAACTTGTCAAATTTGTGGAACAGTCTGCTTGACGGTTGATGAATGGTAGTTACCACCGTTTTGCCAGCCTGCCAAAAAAAAAAGCAATTCTTAAACAATTAAACCTTGAACGATCTGATGGAAGAACCCCGCCATTACTTTGATGACAGAATCATTTTTTATTTTCATAGTATGTTTCGGATCTTTTGATTTATCCCAACGCTTGAAAGAAAAACAATGGCTAAAACAGTTCTCAAAAATTTGGAGCTACGCCCGACATGAGCAGGTGATACTTACCTCAGCAATGTCTTGTAACATCTGAACAATCTTCAGAGCAGTTGTTGAATCGAGGCCTGAGGTGGGTTCATCCAGGAAGAGCAGAGAAGGGTTCATTATAATCTCTGCCCCAATGCACACTCTTTTTCTTTCTCCTCCCGAAACTCCTCTGACAAAGGATCCCCCAATCTTGGTATCTTGGCATCTAGCCCCAAAGTTTAGAAAACGATTAGCATTTTCATGTACAGCATTAAAATTAAAAAGCTGCTGCATCAAAATTATGTAGAAACATATACAAGAGACTAATATTTTTTCAAATGATCAAGTTCATGAAAAGAATTGAGCTTTAATCCACCAGCTACTCTATATATTCATTTGTTTCTTTGATGGATGAACAAAGCAGCTACCTCTCCAGGCCAAGCTCGCATATGACATCCATTGCCCTTTCTTGCTTCTGTTGTTTAGATAATGTCTTTGGAAGTCTGAGCAGGGCTGCGTAGGTGAGCGTTTCTTTAACTGTCAAGTGAGGGAACAAGACATCATCTTGCGTGACAAACCCAATACTGCACAACAAACACAGGTTACCGTGAGCATAATTCGTACTCTCGAATCCACATCTGACCAGAGGTCTCCCGGGACCAAGATCATTCGTTACCTGCTAACGAAATGGAGTCAACTCGATCGAGCTGGAAATCGAATTGGCCAAGTCAATTCTTGACCAGACTGCTGCTTTTCATGGAAGTTGCAAGACCACAATAAAATATTCCATCGAAAAACATTTTTGGGCACCCATTGCAAGCCATGGCTCTCCTAAGCAGGGTACTCTGCTTACCTGATCGGTTTGAAGTTCAAGCTGACTATATGTGCACGAAACCATTTTACAAAAAAAAAAAAAAAAAGGAAAATCAAAAGAAGAAAAAAGAAAGAAGAATCGGCAGAGAACTCTTGGCATCATTTGGCAAGCAATTAATTAATGTTGCAAAAGAAGTCACCGACCCACAAAGATTACTTCTTCCAACAAGGTGTACCCATCTGGTTTCCAAACAGGCTCGGTTATATATGGTGGTCTTCCAGCCCCAGAGAAACAGAGTCACGCCGGTCGAGCTGTCCGGTCAGTAGTACTGGGTGTGTTTTCAATATCAAACTCGAAACTGGGTTTCAGAACGTACCTGCGTTTGAGAACTTTAGAGTAGGGATGGTCATTGTAAGTGATGGACCCAGAAACGTGGGGGTCGCTCAATCTCCCGCTCAGCAAGTTCAGCAGAGTCGTCTTCCCACACCCCGACGGCCCCATCAAAGCAAGCACCTCCCTCGGGCTCGCCGACCCCGTTATCCCATGCAGAATATCTTTCTCCACAGTTCCCCTCACTCTCTTCAGGATCACCTTGTACTTCACGTCCCTAAACTGCACCAGATTATCACAACATGAGCACAAGCTTCAGCCGACTCATCAATCCTCAACAAAATATAATTATAACCCACAATTAATCTGCATATATATTATTCCGGAAAAAGCGGTAATATGAATAGATAGACCAAGTACCTTAAGATGAATCGGTAGCGTTGGCTCTGTTACGATCTTCCTCCTTGTCACTGTTTCGACTTCTTCCACTGCTACAAAATTTATTCACTTAATAATGTAGTGAAAGAAAAAAAAACAAATTTAAAAAGGCGGAGGAAGAAGAGACCATGCACGTGAATTTGTTGACCACGTGGACCCCACTAAAGACCCCGGGCCGGTTCAATGGGAAAGGGCGAAAAGGCAAACCGGAAAGGGACTTAAATGCAATAAAAAAATAACTGGAGGGCGTGATATAATATTACCGTTCTCCTCGTCGCTGAAGTTGCGAATATCGGCGATGTCGTCGGAGGCGAGGTTGAAGCCGGCGAGGGAGAAAGAGAAGCCGAGACTGGCGCTGGAGGCGCGGCTGAGGGCGGCGCCGCTGTTGAGCTCGTCCAAGTCCAGCTTCAGCTGCGCGCTCCGCGACTTCCGGATGTGCCTGTTCCTCCCCGGCGACGCCCCTATCAGCTTCCCCAAGCTCGACTTCCTGGCCAGAGCCGAGCCGCCCACGGCGTCCGCCGACGACGTCCGGCTCGGCGACTTCCTCGACGTTATCTCCAGCAGCTGGTCCGACTTCGTCCGCGCCAATCCCGTCGCCGGTGGCGTCTCCATATTCTGTCCTCTATTAAAAACACACACACACACACACAAAAAAAAAAAAGAGAGACTTAATTAAACCTCACGCCTAGAAATTAAACATTTCCCTCAACCTAAACGAAATGCCTGAAATCCTGAACTATCAGAAAAGAGTACTTGTCTTGACAAAAAATAATATTATGAGTTTATAGCAGGGAAGGCCATTCAGAAAGAAAGGGGAAAAAGGTTCTTAATTAATCTGTTTAATTTCTTCTGCTACCTAGTTGTGTCTGGTATGGACATGTATCCGACAGCTCGCCACCTACCAAAGTGATAAAAGGTGAGCAGCGATGACTCCAATCTCGTGAAAGATGGAGAAAAAACGTACCCAGAACGGAAAAGTGAAGACTAGAGGTCCAGAAGTTTACAAATCGATATCCACCTTTTTAAATCTGAATGAGTTTCTGATTTCCGGTCATATCAAGCCCGAAGTTGCAGTACACTGACTGACCTGTACGATGGTGAAGGCTCCGAAAGCACGCTCATTGATCAGTCCTTTCATCGTTAGAAAACAAAAAAAGACAGTGAAATGGATGAAATAAGAAAATAAGAAGAAAGAGACACCCAATGAGCGATCGAAGAGTACAGAAGAGGAGGAGATTTTTGAATTTATAGAGACCTCCTTCAGGTCATGAGAAAGAAAGAAGAGAACTAAAAACTTCGAAAGAAGAACATGAGAAGGAAACATGATCTCCAATGCCAGGAAAGAACTCGCAGAGGAATTCGCGATCTATATGTCCACCAAAAGGGAAGATATTAATTAAAACGGACGAAAACCTGCGAGGAGGATCAGCAAACAGATTCCTGGCCTGAACCGCCTAGATGAGAGTGACTAGAACATATCAGGAATATTTTCCTCATGTGAAGGTAAACGCGAAATCGTCTGAATATTTCAGATGACGGAGTTAAAGATTAGGTAATATATCAAGGCCTCCATATTGAAACAACAACTAGTTAATGCTCTCTTTCCGCGGAACCCCATCCAGTACTACTTTCAGACAGTAGTTCCGATTTTCTCTCGCTCCTTTGATCCCCTCCCAACGACTCATCTTCGCATTATGCGGAAACCCTGACTTCTGCAATTGTTCTTTCTGTTTCCGGTTCCCATGAAATTATGAAATACTAGCCTCACATTCAGAACACGATTGATCAAAATAAGACAATTATAATCACAAGCAGCACAGTGTCGCCCCAAAATAGTTCTATATATACCGAGAGAAGATTAATTAAAAACAGTAGGACTACTCTATAAGTAACTCCGAATTTCACCTTCAATGTATGTCGAGCCTGGAACGAAGCAAAGACGCCGAAATCGTGGACAAAAGCTCTTCTGTTCGCTTCCTTTGCAAAAAAGAAGAAACAGTTCGATAATAAATTCTGGGGGAGACACTGCTGGCTTATAAAGAAGAACCAGCGTGGACACGGCGCGAACCGGAAATGACGCCATTGCGTCCACCTTCCCAGAACATTTTCACCAACTGCCATTTCCGTGTCTCCAAAAATCTCAGAAAGCTGCTGCATTATCCACTTCGCATTTAATGCAGCACGACCGGCAGACGGGCGATCTCCAGCCAGGCACCTCTCTAGGGTTTCAGAAAAGCTGCTAGCCGAAAGCTCAGTTTTTACATTTCCTGCCACTAGGTAAATTTCTTTTTTTTGCTTAATATTAATTATTTTCTTTTGTACTGGCTTTGAGACATTAATACAATATATAAAACATTATTTCATATATAGACTAATATATATTACATGTACCATACTACCTTCCTTGGTTTAAAATGTAAACAGATTTATATTCAATGAATTTGATATATATATATATATATATATATCTATGATTAAACAAAATAAAAAGGATCAGAAATTCTTACTCTTGGTTTAGAATTTTGTAGATGTTTACATGATAATTATTAGTTTATATTCAATGAATTGAGATCAAGTTGATAAACATGAGTTATTTTGCAGTGGCCTGATCGATAAATCAATTACCCGATTATACACTAGATTTTTCCCTAAGTAGTGTTACCCATTAGAATGAAATTCTTAATATTAGGCTTATGAGCATATATATATAATATAATTTATACATGGTACTTTAGCTTGAGGGGTCCAAAAATATTTAAATTAAGTGTTTCATTTATTACCTGAATACCCAAAAAAATGATAAGTGTTTGATTGAACTTTTATTGATTAATTCCATATTTATCATTTGGCATGCATGTTACTTCCTATTGAATAGATAACACTGCATTGGAATAAACACGGATGATTTTAATAGACAAGACTGATAAGGGGTGTAGATCAGGATAAGATTGCATCTCTATACTCATATAATTAAAGTGTTTGATAACTAGCTGCTAAGTGCCTAGAATATGATTGATTTTTACTTTTCTTGATTAATTCCATATTTATCATTTTGGCATGCATGTTACTTCCTATTGAATAGATAACACTGCATTAGAATAAAAACGGATGATTTTAATAGACAAGACTGATAAGGGGTGTAGATCAGGATAAGATTGCATCTTTATACTCGTATAATTCGATTGCAATAATGGCTCTATCATGTCTCTCTGGCTTCTACGAGTTTCCTAAGTGTGATCCCCAACATTTTTCTACATTTGCAGCACACTATGTGAATTTAATCTGAATTATCTCTTTTTGCTAAGTGCAATAATCAACTATGACCCCTTTATTCATTAATATACAGCTTTGTTATGTGGATGTAGTCTAATTGGTAGATGATTAATATTTCAATACTATTTAGAAAATAAGCTGTATCGATCCCGAATCAAAGAATTAATAACAAGTAGATTATGAAGGTAATGAATGTATCTCTTAATGCTCAAAATTAAAAAATCCTGTGGGCCTCATTTATGTACTAGATTATATTATCAAGTCTGTGGGACAAACACAGGTGCCTTATCCTAGTTAATAATTGAATGACTAGAAACATGTACAGAAGAAAAATCATAAACACAAAATATTGAAAAGGCATTCACAAAGCAACAAAACAAGTTATATGTGTTCACACGTCACATATCCATTAGTTGGAGCTGACCACGCCAATAACTCCACTTAAACTTCCACATTATCTTAATTATATATAACCAAAGCAATATCTAAGAAGAACACTGATATAGTTACGTTATTATCGATTCTTAGTCAATGTAATTAATGAATTTCAATTACGACATTCGAGCTAGTCAATGCTTAAATATCAAAAGCTAAAATACCTTTGTACATTAGCTGTCGTGCATGTCTACACACTCCATGGAGCTCTTAAGCACGCGGGTGCGTATTCACTCTTTAGGAGCCTCAAAGTTCATCTTAGATGAATAAGTGGCTCTTTGGATATAGATTTGAGTTTTTTTAAACATACTTTAATTTAGACAAATATCACCTTCAAACAAGAAAATTAGGTGTTTCTGAAAAGCTAAAAAAAAAATCAGTAATAAAAATAGTGACTCTATTAGTACTTAGCGATTAATATATAACCCATTCAATTCCATATTCTCGACTTTAATATCAAATTTTGTAGCATCAATTTTATTATTTCAGAAAAAAATAAAATTAAAACATATTTTTGACTAAATAAAAAGCAAAGAACGACTAAATATTTTCTTCCTTTTTTGAACGTCATTAACATGGGGTGGCACATCAAAAGCTGTAAAGGTTAAGCAAACGGAGGACAAGCAGAAAAATCCAAACGAGAAAAAAGCAGGGGGTGAAGGGAGTCGCTTTTCTCCGGAGCCTTTTTACGGAAGGAGTGGCAAATGATAGGTGTCGACAAAGCGCCCAAAAAGGACATTTCTGGTGCGATCCCCAGAACGCCGTCATGTTCCCCGCCCCGCTTCGGTGGTCCGCCCACCTGGTTATAACGCCTCCCATGACTCGCTCCCTCCACCTCACACGTGTCCCCAGCCGGTACCTAATCCCGGATTAGGATCCGTAAAAGCCCCCACCGGACCGCCGGTCCCGGACTCGGGGAGGCATAAAAAGGGTGGGCGGTGCCGCCCACTCCCGGGGAAAGGCACGTGATGGGGACGTCCCGTCGCGTGCGTGTCATCACGTGCCTGCCGAAGACAGGCTCCCGGTCGAGGCGTCTCGTCCATCCTGGCCCTCCGTTACACGCGTACGGTCACGCTCGCGAACAGCAACAGGCGCGGACTTTTGCCTCCCCCCACGTGGACCCCCTGATAACCCCGAATTTCCTCTCCTTAATCACACGTGTCATGTGTTTATGGAGTTCAAATGATAGTGGACGAGAGAGTTGGATTCGGCCATCTAAGTGGCGCCGGGGGAGTGGCTGGGTTCGAGTGGGGAGGAAATTGCGTCAGCCGTTAGATCGGCATGTTGACTTCGGTTCAATGATTGATGGAGAAAACCATACCGAGTCGTCGGAGTCGACTCGGTGCATTGTTGTGAAGTTGCCCGATTCTCACAGTCACCATCTCCATATATAAGGCTGCTATATTTATAATTATCATATATATATGCAAGATATAAGATAGTTATTCTTATTGATTTGGAATCAATGCTCTCGCTATAAACCAAATAACTAGGTCATAAGTATATCAACTAAATCGTAGTCAATCATATGACATAATGACACTAACAAGTTGTAACCTGCCTATTTAACGAGTAAGCTGCTAATAAATAGCTCATAATGAACTCCTATAGGATAAGTGGACTTTCCTGGTTGAAGAACACCATCTAAATGGATGAGTCAGTTTTCTGAGTCGATTCAGCGAAATCGTTAAGCAGATCTTTAAAGAGAATATGGTCTTTTCTAGATGAGAAATTGGTGCGTTATGATTTGGTGAGGAAAATGTGGAAATTAAAGAAAAGAAAGTGGGAGTTGGGGTTTGGTGAGGGAAAGGGATCAAAAGAAGAGAAATTGGGGCGGGCAGGGTTTGGTAGAAGGAAACTATTCAAAGTGGGTTTAACAATCGAAGTGGCGCACAGCACAAACTATTCAAAGTTTAATTGGTCTAACAATTAATGAAGTGGTCCCTTAAGCCATCTTCCTAAGTTTGAGCCACTTAGAAGAAAAAAGCGACCCATTGCATTAATTAGTTTCACTCCATAAGTAGCCTATAATATTAATTTAACAACACAAAAGTGAAGAAAAAATGCTTCCAATATTTCAAAGGTAAAAATAAAGCTCTTATATGATCACGTACTTATAACTCTGCTAGATGAGTAATCACCTCTCTGAAGTACATGTTAATTTAAGCCCTTAAAAATTTTTTTTTATTATAAAATTCTATTTTCTAGAGGATAAATCCTAAGCATCAATGGTTTAGATTAACAAGTGTGTAAAATAGGTACGTGGGCTAAGTGCAACTAGCATTATTCCTGCTAGATATAGTAGGGGGATTGTGTCTACACAAATTAACTACATGTCTAATTTTCTGTTTGAAAATTTCTTTATTTGGCATGAGGGAACATTGTAAGTTGTTTCAAGAGAAGTTGTACATCCTTTCTTTTTTTAGTTCATGTAGCATGTTTCAGTGCACATCCCTTTCACGTTAACCTTGACAAACCGATACAACCCACTCCATATATTATGCTAACAAGATCTATATGTTTGATTTTGAATGTTTGTATATTCAACACGCCATATACACCAAGACAAAAATCGTTGGTACGTTCATGGACGCGACTGCTTTGTTAGCTAAAGAAAGAATTGCTCGTTGTTGAATATTGTCCATCGTTGGCAGCTGGGTGCCCTAAGGCAGAGGGCACAAAAAGAGGATAGTACAGTATCACCCACCCCAGGAAGCTTCCTCTCCTGGCCTCCTTCCCTTTCTCAAGGTCCTCACATGGATTCCCAAGCAAAAATCCAAGACACAAGTTGACAAGCATTCATGTACTTATGGATGTATAGGACCGTGGGACGTCTTTCGGGAAGGACACCTTCGTAATCCTTGTAATTTGCTTGTCTGTCTTCATATGTAACTTGTCAGTGAGGTTGACAACACCTTAGAATGAGAAGATTGGGCTCCCTAGAGCTTCCTCTTAATTTCTTCCATTGTAAAAAGTTGATTGTTGGAGGTAAGCAGCTGGCGATGTCTTGAGTTTTTGGTCGTTTGCATGGGGAGATCACCATCTATACATGACAGGTGAAAGAAAAGAAAACAACTCTGATGGGGCCGGGAGTGGGATAAGATGAGGATATCATGCATGCATGACGATGTAAATTTTGACTTGATTGTTGTTTGATCAGTTCGATCTATTTTCCCTTGTTAATATTTAAGTTAACTTAATCGATGATCGAGTAAAGGGGTAATTGGTAGAAAATAAAACGGGAAAGCCTAATAATAATATTAATAAGTCCGGCCCTCACCCAACGTCCAAATTATATTCTAATTAAAATTAGCTCAGCTCCTCATGCATGGTCGGTATGAACTCAAAGTTTTTATTTGTGATTAATTTCTTAAATATTGTTAAGATTTTAACTTAGTATATTAAAATAAGCAAAGAACGAATAACAGATATAAACTAGACGTGCATGCCATAAATTTGAGAAAGAAAAATGATATCAAAACTTTCTGATTTTACTTAGAGGTTTTACATCCTGACGTGGCTGCAAAGTTGACGGTCTAGGTAGAAGAAAATTTAGGTTTATGGTTTACCAATAGAATAGGTTGATAATATTTTATTAAAAAATTAAAATCTTATAGATTTTATCTCCAAGTTTATCTCTTACTAAGCTGTAGCGTGGACACCACGTCAGGATGTAAAATCTTGAAAGTAAAAACTTGCAGTACTTATATGATTTAGTACATACAACTCATGATCGTATGATTTAGTACCTTGATCACGACTAGCCCTTTAGCTATTTATTGGGCAGTGTAGAGTCAGATCACATGTCATTTAAAACTCATCAAATGCCTATGTACATTGTACAAACATATATAGTATCAAGATTCAAGAATGTGATTTATAAATAATAAATTAAAAGTCAGATAATAGTGAAATCCCCGTCTTGTCGATCGCCAGGAGGTATGTTGATCAGGTTGAACATGATGACTTAATTTATTTAATAATTTATCATGCAACTAGCTAGCTTATATATCCATGGTTTTCTCCCAGAATAGACTCATGAGTAGTTGCATAATTAATAGATCACTCTGTAATTGGACTTCTACTTTCTGTGTTTCAACTGAACGAGAGAGGACCATTACTTCATACTTTGACGTCATTGGTATGGTCTTATAATTAATATCCCAAGTCATGAAGTGTAATAATTAAGTGGGGGAGGAATTGAAGCAGAGGTTGCTATCAGAAATGCGGAAACGTTGAGATGTCGAGTGCAGGGCCGTAGAGCAGGGGATCAGGAAAGGAAGACGGCAGGAAAGTGGGAGCGTTTGTTTTGTACTAAATAAAGACGACGATCGAGCAGCTGGGATGTGTCGGTCGGCGGTGCCGGCTAGAGCAGGGCACTGGAAACGCGCGATCTGGATCGAATAGACAGCGCGGTCACCACCCTCTCTCTCTCTCTCACTCTCGTCCCTTTCTTCGGGATTCTAATTTTAGTGAATTACAGGAGGCCGGAATAGATGGGTCACCGGCCTGCGATCGAGCCGCATTAATTAATTAATAATTGAGAACATCAAGGAGGCCTGTGATTGATGATATATAGAGATCGAAGCTGGGCATATTGCATATGCATCCGCTTTTTTATGATTTATGATATCGTGATAAGCCTGTTAATTAGCTGCGTCAGATCGATCAGAAGTCTTTTTTAATTATGATCGGATCACGATGGAAGAAATGGATGGATAGAGAGATAGATGTGACTGAGTTTAATTTCTCTGGCTAGCTTTTTGTCTTGGATCAGCTCTTTTGACTGTTCTCTAACTTGACCATCTGCTGTCTTATTGTCCGGACGAGAAACAAAGAGGAGACAAAGGAGACAGATGAGCGCTTCAGCTCACAGTCAAATTTGATCCATTATTCTTTTCTACTTAATATATGCTCGCTCGCCTTTGTTTTTATTTCCTTTTAAAAATATATATTATTTAATTTATTTAAGTTAGGGGTGCCGTGTAATTGCAAATTCTCTGTTGTAATTTGTAAACTAATAATAATAAAAAAAGAGTCTGTTGTAAACCGGGTCCAGTCTAGGATATCCAACGGGCCGAACCCCACACCTGTCACACTCCTATCCTTCACATTCTCCTGTCCCTTCTCTCCCTCTCTACCTTCTCTCTCTATACTTTCTCTCTCTACCTTCTCTCTCTATCCCTTCTCTCTCTATACCTCTCTCAACCTTCTCTCTCTTCCTTCTCTCTCTACCTTCTCTCTCTATACTTTCTATCTCTACCTTCTCTCTCTATTCTCTCTCTACATTCTCTCTACTTCTCTCTCTACATTCTCTCTACTTTCTCTCTCTACATTCTCTCTCTACATTCTCTCTCTACATTCTCTCTAATCTATTCTTTCTCACCATACGTCTCTTAACCTTCTCTCTCTATACCTCTCTTAACCTTCTCTCTCTATACCTCTCTTAACCTTCTCTCTCTATACCTCTCTCAACACTCTCTCTATACCTTCTCTCTCTATACCTTCTCTCTATACATTCTCTCTCTATACATTCTCTCTCTATACCTTCTCTCTCTATACCTTCTCTCTATACATTCTCTCTCTATACATTCTCTCTCTATACATTCTCTCTCTATACATTCTCTCTCTATACATTCTCTCTCTATACACTCTCTCTCTATACATTCTCTCTATACCTTCTCTCTCTGTACCTTCTCTCTATACATTCTCTCTCTATACATTCTCTCTCTATACCTTCTTTCTCTATACCTTCACTCTCTACCTTCACTCTCTACCTTCACTCTCTACCTTCTCTCTACCTTCTCTCTCTACCTTCTCTCTCTACCTTCTCTCTCTACCTTCTCTCTCTACCTTCTCTCTCTACTTTCTCTCTATACATTTTCTCTCTACATTCTCTCTACACATTCTCTCTCTACCTTGTCTCTCTACCTTCCCCTCTCTATACATTCTCTACCTTCTCTCGATACATTCTCTCTCGATACATTCTCTCTCGATAAGTTCTCTCACTATACATTCTCTCTCTATACATCTCTCTCTCTACCTTCTCTCTCTACCTTCTCTCTCCTCTCTATACCTTCTCTCTCTACCTTCTCTCTCTACCTTCTCTCTCTACCTTCTCTCTCTACCTTCTCTCTCTACCTTCTCTCTCTACCTTCTCTCTCTACCACCTCTCTCTCCACCTCTCTCTCTACCTCTCTCTCTCACCTCTCTCTCTACCTCTCTCCACCTCTCTCTCTACCTCTCTCTCTCTCCTTCTCTCTCTATCTCTCTCTCTCTCTCTCTCCTCTCTCTCTTCTCTCTCTCTCTCTCTCTCTCTCTCTCTCTCTCTCTCCTTCTCTCTCTCTAGCTTCTCTCTCTCTTCTCTCTACCTCTTCTCCTACCTCTCCCTACCTTCTCTCCCTACCTCTCTCCCACTTCTCTCTCCTACCTTCTCTCCCCTTCTCTCCCCACCTTCTCCTCCCTACCTTCTCCTCCCTACCTTCTCCTCCCTACCTTCTCTCCCTACCTTCTCCTCCCTACTTCTCCTCCCTACCTTCTCTCCCACCGTCTCTCTCTACAATATCTCTACCTCTTTTCATAATTTTTAAAAGAGTAATGCTAGACGTACCTGGTAGACGTACTTATCCGACGTACATGTTAATTTAAGCCCTTAAAAATATTTTTTTTTATAAAATCCTATTTTTTAGAGGATAAACCCTAAACATCAATGGTTTAGATTAACAAGTGTGTGAGATAAGTGTGTGGGCTAAGTGCAACTAGTATTATTCTTTTTAAAATTTATAAGTTTTATGTAATTTTATATTATTTAAATATAAATTATTTACGTGTTTTTTTATGATTTTAATATTATATATATTTACATTTTTTTTGTAATTTTTAGATACCGAATGTTATAACTTTGGGCTTTTTCCAAGTATTCGTTATTCACGTTTAGTTCCTGTCCTAGAAATTGTAGCCCAAGCCCAGAATATTCCTGTAGAACTATATCTGGGTCATACGAATGGATCTGGCAGTATAAGAGACCATTTACTTTTTGGAATGGCCGGGGCTCGCTTGGGTTTGGGTTCGTTGGAGAAACGACAAGAAGTGACGGCTGGAGGAGACGAAATGGAGGGAAAGTTTTCTATTCAAATGTAAAATGTGAAAACGAAAACCTTTCCTTTCTTCCGTCTTTGCGCCCATTCTTCACATTTCGAACTTTCCGACTTCCGAGTTCCCACCACCCCCCCTCTCTCTCTCTCTCTCTCACCTCCCCCCGTCGCCGCTTCCGGCGGCCAAGAGAGGCAAAAAATTTCTCATAATTCCACTTTAAACCTTCAGCTGAGGTTTGGGATTGCGAGGGGGAGCGGATTCGTCTGATATTGGAAGGTATCGACTTTATTTTAACTTCAATGGGGTTTTATTATGGACGGTGTGGTTTTCGTCTTCCCTGTGTTCGCTATGTTTCGGAAATTGGATTTATTTCACATATATTAGGGCTTTTCTTTTGTACATTACTATTTCGACGCGTACTGACGATGATCAGTATCCATCACGATCATCGTCTGACGGCTTTCTAATTTGGTTCTCTGCTGGGTTTCCTTGAATTTTCTGACTCTTCTCTTACTGTCGATTCCTTCAACTTCGACTGTGTTAGCTCCACGGCGTACCTTTTTATATTCAACTAGTGAAGGTTTGACTAGAAACTCTCAAGTTGTTTGTTTATGGTGATTCTTCATTCTGTTTGATCTCATTGAGCCGTTATTTTTCTTTTTTCTTTTTGTATTTGGTAAGTCGAGGAAGGCATGCAGATTTAGAGATTGAGAGGTCATGGCTGATGTTGCTGTTGCTGATCCATTAGCATCCAATTCTTTTCCATTTGGTGGAATCGGTTCAAAAGCTCAAGCTGATGCGACAATGAAGAGGAAGACACCATCTGAGCTGCGGGTAAGTGCCTTGCCTGTTTAACTTTCTATCTTTAGTGCTAGGGAATGGCTGAAATATATGCAATCAAGTAATATATGTGTTTCACTCGGAAGTGATCAAGGTTTTTATGCACCTTCCGCATTTTATTAATTTCACATCCTTCTTCAAGAACACTATGAACTACAATCGCAAAGACTTGGCTAAAATTTTCAGCAAAATGACATTATCAAGTAACCTTTTACATGTTTTCCCCACTGTATTCAAACGGGAATAGATGCTCTTCTTTGTATATATGACCTAATTTTCTCATAAGATGTGTTAAATGTCAGGGGGAGCAATTGAAGCGGCGAACCTTTGGAAGCCAGAGTGAATCCTTATGTCCTATTCCGGGCTCTGATGGGTAAATTTGTTTCATGAAGTTTTTTGTTTTTCTAATATTTTTTACTGAAATGCTTATTTCACTGCCAATAAGCATTCTAATAGCATGAAAATTGATATTTGGAATGCATGAAAATCCCAGAATTGTTGGTGGAGTTAGTCAGGGACACAAGAAGTCAGAGCCTTCTAAAATTCCAAAATACATTGACACACGTGTTAATGATGTATTTCCTGTTAGGAAATCCAGTGACATGTTTAGAGTGCTTTATGGAAAAGAAAAAAGCAAGGTCAGGCCATTTCCTCAAGACCCCTTGACACGAGTTTAGTGCTCTTTCTATTCAAATTATAATGTAAACAACCCACATCCATGAACCTAGACTTTGTAATGACAATATTTTCTCTCTTTATGTAAAGGGTGATTCTGTTACTTCAAAAGAAGGAACAACTAGAAATACTTCATCAGCTGGCACAACAGCTGCGGATAATCATTCCCAGCTTCCATGGTATAATTCTGTTGATACCAATTGGCATTTAGAATTGTTCGTGACTAATTTAACTCTTGGAAAGTTATAATCCTACTGATAATTTTAATATGTTTTTAATCATTGTAAAATCAAGTGAGAAAAGTGGCCCTTCAACAGTTGAGGAGACTACATCTTCACGCGTTAAAGATGGAGTGGAGAAAGCGTTTAGAAAGATGGAAAAATGTAGTCAAACAACATTTCGCACAGTTGCTGAGCTTTCCACAAAAGGGGAGAAACTGTCAGAGTCTTCCCTTATTGACATGGTATATATGTGTAGTATTTTTTGTTAATTGTTTAGTTATTTAATGCATTTTTAAACTTAAAGAGTCATAATCTCATTTTCACAGGACAAGGCACTCAAAGGCATGGTTGTTTGTGATCTTCCAACAACATCATATTCAAGTTCTGAATCTGTTGGAAGAGTTGGAGGTGACCCATCGACCTCTCTAGCAAGTTCGTTCAATAACATTCATTTTCCTGGTCAGAGAACTCCTTTGGATCTCACACTCAAGGCAACAATCAGATTTATCTGCTCTTCCTCTCTGAATTGGTGGGTGCTTGCAACCCTTTATCTAGTGGATTTGCATGCTTACTGTAATGTATTAAGATAAAGTTGGAATATAAGGAAAAAGTATGAGTACAGGTTTATTGAGTCACATATTGTTGGTCCATTGATGTGCAGAACAACTGAATTTTTTTTTTTTAGTTCTCAAATAAATGTGCAGAACAACGGGAATGGAGATGTCTTGCAGCACTCTTTCAAAAGTTTCTATAAAACATATGTAATTTTTTTTTTGAATCATAAGAAGGAATCACAGTAATTTACATGTATTGGTTAAATGGGTCGAAGTGTTGTTTATATCTGTAGTTGGAATTAGCTTCTTTAGTATTGCTAAGGCAGACAGCTTTTGGGAGCACTAATTTAATCCTTGGGCTACTAAAGTTCTCTTTTTGAAAATTTAGGTGTCACAGATTAGGTGCAAGTGGCACATTGTTTGCAATGTCTCAGTTGTCACCTCAGTTTGGCTTGGCACGGGATGAAAGTATGGGAAAGTCAGGAGTGGCTAGTGTTAGAGCTGAAGCCTTGTATGCTAAAGCCTTGTACTCTTGGATGTATCCACAATCCTCTCTTCCTCCTTCTGTCATATCAGCAATGACCTTGTCAGCATCACGAGGAGGTTTATTGGCTTATGTCTTGCCTGTGCCATTTTTGTTAGATCCTTTTTTATTGTTTTTTTAAACAATCCTTTTTTATTGTGAATAAAGAATTATGAGATCCAATGCATATTTTTTTTACTCCTTTGCTAAACCAATACAGAGACAGATTTCCTATTGAAACGACAGCTGGCCTGGGAGGACTCTTTTCGGAATCTATACTACATGCTTAGAAAGAAAATGTGTGACATATTTTATTGTAAGCCTATCTTTCTATTCTGCATTAAATTCTAATTGGCTCTTTTGCAACACATTTATATAAGATATGTAAGTATGTGTGTGTCTATATATATATATATATATATATGCATGTGTCTGAGTATTATATGTTTATTGATATTGGTTTGTTTACCCTTTGTAGTGTACACTTCACAATTTGTTGTCATGTTTATTGGTTCTAACACTGGGAAAAGAAAGCAATCGTGCAATGCCTATCTATCACAGTCCACAAGAGGGTTGCGGTCCTTGTTAAGAGAGCATGTAAGACACTTGTATTTTTTATCTGATTATGGATGTGCTGAGCAGTAAAATCAAAAACCTGAACATAATGCATAAATAGGATTAATTATTTATTTTGATCGTTGTTTTGCTTGTATCTCTCTTCCTGAGTATGTTCTTCACATCTATGACTGCTTTTTCCTGACACAGGATATTTCCTTTACAATGCCTTTGTGCCGTTCTGAAGTTGAGCAAGCTGCTACTGAAGACCTTATGATACTTTCAGAAATAAAGAAGTTCAACTTGGGCGAGGTTAAGAATTACAGATGTCACAACCTCAGATGTTTTTTATTTTTAGCTCAACATGGATTAATAAATAAACTTTTTTTTCTTTTCCTCAGACACGCCGAATGGATTCTATGTCTAATGTGGACAATAGCTCGCAGTCACTACTAGAATTTATTGGAAATGACAGTGTCCATGCATTATATGATTTCCTATTAAATTATAGGTGATTTGAGTCCAAGCAAACACAGTTTTCTTGTCCTTAAGCACATATCTAATGTCATGAAATCTTACCTGTCTTCACTTTTTATGATTGGTGGATCCAGGTCATTCTTGAGTTCTTTAACTACTAATGATGTCCCAATACTTTATTCACCTGTTCCTTTTCAGAATGGATCTCTTAACATTCTTGAGGTGAGTTGCTATTCTTCTTATTATTATTGCAACTATTAGCGTAGTCAGTCTCTTGAATGTTTTTCTTTTTCTTTAGATTTTTTCTCTGTTCTCTGTTAGAAGATATTTCTTGATGTCTTTGGGGAGCTCCTTTTTCTCAATCCTACTATTAGCCCGCTTGGTCTCTAGAGGTAGTATTTTGGTGGCTTACTAGAACATATTGTTTTCTTTGAATTCCCTCTTAGTTCTATTTATCCTACTGTTAGCCTTGTCTGTCTCCAAAATTGGCTTTCTGGTAGTTCCTTAGTAAATCTAGTTTTTCTTTTACTTTTCTATTTTAGGTTTGCTTGATTTCTCTCACGCTATAACCTGTCAACCTGATTGTTGCTAATGGTGTCGTGCTATTCAAGAGAAGGAAACGTTCATAATGCACAGCTACAGTATTATGTTTTTACTGGGTAGTGATCCTGAGAATGATTCCTTGAAATATAAAAAATGACATGCTCTTTTATGGAACTTGATTCAATCTAATTGATTTACTTTGAGAGTTTTCACCTATTCACTGTATTTCAGGTTAAATGCAAGGAGATGAAACGAGCTGATGCCGTTCTCCCTTCAAAAGTGCATCAAACTGAAAATGGAAGGTCCATTCAAGATCCATCAAACGGTGTTTGTTACAGTCTTGAGATTAAAGACGCTGTAATTCCTCCTTGGACAGTCTCTGGGTTATGTGCAGCCATGTGCTATAAGGGGAATAGTTTTGAGGCTAGGTATGCAATTTTCTGTTCTCGAGGGCTTCCCAGTGTTTGTTTTGGACATGCATACACCTCAGTTACTTGCATGTAGGTTGGTCAATGGTTCAAATTTGTGGTTCAGGAAATGCTCGTACCCCCATGAACTCCAGAAAGTCTCTGTAGTTTAATATTATTTGCCTGCAGCAGCCGTTAACTTCATTGGCAGACTTCAAAACAAGTTTATCTTTCTTCTTGTTTTTCTTTCCACTAAATTTAAAAGAATACAACAGGAAGGTCGTGAAGACCATCTAGAATACAATCACAAACCTTTCTTTTAGCGTGTCAAATGCCAGATAGTAATAGGTTGTTATGAAGCATTTGATTGCCAGTAATAACTGTGATTCTGATGCTGTAAACGATCTTTTAATGGAGTTTATTCTGGTGCTGAACCAAAAGAGGTCTAAATGTAGTTTTTTTTTCCCACTGCAATGTTCAGCGCTGACATATGTCATTCATGTTCTTGCAGTTTTTTTACAGACCCCATTTCAGCTGGACTGAATGTTGCACTTGATGCTATTTCTCCTACGTCAGATTCTTCTGCAGAGCCATGCAAAGACTTACAGGGATGCAACAATAGCATCCTTGGCAGCCTGGAAACTGTTGTGTCCTCACGCTTGAGATCTGCTTCCTTGAAAAGTCTGAAATACTCTGATGGATCTTATAGTGCTTCTCTCACACCGGTTTGACTTGCTGTTCTTTCTGTACTTTTGTTGAGCACGTAGAGCAGTGTTGAGGTGTTCATCATTGGTTTGTGCTCAAGCCGTTGGCTGGTTTGATATTTGCGTCAATCTATACCAGCCAAAACTAAGGGGAAGGACTGTTTATAGGCAAATGTAGCCCAGTGAAATGTGCCCAGAATCTTGTCAGTTATTCATCGGATATAGTATATGTTGCTGGATCCAGCTGCTTTTTTGGTGGTTAAAACACAATATTTGCTGCAGGGCAGTTTTGGTTTCCTGTTGAGTGGTCAGGTTGACAAGAAGCAGTCTTAAGTGTAGCTCTCAAATGAACAGGTTTCATCTGGTGGAATGTTCTGAGAAGTTTCAAAAGACTCACCAGTTCCATCTTTCTACAGAGTTATAGCTGCTTATGAATAATTACAGTAGGCTTCACGTTGCAAAGTAATCATGAGGGATATTTTGTTATTTTGAACCTTGATTGATTTGTACAAATAATAGTTGCTCAGAAACTTTATCAAATCCGTTTCTGTTCTTTTTCCATAATCTGTTGTTTTACTTAAATTAATAACGGTAACCGTCTTTTTTCTACACCATCCACAAAGCAATTTTTTTTTTTAAATTTTGCAAATGGTAAGGATCGTTCAGAATTCTGATATCTAACAAATGAGGCAGCTTGATTGAATATGAGCAGGTTAATTTTACCGCTGAATAAAGAAAAACAGAGAGCAGTTTTCCCCCAATGAATAATAAATTAGGTGCATCTCCTATCTGTTAAAATGACAAGAGCTCTTCAAAAAATAAAAATAAAAATGACCCAGGGGAAAGTACATTAAAAGAACAACAAGCATGATCCCTGAAGAATGCTAAAAAACATTTAACATCTACTGTGTTTGTTTCGGTTTAGTCAGAAAGAGAACTTGAATCCTCCAACCTTTGCGTCTGTGACTGATTCCCAGAATGTTAGCTTCTTCTGTTGAGCTCTTCTTTCTTCAGCTTTCAAAGTCAGTTCTCGATAATTCCAGGGGAGGTATTTTCAATAGCCCTTTTGAACTTCTCGTATAAATTCACTCTATCCTTAGTTCCAGAGACAAGCTCACTGGCGTTTGGCTTCTTCAGAAAATCGAGTACATTCACCAAATTTCTCCTTCAAGATGAGCATTTAACGGTCACCAACAACAAGTAGGGTTATAGAAATCAAAATAGACAGTGGATGCAATCTGTATTATTGCTCTCCTCAAGATGAGCTAAATCTGAGGGTAATTCTTCCATTTATAAATGGAGGAAAGCAACAATAAAGCTTAAAAAACAATGATGCAAAGAACAAAAAGGTTAGGAAAGGGGTAATATTCAGCATGAAAATAACAGGTTATTTCTTTCAAATCAGAAATTTTGTTATTCACAAGAAGCACAGTGAGAAAGATCTCTTCATGCATTAAATCCATGTCTCTCCATTGCCTTTATGAAAAATAGCTACTGCATTACTTCATACAAATAGATCCTTAACACACGTTTAAATGATGAAAATCCTGGGTACAAGTCAAAGTTAATATAGAAGATCAGTAATTTAACCTGCTTGCGTCATTCTACAGGAAGAGATAAGATGCAGGAATTTTGAAACCAGGAAGAAGTTATAAAAGCCTGTAGTTAAGCTGCAATCTTCTTAACTTCGGATATAAGCTTAATACCAAAGGCAGAGTAACAATGTTATCTTTTTCTCTTCAAGAAATATATATTTCATATGAGATTCCCAACCCAAGAATTCTGTACAGATGCTGCTAACTACTTATCAATGTGAATACCCCTTCTTAGCTGCCTAAAATGAGACTAAATATTTCCATTACCAAGCCAGAAAGCAAATGACAACCAGTTACATTATTCTTAAATTCTCAATGCCCCAGATAAAGATCATTCCAGTTTGAAAAGGTCAAGTTAATCTAATAATGGTTATTCTCTAATCATGAGAATTTGAATGTGTACTGAAAGATATAAAGCCCACAGCAATTTAGTGTCCCAGGAGTATATAAGCTTTCTTCACTGAAGTCTGAATGATGAATATGAAGATTATATAATTGAATGAAATAAGCAATTTCGAGGGATTTGCACTTGAAAAACCAGAGAAGAAGCAGGATTTTGAAATACTCCAAAAGCACTTGAGCAATGTTCAGCATAAATTGGAGTGACAGCGAAATGTCTTACCTACTGACATAGTTCTGAGTAATGGCAATGGAATCCTCAAGATTAATCACCAGATGCCACCATCCATTTGGCACAAACACTACTTCCCCGGCCTTACAAACACACTCCACAGGTCTCCTCTTCCACTCCTTTGTCATTTTGTAGAAGTTCATAAACCACTCCATTATGGAAACGGGGCAAGCTACCTCTGCTCCATCCGGGCTGGGGTGAACTCCAGGTGGGATCACTTCTGGTGGAAACATTACCCATTTCTTAGACCCTTTAATCACAGCATTCCAGGCAGAAGTTGAGTTTGGATCAACATGAAAGGATGACCCAGAACCTGCAGGTCCAAGAATCACCCACCTGTAATCTGGTCTCTCCTTACCCAAAACGGAGAAGAGGTCCTCCTGAAAATAGACAGGGGTATGGTAATCTGAATCGAGTTGGGGAACTTTCTCTGCAAATTTTGGGTCGAATAGATAAAGTGGGCGTTCCTCCTTTACCATATCCGCGTACTGAAAATAGTCCTTGAGCTTCATCTCAACCGGACCGACGGAGAACAAGACGTCTCCGCTGACCCGAATCAGATAATCTCTGTTCCATTTCTCTACCGCCGGCCAGTTTTCTAAACAGCCTTCCAAAAGCACCGGTTTGTTTGGCTCCTCAAAATCTCGCACAAATTCATCGACAGAGATTCGTTTCCTCCTCTGTATGTTGTCCCTTTCAAGCCACTCGGGCTTCATTTCAAGGCTCGCGCAGAGCCAGCTCTGGAAAAGATAATCCGAGTAAAAATCTCGAACTCTAATAGCCGAGGTAGATTTCTCACGACCAACCTGAGGCCAGAAGGCCGCAACGTACGTTGATTTCCACGACCCATTGAAGAAAAATGCCCCTTTGAGATGCTCCAACACAAGGTTCCGCCAAAGCGACTCGTGATTGCAGAAGACATAGAGAGCCTTGCTTACAGCGGATAGGCGACAGAGCTCAGTGGGTCCAAGAAGGCCGAAAATATCAACCAGAAGTTCGTCCGGGAACACCCGGAGGTTTCCAAGCCCGGGGTTTCTCGAGTTGTAAGCGGTAGGGCTGAGAAGAAGATTCCCCAATGGCTGGACGCCATGGCTTTGAGACTGAGCAGATGTCTTTAAACTGAACCCACTCTTTTCCTCTCCATCATCTTCTTGCTTTTCATCGATTCTCAGCTGCTCACCTCTGGAAACCCTTTTGGGTTTGCTTCTTGTGTTCTTCCTCCTTTTCTTGTTTAAGACTTTCAGTACTCGGAGAGAGAGAGGAGGGAGCCATGGCGCGCCTGCAGGCTGCACGAATCGCAGAGAAGGCCGCCACTCTCTGCTCTTCAACTGGGCTTCTGTTCTCAACGTTAATAAATTCGTGGCTTTCTTGGGTATGAGCCCAGATTTTGCATCACTGAGACTTGAGTTCAGCTCTCTCTGTTTTTCACCCTTCTTTGGCTTCTTTTAAGGTAATGAAACTACAGAATTTTGTCAATCTACGTTTCTATCTCTATAATTTATAACACCGCCACATTTTTAGCTCAAATAATAATTGGAGAATTGAAAGTTGAAAATATAATTTATTCTTTTACTTGTAGAGGTATCGCCTTTATAGCTTTTCTCTTTTTGTGTCATCTTTCTAATATTGATTTCTTTTTTTTTCTTTTTGTGTCATCCTTTTAATATTAATTTCTCTTTATTTCTCTTTTTGTCACTTTGTGTCACCCTTCTAATATTAATTTCTCTTTTTGTGTCTTCTTAAAATGACTAATCAAAGTTTGAAAACCCATTTCCCACTAATAAGTCAAGAATCTTTACTCATATTTGAATATAGGATTTATTCTCTAACACCAATTACATCATCTAGATTACTAAATATTTTTGAAAAAAAAAAAAAAATCCACGTGGACCATGGGACCCACCATGCAGTGCGGGTCCACATCACGCAGAGCAAGCGCCGTGTCACATAGCATTACTCTTTTAGAAAATATAAGAGGGTTCGGGCTGAGTTTGGTTAAGTTTTGTAACAAAGGTATGCATTCCCCATAAAATTAAAAATCCAAAACATAGAATAATCGAGTGTGTTCACTTACCAATTAATGACAAGGTGGTTTGCGTAATTTCTTAATCTTTGACGAGGCAAGAATAAACAAAACCTTTTATCCTCCTTTTGAGACCTTGAAAAGGGTAGTCACGTCACGTCTGAACTGCCTCCAATAATACTGTCAATGCCAAGCCTCCGTAAAAGCCATGATTCCGTCGCGGGTTGTCTGGATTTCGTACATGCGCCCGCGCCCTGAGCGAAATGTGAATCCTTTGGGTTGGTCAAAGATTAAGCGTGGACAAAACTTCCGTGCTGGTCTTGCTCTGGACGAATTAACTCGTCAATGGCGGAATGCACGCTGCTGGTGGCGGCCTGGTGGGATCATCTGTTGTTTCTGTTCACATCTTGAATTGGTTTTAAAATTTATTTGTGTTTAGACGACGGAATCGGTTTTGAAATTTTAATTGTGTTTAGGCGGCGGAATCGGTTTCAGACATATTATCAATAAAGAAAGGTGGTTGCGGACAATAATGGTGATTGCACAGAGGTCTAATCGATTTCGATTAACTTCATTGGTCGTTCTTGTTCGAATTGGAGCTTTTTTTTAATCACCATCCATAAAGCTGTCAGCTTGTCCCGTCAACGGGATGAGCTGAGATCTGCTGCTGCGAAAGCATGGCCTCGAATGGTCCACGTGGTAAAGCTTCCCCCTCGCTATGCCTTAAATAGGGCGGAAGGAGTTCTTTCCCTCTCAGTTCGTTGTCGTAGAAGAAATCCAATCCGAGCAGCAGAGCCGAGCATTACACAGAGAAGCATGATTACCTTTCTCAAATTTCTGTTCCCGCCTCCTCCGTCTCTGTTTGTGAATGCCATGTCCGTCGTCAACCTGGTGTCTTTATCGCAGGCGGGTCTCGCAGAGGTCAAGGGCGAGCACCTGAACTACTCCAAATTCTGGAACGCTGAATCTCGAGTGAGGAAACTGAGTTCCGGGATCAAGTTGCCCAGCAGAACAGGGATGCTTGTACTCTACACGCCTGCTATGTTGGCTGCTCTCGTCTCGTTCGGGTTTCTCTCTCAGGACGACGGATCTAGGAGAACCCTTTTAGTCAGTTCCGCTCTTTTCATTCATTTCCTCAAAAGGGATCTCGAGGTGATGCCTTCAACTTCCTTCGCTTCTTCTCTCTTCTTTCCTTTGTTTATTCACTTTTGCACGGCAGATTACATTCCAGAACACAATAATGAAACTTTATTAGCTTGGAATGGGCAGCACCCATGAACCATTCGATGAAAATTTTGCGAGGAGACTAGTCTTTTATCAGTAATTTTGACTGCCTGTCGTTTTCCACTTTGCGGGCAGGTCTTGTTTGTTCATAGATACAGCGGGGCCATGATACTGGACACTGCAATTCCAATCTCTCTTAGCTACTTCCTCTCTACTGTGACATCCATCTATGGCCAGTATCTCTCTCAGCAGCTTCCGGAGCCAGAGCTTGATCTTATGCCTCTCGGAGCGATCTTGTTCCTGATTGGGTTGGCTGGAAATTTCTACCACCATTACATTCTGTCAAAGCTGAGAGCGAAAGAAGATCGAGGGTACAAAGTTCCAACGGGGGGGCTCTTTTCCCTGGCGATTTGCCCCCACTATTTGTTCGAAATTGTTGGGTTCGTAGGGGTTTCCTGCATTTCTCAGACACTCTACACTTTTTGCTTCACTCTGGGAAGCTTCTTCTACTTGCTGGGGAGGAGTTACGCGACTAAGCAATGGTACATTTCCAGGTTCCCAAATTTCCCAAAACGGATCAAGTGTATGATTCCTTGCGTTTTCTAGGTGGGATCTGGAGACCCTGAAAAACTCAAGTGTACACTGTAATTACTTGTCAGAAATCCAGTTTGAGTTTTCAAAATCCTGCATTGGCATAAAAAAGGGATCCTTTGCATTTTCTTTGCCTAGCAAACATCTGATGTGATAAACACATACATAACTAGTGGTCGAGAACAGAAAAAGGTTACCGTTTTGTGTACTTCTCTTTGTCAATTGTCACTATTCTGTTGGATTTTGCTTTCAGGAACATCATGTTCCACAAACAGTTCCACGCTTCGAACCACACTTTTTGACTAATCTGTCATTTCCAGAACATCATGTTCCACAAACAGTCAGTCCCACGCTTCAAAGCTACACTTTTTGATTGATCTGTCCCACCTCGGCTGGATTTAAGGTGGGTGGTACTTAGGATGAGTGCAATTTTAACGTGTTAAATGCCTGAGTGCCTGATCGGTGCCAATCAAGCCACCACTACATCCGTTGGGATTCTTTCCAGGTCTAAACATCAAAGCTGAACCCCAAAGTAACCCTAGGAGTATCAAGCAGATCAATGCAGACTGCGAAATTAAGTTCTTCCTGTGCGTGAACCAGCTAGCTTTATAGAACAAGTAATCAACTTGCTTGAAAGTCAGAGACGGATACCAACTTTATGTTACTGTGAAAGCATTAACAAGTGAACTGTAATATACATGAGAGGAGAGATTACAAGAACATGCCTCTGATTTTACAATCTACAATTCAAAAGGACGGGACCTAAGCTTAACCATGCTTTACTGATAAAATATTGAATCGAGCCAACAAAAACACCCTTATAGCCTGAACCAGGAAAACAAAGAAATCAAAGAAAGAATCATTCACACTCAAGTAACTTCCGGTCCCAAACTCACGTGTAAATCCAGGAAAGAATGAGATTTTCTACAGGTATACAGGTTGTGATAATATCCATTCATGATTTACAACGGATAGCACAGGGTTTAGAGTTCTTGCAGCTGTGGGAGAAAGACAAAAGCTGATCCTTTCACACTTGAGATATTTTTGATAAACATCTCCACTGCTTCATACGTGGGGTTTTATCTAACAGCAAGAGCAAACCTGCATTGTCGTTCGACAGCCCAAACATATACCTGACCAAAAAAAAAGTGATCATCCATCAGGCAGACATGCGACTGGCAGAGAGAGAATAACTTTTCCTTATCTAATGTCCACAATACTCCACAGACATGTTAATCAGGGCAATGCATGCTCGCCTTTAAGAGGACCCATCAAAATTCAAACTTTCCTATTTTCACCCTTGCCAGATAGTAGAATAAAACCAAATATTCACATCCCATAAGGATTATATGAGAATATCAGAGGCAAATGAGGTTAGTAGTGCTAACACATTTGCCAATCAAATGGACAACAGACCAGAGGCATCAGGGTACTCAGTGGAGGTTCCAGTTAAGGGCATTGCAATAGCCAAAGGGTAATTAAGCAACGACAAAAATTGACTTATAATTTGACTTACTTGCTTCGATGCGCTTTCTTTCTCCAGAAAACAAAGGACACAACCCACTGAATACAAAGCAGGAGAAAAGAATAAGCTTAATGAAGTCATTGGCAAATGCAATAGTAGATGTATCAGTTAGCTGCAAGAACTTGATGGACCCCAATCCAGCTAGTCAATAAAAGAGACCTTATCATAAGCCACGTTAAATTTCTTCAAATGAGATGCATTGAACAGGTAAAAAAGAAAGATTGGCACTGTCGGAATGATGTAAGCAATATGATTCATTTGCACCCTGTTTTTTAAACAATATGATGAGCCTTTTGTTGATCATTCAATATAAAGGATATTGGCCTTTCAAAATTCAACCTTCATACAGAAACAAGAAAGCATAATTACCAGACTGCAGAAAGCAAACCACGGAAGAGTATAATCCAAACAGAAAGCTTAAGCTGGAAGAGAATTTACCTATGTAATATAAACAGAAATCTTATGCCGGAAAGGAGCTTGCCTATGCATTCAACCTTTTATATTTGTCATATAAGTGCTGAGGTGCAGGGTTGAGGGGGTCAAACAAAGCTTCACCAAGAAAGCTGGTTGTTCGAATGCAAAAATTTTCTTGGCATTCAAAAATACAACATTCACTGGGAAAAATGAAGTAGTCTTTTAGACTGCTAGCCCCTCACACCTCAGACCTCTAAAAAGTCAAAATTTTTAAGTACGCAAAGAAAATAGATGCTGAGCTGCAGCAGTTAGCAAAAGCATAAAAATGGATAAGGTCAGACAAGCAAAGTGAAATTCGAATGCAACTATATAAACCATTCAAAAAGAAATGTTATTACAATGATAGTTTGGCCTTCCTGAACAATAATTATGTTAATTCCACTATAGATTATTAATCACCATGTCAGAGTTCTAGGAATAAACAAAACACACAAGAGTAAAGAAAGAAACAACTACAAATCACCCAATGTATTACCTAGAATAAAAGAAGAAAGAAACCATACTAAGTCATAGCTCACCTTCACTACAGACATGAAAGAAAAGCTCCCGACCAGAGATGGCTTCTTCACGTTTACCTTTTTCTCTGGTGTCGCACCTTTACAGAGTTGTTGAGCAATTTCTTTAAGCAATGCCAATTGCGCTTTTTCAGTCCTCATGGATAAAATTGCCTGCCGCATTGATTCCCTATCTGCTTCAAGCGCTTGAAGCCTCGTATAGAGCTTCTTAATATCAGTCTCTCCTGAATCAACTCTAGCAAAAGCCTCCCGTGGAGTGGTCATATAGTCTTCATAAGTGCGAACAGTCGGTTGAAATGAATCAATCGTGTAAATTCTATCACTCATGTCATCTCCAAAGTCTGAAGTGCTATCAACTTTTGCCGGTGGATATTCCTCTATATTTGTTGTGTCATCCCTCTTTTTAAGCCCACTACCTTGTCTCGGAGTTTCAGTTCTGAAGTCTTGGAAGGGAGTTGGCTCCTTCAATGTCCCAAAAGGACTGAAATTGTCTTGTGAGAGTTTTTGAGAGTGCTTAAATCGCCTAGGAGACTGACCAATGGCCACCTTCTCTAAATAATTTCGGGTACCCGAAAACTCACCATCCAAGTTGGCACCACTAGGATTCCTCTCTAACTGGCAGATGCGATATTCCAAATTCTGCAAATGGTCCCGAGCTCGAGGAGTCTCCCCGAAGGCATACTTTTCCAAATCAAATTGGATCTCATTCCCATCTGCAGAAACTGGTGTTTCATTCAAGCAACATTTCAATGGAGGGTAATCATAAGATGGATGATCAAATTCAGTTTCACCATTTTCAACCACATTGCGTGTTCCACCAGAGGCACTTCCACCTGTAGACACAGGTTCATTATTTTCAACCATGTTTCCAAATTCAACTTCGTTTTTTCAACCACATTTCGTACTCCACGGTTGCTGCCCCCCGGAGTCTCTGCTTCAGCATCCCCGTAGCCAAAACTCAAAAGCCTGTGCTTGTAAGCCTGGACCTCGCAAGTTAGGGACTGAATGAACTGTTCCCTCTTATATAAAACATCCTCCAAGATCAGCAATTCTTGGTGATCATGTGCCATCTTCTCCTCTGCGTACCGCTTGAATTGGCGAGCCTCCATCTGAACTTCTGCCTTTTCCCTCTGTAACCTCAATATCATGGACATAGCTTCGTTTGCTGCGGAAGAGGAGGCATTCCTCTCTTCGTCCAATTCACTGTAGAGCTCCTGGATCGTTTGTTGGTGACTCGTAAGTGCCTCCCGCAATGCAGCGCATTCGTTTTCAATTTCTACTCGTGCAACGGAGAGGTTTTTAAATTCCGGCCCATCAGTCATCTGCTCCAACTTCCTCTTCACGGAGCGCGGCCATGCCGTCAAGGCCAACCCAGCGTGGCAACAGCAGTCGCAATCGAGCCGTAAGGGATCATTAGAGGGAGGAGACGTTTCCGAGTCCATAAACAAAACGGCATCAACACACGAAATTCTCGAAAACGGAAGAATGCCAGAGCCCACCAAGAACCTCGGGTCTCAATTCCGGCAACGACCACCGCGCAATTTCTCTTCGTCTCCTCTGCTTCCCTCAGATTCAATGCACCACACGCGATAACAGAAACCTACGCAGCAAAACTAACAAGGCAATGCGAAATCCTCATACCTCGGACGACGATCCCGACCACCTTGGCGGGGAAACGAAAACTCAAAGGGAAGACTCTTGGCGCGCAATTCGGATCTGCGGACCTGCAAACGATCAGACCTGGAGGTTTTCTCCGAGTTCCGGCGTGGAAATCTTCCGAGGAAAACGCAGGAATGGCGTTTGAAGGTCAGCAGAGGAGATCGAATGGGCAGAGGGAGCGAAGGACCCAATGGAGGGAGTTTTGAAACCCTAGATTTTTCGGGCTTTTTATTTTATTAAATTCGCTTTTTGTCAGTTTTTCGGGAAGAACTTAAAACTCCGAAATCGCAGTGCTTTCTCTAACCGGGAGAAGGGGAAAGAACAGGTGGGATACTCTCTATTTGACCGGTTACAGTTTTTGTCGGACACGGCTGACACCGCGTTTGGATACTCTTATCCATTTATCAAATGTTCCATTCATCATTACTTTTTTAAACCATTGTTATACATAGAGGATTTTATTAGTAGAATCAAATTTAGTATAAAAAAAGCTTTAATGTTTAAAAAAATGATATCACAATTTATATATATTTTACGTTAGCTATATATCTATAATTTTAATATAGCATTCTTTTTCATAAATAAGTGGGTTTGATTTTTATTTTTTTAATCCATAATAACCCATAAATGATATCTAGTCCCCTTTTAACACTTTCCCTTTTTTAATTTTAATATGATATAATCATATAATTAAAATATATAATTATTTAGAAGGTGCTAAGATATGATTGTTCCTGGTATTTTTTCCATTTGTTCCATTGTATTGCCAACTTTTCATCAATTCCAAATTTCATAAGATTATTTCTATTTTATTCAAGAATTTAAAATTTTAACTAATTTATATAAAGGTAATCATATGCATAGATACGTATTTAATAGATGGAATAACTCGATATATTAATCTGATATGATGATTATTTATTTTATTTTATAAACAGTATTTTTCAAGAGAAAATCATTATAATTTGCATCCTTTGAAGTTGAAGGTAGCACGTCTCTTTGAGTGCTATTTGAGTATTGACTGAGAAAGTGCCAAAGCGGAGCCCACAAACTCAGACCGATCCACGGCGGCCGTAACGTCACGGAATCCGAACCGCCGCCGATTACGTCGTCAGTAAACCAATTTCGGCAACCCAACGACCCGCGGCCGTTACGCGTTCGTAATCAAACCCGATACGCTTGTCTGTTTCCCGTTTCCTTCCTTGGTTAAAGACAACATTCACCCCACTTTTTATCTCTAATTTATCAGTAATTTGGCTTCCAGAGAAACGCCTCAACGCAATATCCGATCCCGAGACGCCGGGACGGAATATCTGAGCCCGGACGCCGGAACGGGCATATCCGACGCCGAGATGCCGGAACACGATAGTCATCAACTTACCGTTACCAAATCGATAATTAAATGGCCATTTGAACATTTCCAAACGTCTTCAACTATCCTTTAATTGCTCCTAGTCAAGGTTATTTAATACCGAGAAACATGATTAGAGATTTAAGTAATATGATATTTTCATTATTGACTGGGTTAATCCAACTAGAATTTTCAGTTATTCTAGTTAGTTAGGAGTCCTAACCCGATTGGAGGAGGCTCCACCCCTGGTGCTTCCCTTTTTCTTTTCTATCTTTTTGGATAAGAATGGACCCTCCACATGCTTTTCTTTGCAAAAAGTGATGAACTATCAAGTAGATGTGATGTCTAAATGAGGCCTTTTAATTATGTTGAGAGCTACAACCACAACCACTATTCCTTGCCTTATTACTTTTTCCCTCCAAAACAGAAGCTTACAGGCTATAAAAGAGGACAGCCGCCCAACTTTCTTAAATCTGGCTCTCTACATCAAATTTGCTCTCTTTTTCTCTGCCTTAAGTTTAGAGTTGAATGGTTGCTTTATGCCTTTTTTATGTTAGTTAAAGCAGCTAATTAATGGAACGTGGACAGGTCATTTTACAAGCAGTGTGGGTATGCAATATGGCTGTGTTAGCAGAGTGCTATTCGGCCAGTGTACATCACAACAATGAGGAAGTTTTCTTATAGAGGAACACTGCAGGAGTCGGTTTGAGACAATGGTGAAGCTCTTTATTGGAACGACTCAGGCTGCCTGGTTTGACTGAGTTTGACTATGGTTAGACATCCCAGACCGTGACGACGATAAAACTAAACTTCTCAGCCAAGTAAGCTTAGATTTTCTAAGCCCAAACATTAGACAGTGATGACGATAAAATTAAACCATTTGTGCAGAAGATTATTCTGACCCAAGTAAATCTGTACAAAAAGCAAATTGCTTGGTAATACTTCCCATGTCTCTAACAGGACTTAGAGAAACAGATTTTGATAACAACAATGAGTACAACTGGATTTTTAATACATCAGCTACTTAATTATGTCATATCTACATAAAATACAACCAGAAAAACTGGAGTTTGCTCCATCTGGGAGTGGAAAGCAGAATCCTAAAGAAAAAAATCAATGTAGTTACCTACTGACAGTCTCAAGTATTGATGTTGCTTCACTGATGAAGTTCTTCACAGCTCCAAGTTGTGCTTCAGTGTTACCATCAATATATACTCTGCAGTCCTCCAGCGCTTGATTCCATTTCTGTGTCTCATCAACTAAGTTATCTCTCAAGTCCTGGAGCTTCCTCATTTCATGTAACAACTCTTTGCCACAAAGTTCTATCTCTGCTTCCTTTAGATCTAAACCAAAAATAACATTCTGATACTCAATAATTAACTTCTCCATTTCATTGCATCCTGTCTCTCTCATCTCGAGAAGGACATCTTTCTCCTTGTACACATTTTTTAAGGCCACTTCTGCCTCCTCTGATGAATAGGAGCCCTTTGTAATATCCAGAGTAACAGTTTGGATCTCAGTATCCAGCTCCTCAGACCTCTTTTTAAGATCTAGAATTTCCTTCTGTACAAAAGATAATTTTTCTCTTGCCTTCTTCAACTCAACCGGCAGCTTAGTTCTCTCCTCCTCAGTTCTTAATAGCTCACCAGCTTTACCTAATTGCCAGTTTCTCTGATTTGGAACATCTTTTTGTTCCAAATTATCAATTACAAACAGAACTTTTTCAGCTTTTCTTTGATTCTCCATATCCTGAAATTTTGATTTTAACAGCACTATTTGGTTTCTTAGTTCAACTTCAGATTGTTGAGCATTTGCCTCAGCAGTCCTAATTTCATCTTTTTGAGTGTTCAGAAGTCTGAGTTCATCTTTCTTCTGCGTAACAAAATGAGAGGAGGCATCTAATCTTGCCCTTGCTCTGGCTTCTCTTCCCTCCCAATAGTCCACTGATGAAGCAAAGTTCAATAATGTTGTTTTTAGAGCGGATACTTTTTTCTCCAAAACAACCTTTTTCCCATGGATTTCAGCAGATAGAAGTTTCAGACCAGATATTTCTTCTTGCTTGCTTTCAATATTCCTCTTCAGAGCTTCAATTTCTCTTGTAATCCTCTCAACCGAAGTGCTTGCTTTCTCAAGGCCGCCAAAGGTGGCTAAAGCTTGGGATGCATATAGCAGCTTACCTTCTGACATGGCTAGCATTTCCCTGGCCAAATTTAGTTTTTCTTCAAGCACTGTTCCTAGATCTAACACATTGGGTAACTCATGTGTTGTCTCTTTTGTTACACCAGATTCAGGGAGATCATCGACGGTGGGCTTTCCTCCTTGATATACCTTAACAGGCATTTCAGGATTGTCTGTACCATTTTGAATAACAGCAAGCATTCTTTTAAACTCATCCCTCTCTTTCATGGCTTTCTCATATAAACCCATTAATTTCTCATTTTCTTCATGCATCTCCTGAAGTTGATTCTCCAGGTTTTCAACATCTTTCTCTTCAGATTTATCGACTTCATGGTAGTCGTTTACAGGATCCAATTCCATTATATTTGCAGAGTTATTGGTACCATCCTCTCCAACACTCTTAATGTTAGCCTCCATAACAGCACCTTCGTATAATTCAATCAATTTATTGTTATCATCAATCAAAATTTTGAGCTTCGTTCTTAACTCTTCATTCTCTTTGGCCAAAACTATGGCTGTTTCATGTGCTTCCGCTTCTCGTTGGCTTGCAGCTGCTATTGCATTAACCATGATTTGAAGTTCTGTTTGATCATTTGGAGCATTCTGTGTTGGGATCTCCGTGGTAGTAATGTCAGTGATGACTTGATGCTGATGGTCAGTTGCAGTAGCAATGGATTGTCTCTCTTTCTCGATCTGCAATACCAGCTCATCTACATGCCTGCCATAATTGTGGAAAAAGAAACTTTTGTTAAAAGTTTTATAAAGTAAATAGGAAACTTTTGACAGAAAGAATTTGGAAATTTTGGACACAAATAATTTAGGAATATGGGAAAGAAAGAAATTAATTGCAGTAATGACTTAAAAAATACTGATTTGTTAGAAATATTAAAAGTATAATGAAAATGGAATTAAGTAATTTAATCTTCTAAATTTCTTTTTAACTTGTTTCTACGATTTGATGGTTTCTCTAGTTCACAATTGTATTAACTATAGATTGTGATCAAATAATTTCATGAAAGTTGACCGCTAGTGTCATTTGACTCTAGCTCCAGTACACACAATCAGAATTACTGAAGATTATATCGAAAGGATACAATTTTCAAGGTTTCCAAACAATAAAAAGCTTATTGGTAATTGAGATGCTAAGAGACATTTTTGAGTGAATAAACCTCTCCAACTTCTGTTTTGCTTCAAGGCAGAAGCTCAAATTCTGGCGAAGTGCAGTTATCTCTTTCTCATTCTGAATAGCCTGCACTCATGATATGTGAATGAAATGAGGGACAAAACACATTATGAGGAGACACATTGAACTGAGTAACAATTAATATTACCTGAACACGGAGAAACTCAATCTCTTCATTTCCAGGAGTACCCCATGATGCTGAGGGTTCCTATTTCACACATAGGATAAGCCGTTAGAGCATTTACTGGCAATCTAAGTCTGGTAGGCTTCTTGTTAGAAACCAGAGGTTCAATGAACTAAACAGCATACAAACCAATATGAGAGACAAGAGTAAGAAACACTCCCGAGAAGCATAAGAAGCTTTAATGTATTTTTCTTAAAAAATACCTCCAAAAGAAAAAAAACTAAGTGAAATTTTGAAAAATGGATCGATAGCAGGAAAAATAGCAGGGCAATAGCTGTCCCAAGTTATAAAATTAAGTAAAACTAGTATTAATTTTATCAGGCAAACTATTTTAAATTTCTCTATATAATAGCCATTTTAAACAAAAATAAGAAAAAAAAACTTCAAGTCTCATACCTCATTTGATATAAGCAAATTATCCTCACCACGAACAGGGGTCCCAAAACTAGAAGTGTGATTCTAAACAAAAAAAAACAGTTACAAATTAAAGAATATTCAAACCTTATTTTTCCGAATTAAAAAGCACATAGGGAGCTGGAAAAACCTGAACAATCTCTGGATCCTTCTCATGCATAAATTTCCAATCTAGCACCTCTAGCAACTGCAATTATGTATGAAACTAACAATAAGCACTCGATTAGGACATCAACATTCAACAAAAACCACATGTGATTGGCACCTTATTTTGTAAAATTTTGATCTGTTCATTCATCCTTTCTCGTTCACCATCTTCATAGAATAACTTCAATCTGATGAAAAAGATCTTGCATCAGATACAGCAATAGCAATAATGGCTAGACTTTGTACAATCAGGCTACCAATACCAAACTGGATGACAAAATGCTTATGTACCCCCAAAGCTTTCAAAACAAAATTATTTTGTGTAAAGACATAAACTTTCCAATGTTTGGAGTCTTGATCCTAGAGCTTACAATTTGTAAGATGCAATAAGTTAGTTGAAAGTGTAACTACAGCCCATTTACACCGAATTACTTGTCCTAAGTCAAAATATACCTTCTCAAATGCATATATAACTCAACCAGATAATTACTGGGAAGGCCCTTGAAAAATTAAGGACAACACCCAGTGAAGCTTCTACAAGAACCATGAAAAATTATACTTCCTGAAAATTATACTAGCAATGGCTACTAGTAACTCTTTATTTTGAGTAGAGGGCTAACATTTTCTGAATGGGTACATAAATGACTTCATTTTGTGCTTTGTGCAGATACTTTTCTATTTAGTAAATGTGCTGTCAAGAATTATATCTAATTTACACATTATCTTTCGTATTTGTTCTGATTGCATGTAACTGTATTTTGTTTTAGGTTCCTTTTCCTTGTTTTTCATTTTCTCAGTTAGACCATTTTTTTCTTTTTCAAAATACAGTGCAGTTAGAAATTTTAAAAGACATAAAAACATAAGGATATCTAATTTAGTGAAAAGGAATCATGCTACCAAGAATTGAGAGAGACAACAAAGGTAATAATAAGAAGACAAATCAGAAGACAACCAGAGGAAAAATCGTACTGTCTAATTTCTTCATTCAACTGCAAATTTTCCATAGCAAATCTAGTCACTTCTTGGTTTCGATCCACCTGGTTGCGCAGAACCTCTACCTCCCTTAACAGCTCACCATTTTCTTGTAGAAGGTGAGTCTCAGCAGAAATCTTCCCCAAAGTAACTGCCTCCAGTCTCTTTATTCCAGCTTCTCGGAACCGGAGTCTCATTTTAAACTCTGAATCTCTTCTTCTCTTTGTTTGGCCTAATTCAAATTCCAGATTCAATATAACTGTCCAAAAATACTAGCAACTCAGAAGTACAGAAGGATAAAAGAACAAGGTCCATCTAATTTGGTACACTGACCAGTTGCACTGCTGCTTGACTTTCAGCAGTTAATGCTTCCAACTCGATGTCTTTTTCTTGCAGCCTCTTAAGTGCTCCAACCAAAGCAGCTTCATATTCTTTCTTCTGCAAGTAAAATATAATGAACAATGAAACATCTAAATACAGAGTCCAATATTTTACCCTTTTCCTCATTTAAATAAGGTGATGATCCATTGTTTTCACAGCTTTAAATTTTAAGGCCATTTTTTTATATTTTATTATCAAAGATATTTTATTGAGAACAACAGGATCAGAGGTGGAAGGTGTCAAAACAGAAAGAAGTCATGACTTAAGAAAGAGAATAAAATGTACCTGAGATGTTCTTCCACGATTAAGTGGACTCAATGATGCATAAACTCCTTCCCACTTAAATAAGCCAGGAGAACTAGGAACCGTTAAGCTCCAATTGTCAGTGTCCTGGCTTCCCACTCCTCCATTAGCTAAAGCCCGCAAATGGTTTACTTCTTTCTGAAAACATGGAGAACCTGGTGAGATAACAAAAACAAAGGAGACGGAAGTCCTGCGACTGGACTCATCATAGTTAATTACAACATAGGAAATAAAAAATAAAAAAAGGAACATATGAATTTCCTTAGATACAAGTTAACTGAATCATGGAACAACTGGAGGTCCTGCAGAATCAATTGAGGCTCATACTCTAAAGGAAGATAAAGTTGTCTCAGAACATAACAAACCAGATGGTGGTTTATTATATCGGAAGTTCCATGAATAGAATATTTTTTCCAGAATTGTTTCACTGGAATATAAAATTCCCAGACATAGGAGTGTACACATTAAATTAGAGTTCAAAAAGACAAAAAGAAAGGTGCCACCTATTCTCTCTCCTGTTCTGGTCCAGGGCAATGTCACTCTATATAAGAGAGAGAGAGAGAGTCCTGGCGCTGTCCAGCGCATAAAATAATGTTGCTAGAGACATTTCCTTTTTCAAAGATATTTTTTGAACTTGTGTGAAATTTTTATTGACATTTTAATGAAATCAGCATGGTACAACATAGAGTACATGAAACAGCATAAGATACAACATAAAAATTTTCAAAGACATTAAACCTTTAACTAAACATCATTTGAAGTGTTCTCTATTTCCTAAGCTGATAATTAAAAATACAAGGGTCCTCCTAATTTCATAAGGTGACAATTATATTCTCTCTTTCTACCTGTTCTGTTTTGGGTAGCATAGACTATATTGTAGTTAATACACTTAGAATAGCCTTTTATTGCTGTCTTATGATATGCAAGAGGAAGAGGGGTATTTAAGTTATTTTGTGCTAAACTGACTTAACTGATGGTTAAAGAGTGTTAAGGTTTGAGAGCCTCTATCATTCTGCCTCTCTAACGGTAGGTCATCCATTTCTCTCTTTTCTTCTTTCTTCTTTGCCCCTGGTTCTATCTATTTATAGTTTTCCAATATAAATGCAAATTTGATGCTAGGCAAAAGGAAACAAACAACTGCACAGATTTCTTTGTACCTTGAGCTGTTGTATCTGCAAACGCATGGCAAGGACATCCCCAGAAGCATCTTCATTTATAATAGCCTGTGAAGATAGATTAATGTGATGAGCACCATAACATGGACTGAAAAACATGTCTAGAACATATAGACAATGTTTTGTAATGCTGAAAAATGTACATGAAGTTTGTTCAGGTTCTAGATCAGTAATACACCATATCAGGTCATAAGTATGAGATATGGTGATCAATCAAATGTTTCCTCTTTGCACTCTGGATGGACCCTCAACAGACCAGATTGCCACTTGCCATATCCAGTTGAGGAAAACATGGGCCTAACCCAGGATAACATTGAACAAACTCTATGGTATTACTACTGAAAAAAGGATAAATTAAATGTGTTGTATCAGGACATACATTGTTTTTTATGAACTTGGCACGCTGAGCAAATTTCAGAGTGCTAAGTGTTTCCAGCGCACAACTGCCAAAGGAAACAAAATAAGAATCTGATACAAATACACAGAATAAAATACATTAAAAGAAAAAGTAAATGACCATAAGAAACTTCTAGAGTTGAAAATAAATGTAGAAGCAAGTTCTATATTCTTCATTTACTGACCAATTTGAAGGGCTTATGTTCGCAATTATAGTAGTTTTGGAGTTCCCTCCAAGAGAATCCTAGACAAGGAAAGGAAAAGAGTAAGTAGCTTGACAAATATTTGATAAAAGCGAGTTCCCTCTCCCCATGATAAAAGTGCTATCACATCAAGTTTGATGGAAGAACCAAAATCCTCTAAAACTACACAATTTCATTAAGCATTTTGATCTGTGAATTTAATAAATTTCAGGAAAATTGTTCTTCAGTAGGTGTATCTTGGTATAAACCATTGAGTAGCATCTCATAAAATAAAATTTCCCAAGTTAAATATCTTCATTAAACAATCAAGTACATGTCTATATTTTCTCTTTAAAAAATTTAACCAGAGATCAAAGCAGAGACTGTGGGGCTATCACACCTAAAGCATGATAAAATATTAATTTAGCATACCTGAAGTAAAAATGTCAGCTTTGAATCTCGGTAGGGAACATGCAGTGATTTCCCATTGGAGATACTCACAAGATTCATGATCACAAGACTGAAGAAATCAAAGTAAAAGTTTAAATCAACTATCACCCTCATCAAACCGATGAGGAAACATGACTATTCTTCCAATTTGTACTATATAACATAAAATTTTCAAAATCAAGCACCAATTGGTGAAATAAAAACAAGAGGATCATGGACAAACCCTAGAGTAGAAAGAGACTTGTTGATGTTGGTAGCTTCCTTAAGGCGTTCACCCTCAGCTCCAGAGCTCTTCTGCCTGCACTTCAGATAGCACACTTAAGCTGTTTCTAGAAGTCACTAATGTGCTAAGGATCCCACCAAATTGGTTAGAGTATTTACCATTATAAAAATTAGAGATAAAAAGAGTTAGTAATCTTCTACTAAAAGAAAATTGGAAAATATTGTCTCAATGCATGTTTGATGTTTATTTTTCAAATGGAACAAACTAAAAACCTAAAACATACCTTTCCGAGCCTGCCAAATCTACAAGATTTAAACGAGCAAATCTATGATGAGTTACACCTTGAGACTCCCACTACAGAAGAACATAAAGTCTCAGATTTGATCTAACAAGTATAAAACTTCAATCTCACAGAAAGGGAGAACAAAAAAATCTTGGCGCAAGATATTGACACAACCTAGCACACAATACAAAATTTTAAAATTAGGACGACTTCCTTTAATCCTCTGAGAACTGTTGATTTATAGAGGAAAACAGCACACCTTACTCTCAATGACACAAGTAAAGACACTGTGGGACCGACTGCTTGCTCTGTTCATATTTGTTGTTGCCACCTTTCTGTTGGCCGCTCCCTGATAACGTTGGTATAGAAATCTTCAGATTCCAACTCTTATTTTAAAAAAGAAATCAACTGTAACCAATCTTATTTCTAAAACTTTGAAAATCTAGCTGCGAGTAAACAATTCAACCTGAACAAGTTGTTGTATGACATCTCGAGCACTTGCCACCTCAATCTCTTTAAGATTCTCCACATAAACACCTTTCTTAGAATCTTCTCTAATCTGCAAAAGTAAACAACTAACAAAGATAAGATCAAGGAAATTTAAAAGTTCATATGCCATACAAGATAATAACTGAGACATTTTGTAGGACAACAATCCTAGAAACTCAGCTTATTGCAAGAGGTATATTTCAGAAAAAGAGGAAATTGTACTTAATCGTGAAAATTGATTAAAAATGCACCACCAGTCAGATTTCTGGAAGATACCTGTAAGTTGATTGAAGATGGATCCAAAAGATCGAGAATCTGTTCATTGTATATTTCCAAGAATGAGATTTTGCAAACAAATTTAAGCTTCTCATCTCTTCTTGCTTCCTTTTCCTGTCACATGAAGATCGATTTCCAGTTAGAAATCAAGCTTCATCTTCTTAATTATTAAAATCAAAATTAGAATTGGCTTGATCAACTACAAGCTTCTAAATCAAAATGAATCCCACAAATAATGAATTGCATAAAGACACGTTCATATTCCTAGCCCTCAAATAACAATAGCATCCTAATACCAACCTTTTGAATTCTCGAAAACAAGTGCTCAAACACTCGAGGTGTCATTCCACAATTAACACTGTGACGGCGAGTCCCTCCTTCAATGTCGCCTAGCATAGTATGTGTTTTCCCACTTCCAGTCTATCAAAATAGGATAACATAGAGCAGATGATTCAGAACAAAAGATATAAAAAACTAGTAAGAGTGTTCTTCTCATTTTATTCCAAAGCAAGTTCAACATTGAAGGCACTGAGAAGGACTTAGTGATGATGTGTGTGTGGTGGAGATTATGAATGTGCAATCAAAAACCATATGAAGCAAATTTATCAAGAAATGAATTTATTCAAGAATAAAATGTTGTTCCTTCAAATCAAAAAGAACTTATCTATTGACATACAGATAGGTGGCTGATAACAACAGGAAAGATAGGGAATGTGAGGTGATACTTACTTGGCCATAAGCGAACATGCAACTATTGTATCCTGTCACACAATTCTCTACCATTGGCAAGCCAGCCACTTTAAATAATTTCTCCTGTTAATATGAGACACTCAGATCATGCTCAAGTAGCCATTTGCTGATGAATGACTCGTGATATATATTTAGCAAACCAACTCTCTGATTACCTGGCTCACAGTCTCATCGGCAACAAGGTCAAATGTGAAGCGTGACTCTGGATGTCCAGTCCATGTAACAGTGTGACAACTATCTTGTTTGACACATCTGTTATGTCCTTGGAGAGATATTTCAGAATTACTGAGGGGACGAATTCTAATGACAACCTGCAGAAAGTAACCAATTGATCAAGACGATCATCTGCACAACTACAACTACCATAAACTGCATGCCTAGAAGAAGTCAAGGCCAAAAATTGATATGACATACAAATATGCTACCTTAAGCCATCAGATACAGGGTCAGAGTGGGGAAAAATCAGGATCAGTTGAAATTTTTTTGACGTTGAGCATAACATGAAAGTAGTTAATAAAGTTTGAATAAACCTAACACTTTGCATCTAGAAAGTTACATTGCCCCTATCAGGGCAACCATTTCCCATTGCTATTACCCCTATGAAATGCTACGTTACCGGCTCAATGATTGACATATCCCACTGATATAATTAATCTCACTAGCAGTTTATAGAGGACTAGAAGAATATTCTGCTACTGGGCAGAAAACAAACAGCCAATATTCAGTTAAAAGTTATAACTTCTCTCCTTTCATAGAATAAACCCACATTGAAAATGCAACTCCAGCTAATCCACGGGAATATAGAGTATAAGCTTCAGACTTCATTTCTGGCCCGCACTCAAGAAAAAATTACGTTCGTTGGAAAAAGAAAAAGCTCCGGTACCTGGACGTTGTGATCTTTCCAAAAAGAAGGATCTTCTTGCAGTTCAAAAGCCTGAACAGAAGACGCCACGGTCATTTCACGCTCTCCCGACTCCCCGTCCTTCTCAGCAACAGCCGCCTTTGTCGGAAAGAAGCTATCTTTAGAGGCAGACTTAAAGAGCGCCGGAGAGCTTCGCACAGGTTCCGAATCCGGCTGCTCTTGCAACCGCAGCCGGCTTCTGAAAGAACTTGCCGCTTCAGAAAAGGTCGGCATTTCTCCTGCTCGCTCCGGAACCAAAACTCAAAACAACCTAACAGACAAGATTTAAGAAAGAAAGGCTGATAAACAGACCTTTCAGGTTACAGGACCCTAAAATAAGTGACAGAAAGGAGGATTCGAGGTTAAATTAGCAGGACAGATTACAAGCAGAAGCAAAGAAATACTGCAAAAATGGCGACGGAGGATTACGGCTCTCTTTCTGGGTTCTTCTGAGGGAAAATGATCCGACGTCGTACAGTGGAAAGGGGCAAATGGCAGATTCAAATTTCAATACCGTTCGGCATACAGACAGAGTGCAGGCATTCGATTTCTTTTTAAATTAGTGTATTTTAATCCCCATGGAATGGACAGCGAGGACGACTTATTGGAGGCATACGATGAGATTTGAACTAGAATATGAAATCGCCATAATGCCTTGCTATATCTTCTTTATGACACCTAGGTCCCTAGATCGCTTCCGTCGGCTCTGCTTGCTTACGAATCGAACTGCCCCGATGCCTCCCAGTCTACTTATATAATTAATTAATTAATTAATTATAACTAAAAAAGCTTGTGTCAAGGTGAAAATGTGACATCCCACGAACCGGACCGACTCGGCCCGGTAAACGAATTCCCTGTAGAACCAAGTCCATTTGAGTCCAGAGTTGGACCAGATGTTTTGATCATTGTTTTGTATTAATTTACTCATACTAAGCACTACAACTGTACAACAACTTATTTATTGATAAAACTCTTCAATAATTATAAAAAAATTAATTTATAATTTTTAAAGTTGATTCTTGCCCCAAATAGGCGGAGTTAATGAATTTACAATTTACGCCTGCATTTTTATATTAACTCTTTGAAAGAGTTCACTTTGAAAAAGAACTCTTTAAAATGGAAGATTATGTTTGACTACATTAACCAAACGAGCTTTAAACAAATAGAGAAGCCGTCAATTACGTTTGGCAAAAAAAAATACAAAAAATTTTTAAAATATAAATAGACAATAATACCCTTATATATAAATAAATAAGATCCGATAGTTATTGGCTCATATTAAGCGCACAAGTGAAGTTAGATTTTTTAATTGAAAATACGAAAAAATAACATGGATACAGATGTCATCTCTTTGGAAGTGTTTCGTATTGAGCTCTTCCAAATGGACCTAAATTAGCTTTACTTCACCATAGAGTAGTCATATCCAAACACAAATTCGAGCGGCAGAGCCTATTTTCAATCCAAAAAGAGGCTTGCAGGCCCCTAGAAGTGTTGCCAAACGCTGCCCTTGCATGGCTTGTTGATTAGATTAATGGATGTCTCTTATTTACCTTAATGCAAAGTTACAAGTCAATAAGTGGTCAATAGACATCTGCTTTAAACTAAGAATTGCGGGAACATTAGTAATAACAATTTTTTTATGGACATAAAAAATCTTTATAATATTTAACTTTCTTGACTTTTGAGTAAGCCGCCTTGATTGTATACACTGCTTTTAATAAGTGAAGAAAAAACATCACTCATTCAAACATGCATGTACTTTTATAAATGAAAAACTCGTTTGTAAAATACAACGAAAAACACCACTTATTCAAACATGCATGTACTATATATATGTATATGTTTTACGGATCACAGACCAGAAGAAATACGGACCAGATCCCCCTCTGCATCCACGTTTTCACGGTTGAGTAAAGATGTCTCCACATTTTTTTATAACATTTCATCACGTTTCAGGATAGCTGACAACATATCTGTCAAATCATGTGAGAATTATTAAATAATAATTGACCCGCGCATGACTGTATATCTAAAGTCAAGATTGGAAGAAAAAAAATATCGAGAAATAATTTGACTAAAAGATTATCAAAGGATAAGCAGAAAAAGCCAGCGAATGGATTAATACTGCAACCTTCCTCGAATAGTCGATCAAAACAAGATTTGCATCAACGCACTACGAGCACAATTCACGATTCACATTTGTCCATATCTGCTGATTTCGGCTATTAATTACTCATTTCGATCATGGTCGTTGAGAGGAGTCACCCTCTCCTGGGACGGATTATATTATTAGTACGTGAATGGGTCTAATTCGAAGCTTTCTCGATCGATCCCAGTCAGTGTAACTGGAGTTGCTTTCTGACGATAGACATCAGATCTTGTCGACTGCTTTCTATCGATGGAGACGTTTTTCTGAAAGATTTATGTATGGATCGTAATCCGCTTCACGTGCTTGTATTTGACGATTTGACGAGAATGTCGACGAACAGAAAAAACTGAATTCGGTCGCTTCTCTTCCACGATCAAACTGCTTCGGAAAAATTAACAAAAACTCGTCTTGTTTATGCTTAATATGATGATCTGTTTTTCCGCGAATCGTCCTCTCCGGCGCCGACGGCCGGAATCGTGTCGATCAGTATATATAAGAAACTCATTTTCTCGATCGAATTGGATTTTACGTACATTAATACAAGGATGAATGAGATCAATACACACTCGCACTCAATCAAACAAAACCATGGTACAAGAGCTATTTAAAGCATTAATTACAAAATCCCGGAGAATTAATCACAAGGAATCGCGACCCCTGTTTTTCGCCACGAATCGTTTGATGAGACGCATCAACTCCTCTGCTGCCTTAGAGAAATCATCCACGGCGTGGAAACCGTGTTCTTTCCCTTCAAACACGGCGAACTGAACATTTTTCCCCCAGCCCTTGAGCTTCTTCGCATAATCTTCAACGCGATCTCGAAGCAAATCCTCTCCACAGGACACAACCAGTAATGGGTCGAGCGCAATCGACTCCAAATTCGGACTCCGTGGCCCGAATGGGTTTGACATGGGATGGTCTGCGTTCTCTCCCACTGGTAATGACAACCTCCAGAACCTGCAACAACAAGATGAAGTAATCTATCAAAATACAAGTTTATCCTCCACAAAACCAGAAAACAGAGCAAGTTCCCAATACCCATTTGATTCATAAAATGTTTAGAAGAAATCAGGGTTCTTGATCCATCGAGGTGTTGAGAATACTGAAAATTTTCTAATACTGAAGATTTTCTAATACCCATTTGATTCATTAGCAGTAACGTTGAGATTGTTCCACATGCAATTCGTTTGAAACAACAGGGGAAGAAGAGTAGGTACTTGTCGTGGACGTCCAAGTTATAGAGAGGTTCGTTCGGGAAGAGCTCCTCCGATGGGGTTCTCGCGGAACCGCCGAAAAAGGGAGCTAACAGAACGTAACCCGCGACGCGCATCGGCTTCATCTCCGGCGAGCCGGCGCCCAATCGGACGGCCAAGTGATGCGCCATGTTCCCGCCGGAGGAGTCGCCGAGAACAAAAACGCGGTCGAAGTCCACCGCGCCGTCCTCCACCCACTCCTCCTTCGCCTCCCCGACCGCGCACCTCCGCAGCCACTTCACCGCCGCGAACCCGTCCTCGACGGCGGCCGGGAGCCGATTCTCAGGCGCGAGGCGGTAGTCCGGCGCGAGGACGACGGCTCGGAGCTCTCTCGCGAGGCGGAGGCAGTAATTATGACTCGCGGGCCACGTCCGGGAGCCGAAACAGTAACCCCCGGCGTGGAAGTAGAAGACCGCCGGCAGCTTCGTCGCCGGAGAAGACGAAGCGGGTTTATAGAGTCGGAGAGAGAGGTGGAACTTAGGCTCGTATTCCACGTCTTTCCAATGTATGGAGCCGTCGTCGTGGACGGGAGCAGTATTTGTCTCAAAGGTGGGCTCTGTGCGGACGACGGTGCCGTCGCTGTAGAGACGGAGGAAGCCTTTCACGTTCTCCACCTCCACGGCGGACAGAGAACCCATATTCGATCTTGCAGAAGATAAAGAAGGATGTACGTTTCTGAAAACAGAGTATGACAGAGGTGAGTGCTCTCTAGAGTCTGATTGAATCCTCTTATAAAGAAGGTGGGAAATTAGTCGGTTTTCGTTTGGATGCGAACAACTAATTCGGGGAAATTTTCGTTTTACGAGAAACTATAAATAAAAAAAAGTCCTATAACTGAGTATATACTATAAACTATATAGTATAAATTATGAAAACTATATACATAATAGCATTCACTTAACCATATAAAATTTTAAGCAAATTTAAGCACCTACTTAAAACTAGACTACGAGAACTATTAATGATATAAGAAGATGCACCAATAAGTAATAACACATATTGGTTCAACGAATCCTAATTAAATTAAAGCCGGCCAGACATCCAAGGTTGACCGTAATTGTCCATGGATGACTCTAATTTTGTCTGCATGCTGAAACGCGGTTCAAGAAAAAGAACTAGGTCGTAAGTACGATCGCCACTAAAGAATTATTTTTATCTTAATTAACACATAAATAACTAAAGGTTTTATAAGAGTGTTAAATTTATATTGATAATAAGATAATATTTTCTCTCATTTTTCGGATAGTCTAAGTGATTCTCGATAAGTTTCAATAGAAAATCAAAACTGTTTTGAACTTGGCCTACTCATGTATCACAAACTTTTGGGCAAATTATCCAAAGTCAAGCTAAACTAATGAAGGGACATAATTTATGAAGTGATCTAGATAACGACATTTTACTACACGACAAACAAAGAAAACTTCTTGTCTTGTCTTAGTAAATACTCTAATTTTGTCTAGTAATATTGTCTTTCATTAGTTAACCTCACTTTTGTCAAGATCTCCTCATTTCCATGCACATGTTTTGTTAAGATCCAAAACCTCGGTTACCTTTATCTTTCTAAATGTAACTTAAACTATGTTGACTCTTCAAACACATCGTATAGGTTGATTGCTCACTTTTTTTAGGATGTCAGAATGTGGCATTGCAACAAAATGTGCAACTTGGAGGAAGTAAGCTAATGATAGTCTATGCAAAGCTAGATCAAACACCTCAACAAGATGTTGGTGTACAAAATGAAGCAAATGATACACCATTCAGAAAATACTAGTGAAAAAATTGAGGTACAAACAACCCTTAACAAAATGAAAAACCTTTTTGGAGTAGATGAGTGAGAGTAGCCAAAGCAATTTAAATATATCTTTTAAGGGCATTAAATTGAACCTGGTTATCAAAGAGAAAGATGTGCATCTACAAATCTCCCAGCCTTGTAGTAGTACAATGTTGAAACACTTGCAGGGTAAATTTTTATAAAAAATAAAATATTACGTGAGTATGTGTGGCAACAACTCAAATACCAAACATTTAAAATCGATGGTATTTTAAAATGAATAAGACATTGTATTTCTAGTCGTTAAATGTTTGGCTGTAAAGTGCAGGCCAATCAAATGTTGGTTATTACTGAGTTATGTGTTGAAGTGTTCCTTATGAAAACAAATTACTCTAATTGATAAGAAATTTAACACTATTTTTTGAAAAAGGTATAATCTCAAAATATTTGAGCTCTAATACCATAAAATAAAATGGATCCACATCAAAGGTTTAACCTCTAATACCTCAAAATGAATGTAACATGGAAGTTAAATAAAAAAATTATCCACATATATAATATGAATATTACATTCCTCATTTTGTTACTTTCTTGTTGTGTATTTTATATTTAATCCTCTATTGATTTTATGATGGAGCTCATAAAGAGTATAAATTGTTAGATGATAAACAATATCACGAGAATATATTTTATGGTTTCTATATAAACTGAAAAACAATAGAAATTAAATTCTAATAATCTCAATCAGAAACTTTGATATCATTTAATGAGATTCTTTAACCGTTTTTCTCTACAAGAAATTAAATAAGAAGGGAACAAACAATAGAAAAAAAAATAAAAACATTCAAACACAAAACAAAAATTGCGACTTCAAGCATTCATGCAAAGTTGGAACTTTGGTAAATCAAAACATGATTGTTGCACACTACAAAACAATATATAATATAAATGGAGAAAAGTCATAACAATTAGCACATCTATCACATCAATTCTCTAACTTCTTAGAGGAGACATAAAAAATCGGCAAGTGAACTTATTTCATAGATGTTTGCGTGTTTAATCATGTACTGGGGCCTACCAAAAAGCTTCAAATCAGAATCTTTTAACACATAACTTTAAGAAGTTCAATAAATAATCTAATTACCTCAATGATGAGATAATTTTATTTTCCTAACAAAAATTGTCCTATTGTGAATTAAGATAAATAAGATGTGACTAAAACAACTAGTGATACATTAATAAAATAAAATAATTACTAACAACATGCAGATCATCCCTACCGAAACTGAAAAAGTAATGGAGCAGTCTACAAACACTCTTTCATTGTCTTCAATAGCGTAAAATCCTTTCTTTTCTTGCTCAGGTTTGCTTGACTATTAAGATGTCTGGGTTTTTAATCTTCTCATTCATCATTCAAGTTTAAGCAAAACAACTAATATAGTATGTCATTATTGAAGGATATTTTGCTCAACACCAATAAGAATATTGATGGCGGAAAAAAGCACCAACTAAAACTATAGAAGTAACACGATAAAAATGAAAATATATTGTCGGTTTCGAGATATGTCAAAGATCAACATCGATCTGGTTGCAGGTTAGGATCTAAATATACAAGGCTACTATTACTTCATCAATCATTGTTGTATAAATCATCATTTTCTTTGAAATGAAGACCAAATTTATTTGAGTAATTATCTACCGAACAAAAGATATTTTCTCTTATTTGAAGATAATTTTAGTATAACGATCAATGGAAATCAAGAAAAAAAAAATAAAAAATAAAAATGCCATCATGTGAAACTTTCACCAAGTAAAGAAACTTTTTGTGTCCTATCATATGAAACAATTTCCCTTCCCAAAGCATCACGGTGAAAATGCACTGTGTCGTGCGATGAAGATGATGAATGTTCAATAATATAAATCGATATAATCTTGTCTACAATTGAGCAAAAATGATTTTTCTTTGAGAAGAGGGAGAGAGTTTTCTTGCAGATAATTATATGCAAGTTAAAAGTTGTCCTTCATATTTCTTCTAATTGTATGTAACTTGGTTCTTAATGAGAAATATGTTCATGAACAAATTTCTCAGTCTTGGAGTACAAAGTTGAATCACTTGTAGTGTTAATCTTCTTCCAAAAATAAAATATTACATCGATTATGTGTACCAATAACCCAAATACAAAAATACCAAATATTTAAAATATATGGTAATTTAAAATGAATAAAACATTGAATTGCTATTCGTTGAATGGTTGGTTGTTGAAGTGCAAGCTACTAAAATGCTGGTTATTTTTGAATTGAGTAATGTTATGCGCACCATCGAGCGTGCGCATTTCGCCCTCCCCTTTTATGTGGGCGCATTGGTGGCACATCGATTACCCGCTCTACCGTCCGTCCGATTACTGTTCTACCGTTTCAAAGAATAAAATAATATTATCCATTTACCGTTCTACCATTTAATAAATGGAACGGAAACGGAAATAGCTCTTCCAAACCCGTTTTACCTGTTTACCGTTTAAGTAAGGGTAATATAGTAAATTTATATATTCATTTAGATTTAACTAAAAATTTTATTTTTCATATGTATAACCTTTTATTATCTTTCCAATAAGTTTTTTATCACTTACGATAAAAATTATTAGAGTTGAAAAGTTTGGATATAATTTTTAATTTTTTCATATTTTTTGTAATTATTGACTCATGGTCTTATAGATCATATATCATAATTCATAATTAGGATAGTACCTCTTAATCTAAGATTAACAAATATTTCATTTTTTTCTTGCAAATATCAAATTTTATAAATATGTCAAATCTTTCTATAAATAAAACAATCATTATACAAAAATAAATACATTATAATTCATAATTATATAATTTAAATAAATAAATTATATTTCATAATTAAATAACTGTACAAAGATAAACATAATAATAAACAAATATACACATTATCGTGTATTTATCAATTTCATTAAATATTTATTATAAATGACAACAATCAACATACAAAAGTAAAATTTAATAAAAATGTAAATAACTTATTAATTAAGTTATTATGTACAAAATCAATCTCAAAAGCTTAGCCCTTTGGCCCTTGGCCCTCTCTTAGGGAATGAGATAATTTTCCTCTTATTTAAATTGGCTTAAGTTATTCCAAAATTTTGGTATTACACCTTAAAATTATAATTTATGTATAACCTATTAACCCTAATTCCTAATAGGTTAGAAACTTATAAGTAGTACTATTAGATTCATTACTAATTAATTATTCGCTAATTAGCTAATATTTTAATTTAAGTTTTCCCTCTCTTGTCTATAATATTTGACTCTCTAGTCTCTCCCTAGTCTGAGTAGTCTCCACTCTCCATACACGGTACTCCTCGGTCCTTATACTAAGCATTAGAATTTAGTTTTTGAACTTTCCTAGGTAGTTCCTTCTCTATAGTTTATTATTCTAAAATTTTAATTTTATTTTTATCTAATTACTTTCCTCCCTAATCGGCTAATATCTAAATTTCTAATTATAATTTTACTTAATTACTTCCCTTTCTAATGGGTTTTACTCTAAATTTCTGAATTTATATTTACCTCTAATTGACTAATTTATCAATTATCAAGTGCAATGCAATGAATATATATGAATTTGATTTTTATGTTGTTACAAATTTTGAAACTCTTAAAGAAAAGGTATTATATAATTATATCACCTATTTTACTTTATATTACCTCAATTTTTCAGTTTATTTTGATAATGTTTTTTATTTACCCGATACCCGATTGGAAAACGGGTAATAAATGAAAACGGAATAACCGGAAGTAAATGGTATACGGACGGTAAACGGGTAAGGGACCTTAAACGGTAAACGGTAAACGGTAAACTGAAAACCCTTACTCGTACCCTTTATTACACGTTTACATCCCCAAAGTGAAAGAACTTTTGAACCTTTAAATGAGTAATTCTTAGTTCACCGAACCTCAGTAAGGAAATATTTTCACCAGTACGAACTTTTTGCAAAGAAGCTTATTTTCTTATAACTCCCAGTAAAATTAATCTTTACCAGTGATTTTGTTATTTACCACTAGTAAATTTTTTACTAGGGTAAATTTATTAGGGTTTAATAAAGTTGACATTATCTTTTCTACAATTGAGCGGGGGAGAATTTTCTATGAGAGAGGGAGTTTTCTTGAGGTTGTTCTTCGTATTTGTTCTAACTGTAACTAAATTTGAGCTCTGATACTATAAATGTAAGGTATATCAACATTAATAAGTTGAGCTCTAATACCATAAAATGAATCAAGTAACAAAAAATTAAATAAAAGTAATTTTTATTGACAAATATAACATGAATATTACATTATTTATTTTTTTACTTTCCCGTCAAGTATTTTATAATCACAAAGTATCTTAACATCCTCTACTAATTTTATGATGGAGCCCATAAGTTTAACTTATTTTGTTAAATAAAAATAATATCATAAGATTTTATTTTGAGGTTTTTTAATTAAATGAAAAGAAAATAGAGATTAAACTATAATATCTCAATCAGCACATTGATATCATTTAAGGGGATTCTTTAACAGTTATTCTTTTAAACATGTCTACAAGAAATTTAAGAAGTGGACAAGTACCAGACGTAAGGACAATAACGAAAACACAACTTTAAACATTAATGAAAGTTTTGGACTTTGGTGAATTAAAACATGATTCTTGTTTATTAAAAAAACAATGTTCATATGAATATAGGAAAGGTGATACAAAAGTAGAGTTATAGAAATCAGCCAACACATTATTAAACATCACATACTTTTTGCCTTTTGGTCTTGGGTCTTATTTTTTTAGTCTTGCCTCAGGCCCTAACATTTTAAAAATTATCGTGGAATTAGATTACTAGTTTCATTGTATTATTGTCTCCTTAATTTATTATGTTATATGTAAATTAAATTTTAATAATTGCTTATATGTTCAAAGTGAATTAAATAAAGATATATACAATAACAATGCAGGGTCTATCCAGCGGATCTCAAAGATTTGTTGTGAATTTTGGGTAAAGTAATTTTAAACAAACTAAATTTTTACAATATTACCTCCAACGGTTCAACCATTGGTCAAACCCGGTCTAATCGGGTTCAACTAAAATTGGATATACTGCCTGTTAAGTGGCCGGCCCTGTTTTTCAAAACATTGTCCTTGTTGTTACTAATTTTTTAAGAAATGAAATGGAAGAAAATAATCCAAGAACTAAGCTATGTAGTTTATGGTATACTATATAGAATAATGCTAACGGTATATTACTGTAGCGTACTACCGTCTGACGTGGATGCCTTATGTGGCGTAATAGTAATGAAACAGGTAAACATAAAAGATCGGTTGTGCCAGGTAGGCCCGTTATTGGTTGGGCCGACTATTGTTCCTAAAATAAGCACCCAGCAGTCAGCAGCCCAGTGGTTGTAGAGTTGTGCCACATTGGGGAAGGGGGGATGCACTTTTAACAACAAACTAACACGTACACGCCACGTCGGCGACAATTTAAAGCGCGGGAAGCGCGCGCATAACTGCGCTCTGCGCTTTACCAGCTGGAGTTTCCACTTTCTAGAGGAAGAGTCGGAGAGTGGAGAGGAAGTCGGAGAGTGGAGAGGAAGTCGGAGGAGACGCGGAACTTAACTATCCCCGCATCTTCAGCATCATTTACTGCGCAGGATTCGCGAATTTCGCGGTTTAAAATATTCTTCAGCTCCATGCGAGTGTTTCGGATGAAATTCTTTGGGTTTGGATAGGGATTGCAGGGTGAGCGAAGACAGGAGGTCGAAGTATTTTTGTCAGGTGAGTCGTCTTCGTGGTGATTTAGCTGTTTTTTTTTCTATATTTTATCAAAGGACTGAAAATCGTAGTCTGGAGAATGAGCGTAGATCGGTATTGAAGTTGGTTTCTTAAGGGAATCCGGCTTTAATGGAAGTTAGGGCCATGCCAAGAGAAATTTTGTCTCCTGCTTGTTTTATACGTGATTCCCTTGTTTATATATTTCTCTTGGCCTTGGTGATGAAAGAAAAGGGTCTCAGGCTCGTTACGTTTCTTCAGTTTCTGAATCAAAGTTTCGTTGATTATATTGACGTGGTGACCTGAAATAGACTTGATCATGCCGAGTTTTAAGTTCAGCGATTCTTTAACTTTAAGTCTATTTTGGTTTTCATCTCCTTGCTATAAGGGAAGCCGACTTATGTCATTAGAATGCCGAATCAGCTTCTTTTTTATCTTTGCAGATATTGGTGGTATCATTTTTGCCTCGAAATGAAGTTTGGAGAGACCTTTACCGAATATCTCCACGGAGAACAAGAACGGTTTTTAAACAATTGCTCACATGTGGAATACAAGCGGCTCAAGAAAGTACTCAAGAGCTGTCGAAATTTCAGGTCAATAGAGCCATCATGCAGTTTTAAAACAGAGGTGATGAAGAGTAATGCTGAAGAAGAAGGGAAGGATGTCTCTCCGTGTTGCCAATGTGAATCATGTCCATGTGAGTCTTCTTGACTGAATTTTCGTACAGTGGCATATTTAATGTCAATTTCATTGAGTATTTGTCAAACTAGCTGCTTTTGGTTCAGCTTTAATTGTCTGATTGGTTTAATACGACCTATTATGGTAGAGACCTGCCTGAAATAATACTCGAATTTCTAGTGTCTTAAAAACATAAACCAGTACATGAGCCATTTGAAATCTATTACTTATGTCTATCCACTCAAATAAATATAATTCTAGTTTGCCGTGTAGGGTTATTAAGTACTGCCAGTTTACGGTATGGTTTCTAGGATGAGAGGTACCTGCTCTGCACTTATGTGCTAAAATGATGCTGGTCCCAGGTTAGTTTGGCATGGTATCTTGACCTAGGTGTTACTGTTCTCTGTTGTTACGATAATATGATGATCCATAATATAAAAACAAACAAATTGTACAATGATTTGTTATGAATTGTATGAAATTCTGGAGTTTAGTTGTATCTGGTTGAGCTATAATTGATGTATATTAGGAAGATATTCAAAATATAGACTGCTTTTCAAATTGTATTGACTATTTATAACAGTAATGTCTTTCCTGTAGTGTGCGATCAGATATTCTTTTCTGAATTGATGAAAGAGGTTTCTGAGATAGCTGGATGTTTTCGCACCAGAGTGAGAAACCTCCTCCAACTTCACGTCTCGACTGGATTACGTAGATACATGTGGTTCCTGCAACATTGCTTTAAGGATGACGGACAAGCCATGATGCAAAAAGGACGGGCACTGATAAAATATGTTGCAATGAATGCCATTGCGATACGTAAAATTCTAAAGAAGTATGATAAGGTAAAGCGATTTTTTTGGGTGCTCAATGCAGTTGGCATCTGTAATTTATTCAAATTATGTAAACTAATTACAGGTACATGGCTCAGTAAATGGAAGAAATTTCCGGACCAAGATGAGAGCACAACATATAGAACTTCTACAGTCACCATGGCTGATTGAATTGGGAGCGTTCTACTTAAACTCTAATGGGTTTGATGATGGCAAATCAGGACAATTCTCATGGCATTGCTCTTGTGAGATGAATGGGAATCAGCCTACAATGGTGTTGGCGCTTTTAGACACTGTGAAGCTTGAGTACTGTTTGACATGTGCAATATGCTTGGTATGCCCTCTACTCTGTTCTAGTTATACTGTAGACCATCATTTTTCTTATTTTCTTTGATATAAGAAACCACGAGTACTGTTTGACACTGAAGTTTTTGCCTGCATAGAAACTTGTCTAATTTATGCTCGACTCTTACTCTTCTTCTACAGGATACTGTTTTCAATCCTTATGCTCTGGGCTGTGGTCATCTCTTCTGCAAAGTCTGCCTCTGTGCATCAGCTTCTGTTATGCTCTTTCAAAGCCTCAAAACTGCGCCACCAAAATCAAAATGTCCGATTTGCAGATCAGTATGTGTTAGTCCTTTTCTTCTTTTTGTTTTTGCACGTCACTAAATGTTTAATATGTTTTGAATCTCTTCTGCGCCTATTGTGTCTCTTTGCTCATGATCTGCCTCTTGCATATATAATTGTTTGTTACATAATAGGAAAGATATCAGAATAGCAACAGCTGCTATGATTTGTTGGGCATGCTCATAAGCTGCATTTTCTGTGTTAATGATTGTCACTAATTGTTTCATTCTCAAACAAACAAAAAAAAGAAGAAATTCAATAACTATTTATTTAGTTAGAGATAGTCAGTCAACCATTCAGTATGAAGCAAATTTTGCATCTTTTATTGTAACAGAATAGATTTATTCACTCATGGGTTAGATCTTGTGGCACTGGTGTAGATGAAAGGGGTTTGCTTCAAATTATTGTGCCATTTCCCTTGATGTCGAAGAAGTTATCATATAATGGCAACTTTTTCTTTCTACAACTTCAGGTTTAGGTTAAGGCTGTAAAGGGGTAACAACCTGAACAGGTAAAAGGTATTCCATTACCCGTTCTGATTATGCATCTGGCATTCCATCACCTGTTTCACCTGTTTCAGATTATGCATTCAGGCATCTTCAATCTCCCTCAATCCCTCTTTGTTTATGCTCTTGTTCCCCTTTCTACAGTCGTGAGCTTTTCCGTTTGTGAAATATGCACAATCTGAGTGGACTTGAGGATAGCTCAATGGTCATATAGAGGGACTTGCTCATGGGAGTTTTGGGTTTAAGTCTCCTTAAAGAGTATGGGAATTGGATTAAAAAAGTACTTTCCTGAAAAAAAAGAGTGGTGATATGCGTACTGTCAAGTTTTATTGTGAGGGTTTACATTGTGGCATGACATCCTCATTGGCAGTCCAGATAAGAGATAAAGTAGGAACTATCTACCTATTCTTTAGGTAAGCCTAAACCCTAGACCTTATCTGGACTACCAACTAGGCTGCCAGGACAGCCACATCAAATGTGAAAACTCACAGTAAAAAACAGTAAAAACTCAAAGTATTGAAATCATTTTTCGAAAAAAAAATACGCACTACCTGATAACTCGCTATTTATCCTGCAGACTGGAGTGTACGGCAAGTCAGTTCATATGGTAGAGTTGGACTTGCTCTTGAAAAACAGGTGCGGAAATGAGACTGAAGCTAACCCCGATTCTCTAATGATTTCTATGCCTTGGGTTTCTGACATCGTTCGTTTTCAGATGCAAGGAATACTGGAAAGAGAGGCTGCACCTTGAGCGTGAAGAGATGGTGAAACAATCAAAAGTTTATTGGGAATCTCAAACAAAAATCATGCTTGGCTACTGAACAGAGGATTCTGAACTCTTGCTTAAACTGGTTCGTGACCTTTCAATTGACATCAATTCGAGTTGGAAGAGAACTTTTTGCAGTCATTTAACTTTGTTGCAGCCTGCAGATGATCGAATAATACTTCTTAACTTTTTTTTTGAGAAAGAAATTCTCTGTTACCGCCTGCAGATGATCGAATAATACTTCTTAACTTCTTTTTTTTTGAGAAAGAAATTCTCTGTTACCTATCTGCAAATTCAAAACAATGTGGATTCGATCTGAATCTGATTAGATCAATAAATGGATTCGTATTATTAACTAGTAAAAATTCATGTTACAAATTTCGGATACTTGCTTTAACAAATAAACAGCCTTGTTCGTACATTGGCACCGAATTCCATGTATTGGAGATTTTTAAGGAGTTTTTAGTAATAACCGAACCGGTACCGGAACCGGGCATAGCCGGAGCTGGTGTGTCTGCCCGGTCAGGAACCGAAGTAGCGAACCGTGTGAACGCGAGAGAACGGGTGTTATCCACAGCCGCGGACGAGAGCCCAGTTCACCAGGCACTCCATGTCCACAGAGCGTGGAGACGAGCGTGGAGCCACAGAGCTCCTCTGTCCCAGCAATGGCGACAATCTCTACTGCTTTCCGCCATTGCTCTTCCTGTTGGGCGTCTCCGTCTCTTAGTTCTTCGTCTTCGGTTCCCTTTCTTTCCAGCTCAGTCCACCCGCACTCGCTGCCCCACCAGCATCTCTCAAAACGGGAGACGCTCAAGCTTTTCTTCCAAAGGCCTCCGCTGCAACCGAAGCTGTTTCTCAACTCAATTTTCCTCTTTACCGGCTTCGAAAGGCCTCCAGATACTCAGACTTTTATCGTCACCATCAGCGTCCTGGCCGCAATTGCTCTCTCCCTATTTTTGGGTCTCAAGGTGAGGCGACTTCTCCTCTCTTCTCGGCCTGGGAACCGTACGCGGGCGAGTGTTGTTATCGACTGACTATGTGGCTTTCTGCACAAACCCGTATGAGTAATTTCTTTGCTTTATGCGACGTTTGTTTGCATTTGGCAGGGCGATCCTGTTCCATGCGAAAGGTGCGCGGGAAATGGTACGTTTGCACTCCTGTCTCCTTTACATCTGTTTGGGACTGCCATAGATTTGATGAAAGTTAACAATGATATTCTGTATACACTACTTTTAAGAGGTTCTGGAATCTGGTCTTCACTTCGTGTAAGGCAAATTCTATCAGCGCTCTAATTAACGGTCTTCACTTAGTGTATGACATGAAAGTATTGAAATTTATTTATTTCATTCTACTTATGGTCATTCATTCTATATTATAAGCCAAAGTGTGAAGAGAAAGGTGAGAAACGGACTGTCTGAAAATATGGCGGGAAGACGGTAGGAAAAAAAAGAGGAATGGACTGGCCGAAGGCTGGCTATACTGCTCCGGATGATCCGAATAAAATTCTTCTTTCGGCAGTCCTTTTGTATATATTCTGTGGAACAAATACCCAAGTTGATCTTCTGTGTGTCTTCCATTTGATGTCACAGGGGGCACAAAATGTGTTTTCTGCAGCGATGGTAAAATGCAAAAGGAAACAGGCTTGGTCGATTGTCGGGTATGCAAAGGTGCAGGTATGATCGCAAGCTTAAAATAGGATGAGTGAGTTGGGCAATGCCAGCTTTTAATTTTCCCCTCAGAACTTCCATTCCATTTCTTAATAAAAACTGCATGGTTGGGGGTGACCAGATGCAAAACAAAACCTTTTCCCCAGTAAACCACAGTATGTTTAAAATCATTGAATCATCTTAGTAGCATACTGCTCTTTCCCTTATACTTGGGCTTCTTTATCTTTTTTTTTCTTCTCTTTCTAGATAGAAAACTTATCCTAGTAATTTTAGGTGGAAGCCCCCTCTGACAGGTACTTACATTGATGTTATATTAAAATTGAGCTAAATAAAATGACTAGATAAAGTCAGAAGGCTTTGAAACTAGAGCTTATTCTCATTCAGCTAATTGTCTTACTAATTCTTTAGTAGAGGACGGGGTTCACCTACAATATCTAGTTATTAGTAGCCTCTTTCCTGCTTTTGCTGGTTGCTTTTGCCTTGGGCTTAATAAGAATCAAGTAATTTTTCGTGTTCAAAATCCATTCTTTGAACCTTTAGAAGATGCACCATGTCATCCAATATGAGTTTGATCATGTTTCAAAAGTAAAAACCATCAGTCCCTTGCAGGCTTTGGCATCCTCCCAGAAATTCGTTGAAAGCTTCTTCCAGACTCAGTAAAATTACTCACATAGATCCTGTTCGTTCACTCATAATCCTCATATGACCGCTGCTATCACATAGATCCTGTTTGCTCACTCATTTCTTTAACCTTCTTACCAGCGCTTATTCACCTGCAGGCTTAATATGTTTGCTCGTTTCTTTAATCCTCTCATTAGTGCTTCTTCTCCTGCAGGCTTAATACTTTGTAAGAAGTGCGGAGGGTCTGGTTACTCAAGGCGCCTGTGAGCTGTGGCTAGGATAGTTTGATTTAGCAGCACTGCATTTGGCGCTCATCCTGTATCCAATTGTTCCTGGCGTTATTTTTATCTTGAGAATCGAAATGGAAAAGATTTCTTCTTGCTTCATTTATTCCATGGAAGATGGCATGTACAAATCTGTGTAGGAGCAGACAACAACACTTTTCTTCCCTTTTCTTCTTCAACTTATGTAGACAAACAACCTTTTGTAACTGATACTCTGTTCTTTTCAAGGGTTTCTGAGGAACTCGAAGTTATCATTGTCCATGAAGTGTACATAGGTGCAATTGTTCACTGTATCTTGAGCATTACTTATACAGGTAGTAGGCTTATTGGTGCATATGATAAGTTTCATAACATTTAAGATCCTGGACTTCAGAAGTGTCTCTGTGAAATAAGATTTCCATGATATTGATAGAATGTGAAATATAAGGCAGTGAATTCATTTTGTTTCACGGTTCTTGTGATGAGCAGAAAACATGAGGAAATTTTTTCGTCCACACAGGAATAAAGATCATTGTGAAGTTCCGGCTGGGTGCTGCACTTTGAGCGCTAGAACTTGTTGCTTATAAATAACAAAATTTGATAAACGGTTTCTAATATACAAATCAAAATGGCTTTGAACGTGTCTTTGGAGCTCATGAGCTGAAAGAAAGATTGAGGCTCAAGTGAAGCTCAAATCATCCACTCCAAATAAAAACTGCTGTAACATGTTACCTCTTCAAAGTTTTGAAATCAATAGCTTGCAGTGATATAAAACCCATGTACAGATCCTCGACATGTTTCTTACACATGCAGATTCGCCTTTGGTTCATGCTGGGATGGATTGAAGTTGAAAACCCTGTTTTCCAACCGGGAAATCTTTGCTTCTCATTCAAATTGACGGAATAGATTTCCAGGGAGACTGTCTTGCACCCTACAACAGAACACTCACAAGGCCTTGATGGATCTCTTAACCTGGATAAAGAAAGAATACATAATCCACTATTACAAATTCCATACATCAGTGCCTCATCTTCATTGAAAAGCTGAAGATCTGATTTCAGTGTATCCATATCAGGCTCTATTTCTTCAGTTGAAGGTATTTGAGCAAGCTCCATGTCAAATTTCTTTTCAATTAGACCTTCATCCATCTGATGCTTGGACGCAAGGGTTCGAATGCATGACATTCGTAAAAATTCCACAATAATAAGTTTAATATCTCCAAAATTATTCCACTCCCTATACCATTTAAGCCATCGACGAGAGAGCCCTGAAAACCAACTTAAAATCTGGGCATTGTCTAAAAGTACAAGAGCAGAAACCTGCCGAGGAAACCCTTTTTTATTGATAAGGCCATAACGCAAGAGGCTCTTCTTTATGTAATGTAGGGGAATAAAAACCCTGGTCTTAGTACTTGGAGTTTCATTGCCAGAGCTTGCATTATCTTTATAAGCAGACAGAAGAGCTAGAGTTGAATCTGTCTCTGATGAAATATATTCTTGAGCCCGCTTCTGGAAATTGTAGAAAGAGTCACACAGATCTTGTGGCAGAGCTGGTTCCGCAATGTACTTGGATAAAATTTGCTCCTCACTATTTGCAACTTTGGCATTCACAGCTTGCATCCATACTTTTAGCAAGAACTTATACCAGTGATCTGTTTTCATGCCATCTTTACGGAGATAAGAGATCTGATTCAAAATTGAGTTCTTCTCCGCCAAATGCTGAATCTCAGATTCTTTGATCTTCTTCAATCCATAAGCTAACCATTTCTTACCAATTTTAACTGTCATCGCATCCCAAAGCTCTTGCTTCTGTGAAGCAAATAGTTGAACTTTATTCTTTAACTTATGGATGGCTCTCATCTCTATCCTTTCTTCTCCACAAGCTTCAAGAACCATCCCAAGAAATTGGATACCATTGGGACTATCCACTGCACACACTTCTGCACAGTCTTCTACGCCTAGAAACAAGCTATTCTCCAAGTAGTTTGTGAAGTCAGTCTTTAGGCTGAGAGCAGCATCTTTCGACCCTGAAATTGCAATAAATATCTCATCCATATAGCGACAAGCCCATATCCTCAAACTTGAGTTTTCCTCTGCTCTCTCATTTTCGTCCTTCATTTGTCTCCTAAACCAGCTTCTGAGTTTTGGCAGTTTATTGCCTTCCCTAGAGTTGTCTGTATCATGCACAAGACATTCGTACCTCATGCATATTTTGTACAGTTCCTTGTCAAAGTGATCAAGATAAATATTCATCAAAATTGGTGATAAAATCCCCTCTTGGGGAAGGCCTTGGCCCTTTGGAAAACCCCCAAATTCTAAGTTCAGCACTCTAGCCTCAAACATCTGACGAAGAAGAGGAAATAAGCTGTTGTCTTCAATATTTTCTTCCATTAATGATATAAGATTTAAAATAATATTAGTGTCAATCTTTTGGTTTATTTGCAATGTAAACCACCAGTTGGCATTTTCCACCTCTTTACATATGTATCGTAAAGCAGAATTATGTCCTCTTCCACTCCTGCACCCATGAGAAATCTTAGAGAAATGAGGTCTATAAACAACCTCGAGAACTATTCTAATTGCTTCCTGGATAATTTTCAGTTCTAAGTTTGGAAGGAACAAAACTTCTTTCCTTCTTGTCCTTGTTGAGAGAGACAATACATTTGCACTGATATTAAAATTTTCATTTCCAAGCTGTTCTGCCATAGCTGTGAAGCAAAAATCATCAGAAGGTGATGATGCTAAGTCCACATTTGAGTTGAGTCTCAAAGAGTCATATGCATATCGAAGGGTACTTGGATTTGCAACAACTTTTGCCAGAAGATCATGAAACTTCCCATTCGCATACTGCTCTTTCACTTTCTTCTTGATGCGGATTTCTACTAATCGTTTTAGCTCCATTCGCACATTGTACCTTCCATTGGCAGGATCTGGAGTATCATCAGGCAGACAAGCCAAATTCTTTGCCAAAGAGTGGGTGCAGGTGGCATCTTCATAAGCAGAGTTGATGCTTTCATCAATACCAATGGTTCTGTGACTATTTCTCACTTCTCCGTAAGTAGAACATATTGAAAATGCCCTGTTCTGGAGACAAGTCCCTGTTCCAGATGTGTTTCAAAAGATATGAGTTCTCACGAGGGAACTTATTTTCAATTTCAGTCTTCCTACAGCGGTCTCATGGTTCTGATAAATTGATTTATGTAATTTTAAGCCTTTTGGTGGAGAGCAGTGAGTTATCAAATAAGGATTTTTAAAATTCACACATGCAAACCACTAAGTTTGAACTTAAGTAATACTCTTTTTCAAAAAAAAAAAAAAAACTTAAGTAATACTCAAATATTGAAGAAACAATAAGTTTCAAACTGTTACCTGTCACAGCACATGAAGAATTCGAGCCAAAGTTCATATCGCACAATATATGGACAATATGCTTCCTGAAGTCTTTGCTTGATAAAGATGTGATATAAAGTGAATAAATTCTTCCCAGTGATTTTGCAAGACTTAATTGAGGTCTCATGTGGATATTTTAATTGGTAAGACCTGGAAAAAAGTAACCATCAGCAGGCTCAAAACATTCTAACTTACTCGCCATTTTTTATATTCCAAACAATATTAGCAGTTTTCTAGCCTCAGAATCCTTTATTAATCTAGATATGGCAAAGACGATATAAATTGCTTAGTGAGATGTTGACTCACCTCACAGCCACTAGATGTGATTCTCTAAAGAGTGATGATATAGGTATTCTCCGTTTAGTACCGTATACAGGTACACTACTACGTAGAATCCTAGTTGGCATCAATGACATATACAAAGCTCCTATTTTAACGGAAAAGAGAAACCCTCTTGAGATTTGGAAATCTAACGGAACCAGGAATCAGGAAGCTTCGCAACCACAGATCAGTAAGCTTCACGGCCTGTATGCTTTGTTTATTACAAGTGAACGAACTCTCTGATCATAGCAAGCCAGAGCTGAAGAGCTTATCCGACTTAAACTTCATGGGTCTGTCAAATAACAAGCTTGATGATGAAATTCCACGGTTCCACCTGAGTTCTTCCTGGAACGTTCTCACTCTTTTGAACCTATTTGGGCTCCGAGGTGGTTCAGTTCCGAAGTGCATAGGCGATAACCCAAAACTTGAAGTCTTGCTGCTCTGGGAGAAAAGTTACAGTAGAACACATTGAAGCTCGGAACAATTGGCAAGCTTCACGGTAAACCTTTCGTCGAACACCTTGTCTGCCACTGGACCAGTCTTTCTGGAGCAGACTCCAAACTTTAATCGCATCGGGAAATGTTGCCAAAGCCGGATTCCCTGCAAATCATCGAGTTCAAATTTGTATGGGTGAAATTACCTTCAAGATAATCTCCAAATCAGCAAGTTGCTAGAGACTGATTCAATCTCGGCTAATCACTGATAACTCTTTCTAAAAACCGACTTTTTGGCTCTCGCCATCCATCGAAAAGTTGCTGGGTTTACTGGGCACTTCCGAATAGTACAGCCTGACATGGATCTAACTAGGCAAGCCACGTCAATAACAGCTAGATCCCGCCGACGTTGGTTTCTTCGCGTCTTCTGTTCCGGCTGAGAAGAGTCAAATGGGTGAAGTCTTCGACCCGTCCAATGGACATGTGAATATATAGAGTGAAGAATAAGAATAAATGTTGAGTAGTCGATCTCAATTAATACACGTACTTCAAACTTTACCTTTTCCAACAAAAGAAAAAACTTCTAATTTCTAACTTGAAATAAGGAGCATTGGGTTCCTTTCATTTTAAATAACTAATTATACAGATTATTCTCAATAAAAATAATACTTTATTTTTAAGCTATTATAAAAGTAATATTTATTTTTATTATATTTTATTTTTTCATAATAAATATTTGTGTATTTATGGCCATAAGTTTTGAACATGAAACCAAATCGAAAGACAATTATTCAAAAATAAGGTATTAGATGTATCATAAAATTACAAAATTAATAAGATATTAATGACCGAACTCTTTTGAATATAATAATGCAACAAAAGGATGACATTTTTGGTCTTTAAGCTCCAATATATAATCAATAATTGTTGGCTCATAATATAGGTTTCAAAATTCAAATTTTCGCTATATACTCAATATATTTTTTTAAGAAGAGAGAAAAAACATTAAAATACACGTGAAACAAAAAATCAATGAGTAAAAATGTAAAATAAATTGTGAAATAGTAAACCAGTAAAAAAATTTAATTTTGTCCTTAATTTTTTTATATGTCATCTTTGTAATGGTCAGATTTTTGTTTCTTATATATTGAAGATTCTCCTATTTATATTTCCCCATAAAAAATATCAATCGCTCCCAACTTCCTTTTTCCTCTTAACTAAGCTCTTTTAACTCCTTTATCCCAACAGGACAGGACAGATTACTGGACGACCAAGGCATGTTTCTCACAAACCTCTTTCTGGATGCCTTCTCCTTCATAGCAAAAAATTTTATGGATAACGTTATGGCGGCAGTGACAACCCGGTGGGCAGTTGGGCCATTTTCGAACAAAAAGCAGCCAAAAGGCCGAAGTACGGGCCCAAGATTCTTGTGGAACTTGGGGACCCGTGTTCGTCTGTCAAAAATGGCAACCGTCGTTGCATTGTTAGTTGTTAGTTGTTACTCGTTATCCTCTCTGAAACGGCTGCCGTGTCCGTGTGCTTGCGCGACTGCGGGATCTCAAGCTCCAGTCTCCACCTCTATGGCGTTCCCTTCTTGGATTTATCGCATCAGATCGTCGCTGAAACACAGCTACGGCGTATTCAGAAGAGCCCCTGCGTTTCGGCAAAGCGGCGGGAATGGCTGTTTGTCGGACGTTGATAAGCTTGGAGCTAGAAGGCCGCTTAACAGGTGGCCGAGCTCAGTCATGCCTCTCGCTCTTGCACTTTCTGCTGGAACTGTTGCGTCCGATCTTAGTTTGTGTGATTCGTCTTTCGATCAACGGTGAGCTTCTTGCTTTTCTCCCTGTTTCAAATGGAGATTTTATCTTCCTATTGAAACACGTGGTCACTGCTATATCATCAGTCGGACGATCGTGTCTTTTTGTTTTAAATTTTTCAATAACTTTTTTTGTTTGATCAGATATAGTTCCTGCGGAGAGAGTATCTGGCTTTTTGCTTGATTATTCTTGTTAGTTATGTGCAACTTTTTTTTTAAAATTTTTTCCTCTACACACAATTGAAAGTAACTCTCTCTCTCTCTCTCTCTCTCTCTCTCTCTCTCTCCTCTCTCTTCCCCGTGTGGAGTAGTTAATACTTTAAGTTGCTTTTTGTTGTTTTTATGTTTTAGCATTTGATTTTTGCGCTATGAACTAATAGAGGTTGATTTGATTGAATAACTGGACGTTTGATGGAGAAACTGTTACTTTTTCAAGTCATACTGCGGTTTATCTTTTGCCAAGAAAAAGGTTCCTCTAATAAAAATAAGTGTTTCAAATTGTTGACAATCACTTTTTCTTTTTCCTGTTATTGCTTTCTCTTGAAGCCAATTGTGTTTTGACACTTTTCACCAATCTCTACAAAATTTGAAGATTTCTTATTTAAAATAAATAGTCATAAGATATTAAATAAGTTAAAGATTTCCCAAAGATAAAATTTCTTTTTTTGTTCAGGAATTGATGATTATTGAAATGAAAAGGTTTGATCTTGTGAACATTAATTTAATTTTAAACTATTTTTCTCTTTTTGCAGCATAATTGGTGAAAAGACCACCACTGAAGTTGTAGTTAAAGGCTCTCACACAGAAGTCCCAGAAGAACTTGTCAATAAATTGAAAGCTATCTGTGAAGTAAAGTTCTAATCTTGTTTCTTTTTCAACAAAAGGAATCTTTTTTATTATATATTTTTCAGGAAGATTTTTGTGTACCCTAAGAATGGTTCTACAGGATAGAATGACCTTGGATTATGATGAAAGGTACTTCCATGGAAAGCCACAGTATAGCTTTCATGAAGCTGTAAATATCCCAGACTTAATTGTTTATCCACGGTATGTTTCTATTTTCTGTTATACTTTTCCATTTTTCTTTGGGTTATGCAATTTCTTGTCTTGGACAGTTTATTTTCTTTAATTGCTATGATAAGTTCTTGGTTTATCTGCTTTAAATCAATTGTTGCTCTGTTAGTTTCAGTTCTTTTTTACTTCATATGTCCAATAATGGCAATAAAAGGGAAATATCATGCTAGAAATAGAAAAGACATTTCAATTCTTGTGTATGTGATGTAGTACAAGTGTTACTTCAGGAAAAAAAGTACCCAACATTTGAAGGAGGATAGTAAATTGAAGGAAAGAGAGGAAATTCCAGAGTTTTTTTATAAAATTATACACGGGAAAGTCTACGAAATATAGGATTCACAAAATCTCTTTTGTCCTTCTTCTGTCATTCATCCAAAAAAACCCTCTCATTCTTCCTGCTCTATTAGTTCTTGAAGTTAAGTGTAATCTCACGAAAGACCTCGAAATGCATGTATAGAAGTACTAATGTGGGAATTCTCATATTGGTTTTTTAAATGTCTGAATTGCTTTCTTGATATGCTATACTGAATGTTGTTCACTTAAGTTTGACACACCTAACAAGTTCTTGTATTTGCAGGTCAGAGGGTGAAGTGTCTCAGGTAGTAGCTGCATGTAACAAGTACAAGGTGAGACTTTTTTTTTTTTTTTTTTTCAAATTACCTCTTTTCTAAATTAATCAAGTCCGAAGACAAGATTTATTAAAAATAGTTTTTAGGATAGGAAGGAAACATTAACTCTCCTACATCAATTTAAGGATGATCTAGAGCATTTAGAGATCTGATAGAAAGACTACTTAGAATAAATGATGGTTCGGTAAGCATGGTATATTGTGAATGTTGGTTAAGTTGATTGGTAAACTGCACCAGGATTGGCTAGACTCCGATCCAGTAGCTACTGAATGATTTTCTATTTAAAATTCCGCAGATAACTAACTGTTTGGAGATCTCTTCCTTGATAAGACAAGATTTTATAATCCTAAGTCCATTTGGGATCATTTTCCATAGTCTTTTTGTGTCCAAAGTGCTAGAAGTGAGAGAAACTAAGCTCGTGAATGAAAAAATCAAAGTTTTTTTTCTGAGATTCTTGAACTAGCATCAAGGAGCAACTAATGTGGCAACAAACCCTGTCTTGTGCAACCTTTTTATGTTCTGATTAGTGTCTACTTTTAACCGCAATAGAAATCACAACTATACATGGTCTCTGAGACTAATGCTGAATGTTTTTGATTTTAAAAAGTGAAAAACAAAGACCTGATAATTAACTGAGACTTACAGCCGGATTGCTACATGACAGATGTCAGAACGTGAAAAGATTCTTGTTATGGAGATGAGGGTCGCAAAGTTGAGTATGTTTTCAATGATCTGTAACAAAAGTAAGAAGTATAATTAGAAATAAATTGAGTGGACTACCATAGTGCCAATACATGAAAATACCTGAATGTACGGTACTCAACAGTGTTCAACAGAGCCTGGTAATAGTAACAGAGGTACATAATGCACTTCCTCAGAGGTTTCTATCAAAATGGGGGTTGGAATGCTAATAATAAGAGAAAAGACACTATGCTAAACCAAAAATAGGTGCTAACTAAGCTCTGATTGATGATGTGGTTTCTTTAGAGAATTCATGTATCTGTTACAATGGCTGTTAAAAGAAGTAATTATTTTGCTATTTTTGTCATCAAGCAGGTTCCTATTGTACCATATGGTGGGGCAACATCTATTGAGGGGCACACCTTATCTCCTCACGGAGGTGTCTGCATTGACATGTCACTGATGAAAGTATGCATCTGAGTCTGTACATGTTTCCTCATTGAACTAAAATATGCATTATGATTCTTTCCATTTCATGTTTAATTTTTTAAATAGTTCTTATCAACAATCCATATGATATTGTCTCTAGTCACTCCAGAGGTCACTTCCCATGCTGTATTTAGTGAGACTTCCAATATTGGTAATGGGCATACTGTATTACCAATTTGCAAGCTGACTACACAGTTTGACTACACTCTGGAAATCACTTACTAGAGTTTGAACCTGTGGTGGCTCTCTGCTAAAGTTTATAATTGAAGCTTCAATTCTCAGAGTTTTCTATGACTCTGTTAGTAGTACCAATGAATGTGGTCATCCAGTTAGCTGTAGGATCTGTTTCTTTTTTGAAGACAGAGAATACTGAAGTCATCAAGGACCTACATGGTAAGCTTTAAGACGAACTTCATGGTAAATAATATCAGAATAAAAGCAAAAGTTTTTCTAGAACTAATCTAATACAAACTTCTTTGTAGTTCATGGGTATATTTCAAGAAATTGAAGATATATATTGAAAAGGAAAAATTAGAAAAAGATGCTTCTGAAAGAATATAATAAAACTTTACTGAAGATCCATGTAGAAAGTTTGTTGTTTGAGTTCCCCATATGAACCTTTTTATGTTAGCTTTTTTCTTCTTCTTTAAACAGTTTCTTGAGATGTCTTTTAATAAATTTCACTGAATATCTTCATATAAAGTATCTGTATTAAATAATAAACTACATGCCATACCAGGATGTGGATAACTGTATTGCTGTAGTAGATCACCATTGAAGTCTGTATTCATTTCCGTAAATTTAAATATGACCAGTTGATCAGTAGTGTTGTCTTTTAATTTTTCTGTCTCTATGTTTATTTCTTTTTGTTATCAGAGTATTAAATCACTGCATGTCGAAGACATGGATGTGGTAGTGGAGCCAGGACTTGGATGGGTGGAACTTAACGAGTATCTGAGGCCTTATGGCCTTTTTTTCCCTCTTGATCCAGGTTGTTTGGATCCTTTACCTTTTTATTAGTTGTTTCCTTTTCTTTTCATTTTCATTTTGTACTTCATATTTTATGTGATACTATTGAACCTCTACAGCTCTTCCAATATATTTTTTTTATAGAAAAAAAAACCCAAACAGTCTCAGCCTCATTTGCGTGTGAATCTGTTCTTATCTGCTTGTGCTCCTTTTTTTATTTTCATTTGAAGAATCAATTCACTATTAATAGATAATAATAAAGGAATGGCCTCAACTGTCAATGGAGCATGGGAAAGACTCCCCAAGTACTAGGACAGGTCGCAAGACTCAGCGTTAGCAAGTTCATGCTATAAGTGTGGTGGCGTCCCCAACAACTAGGGATTGATAGGACGCACCCTCCCTAGCCAGCAAGTCTGCCATGGAAGTTTGCAGATCGCGAGATACAAATCTAGTTAATTACATTCCTTGAGTCACCCTTGACTTGCAACCTACCTGACAGCTTTCCTTTAAAGCATCTAGCCCATACAGCAATCCATGTACCTCAGCTGAAGAGGGGTCATCCTGCCCGAGGAGGTCAATGTATGAGAGGACTTTCCCCTTTCAGTCTCTGAGTACTTTGCCAAAACCAGCTGGCCCCTAGTTCCCTCGACCCATCAAATTTTAGCTTGAGGAGACCAAGCAGAGGGTTTCCTAATCTCCATCCTTGATAGGGTGGTCTGTAGCCAGTTGAGCAGCTAATGCCTATGACTCTCAAAGGTTGACTCCCCTTGGGCTATCTGATTATCTTTTCTTTTGTGTAGTCGGTTTCTTTCACTCCAAATAAGAGTGTGGAAAACACACCTTCACTTGGAAAATCTCTATGAAGTAGCAACTGATCTTCCAAGAAAAAATTGAAATGTTTAAGTACACTGTTTCTTCCACCTCGTCACAGAGTGGCAATTGAATATGTTAATGGGGTTCCGTATAAGTGAGTTTTCCTTAGCTGGCCCTTTATAAAATCTACTAACTTCCATTTCCATTCCACTGAAATCAGAAGGTTCAGAATCCCGCATTCCCATCTGAGTATAGAGCTCCAGTCAACTGCCAAATAGGAGTCCAAGTTTCCTTTGAGCGTTCTCTAACTATTACTAGTTTAAGATTGTTTGTGCAGTTGGTTTCATTCTTATTTATATGTTGAGTCACCATCTCTATTTTTTTTAAAAGCAACAGTTATTACCTTTATGACCTAACCCAGATGAGGCTTTCTCGATCTCTCCAACCTTTGGTTCCTGGCTCTGGCATATGATAAGGAAATTTGGCATGGCTAGGATTGACGTTTACCCATGATTTGGCGATTGATTTTTTTTTTTTTCTGCCTCCTTGCTTGCAGGCCCTGGTGCAACTATTGGTGGAATGTGTGCTACCCGTTGCTCTGGTTCTCTTGCTGTAAGGTCAGCTCAATTTACTGTGCTTATGTATGAGCAAAAAAACTATAATTGATATTGTCTGTTGACACATTTATGGCTTTCATGCAAAATGGTATTATGTTGTGGCATGTTTATTTGCATGATTTGAATATCATATACTGCCAATAAAATGATAGCAAATTGCACACAAAGCTGTACTAGCAATCTGTGTTCCATCTTTATTAACAGATAATTAAACCAAAATTATGTCTACAGGCTTCTTCACTCAATAATCTATACAGTCTATCTCCTGGAATTATGTTAATTCTATCAGTTTTCTTTCCTGAAAATCTTGATCCAGTTGGAAACCACTAAAATGATCAATTTCAATTTTTGTTAAAATTAGGATATTTTTTTAATGAGAGGTATCGAGCTTGTTTAGCATCTTAAGAGAAAAAAGTATCATGTATTCATTTGGCTTTACCTCGAGCTTGTTTAGCATTTTAAGAGAAAAAAGTATCATGTATTCATTTGGCTTTCTTATTTACATTTCAGTCTGCAGGTATGGAACCATGCGAGACAATGTCATCAGCCTAAAGGTTTGTTAAATCTCTCCCTCCCTCCTCCTCCTTTTTTTAATCCCCTTTGTAGTAATTGTAACTAATTTTCTGAATGAATGATGTTTTGCCTTTTTTAAAAAAAAATCTTTTTCATCATCAGGCTGTTCTTGCAAATGGAGAAGTCATTAAAACTGCATCTCGTGCCCGAAAAAGTGCTGCAGGGTTAGTCTTCACTAACTTTTTGTCTAAAAATATATGATCTGGAATGACCCTATTAATTAGACTGGCTCAACAAGAAATCCTTAGCCTTAGTTTGTTACTTCTCAAATGAAGCATACATTGCTAGCATTTTTAAGTTTTGGTCTTTCATATTGGACGATTTATCTCTTGGATGAACATTTAAGATCTAAGCAAAGAAACAGGTCCATATTATTAACATGTAAATATTCTTTCTTTCTTCCACTCTTAGATATGATTTGACACGCTTGTTGATTGGAACTGAAGGCACATTGGGTGTCATAACAGAAGTGACTTTGCGACTTCAGAAAATTCCCCAGTACTCTGTGGTAATCATTTTCTTTCTTTCTCGGGCTGCCAGGCCATTTATGTGCCTTATAGTGTAATACAAATGAATACTTGGGATCCCACAATTCCTCCAGACTCTTAGGAATTAAAATAGTATTAGCTTATCTCTAGTTGTGGATGAATATTTGATTCTCAGACCTTCTCATATAACCTTATGTTTTCTACATTTTCTGATAAACAATTCAATTCCTTGTCCATTCTGCTAAATTTTTTGTTAACAAAAACAAAACAAAAATACTTAAGTCTCTTGAGAAAAGAATAGAAAAAAAGAAATTGGAGGTGGCTCATGTCAACATTTGCTGCATAATAAATCAGATTGACGTTGTTGCAGGTTGCAATGTGCAACTTCAGTACAATCAAGGATGCAGCTGATGTTGCGATAGCCACAATGCTTTCTGGTATACAGGTAGATTAGTAGCATGTTTCTGTTTCTTTTCATTTACTTCCCCAAAGTTTATTTTATGAGAAATGAATTGCCATCTATTTTAACTCATGGACCACATTAGCTCTGATATCATGTTAAATTGCTTTTATTCTGTCCAGAATGACTGAACAATTTTAGGAGGCCACTCCCGAGTGAAAACTCTTGAATCTTCCGAAGAGAGAGCAGCGTTGAAACTTTTGCCTGCTCACTCACCCTTTCACATTCTATTCCAATTGAAACGGATGGATAAACATGCCTGAATGGCTAGCAAACTGATTGCGCAAATAACAGAAAAAAAGAGATCATAGTCAATCTGCTGTCATGATAAATTGAATTTTTCAACCAGGTTCAATTTATCGTCGCATCTGGTTTTCACATTCTATATCACTCCGGAAGAAAGGATGTAATAATACTTGCCTTCTCCTCGGTGAGTCGAAGTGGGGATCCGTCCTCCCTTGCCTTGCAACCTCACAGATCTCATCGTATTTAACCCCAAGTCTTTTTAGAGAGCCAACACACATTATCTTCTTCAGAAACAGGCTTCTACTGGGGAAAGACAGTTGGGCCCCCTCTCAGGAAACAAGGGTGGGGGGTCCAACAAGCACTTGAGGGGGCTCACAAGCAGAAACATGCTCTTAAAATACCTCATAAACCCTCTCCTGCCAAGTGATTGAGTTTAGTCAATTAGTCTGAGACTGATCTAGTATTGTACTGGTGTGATTTCATGTAGGTGTATATTTTCCTATTATGTCTTCCAAGCTCATAGATTGGGTGGTACGAGTTTGTTAACTAATATAGGCCCTTCTGATTAGCTAGAAGATTCCATTTGAATCTTCAGTGTTCTCCTAGGCAACACCTGTCACCCATGTAATATCTGGAAAGTCTGTAGAAAAATCCTGCAGTTTATATGAAACACTGACCATACTTATTGGTAAAACAAGTTGCCCATTAAGGTTTTTTGTAGTTTAGAAGTTGACCTGGAAATTGTGGGTATCACTATGGTTTTATGATGTCTGCCTTAAAAATCATTTTGTCGTTTTACCTGCCTAGGTGTCAAGGGTTGAACTTTTGGATGAAGTTCAAATAAAGGCCATTAATATAGCAAACGGGAAGAATCTGCCTGAGCTTCCAACTTTGATGTTTGAATTTATTGGGACAGGTAATTTAATATATTGTTTCATGCACAATCTGCTTTCATATTTATCTTTACCATCATGCAAAGATCCTGTATGGTTTGCCTTACCATTCAATGAGGTTTGGATTAACTTTCTCTTGGATTTCAAAACTATAAACAAGTTTTTAGCTTTATCCACGTAGTAGTGTTTTTTTTTTCTTTTTTTTTTTCTGTTGAATGGCTTTAAAAGGAGTTATAGCTGTGCTTCATGATTCAGACTAGTAGTTTGCGCATTTCATGGGCACATATAGATTTAATTATCTGTCACCATCTAGCTCATCTTGCTTATGGTTGTATTTCTCTTTGGTCTTCTATCCGTGGGTCTGTAACTCTTCTTGATACTTTAGCCAAAGTAGGGGTTTCCCTCCAATCCCTCGTTGTAAGGGACCCTCTAGTTGTTTTTGCTGCCTTATGGTTTTTAATGAACTCATCGTTTTCATAAAAAATAGTCAGATATTCTTGATTGTCCATTAACAATTTAGTTTCTCTTTTATCATCTATTAGAGGCATATTCACATGAACAGACAATGCTAGTTCAGAAGATTGTTGGTGAGCACAATGGTTCTGATTTTGTATTTGTAGAAGATGCTGAAGCCAAAAAGGAGTTGTGGAAGGTAAAGCCCTACTGTGTATCTATTTAATTACCAGCCGTACCTTAGCCATTTTAATGTAGTTTTACGATGGAGTTATGATTTGGAAGGTAAAACCTCTACTTGCTGCATTTATTTTCAATTGCCAGCTGTGCCAGTTTATGATGGTTACGCTTTCCTTGTTTCACATACAAAGTTTCTTGTTGGTTCAAGTTCAACGCACTGATGGATCTTGCATCAAGAGTTTATGCCAGTTCATCTTTGAATGTCTGTCCAAATTTTGTGATCCCAAGTTGTTTGATTCGATTTGCCGTTAATTATGCAAAATACTTTTTGGTTGGAAGTCCATGTGTGTAGCCTAACTTGATCTTTCTGTTGCGCGTAGATAAGGAAGGAGGCACTGTGGGCTTGCTTTGCCATGGAACCAAATTTTGAAGCGATGACTTCTGTGAGTTTTCTGTGACCACCTGTGGCCCATTTTAAAGAAAATGAAAGTTCTGTTTAGTAAGAAAGCCAGTTTATAGTCGTAGGAAATGCCCTCACATATATTTTTTTGATGCTATATTTGTGATTCCAGTTAAAATATTTGTTATGGATGACTCACTGATCCATCTATGTGATTCTTACATTGATCTTTGTGTACAGGATGTTTGTGTTCCCTTATCACGGTTAGCAGAATGTATATCTGTATCTAAGAGAGAGCTTGAGGCATCACCACTGGTCTGGTATGGGTTTTCTTGATTCATTCATAAAATAACTAATATGTTTCTCTTATATATTTTTCTTTTTTTATGAAATTTAAAGTTTAAGATTCAGTGAATTTTTTACTGAGGTTTGCTATTTATACAGAAATTGAATGGTTTCACTTTAGAGGAAATGTGCAATAGAACCAACTTCCCCTTGCTATGCATTGGAACCTTTTGTTTTCATGTTGTGGTTCCTATATGCTTGTGATCTTATATTATTTTATTATCAAGTAATATACAAGTAAAAGTACATAATATTCTGATCATCCAGTTGTAAGCCTTAATGAAAATAACACAACATAATTAGTCCTTGAATCATTATAATCTGATTGACTGGCCTGCAATTATTCTTTTCTCTGCTCTTTTCCTGCGAGTAGGTGTGGCAATGCGTTTAACTTGACGCACAATCTGTTAATATACTGCAGTGTTACTGTCTTACCTACTCTTACATATTTGATTTCATGTCTTCTTTTTCTCTTTATTTTGTATCTCTAAATATTTTCAACACCAGTGCAGTTATTGCTCATGCTGGTGACGGCAACTTCCATACGATAATTCTGTTTGATCCTAACAATGATGAACATAGAAATGAAGCAGCTAGACTTAACCACTTCATGGTCCACACAGCATTGTCTATGGAAGGTACTTTTACTTATAATAAGTAGAAAGCTATGATTTGGTTTGAGAAAAATATATTCCATGATACTCATTATCATTGTAGAGTATTTGACTTACATTCAGTTGCACGTTGCCTTTTACTAGCAGCAGAAATTATGGTGTCAAAAAATTGATTAGAAATGCTGTAACAACCTGATGTGAGATTCACAGGACTTTAATGATGTTATCCTAATTAATCTTTGTTGTTATGATTGACCAGGAACTTGTACTGGAGAACACGGTGTTGGAACTGGAAAAATGAAGGTATCTATGTATTGCTTAGAAGCAAAAAAAGAGGGAGGGATTAGAATTCAAGTTTGCTGTAAATGTGGATAAAAATTTTTAATTAGGCATCGTGTAGGTCCTTTTCTAATTTGCTCAGTTTAGTGGAAATGTTGGTTACTAGAGAAATACCAGGCAGATCATTTAGTGGAAGTTCAAGACTAAGCAAAAAAGTACATCGACAGAATATCATCCTTTGCCCATGTTTATGTTAGCAATAGTGGAGGACCTGGTTATGACAAACGTGCAGTCTGATAAGAACACTTTTCACTACGTTCATATTCCCGTCTTATGATCTAGAATCCCTCCTCCCAGTAGGGGTGCATTTCAGAAATCTATCCGATGAGTTGATAGATTTAAAAGGGCTAAAAAAACCCACCTTTACTTTCTGAGGACATGAAACGGAGATGGTCTATATTCATCTGGATACTGATTTTAGCATGGCACTTCTTCCTGGGAGAGTGGAAAATTTCATTAACTGGTATGATGTTTTTATTACATGAAGACCATCTGAAGTTTCTTATTATCTGTTTACAGTACCTTGAACAAGAACATGGCATGGAGGCTCTGAGAACAATGAAGAAAATCAAGGTTGCCTTGGATCCGAACAACATTATGAATCCTGGGAAGCTTATCCCACCCCATGTTTGTATCTGAAATGTGAGTCAGTTACTCTGCCCTCATTGTCTTAGCTGCTTATGGATGCGTACTGAAGCGAACTTGATATCATTGTTTTAATTATTAACTTATGCGTGCAGCTCTTACATGTCTGAAGTGGAGGGTTTGAGTTTCACAACTGGTTTTACGAGCTTCCTCTGCCAGTATTGCGCTACCAGTTCTGCAGTGGTTCATAAAATTTTTATTATACTTACAGTACTACCTTTATCTATGCTTAATGTGGTTCAACTCCACACGGGAGGCTTCTGCCAACTTCCAACCAATGTTTGCGAGTACCTTGAGGCGGCAATATCTATTTGCTTTAAATATAATCTGTTGAAGTCCCTGTGGTCATTAGATCTATGAGAAATGCCGAAGTGGAGTTGTGTACCTATTTTGCATTTGGAAGTTATATCTCACAATAAGAATCTCTTACAAAATGATGATGAATCCAGCTGCAAAGATGATTTTAATTGATCATTTCCACATCAGGAGCAGTGGCATCCACCACTGCGTTCTGGACTCTTCTCCATGGACTGAACCACCACTAATAACGCCTAGTGCAAAACACCAACTGCAATAAGGCAAAAATGCGCGTCCCTGAACTCCAAAAAGGACAAAACCCAATCCTAAATGCAGGCAGCATTCAACTCATCCTCTGTTCTCTTTCCTCGATCAACGCAATTAAAATCTATTTGATACTCTGCCCTGTGTACACTCTCTCTTTCTCTCTCCAAAGATGGCCGCTTCCCTTCCATACGAGGTCGAGAACTGCAGAAACACCCTTCGCGTCTTCAGCGACGGCTCCATCGTCCGCTCGACCCAGCCGAGCTTCAACGTCCCCGTCCACGACGACGGAACCGTGCTGTGGAAAGACGTCGAGTTCGACCCCGCCCCCCCGGCTCTCCCTCCGCCTCTACAAGCCGGCTTCCCCGCCCGCCCCCGGCGCCGCCCCCAAATTCCCCATTTTCTACTACTTCCACGGCGGCGGCTTCTGCATCGGCTCCCGCGCCTGGCCCAACTGCCAGAACTACTGCCTCAATCTCGCGCGCGAGCTCCAAGCCGTCGTCGTCGCGCCGGACTACCGACTCGCCCCTGAAAACCGCCTCCCTGCCGCGCTCCATGACAGCTTCGAGGCGGTCGAGTGGCTCCGGGCGCAAGCCGTCGCCGAGGACCCGGACGTTTGGCTCGCCGACGTTGCGGATTTCAGCCGGGTGTTCATCTCCGGCGACTCCGCCGGCGGGACTATCGCGCACTACTTGGCCGTCCGACTGGGAGCCGGCTCGCCGGCGCTGGAGCCCGTGCGGGTACGCGGGTACGTGTATTTGGCGCCGTTCTTCGGCGGGACGGTGAGGACGAAATCGGAGGAGACGTGTCCCCAAGACGCTTTCTTTCCCCTGGACCTCAACGATAGGTATGTCTTCGCGGGAAAGGAGACGGCGCAAAATTTAAAAATAGAAACAATTGTTTTCTCGAACAAAAAAACATTTTTCCTAATTTTTTTTATCTTCAGGTTATTTTTCTAGTATCCGCAAAAACGAAACCATAAAATTTAGAAATTTTATGAGCAACATAAAAAACTAAAGAGTTAATAAAATAAGAACAGGTAAACATGAACAAGTTCTTTAATTTATTATTAAATAACATTTTATGAAAATAAATATTTTCAAATATTGTGTTAATGTCTGACTTGGTCGCGAATAATGAGAGCGGGTAAACCATTTGTCTTTTTTATTACTAAATTCAAATTTTGGAAAAATGAATTAAATGTTAGCCGAAGAGTACCAGCCAATTTGAAATACTTAAACTGATAAAAGAGTATTTTTTATTCTACAAAATCTTAAATCTTAAAGAATAAATTCTAGGCAGCTGTGTTTGTTGTGTTTGCCAAGTGAGCTAGTATTTTTCTAAAATCAATCCATCATAATATTTAATTCTTTTCTTTAAAATATAAAATTATAAATAATTTTTCCAAAAACGAATTTTTAGTGTTGAAATTCTAAATCCGCCTGAATAAACGGTCAGGGCAGCAAGTTGGCCTTGGCAAATCAACAATCTCAGCCGTCCAATTACTTCAGTTTTTTTTTTTATCCTACCAATTACTTCAGTTTGATTTTTGCTATGATATAGGTTTTGGAGGTTATCTCTGCCAGAGGGGGCGAACACAGACCATCCGATTTCGAACCCGTTCGGTCCAGCAAGCCCGAGTTTAGAACGAGTCGAACTCGACCCAATCTTAGTTGTGGTGGGGGCGCCGATTTACTGCGAGACCGTGCGGAGGAATACGCATTAAAACTGCAAGGATGGAACAAACGAGTGCGATTTGCCGAGTTCGCGGAGCAGCAGCACGGATTCTTCACCGTTGACCCGTTCTCCCCAATGTCAAACGAGTTGATGCGACTCATCAAGCGATTCATGGCCGGAAACTCCGAGTCTTGAATGTGTCCCGGCGGCACTGGGTAGCCTGTGAAAGAAATGCTCCGAGGAGCTGCTATCGAGAAGATAATAACAAGGGAATAGTTGGGAATTCAATCGCCTGTAAACCTGAATTTCAAATGATAGAATTCAAGAGCAGAAGTATCCATTTTGCAGTAAATGTGAGAATTCATCAAAGAAGATAAAGCAACATCAAAGAAGATAAAGCAACATCAAGACGGCTGAAACAGTAATTAAATCAGCACTAATAACTGGACTCACTCAAACAACTCTATAAGACAAAAGCAGGAATAGAAAAACATAAAGAAACAGTGATCAACATGTCCTGACATCGAACTACGAAATTTATCTGAAGAAACTGTTGTAACATATCCAAGTCACAAAAATAAAATTATTAAAAATTATTAAAAAAAACAGTGCCCATTTCGTACAAATCTTATAAGTCTACGTATTTCATACTTCCAGAAAATCCATACACCTTCATTGCGTTTATAAAATAGGATATGACAGAAGTCGGTATTTACAACTCCATATGAAAAATCCATACACCTGTCCAAAGCAGTGTCCAGAATACCTGATCTTTTTTTTTTTTTTTTTTTTTTTCAAAAGCATCACCAATCTCAAGAGTGTGGTCTGAGGACGAGAGCTTTTAGTTCTAGAAGGGATTTAAACTTGTATGTCGATCGCAGAAATATATTTTTTGCCGTTTTTACATTCTGTCTCTGTCCATGGATATATTTGAAGCATTTTGTACAGAGCTCCTTGATGCTGTTATATTATAAAAACACACTTTTCCCTCCCAAACATAGGACAACTGCCTTTATTTTCTGAGAAACGGTAAAAGTTTTTTCTTTTATTAGTCTCATGCAAAGAAATCATATCAGTTGCAATGCTTTGAGAATCATTATGTTACAAGGCAAGAGTCCATAAGAGAGGTAGGGGCATTCCAAAGACAAACTCATCTTGTGATACACCTTTAGCAAATCTACCTGCTACGGAATTTGGTTGATTGGGGTATTTTTAGATCAGGCTATTTGAAACTCTGAAGTCATTATAAAGATCTCATAATAGATGGTTTCAAGTTTCAAGGGGGGCTGAAGATTTTCTAGCCCAGTTTTTAGAGTCTCCTTCACCAAAATATATGTATGGGCTGTTGATTGGCAAAGGTCGATACCAGCAAGAAGTCCTCCACATTCAGCCTCATTAAAGGACTTGTATCCAAGAGGATGACAAAGAGCTGATATGATCAAACCAGTACTGTCTCTAATAACTCCTCCAAAAGCCAGCCCTTCCAGGATTACCCAATCCATCAAAATTTAGCTTGATCCATCCTGGTGAAGTGGATAACCTTTTACCAGTATCTTCAAAGGACAGTCATAGGGAAGGGAGCAATTTTATGGTGGCAGCAACCCCATAATACAGTGCTTGGGATGGAACTTTCCACGATGCTTGCCAAGGGGAGAATACTCTATTAAAGGTACAGCTGTTCCTCTCACACCATAGATGCCAAGGGACAGCAGCAAAGATTCCCATGTTTCGCCACATTTTGGGAGGGGGTAGAAGCTTGGTATGCGAACCAAGAAGTGAAACTTTATGAACAACCAAAAAGAGTGGCCCAAACTCAACAGCCCAAAAGAGAAGTGACTTCACATATTGTCAATGCCAGAAGGAATACGAAACCTTTCATGGTTGCTATTCCTACCACTCTCCTCCTACGATGTGCCATCACTTTCATTCTCCACCTCAATATCTTGGCAGTCGAGGCTTTCAAAAACAGGAATTACGCAGTCTTCATCGTGCAGATAAACACTTTCCTCTTCACTGGAGATCTTTTTCATTCCAATATCATGCAAGTCCCTGATATTTCGACATCCCAACACAATGAGATCCAACATTTTCCTTCGAACAGAATATACTTGATTAGGTTCTATCAAGCAACCTTTATGAAATGCCTCTCTAAGAAAAACTGTTTGGGTACTTCCCTTGGTTGATATGTAGAAAATACCTGGATGTTTTAGAAGCAGCTCCCGTATATTAGTCTCAATTGAAAAATCCTTCCTGAAATGAGACAATCGTTCAACTTCTACCATCTTTTCAACAGTTAAACTTAAGAACTCATGAAGAACACCCACAGCACGTTTTTCAAATCCCTCAACCCCACCACAACTATGGGGTCGGACAGACTCTAATCTCTCGTATGGCTTGAAGTAGCGAAGCCTTTGCCAGTTTTTGAGTTTTTCACGATATCCTTTCTCAATCTTAAAACTCGTTGGGAAATTAATTGGGAAAGCATATTTTGTTTCATACTCACTCAACCATTTCTCTGTGTACTCTTTTTCTCTCCACTTTTCAACCTCTGCTACTGCTAAACTTTCATCTCCAGAAACCAGACCTACTATATCAGAGTTTTCTATCCTGAAATCTTCTGAATATTTTGGTAGGATTGAGTGTCTAAAATCGTCTGGCAGACCCAACTCTTTTCTAACTAGCCACAGTGAGTGGATGTGAAGGGTACCACTTGTTGAAATCATAAGGAGCTTCTTCACACGCTGAACAGCTAATAATTCAGTTTCTTCAATAACTTTAGCCTCCTCCTTCATCAAGTCAACCATCTTCTTAGTCAATTTACAACAAAGATTTCTTTTCAGTGGATGTGTATATATCTCAAAAATATGGGGATACTTTCGAAGAAATGCGCCGAGACCTACATTCATTCCCACAGCGGCCTTCCACTTTGACATGAGTTGAACAGATACATAATGGCCCCTCCAATTGGACATTAGTTCATGCAATTTAAAAACAATATTTAACCTCTTATAGTTTCTCATCAATCTATCCAGCCTTAGATCCCTCGTTCTATCTTCTAAACGAGTTTGAGCAGTAACAACAGATTTTCTCCATCTCCTTGAAATATTAGACATAAAGGGACCAAAACAAATGAGTCCATGTGGATTGGGAAAATGGATACCCCTAAACATTTGGAAATGGCTCATCTCGATGTAATCAAGGAACACAGGCTTAGGTGGTATTTTAAGAAGCCACTAGACACACTATGTAACTTGTGAATTCACCAAAGTATGCTTAAAGAAATAGTCTTCCTTCCCTTCACTGTGTCCATTCATACATTGAGTAAGAAATGTTAACAGATTATTTCACGTGAAATATTCATCAGCAGCTTCCAGGACAGGATATCTGCCTTACAGTCTCTTCTCTGATGTTCAACATCCTTAAATTCATCACTCATATTATTCTGAAATAAAAAAACAAAATCTAGTAAGAAACTTTTTGTTCATATTCCTCACAAAACTTACACAAACATTAGACTCCCTAATAAACGTAAAAAAAAGAACCAAATAACAGTTTACAGATAAAAGACTAGAACCTACAACAAGTGCATCACCGAGGATGGTTTCAATCCCTTCGCTGAGTAAACATAAACTATTTCAATCAAAAGCAGTTGACCTCGATGGGAAGGCAGTACGTGCATTAAATGAAAATCGATATTCAAATGGCAAAAAAATCAGGATTTCATCGCACTCGTTACTACTAAAGTAACGAAGAAAAATGCAACAAAGTCCAAAAAACATCCTCGTAATCAACTGTAACCCATGTTCAATAAGGTTAAAATACGGTATTTCATCACGCTCATTGTAAAACTTGTAGAGAGTACGAGGTGACAATTCACCCAACACGATCATTCGGGGTGAACAAGAATTGGGGATCGGATGCCGGCCAAATTCCCGCCAATGGACGTTTTTTTGGCTTTCGCGCACTTCGGCTTTGATGCCTCCGTTTGCAGGCTCGGCTATGACAACTATTGCAGTAATCGCTATAGGACCTTCTCGGCAAAGACCAATTCCCGGCTAGTCATTATATCCGTTAAAAATTATATGCTTAAGCAAGCTCTTTAAAGTGAAAGCGGGAAGAGAGAAAAAAAGTCCTAAACCCTAAACCCTAAAAGAGAATGAAAAGAAAAATCTTATCATATACCTTCAATCCCGTAAAGAAGACCAGAAGAATATACAGACCGCAGATAAGATGAATTCGCCGAACCTAACTCGGGAAACAGAGTTTCGAGCAGCCGCGTAATCCCCTGAGTCCGCATTCTATTAGTGTTACTCCATTATTCAAAATTACATAACGGCCTAGCCTATAGTGATCGCTTAGATTTGGCAAACAATAATATCCTAAGTTTCTAACCTTGTTTGTTAGAGGACCAGGAAAAACCAAGGGATTACGATATTGTACAAGGTTATGATCTGATAACTAAAAAGTGCAAGGTTGTAATCTAATATAGTCCATACTTAAATCGAACATTAGGAATATGTTTTCGGATTAATATTGCGTATATCACAAACTTACAACAATGTTATTGTTGCAATAGTTTAGTGTAATATTATTTTATTGCAACTACCTTGTGAACGGCAGGGAATAGAGAGTGATTGTTTAAACGTGGTTAGATTATGAAGTCATTGACCCAGCCTTGGAGACAAGGAGTATCACAAATTGCACTTGGAAGCATATCTTAAGATTGGCGAATTCTGATGAAGACTCTCTCGCAAGAGAGGGGGTTTCCGTAAGCCGTCTACAACTAAAGGATACCCTTAACCAATTTATGTAAGGAAAGTAGTATTGTATTACTCCGACATGTAATGGAATCAACCTCTTCAAAAAGAAAAAAGAAAAAAAAAACTACCTTATGAACCTATTTAGTCCTATGTTACAAAGCATAGCACTTAAAAGCAGACATGATAATTTATTCACATCCTATTAAAATGTTAAATTTAGCGCATAAATTAAAAAACGTTCAATACTTTTACTTAATTATTCTCACCCCATCCCACAGCTTATATTGACTTAAATTATTTATTAACCACGATGGTCCCTCTCTCCATTGTTAAAAAAAGAATATATTGCATTCTACAATCGCCCCACTATGGAAGCATGTTAGTGCCGACTCCACTATTGACCCTTTTAGGCTATTTGTTGGATAATTTATTTTACGTTACTTTTTTATTTCTAATCTGACTTGTATTCATTATGTAAAAGATTAAATATAAAAATAAAATTCCACTCTGAATAACAAATAAAGACTCATGGTGCGCTCAGTTATTCATAATCCGAATAGAGTAGGAGAGACTCGTTCCCGCTTTAAATTTGATGTAAACGTGTTGTACTTGTAATTTGCTTGTACACCCATCGCCGCCAAGAAAGCTATTCTTGTCTCTGTCTTCAAATAGAACCCAACGCTGCCATCAGCTAAAGACTACATTTATTTAATTTTCACGTGGTCTATTTTATATATTTACTATTTCAACGTTGAGAGCAAATTCATTAATGAAACTCTTTTTTCAAAAAAAATAAATTATACCTAATATCACTCTTTAAATACTTTTTTTATCAAATTCATCTAAAACTCACATTACAAAGATACATAACTTCATTAATTTCTAGTTAAGTAAAATCTAAGCACCAAAACTAACACTATTAAATCTGACCCGGACCTAGAGAAATGATCGAGTCAATTATACAAGACTCGGGAGTCCTTTCTCGCTTTGATAATTAACCTTTTTATTAACAGATAACAAAACTTATATACATGATGTCCTAAACCCATCTTAGACGCGACCATGTACTGTTTCCATCTTTATTTAAGTATTAAATGTAAGAATAATACTATACCCAGATTTTTAATCTATATTTATTTCTAGCGTGCGCATGCTGCATCATAACTGAAAAAATCTTGCTCTATAAAGAATAAAGCAGATATTTCTCTCTCCTCCCTGTTAAAAGCGTTATTGTCTTCTGAACAAAAAGAATTCCCTGCTGCCTTTCCAGAAAGGCATTCAACAGGCCCTATACCGTGTACTATGGAAGTGGAACCGCTATTCTTTCTCTCTCTCTCTCTCTCTCTCTCTCTCTTAGTCTCTTTCTTCCTCCATTCTGCACTTCCTTCTTTTGCTTCCCTTTTCTGTTCGGGAGCCGGAAATGGCCCCTGGTCGCCCCCGGAAACTGTCCCCTATCTGGGACATCCGTCTTCTTCTCTGCTCCTTCGTCTTCGCCGCTTTCCTCTGTCTCGCCGGTTACTATACCCTGCACCGCTATAATCACCATCGCAAACCTCTCATTTTCTCCGATCTCCATCGCCTCTTCCTCGACCTCTCAGACGCCTCCGTCATCTCCGCCACCCTCCGATCCCTCACCGGAGGACCCCACCTCGCCGGAACCCAACAGGGCAGGCGGACCGCGGAGTTCGTCCTCGCTCGATTCCGGGACTTCGGCCTGGACGCACACGTAGCGCAGTACAGGGCCCTTCTCTCTTACCCAGTTCGCGTCTCCGTTTCGGCGCGGTTCCGAAACGGCTCAGTGAGGGCCTTCCCCCGCGGCGGCGAAGCTCGCTCCAGGTCGCCGGTGGTGGTGCCGTACCACGCATTCTCGCCGTCCGGTGCGGCGCACGCGCCCGCCGTGTTTGTGAACCAGGGGAGGGAGGAGGACTACCTCGCGCTGAGAGCGCTGGGGGTGAACGTCAGTGGGTGCGTCGCCGTCGTCCGGCGCGGCGGCGGACCCCGCGGCGCAGTGGTGGAGCGGGCGGCCGTGGAAGGGGCGGCGGCGGTGCTAATGTACACGGAGGGGGAGGCGTTTCGCGACGGGGTGGAGAGGGGGACGGTGATGATGGGATTGGGGGACCCACTCACTCCCGGATGGGCCCACGTCAAAGGCGGACAGGCGTTGGATGCCGACGATCCCGTGGTCCGGGCGAGATTTCCGGCGATTCCGTCGATGCCTGTTTCGGCGGAGGTCGCCGCCGGGATACTGGATTCGCTGGGCGGGCCCCAGTTTCCTAATGATTGGAGGGACGCCAGTTCGCGAAATATAAGGAGGCGGGTCGGTCCGGGACCCACCTTGGTCAACTTCACTTACCAGGTACCAAGTCCTTGTCTTAATGCGGTCAAGCTAAGCTGAGGCTAAAATCAGCAGAAAAGAGGAACGGAAAAAAAAAAATTCAGATTCCGCTTCTCAATTCGAATTTGAATTCATGAATTCTTGCTATCTGCATCTGGGAAAAACTTCCCATTTCGAAGTTGGATTTACGAATTTTAGCCAACTGCAAATAGGAACGATTCTCCATTTTCGAATCCGGATTGATGAATTTTTTCTCGCTAACTACATTCGGGAAGAATCTGCAATGATATTTGAGGCGCGTTCACGTCTGTCGTAAATTTCTGAATGCTAAGGAAATTTTATGTGAGGAGTTACTGTTGTTTATCATTTTCCTTTTTGTTTCTATGGAAGGAAGATAGAAAAATTGCAGACATCCTGAACGTGTTAGCAGTCATTAAGGGGAGAGAAGAGCCTGACAGATTTGTAATACTCGGTAACCATCGCGATGCATGGACGTATGGTGCGGTGGATCCAAATAGTGGGACAGCCGTTCTGCTTGACATTGCTCGCCGGTTTGGCCTTTTGCTACGGAAAGGTTGGGCGCCACGGAGGACCATTATTCTTTGCAGCTGGGATGCTGAAGAGTTCGGCATGGTAAGTAGTGCACTCTTGCTTCCTAGCCATGGCAAAGGCGTAGTTTGTGATGGGGCTAATGCCTCTACTCTTGATCTTTTTTGTTGCATGGCGAGGAAACATAGCCTCGAGAAGCTGTCTTCTGGTTTCCCGCTGTAGAGATTTGAACTTCATTATTTTTTTTCTTTCAAAAGGTGAGGTTCATGGTTTTTTATTTTTTAAAAATAAATAACATGAAAGAAGGGCGAGGAACTCAAGCCTTTGGAGAAGGAGGAATAAAATCCCAAATAAAACAGAGTCATGTTCATAGGCAGCTAATACTGAAGCTTAGTCCCTTGCTAAAGAGATGTTTCTTTGCAATCTCTTTGCAAGGACCCCCCCCCCTCCCTGAAGTTATGATATCACGTTCTTTTCTCAAAAGGAGACCTCCTAGACCCTTCTTTATCTGAGGCCTTTGATCTTCATAATTGAGCTTTTTGGTTTTTGTTGGGATTACAATGTTTTGGAGCATATGAAGATGGACTGGTTACTAAAATAAGCAACTAGAGTTTGTCAACTTGATTGATAAGTCTTTTTCATTTGTTCTGTGCCTTTTTCAGATTGGATCAACTGAGTGGGTTGAGGAGAATCTAGAGAATATAAGATCCAAGGCCATAGCATACCTGAATGTTGATTGTGCAGTGCAAGGGCCTGGTCTCTTTGTACGCTCATCTCCACAACTGGATGACCTTCTTATAGAAGTTGTTAAAAAGGTAAAGAAAATGCATTTTTTAAGTAAAGAAGGAATGAATCATTCTGTACGTTGGATTGGATTAAGAGATTAGCATGTTTTTGGTTGATAAGTATTTATTATTGTATGTTAGGGTACCACAATATTTCAATTTTGTTTCACATGTCAGTTGTACTCTTCTTTTTGAAGTTATTAAGAAGTTGATTAAATGATTTCTTAAAGTAAAAGAACAAATACATCACCCTGTATGTGTATTGGATTAGGAGATTAGCATGTTTCCAGTTGACAACGGAAAATTCCTGTTTATTAAAATGAGGTAATTCTTTTAAAATTGATCTCCCATGTCAATGCCTACTTTATCACTCTCTGCTTGAAAATTCAAGAGACAAAACTGCTAACGATAAAATATTTTAGAAAGTGACTGTCTAAAGAAAGAAAAGAAAAGAAAAGAAAAGAAGATTGAACCCTTTGGATGGTATCTGCTATTAATATGTTGTTGACTGGTAATTGTTCATGTTGGTGTTCAGGTCAAAGATCCAGAAGTCAATAGCATGACAATTTATCAGACATGGACTCTTGCAAATAATGGCACCAATGTAAGTGTCTAGTATTTGTGAGTTTTGGCTGTTCAAAGCTCTATGTATATTCAATTTGTCAAATGTTGACCCTGTTTCTCTGTCCCCTTTGGAAAACTTGGTTCATGATATAGCCACAGCTGAAACAAAAGGGAATTTTACGCATTTAGATATGGTATTCTCTCACCTCTTTTAAGTGCGTGTTTGACATTATTCCTTCTTTATCTGCAGATTGAAAGGCTTAGTGACGTGGATTCTGACTTTGCCGCTTTTGTTCAACATGCTGGGGTTCCTTCTGTTGATATATATTATGGAAAAGGTCTGAACCCTGAATGCAAATTTAATTGTATCTCAACTTGAAAACTGATAATATTGGAGCTCAAATTTTTTTGAAACCGAAGTTGTGAGTGAGTTTCCTTTTTCAGATTTTCCAGTCTACCACACAGCATTTGATTCCTTTGAATGGATGAAGAAATTTGGAGATCCATTGTTTCACCGTCATGTGGCTGGTAAAGCTTTTATATTTCATGTACTCAACTCTTACCTTTTGTCAGCCAAATGGAGTAGTAAATAATGAGGCTGGTTTGCTACGTAAATATATTTGAAGGTATAATCATGGTTTTAAGTTACATTTATAAAATGAGTAATGCTAGACGCACCTGGCGGATGCACCTATCCAACGTACATATTAATCTAAGCCTTTAAAATATTTTTTTATTATAAAATCCTATTTTCTAGAGGATAAACCCTAGGCATCAATGGTTTAGATTAATAAGTGTGTGGGATAGGTGCGTGGGCTAATTGCAACTAGCATTATTCTTATAAAATTATAGTGTTAGCTGGTGTCATATTAAATCTTATACTTAGCTTTACTAAGACTGTGTTTTATGTACTATATGTACTTTATGTAACACCTTCTCAAATTAATAAAAGCTTTCATCATCTTCAAATAAAATATTGAATCTGATACTGAATGTCATTGTTTCCTGTTCTACAGTTAACCTTTATTATGTTCTGCTTTTATGGTAATTTTAATTTTTTGCTACCTCAGTTGCAGAAATTTGGGGACTTCTAACGCTTCACTTGGCAGACAGTTCAATTTTACCTTTCAATTATCTCTCCTATGCTACTGCTCAGTTACAGGTAACAAGACACCAGTAAGTCATCCTCTTTGAACCTGCAATTTGAACGCATATGTTTCCAATTTTATATGGGTGCATACCGTCAATGCATCAGCCCAAAAATCTCGTCAATTTGGCGGTCATGTTAAACATGAATTATTGTGTCTTTCTGTGTTAGTTCATTCATTTTAATTACATTAATAACCTGTCCGTGGAATACCATGTGCTTGAGATGTTTTAGAACTGGAAGTTTAATGGAGGATCAACGAATCTGGTGTCCATTTCTCTTACATTCATGATTGAAGTTAGATGCATCCATCTGGTAATTCGGAGCAGGAAGTTAGAATAATACACTGTCTTTGTTATAGGAACATACAAAGAAGCTCAGTTCTATAGTGGACCAAGGAATTTCTTTACAACCCATAAATACAGCTATTAAGGAACTGATTGTAGCAGAATATGAAGCAAAAAAGAAGGCTGTGGTGAGTTATAAACCATTAGCCTGTTTCTTGCATGAATTTTTTCTTTTTTGTGTTAGCCTTTTGATTCAGAATCTTATGTAGGGCCTAGGAGAGAAAAAGGCATTGGAGGATTTCTCTGAGCTAAGAATTCGGATGCTTAATGACCAGATGATACTCTCTGAAAGAGGCTTTTTGGAAGAAGAGGGCATTAAAGGAAGAAAGTGGTTCAAGCACTTGGTGAGATTTGAAAACATTGAACTACACTGAAACCATTAAATTGACTGGATTATGAGAGTAGCTGAAGTCTTCATTTGGCCTTAGTACATATTGGTGAAGCTAGTAAGAGTCTAGAAGTTCTTTATTTTCCCGAAATAAGGAACAGTATCATCAACCTTTTATTTACTATATCTAATTGTCTGATGATGGGCAGATTTACGGACCTGCTGGTGACTACAACAATAAGCTTTCTTTCTTCCCTGGAATAGCTGATGCCATATCTCAGGCTACGAAGATGTCAAAAGAAGAAGGCCTAGCAGCTATTGAACAGGAGATTTGGAAGGTTGCCAGAGCCATTCAGAGAGCAGCCATTTCCCTCAGGGGAGATATCACTTGAAACAGAAGCGTGCATGTGAAAACTGTGGTGTGTAAATAAATTTTGCTTTTGATTAATTATTCATTGTTTGCAGTTCAGAAAATTAAAGCACGTTAGTAATGTATACATGATAGAAATGATTTAATGAAGGAAATAAAGCGAAAATCCGTACCTTGAGTGGTCAAAGAGGAAAATATGTTACCTAAGACATGTACAAAGAGAAAATCTTTACCAAAAACATATCCGAAACATTCACAAAAAAATGTATAAGTGGACAAGTGCATAGTCTTTACAAATGGGAAAGCTGGTTTTAACCACATAATAAGGAAAAAATAATGCAATATCCACTTTATTGTGAATGCACTTTGTGCACTCTCTCCTCACTGTGGTTGTGGGACATTAAAATATTTTTGGTGTGGGTCTCACTGATAGTACACGAAGTGTATGAATAGTGAAGTGTGACACTAAAGCACATATAACCATTTTCTAAGGAAAACTTTAATGCATATTATCCTACTTATTCTCATGCATTTTTTAACGTGGAGTATGGGGCTTACCATGCCTAAGTACGTCTAATACAATTAATTATGTCACACATTTATCAACATGTCGCATCAACGTTAATAATAAAAGAAGTTAGTCAATAATGAAAGACCACAAATACGCAGGAAGCAAACTTTTTTAGGATGTCATATCTTCCATGAAAAATACAAACTTGACTGAAAAAACCTTAATATTTGACTCCCCCTCCAAAAGAAAAAAAAAAATACCTTCTAAAAGTAGAAGATCAAAATTGCCAACGCTGCACTCTTCAAGAAGCACTATTTTGCAGTGGAGAAGGCCAACATTGCTTTCTTAAAAACCAGTGTTAATTTGTTGATTTTTTTACTTTCGCAAATGACAAATAGAAGCGGAAGCTAAGGTAAACGATGGAAGGGTAGTTCCGTAATTTCATTATCGCTCTTCCCGCCCTTTCTTTTTCGTCTTGCAATTTCAAATACAGGAGTAGGCAGAACGAATTGGGAATTCCAGTTTTCCGCGGCTTCGAAACCTGAATTTCTGCTATGGAAGAGGCCGTTTCCACCTTCTGCAAGAACCTTGGCTCCTTTTGCAAACAGCTCCAATCGAGCTGCAATGGCCTAAAAGAAGCCGTTCTCCGTCAACCTATTCCCCTCGGTAAGTATTCCTGTATAGCTTTCTATTTATCAGGAAATCGGCGATAAACGGGAATTTTCCAGGAGCTGAAGTTTTTGTTTGATATTTTAATGTGATCAGATTCAGCGTCTTCGACTTTCACACAGTGCCTCGATCGCCGTATAACGGCTGCAAGTGCGGATCTTAACTTTCTGGAGTCGATGGCTTTTGGAACCATCTCATTTGAAGAGCTTTTAGGTCACTGCAACGAGCTGTATAAGAAGAACCTGAGTGAAGTTTCGGAGCTTGAAAATCATCTCAGGCCATTCGGATATGAACCTGGTGAAGAAACGTTTCGGCTACGTTTGCTTGTGTTTTTAAATTTCTTTATCGGATTGAATATTGACGGAGACGTGTCTCTATATAGAGCTTGTGACGGATAATGACAGCGATATCATGAATCTAGAGACGCCTGCCGCTACAAACTCAAAGTTTCAAAATCATGACGATGGCTTGGATCACCTCTCTTATGCTTCCGTCCTGAGTTCTGCCAAAAGAAGGCTCGACGACGAATTGCTGTATCTTGATTCCTAGCTTCCATTAAACTATTTTTTGAATTCCATTGTTGGTTTTTCATCCCTCCTTGCTTTTATTAAATTACCTCATCTGCTGCTAAAGATTAGAGATATATCTAATGTTTTGTGTCTACGTGATACGTTGTCTCTAGCTGGATAATTAAGTTGATCTTCTAATTTGATTTGATTTGCAAAAGTCATGAACGAACTCCTCACTTAGTGACTGGATCCTGTTCTGTTCGAGTCAAATATTCCAACGAATCTTTTCTGCCAACTATTGTGATGCAGACTAATACTTCATGGTGTGGAAACAAAACCTTAGTAGTTTACATCACAATAGCTATCTCACCACTACTCTAACAGATCCACAATAGACACGCCAAAAAGGAGGGAGTAGTTCTTTATGTCAGTCAAATTTATAAACAAGCTTTTTTTAGACATGTTTGGTGATAGACCTAACAGGTTCTCTCTGTTAACTTTGAAATAGTCTTTTGAATTCCATGGAAATTCTTGCATGGCCATGAAGCATAATGCTCTATAGATCTCTCTCTTTTGTGAAAACTTGACAGTCTTCAGACTGGAAGACTCCATGAATTTGCAGAAACTTGGCCTTTCGGATGCCTGTCTTGCAACTTTAGCCTCTGAAGGTCTGTCCGACAATCCTCTTTACTTTTGCATTTTTACAGAATTTCAATGTCCAACTATCCTCTGTTCTTTCTAAGTGTTGAGTATCACGCACTATCATACCTGGTCAGTGGATATCATATATACATCAGATTGTCTTTATGACGCCATTATTCAATTCCAGTTGATTTTACATTTCTCATTTTCACCCAACTTTTTCACTATAACTATTAAACTCCATATTTGTAAATCTCGCTGGCCAAGAATAGTATCTGATTCGTCATAAAAGGCCATAAAGTAGTTTTTTCCATTTTGGTAGATAATGGTGAATTTGGAAGCCCTGAAATATCTTTTCTGCAGCCGGCAAGGCAAGTTATTCAGACTCATTATTTCGTTTCACCTTTTATGCTTCTATCCACTTGTTAAATTTCATGCGCACTAAATAATTATTCTGTTCTATCTTCAGTTGTGAGGCAGACCAAAGTCAGAAGGAATTCCTAAATCGTGCTGCTGAGGCAGTGCCGTCAACGGCAGATATCAAAGAGCCGCTCCTTAGGGAATCTATAGGTAAAGCCTCCAACTGCTTCGACCAACAGAAGTGCTAATGGAAATTTGCCCACAAAGAATATACAAAAAATTTTAAAAAATAAGAAATCATTATGTTGTAATTGAAGTACTCTTACAATTTTTAATATGGTATTGCAGAGATATCCAAGGACGAGTATGATAAACTCCCGTTCCACTTGAGGATTTTAGCTTCGTGGGAGGTATGGAACTTCTGGTAAATTCAAGCAAATGAATTATGGACAACCCTCTCCTAATTGAGCCTTGAACTTGATCCTTGCCGGGTTTTTTTTTTCCTTTTAAATCACTTCAATTGTGTAGTCTAGTTATTCAAACATTAAATGAGGCATCTTGATTCTTGAGTACATTATTCTCCCAAAAATGCAAAGCATGCTATACGTATTCGGTTCCATTCCAGTTCAAGAACTGGTTCACATTTTCCACCTAGGTAGCCTAGTTGAATTAGTCTCAGCAAGCTACAGAGTATTGGTTTCTAAGCATTCTTTCTCATGTTAGGAAGATTGAGGTCTTATTATACGACTGGAAATCTAACCTCTGGCTGTCGAAATTAATGTACTATACTGCTTTCATCAATGGAGTAAAATGATGGTTGACTCCCTTCTGTTTGGTAAACTTAAAAATTGTTAGACGATCTCCGTGGTCATTCCATCTGGTCTCCAATTTGACAACCCCACTCTGATGTCTTTGACCTGCATTCTCCTCGTAGGATTTGACGGAGATTGTTGGAAAGATAAATGTTGCCCTGCACAAGCTAGATAAACCAAAAGACGGATGCTTGCTTAACCAAGAGGAGATAACTTCCATGGAATTGGGTATGTTCAAGAATAATTCTTTATTTTCTTTCACCTCCTATTTGGTCAAATTGGAATAAATATAAAAATAGTGAATGTGAGAGAAGAACAAAATGCTAGACTGAGAAAGGAGTTTGTTAGAAACATTTCCATGCGACAGTGGATCACCACCAATTTAGTTTTTGAGAAGAAAATTAAATTAAATTGGACGTAGAATCAATAAAAATTTTAGTCTTGAAACTCAATGGTTCCATGCAATCTCCACTTACCATTGCTAGAACTTCAAGAGTGCTCCAGCCTAGTAGGCGTGTGCACCCGATTAGGTTAGGGTAGAAAATATATACCACCTAAATAGGGTAGGAAAACTCCCATCCGATTTTAGGTTAAACAGGGTCACCCCGAACCCTCGCCAGGGATTTATAGCCTTACAGGCAAGGTTGGTGTAGGGTGACTTCGGACGCACCAGTAGTCAGAATGTGTAGAGATGGTCAGTTTCCATTCTGTTCAAATCTTACACGGACATCAGATTTCTGTTAAACCGCCAACCACATCGGTCCATACCCAAGCCGAAGCATCAGCCTTCTAACATGATATCAATCGAGCTGGTAAGTATCTATATGGCATATTATCCGACTCATCGCGTCCATCATTACTGGCGACTGACTTTCTTTGCACAAATGCAGGTCCCAAGGGGAAATCTTGCGTGCTACTGCTACTGAGACTGAATCGGCTTCTCGTGGAGTGTATTGATGGATCAATTGCTTATCGGGTTGTGAACAATCAGCCATGAACACGATCGCTATTCTGTGCGAACGAATCTCAACTTATAGAAATTGGTTGTGATGTAATTTTACAGATTCACTATACTGAAACCAGCAATAATATGCATGTCACTGGTTGCACTCATCATTTTTAAGTTTAATACAATATATCAACTGCTAAAGAAATAAATTGGTAGAACCTACGAAATCGTAGACGTTGTTTAATAAGAAATCTGTGATTGTTATATCATTTGGCTTCGATATAACTTCATATGCTACGTCATCAAGTCGAAGGATCTTTGTTTAAAAAAGATTAATTTTCACATGCTGCAGAAAGGTAAAACTGAGACCTTAGAATATTTTTAAATGTTACAGTTGCTGCCATTAAGAAAGAATCTACTTTTCCGGACATTGATGAAGCAATGGAGCCAATTCAAAGGCTTCAACATAGCAAAATGGGAGTATGTCAATGACATATAATAAGGACATTGTGATGGCAATCATAAAGCTGCAGCGCTAAAAGAAAAGTATTACATAATTAATTTCCTAAACAACTTTAACAGCTAGTGATGGCCAACCATTATACAACCCCCATCCCCTGAGCATGAAGCTAGAATAAACAAAAGGGTAACTGGAAAACAAAAAAGAAAAGAAAATGTCAAAGGACACCGACTATCTATACCCTGTATACATCCCCTTGTTCAAAATCTTCTTATGTACTAAATTACATTGAGATTGAAGTAGAAGCAAGTGAGACACTTCTCACCAAAAGGGGCAGCTCTTGTTGACATGAACAGAATAGAAAGCTCGAGATGGGGGTTGATAAAAAACGACACAAGCACACTCACTTGGATAAATGTCCTCTCCCCACCCAATCACTTAAAAAAGAAGACAATAGCAACAAAATCAACAACCAAACCCGACAAATCCTCTTCCTCTGCAGTGCTTTGTATTTGCCTTCCGTTACGCCTTTCATTCTTTCACAAATCACACCACTGGAACAGGTGGGCAAATCAAAGGCCATAGAGGGGTTCAGCCAAAATGCTGTTGCATAAGTTCTTTGACAGTTGCTAATTGTAGATTTTCACAGGCTTCTCAAATGTGTGACGGTTCTGCAAAAGAAGAATGCAGAGATATGATGATCCTCTTCTAAAATTACAAAAGCTATCAGGTGGTACCGAGGACTTCGTAAAAGCCCATAATTCAAGAAGGGGAATATGTAACAGGCTTGATCTTTCACCTTTAAAATTCAGCTTTTACGACGACTAAAAAAGGAGATCAATAAACCAACATGGAGCATCCAATATAAGGAAAAATATGAGAGGTATATAATCTTAACTAAGAACAAAAATCAATCTAGATACCAAATGGTGTAAACTGACATGACAGATCACAATATGAAGGATTTGACAAAAGGGCTTCACTTGACAGGCAACCCATTATACAAGTCTACGTGTGTGTAGAAATCACCACCAACCTGATTGGGCGGATATGCTCGTTTTGGAGCACTGTCAGAATGCTCCAAACCAAGGTACTGCTCCCAAGCCCCATAAACATCCCTTCTCTGCATGCAAGATAAAAGATTATAATGACTACCACATGTCCATTGTACTCAGAAATGAATATTGACTTACAATCAAAAACCAAGCAACCTTACCTGGAAACGACTAGAGACTACATCAGAGTCTTGAAGGTATTCAGGGCGACCCAGTGATAGAAAAGCAAATTTCCACTGTCCATAACGTCAATAGAAACCATTCAAAAGATAAAAAAAATTGCACATTCGAAATACACTCTTTGAGAAATGAAGTTCTGTTACTAGAAAAAATGGCATCAGACTCACTCTCCAACAAAAGAACCAGCTGCCCTACATAAAGAGTCCAAAAAATACAAAAGAGACTTCCACAACATACCTTAGCGAACTCCTCATCAGGAACTTGCAATTTCTTCTGAATTCGCACTTTAACTTCAGCTAGAGTTTCACCCTCATGAATGATCAAGAAGAAAGGTTCCCCAAAATTCTGAACCTGCTGTTGAAATTAAAAGAGGATTTCTATTAATAAAAGTTTCACCTTATCAAAAAATAAATAAAAACAAAAGATGATTCCAGTAAACTTTGCACAAACAAGGAGTTAATACATAATTAAAACCAATGAATATTTCATTACCATTTGATTTTGAGATGCATCTTTTGTAAAATGGTACACATGAATCAGACGATCATGAGGACCGAGATTTTTCTCTTCTTCTGGAATCTGTAGCACAATAGCACACACTCAAATCACGTTAGCCCAGTAGTAAGCTTGTATGATAACAACAGAGATATACAGGAGGAAATCTTACCTCCTCTGCACGAAGTGTCCAATACTGATCATTGATGTTTTCAATCTTCTCATTAGGAGGGAATATCTGTAAACAAACATACACCATCCTTGAGGATCACATATAGACTGCTTAAGGAAAACCAGTTCATCTAAAACCACATAATTGGTATCCACTTGTAAAAAATTATAAGCAGATTTCCGCATATTTTTACTTTGTTATTCCCTTCTGTTAATGATTGAAATTGGCACACCTGATTACAACGCCACTAATGGCAATGCAATAATCAGTGTCACATGCTTCATAATTGCATTAATAAGTGACAGAAGCCCCTAGTAATAGACAAAAATACTAATAGACTTTGTTCAATATATAACCCACACATAACTGAAACTCTATTGCAAACAATATCCATCATGAACCTGTAAAGATAAAAAAGCAAACCTTGTAAATTTTATGATAGAAGACCTCCAGCAATCGAAGCTCTGCATTAGGATGAGACAACTCAACCTGTGAAAGAGAAAACAGACACGATCAAGAGGAGTAGAGCAAAAAATACAAGTTGTCTCACTTTTTCTTCTTGATGCATTAAGTGTCAACGATATAGTTATTAGACCCAGGCACCCACGGCTCAAGTTAACTGCTTGCCCCACTCTCATCTACACACACACACACACACACACACACACACGCACCAAAAAAAAAAAAGAATAAAATAATGACAGAAGTGTAAAAAAGGGTTTTTTTTTCTTTCATTGAAGGAGGGAAGGGATAAAATAAGGTTAATGTACTTGACTCTAGGAAGCAAGAGGCAATTATACACCAAAGAGAAGTACTTTTTTATTTGAACAAATATGGAAAAGAAGAAAGGATTTGCAAATACAAGATTGTGAAGAGTGAACCAGAGTATAGCCAGAGTATAGCCATATTACCTTAGTTTTCAAGTCATTAATCACATCCCCGACAGTGCTCTGCTTGGGCAATCTTATGCTGTGAATTACCACCTGCAACCAACAATGCCAATGATCTAGATAACCGAAAAAGACAAAAAGAAAAGATAAATACAAAAAGAAATATGTAAACTGACTTCGTCCTTCGTGGCATGATGGAAAGCAACTTTGAGAGTTTTCAACCCTTGCAATTCTGGCAAAGGAATGTCCAATACTTCATAATACAAGATATCTGAAGTCTGCTTCACAAATTAGTCTTGTTAGAATGCCTAAACAAGCAGAAAATAAACTAGAAAAACAGTAAGCTAGGCAAAAATATCCTGCAATGTTAAACCTGATTGTAGTGGACCAGCATGTCCGATAGATGCTCGACACCCCGGTACTTGATAGGTTGAGGTTTAGGTTGTTGGGAGTAACAATTATGAGATGTTAATCTAATCTTGGTTGGATCATCCACACCAAGTTGACGAGCAACTCTCTCGACAACATCGTCATAAATAAAAAGCTTTGACCTGGAAGGTAAATAAGAAGTACAAAGATGTCAATCAAGGAAAATGTAACTGACAACATAATAAATGACCATCAATAGAAAAAATATAAGATACCGAAAAGAATATCTAATTTCCAAATACATACAGCTCCAGACAAAAATCATCTTCCTTGGGTTTGTCCAGAGATCGGAAATGAACAACCTATAATAGCCATTAACAATAGAACTGTATCGTTAGTACAGAAATAAAAGAAAGTTTCTGTTCCAGAAAGAACTAAAGCTATCCACGTCAAACACTACCAAATGTCAACTTCTTTCCTCAAAATGTAATAAGAGTTTCACTTTCTTCTTTGAGTTAAACTTAGTTATTTGATACCAAAAAAAGGACTACTACTAGAGGACCTCAAATAAAGGACAGAGTGATAATAATGATAAAACTGCAATCATGAGGTCCCCATCTGGTGAAACATAAAATGGATAGAAAATATTATGTTTCTGGTTCATAGTGAGAAAGTTCACTTTCTTTCTCATATTCATTTTGTCATCTTAGTTAGTGGCTCAAAGATCACTACAAGCAGTTATATAGTCATTTTTTTATTTTCTTTTCATGCTGATTTAAATAACAGACAACAGGATCAAGGAAAATAATGACATTGCAATGGGTTGACGCTTTATATTAGGGAGCAGAAGGAGGACCAATATGGTCAAAGTGGGTGGTTACAGGTGAAGACAAGGCATGCATAGTATGAGGACGTAATGGGGCTCTGAGGAAGTGCCATGTAGTGGTCTTTTTTTAATCGGTGAAAGTGATCTTTTATTGCTTTCCAAAAGTCAAAATAATGATTTACAAAACTGGTTTACAAAGCTTCCATAGCTGGATAAACAAAAGCTGGATAAGGACAAAATACAGCACATAGCTGTCTTTAAGTAACACAGAAATAAAACAAGAGAAGTAAATAGAGGGAGATCATTGGAAGCTATTTTGTATTTGCTATTGTAGGAGGAATTGTGCTGTGGGGGACTTCTTTGGCAACAGAGGAGAAAAGGCTTTGATATGTGCTCTTTGCTTATCTGAAGCAGTAAATAGAGGTCTCCATTGTTGGAAATCTCGAACTTTTACTCAACAGACATAGAAGGAAAACTTCCCACTTGCCATGTGTGATCAAATGTGGACTTTAATCAACCTTCCAGAAAAAATAATTCATTTCATAAAATACTCTGAACAAAATGGCAGATGTTATCAACAAGGCAGAGGTGGCACACGACAGTTGAGGGTAAAAGAAATGTTTTTTAACTTTATAAGCACATTATAAAGCTTCTAATGCCATGATGCAACTACAATCCTAAAACAAAGGCCGCATAAAGAAAAAAACAGAGTTGATCCGCGATAACATTGCACATTTTTTATGAAAATGGATAACATGGAATCAGAATAAAAAAAAATATTCATATCCATAGTAGTTTCACGTTCAAATATGTCAAAAAGTTATAACAGAGACAACAAGTAAACATGGCAGTACCTGTCGGTTATGAACATATTCCAAAAACTGGGGCACATCAGGATAGCGATACCGCTTATCATTATCACTTGCAGGTGACTTTTGGAAACAAATGATATCACCATCTTCAAGCTGCATATCAATAAAACACTATCTCAATCCAGATAAGCACACTGGATGTAATTTACAAGCATGCCCCTTAAATGCCATATTTTCAATTACAGCAACTTAAATGCTGCATTCAAATAACAGACTAATCCAGTTTAAGAGCAATTAGAAATTTATGTAGTTGTTATATGAAGGTAGACAACAACTCAATTCTTATTATTATATCAGTTGCTAAATATATGAGGAAAATGGTGCTGCAGTCCTTCCCTTCAGTCAGTTACGCCAATAACAGAAAAAAGAATATCCCCCTTCCAATATCCCTGCTTCCATATAATAAAGCGACACAAAGGGAAAGGTTGCCTGGCTCATCCTGTTTCCAACTAGAGCCATGAAAGTAGAGAATGAGAGCCCCATCTCCCAATGCTCTCTGTATAAGCAACCCTTGTAGCATGAATATGGTAGATACAAAAAGAAAGTCCTCATTTCAGTCCATGAAAAGAATGCCAAGAGAAGATAAGATTCTCTCCTGTCCATATAAGCCTTACTGAAGTTCACAACTGAAATGGGCAACTCATACACATTTTAGTTGTCTCATATATTTTCCCAATAAACTACAGGCCAGACCAAGTCCATTACATTACAAGTATAAAGCTATATCTTGAAAATGTGGAACCCAAGCATCAGAATTGAATAAGAATAACTAAAAAGCCCATCAAAAGCACCACAAAGTTCAATGCATAAGATACTTACTTGACTTGATCTGAATGTAAGCTTCTTGTCAATATGCTCACACATGACACTTGGTTCAAACTTTATTTCCTGTCAAAATCAAATCAGAAAAATGACACGAAGCTACACAAACAACAAATAATTTTTAAGTAGCAAGGCTGCTTCCTAAAATAGTAAACTCTCAAAAGAAAAATAATATTGCAGTAAATCCAACTGTTATTTCGCTATATTTTATTTTCCATGATGAAAACGAATCAAAAATATTTTCCAAAGAAAATGCAACACAAAACATGCCTCATAAAGTTCAATCTCTTCATTGGGAGGAAAACCGGCCATCTCATTTAACTTTGTTAGGATCTCTGATGGCTTCCCTGCACCCTTGACAAATAGCCTTCCAACATATCTAATATCAACAAAGGAAAAACACAATATGAGTTCAGTATGTCAACCCCATTACAGTAGCCATTCAGGACATGTTAACACAATCAGTACCTGAGCTCTTCCTTCTCAGGATCATAAAGTTTAAAAAATAATAAAATATCTTCCTTAGTCTTGTCTGGTGGAGGAAGAGGGCGTCCATCCTGTATTCACACCAGTAAAGTAAGCAACAGAGAAAATAAAGAAATAATCCGAATTTTCTCGGTTTATATAGAAGTAGATGGAAACTCAATTATATATTCTCTTTCTAATTTCCAGCAAAGAGAAAAATAGAGAGCAGATTAGAACCATTTAAGACAAGAAAATTTGAAAGTAAGAGAAGACAGAACAAGAACATAGAAATGCAGCTGAGGTAACTTGTGGAAAACTACATGATTTTGGAAATCAATTATGGAAGCGCCAACACCACAATTAATCGCCAAGTATCCACTGAAAACCATTTACCAGGCCTAGTTCCACTTCCAGAAACAACTTCAGTTCCGCATTATGAGCTTTGTTTGATACTTCCCTCAATTGACCAACCTATGAAAGAAAAACAAAAATTATCAACTGGGAAAAGCATATCTTCAAGCCGGCTCTAATGACATTTTTAAAGAATGCCTTGGAGTAAATGCAACTAGTAGAAATACATACAGACTGAGATTCTTCCTGATGAGTCAATGGTCTGTTGGGCCGGTATGTATGGTTTTGACGCTTGGCCCACAGCCAAAAACGTTGATATTGCACAGGCACGCCAAATTCTTTAGCCACCTCATCCTGTTGACAACTTCAATTAGAACAAAGAAACCAGATAAATCGACAGACACTGAGAACTAAAGATAACATTAGCTGCTGCAACTTCAGCAATTCATAACCAGCTCAGCACATCTGCGAGAACATGAGTCACCCACCTGTCATAACAAAAAAGCACTGAAATTAATAAGTGTGAACAAAAATATTGCAACTGAAAGGAAATTGAACCAGGAAATTTCAAAAAACAATGGAACTCCACATGGAAATGGACAGGAACTCATTGACTTTCCTAATTTGCAAAAAAAAAAAACAAATTATAAACAATGAAACAATTTCAATAATTTTTTTTTGAAACAATTTCAATAATGACAATGAAAAATGAAATAATAACAAACAACCAAAGAAAAAGATGGAAAAGGAACAACACTGAGGATACAACAAAAATGTCATCGAAAAAACAAAAAGCCCCAACAGCAACTATTTACAATAAAGCAAATGATTTTCCACCTAATGTTGGCAAGATAACACAAGCTAAAATAATGCACAATAACTCACCTTACTTTTTTTTTACTTCGAGATGATAATCAATAAGAAGAATAACAAGATATTTGATCATGAATAAATTAGGGAACAAGAACCATGAGTGTTGTACCTTAAAAAGATTGAAAGGCATCTGCTTCTGAATTCGGAAACTGCGAACTTTGTCATGGTCAACAAGATCAAAATATATATCTTTTCCAATCTGATCAGCAAGATCCTCATCTCGAGCAACCTGGATAAATGACATATAAGAACTCAGTGAATCTCACAGGACAGCTATGGTTGATAACTACAATAAGCCAGACTAAAATATTAGTACAAAACCTTTATAATAGTATAAAGATGTGCTTCTGCCTTCTCCTTCTTCTTATGTTCCTTTTCTTCCTGTTCTTTCCTCAGCCTTATCTGGAAATTTAGATTGAATATACTCAGCATTAAGTTATCAGAAACAACAAGTCCCATAAACTTTAGCACCTATAACTTTAAACGCTGGGAATCAACTTACTCTAAGATGTTCTGCAATATCCTTCTCATCCACATTACAGATTATCTTCTCCTTATCACTCTCACGTATGTACACAAGCATGTATGCATTTGAATATTTGGTAAACTTGAAAGGGGTGTTATTGAATCCAGGGTTGGTCTGCGGCAACTATTTAGTAAAAAAACAAGACAGAAACAGAAGCTTTATTAGGAAAAATAGTAACAAATCCTAGCTCTAATACATGACAAAAGGAGGAAGTGTAGAAGAGAGAGAGAGAGAGAGAGAGAGAGAGAGAGAGAGAAGAAGAAGAAGAAGAAGAAGAAGAAGAAGAAGAAGAAGAAGAAGAAGAAGAAGAAGAAAGAAGAAGATGAAAGCATAATGTTAACCTCTTCTTCACCGCCATATTGTTCCTCCAATGCCCTTTTCATATCTTCTTTAGTTACCCTTTCATCATCAAACTTAAACCTGTATGAAAAATTATTTAATATCAACAACAGATGCTAATATAATTGAAGTGCATGAACTTCGGTAATAGCTCAATGGTCACGTGGTGGATTTGTAATAAGAGGTCATGAGTTCAAGTCTCCGCAGAGTCATAAGGCAGGGGGATTTATGCAAGCACACCATTTAAAAAAAGAATAATTGAAGGACTAATCCATGCAATTAAAGCCATGGAAGTATGGAAAAATCACCACAAGAGCTAGTCAAATATATGATCAAAATTTAAGGAGATATGTCTTCATTGTGAGATCATACGAATAAAAAAAAATATTACATACCACTGGTCTGAGAGTGTTGGCCTGATAAAAGCATAGTAATGTCCACCATGCACTCCACCACTGTGAACGAGAACACTGCAAAGAAAGAATGACAAGCATTAAAAGAAACGAATTCCCAGTCACGATTATTGACATCCTTAATATGCAAAAATTAATGAATAAAACAAAGGACTGACAAAATATTACATGGCATGAACAACATGCATAAACTTCATGCACAAATGACATATTTGCCACTCAAACAAGCAAAGGATGAAGTTGTAAGTTCAACATAACAATAACATGTGCAAGAGTTTGCATTTATCTCTGACAAAGCACTTCTCATGCCTGAGCTCTCAAGCAAGTTTTCTAGACCCAAAAGACAATGCATCATAGTAATTGAACTTTCATAATGTAATTGACAAACTCAATAAGCGATTCCGTCAACTGCCACAGGTACATATGCATTTGGCATACATGAAGGTATCAGTTTGATTATAACCAAATCACAGCAGATACCTGTACCACAGCTTTCACATAGCTGACAAAATGTGGGCTACAGTTAAAGCATTTAACACATTTGACAATCCCTGTAACACATATCGAAGAAGACCTGATCCCACACAACTTTTGTGCCTAAAACTACAAGAACGATAAAACCTCACGAATTTGAAGGCTAAATAGTCCTCTTTTCCCATATATATTTATAGTACACAAAATCTAGATGTCTCAGAGAACTGTACTATTTACAATTGATATGACAGACATCTATAAATGAACTCTAAGAAAGAGAGAGTAAGTCTGATCACAATCTAATGCCTCCAACTTGCCGCTTGCAGCAATCCCTAAGTCCCATTTCTCCCCTAGTGGTACAAGTGCCTTCAGGAAAATAAAATTTTAATTGCTCAGGCATCAAACAACATATATTTTGCTCTCAAAATGGTTACCCAACTCATTCCTCAAAGGAATGATACCTGTGAAGTGTATAAAGATTGCGAACTCTCGAGTCTGCTTCTGGAGACAAATATTTCCGATTGTCTCGGTCAAGGTCAAGTTGCAATGGAAACTCATATCGGTCATTTATCTGCACATGTCAATAATCTTAATCTGAGTAAATAGTATTTTAGAAAATGACGTTGAAATTCAATTAAAAATGAATGAATGAGGCACACTCTCCAATTAATAATGAAACCTTTCTTTCAAATAATGACATTACTGAGGCTGGTTTCCAAGAGCATCATATCTTATTTATCAGAACAAGTTTACATGAAATAAACACGACTAAACAAAAGGTTTGAGCTATGTGCTCTATGTATCCTCCTGATAATAGTTCCATAGAAGCTTTGATGTACCAATAACAGAGAATGAATAAGAAACTAGCAAAGTCTTCAACCAAAATTGAATATGCCTTAATGGATCATTCACATTAAAACAGATCCCAAGCTTGGAAAGCATAAGCTTCTAGAGTGTGTCCAAACAAAAAAAGATTTAGAACGAAAAAATAAAAACTAAAACATAGATAATGATTTTCTTTAGGTCATGACCAGCTATACCAACCTTCACCATTGTGTCCCTCATGAAGTCATACTCAAAGCGTTTAAGCTGAAGTTGCAGAACAGGGGGGAAGTCGATAAACAGGACACCTTTTTTAGCTTCCTGAAATCCACATAAGACAACTTAGCCCTAGAAGAGTTATTCGTGTGTAACGTAAAAAGCAACAAGAAATATTGCAACGGCAAAGAGGACTCCCTATCCTTGTCATAATACATTAACACACACTATAAACAGTACCATAGCCCTCAACGATAATATGGTAAGATTAACCAGCTAGCAGTTCCACTAGCCTACTAAAAATCCACCAGCTGTAAAGATAAAGTAACAGTACGTTTTAAAAGAGCATCATCAGCAAATCATACTGGAATCTTATAACTTTCATTAAATGCTCAACAGCCTCATTCACAGCCAGATCATTGTCAACTAATCTTGATCAAATTTAGCAGCCAACAACTGGCATGCCCAAATGGCGAAATCATTCAAGGGGAAGGACAAGTTACAGAGCCCAATCAGAATCTTAATATTTGACAATCCAACATGGTATACCAATAGAGTGCCAAAGAGCTAAGCATTTAACATAATGACTTTCAGTAATGTATCTCTGAAGTGGCAGACCTGTAAACCGTGTTGTTCTGCATGATACTTGTTGTCACCTTCAAGACGCTCAACTTCAACATACTTGTCAAAAGATGCATAGACATCACGACAACCTTTCACATCCAGTTGAAGATCTGTCAAGTTAAAGTGGTTGAAATGAGTGACGTGGCCAAGAATCTCTCCCCAATTGATTTCTATCAAAAAGAGAAATACCATAAAAGGACTCCTTTCTGGTGGATTTATAGTCCACATTGATGCACTCAATGTAGTTCATATGATGACCTTCAAATAACTGCTGTATTGTTCCCTCCACAACAGTCCCCTAAGACCAAAAAGAAAAGGATAACGAAGTTAAAAAAGATTTAGACATACAGAGAAGAAACGTGCTGCAAATGACCCAAAAAAAAAAAAAAAAAAAAAAAAACCTTCATTTTATCTTCAAGCTTTTCGCAAAGGACCCGATTGAGCTCCTGAACATCATGTTGCATGAACGAATCATATGTGTCCCATCCAAATGATTTTGTCAGCTCTTTTGTCGCAACACTGTTATCACTATACTGAAGCTTATAAAACAAGCTTTGGAGAGCCAATGGAATGCTTCCAGACGGCATATCATTCTCTGTTGTGGGCATATGGTACACAGCCTGGCATACACGAACCGACAAAGAGTTCACGTTTTGCTTTATAACGGTAATGACGCTATCCAACCGAATACACCAAAATAGCTGTTATGAAAAAAAAAAGTACATCAAAAGGACCATATCCAAACCTTACGAAAATATGGGATATGGTACAAAGTTTGAAGAAGGGAGTTCATGTAACAGGTTGCACCTTGGTTCTTCAGACCAACATAACCTGTTTCCTTTTTCGAATCGTAGGTCCAGTAATCCACAACCCTACGCACAGCAACCTCCGCTTCAACTACACAAGTATCATTCACGAGGTATCCTCTAGACGGGTCATAAAGTTCACTGAGAGGCATGAATGATGTGAAACCCCAATCACTTTCCCGCGCATTGAATTGGTGCTGTGTGTCTACATTATGCAAATCACTCGTAATTACCAATCAAAGTATGAGAGCGTACATGGAAACTCAATCAGATATATCAAATACTCAATTGACAGTAAAAACATCATATTCCCGGAATCAAAACCTCTCTGAGGGGACCAATGAGTTCTTCTCAAGTGATAGCTTCAGAGAAACACCACGGAAACAGGATATGCATTAAAACCACCGAGATGTTTGTGGAGAATACCTTTCCGTATAGTATACTTCGGGTGAACTTGATTGATCACAGCCAAACTAAACTGTGCATATCTACTCCAGCCGTAAGGCAACTGTGCCGAGTCCGCAACATCCAAGTACATAGATAGGTGGTCCACGTTATTCCCCTTAGGAAAAATAAGAACCCGCCTAACCAAAGATGAAACAGTGGACGAGAGATTCAGCAAATCGAAAACTGAAAGTGCCAACAGAGTCCAAACGCGAGGAGGAAGAGATGATCGTCATACCATTTGTAACCACCGACAAAGAAGACGTCCGAATAGTGCTTTTTGGTGTTTAACCTATTAAAATTTTCGATCGTCCAAGTGAATCTCGAGGATGGAGGATCTTCGACTGGCTGATTCTCCACACTACTAGCAGGTTCGGGTTGCGACACTATGAAGCAAGGTACATAAAATCAAAACAATTCAGAATCCAAACATCGAAGAACAACTTTTAAAGACACTAAGAACGACTAATTCTGATCCACCAAAATACTCCATTTCATCCAGAACTACATCTGCCATTCCCGGCTAGTCCAATTCCCACTCCTGAGACAATTTATACGCAAAACAGAGGCGAAGACGAGCTCGTACCTTCCATCGGCTGCGGTCCGTCAGTGAAATCCGAATGCGGCACCAGCATCTCCTCGTCCTCCTGCTGCATAATGAAACACGATTCAGACCTCAGATCTCAAAAAACAACTCCACCACGGAACGAAATCGAAACCCTAGAGCCGACACCCCACCAGCAACCAGATTGCAAAATTGCAGCCCGATTCAGATAGCTCCGAATCGATTTGGAAACCCTAGTAAGCGAAGTGAATCAAAAAATTCCACCGCAACTCAATACAACAAAGTAAAACGACACAGGCGCATATAGATTTCTAGGTTTCCACCCCGAGCAGATTAAAGAGAAAAAAAGCAGCGGAAAGGGTCCTAGAAAGGCCGGTCGCCCTTACATCCAAGGGAGGGGGAGTCATCATAGTCATGGATGTAGAGCGAGGTCGCTCCCTTGCGATCGACAAAATCGGAGCGAGAAGTGGCAACAATTGAAGAGGCGCGCACAGGCAGAAGGGCTTCCTTCTGTCGTTGCAATAAGACACCCCACCGGGGAAAAAAATGGGGGAGAAAATTGGGTCCGGAAAAGAGCCCAGGTTTTATTTCCCAAAGGGGCACTTCCGTAATTATATACTCAAAACAGAAAATTATAATTATAAGAATTAAAAAAAAAAAAAAAAAAAAAAAAAAAAAAGACCAAACCGCGACAGCCCTTCACTGAATCATCATCACCTTCTGCGAGTATGCGTTTCAAAACAGTCTCAGTAGACTTTTACCACTATAACACCCCAGTATTCCGTCCAGAAGCAATCCGAGCCGTCTATATCTCAATCTCTGCGGGCCCGTCTTACCATCCTTTTTCCAATCAATGCAAGCGGGACCCATCTATACCCCCCTTCTAAATTTGTACAAGAAGAATTCAATAAGTTCTAGAAATTTCTTTCTTCCTTCGTTCGATAATCGTAAAATTAAGCGCGGAAGTAAAGCATATTGATGATTGATAGATCTTTCCTTTCCACGCTTTTCAAGTCCTGGTGGAGCCCACTATCTGAGGGCCGATTCGGACTAAATCCGGTATTCAGACGCGCACGAATCCGGCAAGAGCTCCGAGTATCAGAATGAAAAAAGAAACAAGCGCTAACGGAGTATCTCGCGGACTCATACTTTTCGCCCCTGAGATAAAATCATAAAAGTAACATAGTGATCTTCCCGCGAGTAGTAGCTTATAACTCTAGTCTGGGGGCATTTTATATATATATATACCGCCGAGGGTGTCGATATTGGATGTAATTCTAAAATGATTATAAATAAACAGTGTTATATTAATGAGTTTTAATAATACGCGTTCAGTACTTGCTATCGTATTATGCTTTATAATTTATTACTTAAAAATCAAATGTTAAAATTAGTAAGACCTCCTTTAAGATGCATACATCACACTTAACTCTTAAAAGTTCAAGATTTAAAAACATATTAGAATCTTTATTAAACACGTAAGAAGTTGGGTGTTTTCTCTTTCTAGTATGCCAAAGAATGTTTTTGAGTTATTGATAATTGGTACTTTAATCGTTACACTATTACATTGATAATACAGCGTACTGCTATGAGATATTTATTATTGCTCTTTAATTGTTTATATATCACTCTTAAATTATTATAGATTGATGGATAAAATGCTAAAAATTTATGATATTAGTAAATGACAATAGGCCTCACATCGACGTAATTGAAGATAGGAATACTTGTTATAAACAATCACAAAATGCGAACCTTTTAGATCCCCTTAGTTCCATTTTCCAGGGACGAGATCTTACCGTTTTTGTAGTTCTTTTTAGACTGTATCTCGTTGGGTAAAAAGAGTAGTCAAAATCTTTGTTGGAGGTTAAATTTGTATCGTCGGGAAATTTCTTTCTTCAACGTACAGGAGTTTTACAGGCATTAATTAATCCTTTTATCCCTCCAATATGCCGCCATCAGATTGCAGGATTTTTCCTGCAAAGCGGTGTATATTTGTGCACCTCATTAGCCCCCCACCTTAGTAGAGTTTACCTTCAACCGAAGTTCAATCCGAGATTCACGGCTTCTAAGCGACACACAGTGTAAGGCCTAGCTCGTCTATTATATATATATATATAATCAGTCAAGACTTCAATCCTAAGAAACCGAGTCGACTCACGCGACGCACGACACGCACGCGACGCACGGTAGTTTGATATCTGACAAATCGCGTAACGACGCATCGTAATAACTCACAAGTATCATCCGTCGCCACACATGTACACTGTCACGTGCGCCACCAAATCGCGCACCCGCCGTCTCGCATGTGTTGCGCGTGTCAATCTCCTGCTCAAGGGCAGCCATGCAGTCCCCACAGCAGATTGACGAAAAACCCCTTACACCCTATAATCGCATCGACCCCCATTACTTTCCGAAAGAAAATCTTAACCGTCAGATAGATTAACATCTCGATCGAGCCGTTCAACGTTACCCTGTTTTCAGTGGGCGATACCGTCCATTAGGGCCTCTTATTCCTATTTCTGGATCAGTTCCAGAAACATTAGAGACGGTCGATCGACGAGGACGATGACGACGGAGGACACAGCCCCTTTAACCCCGGCCGCGCCGGCGCTGGGGGCGTCCGGAAGCGAAGAGACGGCGCCGAGGACGAACGAAATGAAGGCACTGGTGGCGATCGACGACAGCGAGGGAAGTCTCTACGCTCTACAGTGGGCCCACGACAACCTGATCCGAACGAGCAACGCCCAGTCGTCCGAGTCGGGAACACTCTTCCTCCTCCACGTTCAGGAACCCTTCCATCACTATATCTATCCCGTCGGCCCCGGTATAATTGATCCCTTTTCACCAGTCTTCACTTCCGTCGAAATTAAGCTGCTTCGATATTAACGAGAATAATCGAACGGTTCAATTTCTTTGATCAGTGCCGTATGCGACATCTGACATGATAGATATTGCGAGGAAGTCACTGGAAGAGAATTCTGCGAGAGTTATTGCTCGAGCGTTGGAGTCGATCTACGGAGGCAGGACTGACGTGAGTCTTTAAATATTTTCCTTGTTACACATATATATATATATCTCCCAAGATGTTACTAGTTAGTTTCATTGATTCGGGAAATTTTTATAAATTGCTCGTAACTAGTCGCTGCAAGTAAAAGTGGAGCCTCTCATAGTGACCGGAGATCCAAAGGAGATGATCTGCGAAGTCGCAGAGAAGATCCATCCGGACGTCGTTGTCGTCGGCAGCCGTGGCCTCGGCAAAATCAAGAGGTAAATCATTTCTAATTGATCAATATTGATTTCACTCTACGACGTGAGAGCTCAACCAACACCCAGCAGTGCTTGCTCAAAGGTGGAAATTTGATCTAGTTAGCTATATATGTCTCATTTAACGAGAGAAATGCTCATCAAACTAAAGAATTGATTATCGATCGGAAACTGAAACTGGGTCAATATATAATCCGCCCCACGTTTGATCTGATCAAAACGATGTTTAAAAAAGAAAAGCTTTAGTTCACACTAATTTCCAGGTCACCGAATATTGGTGCTTATGCATATACATCCATGAAATGCAGGGCGTTTCTGGGCAGCACGAGTGATTACTGTGCCCACCATGCACCTTGCCCTGTCCTCATCGTCAAGCCGCCGAAATGAATCCCGTGAGGCCTCATTGTCTTCAACAGATAAATCAATCCGGAATCATGCATATATTCGAGGTAGCTAGTACTGTTTGTGAAATAAGAAAAAAAAAAACTGAATTTCCGTTCCTTGGTGATCATGATGATATGAAATAAGCTTCAGACAGGATCGTCTGAGCAAATCCAGCTTTCACTGGTCTGGAATTTTGTTTCTTGTATATAACGTGATCGGTTTTCATATCACGCAATATTGTCGGTCGAAACTCTAAATCCTATGTTAAATAAGAGTTCAACATTAAAAGCAAGTGATCAGTCTGCAGGTCCGTACAGATGAATCTTTTGGAGGAGACATCAGTCCGAGACATGTCAGGTAAACGACGTCGTACGATGAAACAGGGATGGGTAGTACTTGCGATAATTGTACTTGCTTTAAACGAAGAAATAATTGTAGCGGGTTCGGTGAACAAGGCGAGGATGCGTCAGTCGCAGGAAGGAAATGAGGTAATGCACTAGCATATTTTCCGAAGGAGAATTGAGTCTTCCTTTTCTCTGGTCAGATTGGAGAGTTGAGGACACGGAGACTGGTGCGATACCGAACAAGCTAGTTAAATTCTGACGTGTCAACTGTTTTCTAGGCTGAAATGCGGAAGAAGTCGAAAATAAGTTACTTTGTTGCAATTTCAGTGATGTTAAGTGTAATATATTACATACGACGAGTATTGAGTTGAATAATAAGAATAATAAATATATGTATATATCTTATTGCGTAAAGCTCAATAATTGTATTATGGGTAAGTTAAGCACAAAGAATAACTTAAAAGGATACATAATAAGTTCGTAGACTTTAGACTTTGGGACAAGGGGTTCTGTTTTTTTCTCTAATCATGATGGTATCACTCGGATTTTTTATGATCTGAATTCAATTTATGATAGACTTAGCCCTTTCCTTTAAAAAGGATACTCTACGATCCCACTCGGTCTCGCTCTGGTTAATTATATACTTATAGTTATAGAGGCCGGAGTGGGTCCCCGAATCCATGTGATAACTAATGTACATCAGTTTGTTGTGTTTCTCACTGTGTGCACAGGGCCATGCATCTATATGTTGATGCGGTACCGGCTGACATTACTACCATTTCATTTGCTTAAGTAACCAAATTTTCGCTTGCATGTGCGAAGTCCGAAACCTGTCTGGATCATCAACGGACAAATTAACACGCGGGCTCAAGGTCTCCGTATTGTAGTGCGTGATACATATTTTTCACACGAGGAATTTATTGATTAATGGATATGGTATCCATATTAGTACAAATGATTTATTCTTCTTCAGTACAACCTTCAGTCATTTGGATGTACATACGATTCACTACCTCAAATTTCAATTTAAAATTATTTTTTAATTGGTTCTATGTTATAATTGTACATATATGTAAATTACAGCGGATTCTAGGGCTTTAAATGGTATATATTTAAGTACAAAACAATGGAATTATTCCGTATACCATTTTTTTTAATAGAATTTCGTTTATATATTATGCATTCCGTTTCACTGATAATTAAATATTTAATTTATTATGCATACAGTTATACTGATTAAATTTTAGCTCATTCCACTTATTATATATCTTAAATATAATCTATTTCAGAAAAATGAAAATATAAAACATTTAGAAACAAAGAAAATATGTAAAACTTAAAACAATGAAAATTTAAAATTTTGAATACAACTGAATCTAAAAAAAAAGTATATAATAAAATAACCAAAATTTTATAATATGCCGATAAATTTTGATATACCCTCTTCAATGGGGTAATTTAATCATATATAAAAAAACTCTGTCTATATCTTTCCATTGATAAATGGCGGATTGATTTTATAAATATATATTATCAATTATCACTGAATTTTATAATTTTTGATAAAAAACCACGGGTTCCCTCACGGCACACATTTATCCCTTCCCAACCCAAACCTCGTTTTTTTCACCCTGCTACCAGCCTCCCACCGCACGAGGGCGGCTTTACGTGGCTTCCCTTCGCGTTTTCGGCCCTTCACGTGTCTTTCTTCTAATTTCTGCATGGCAATTTGTGTAGTCAATCTATCAATTTTACTTGTCAAAAAACGCTGTCTTTACATCGGCCGGAAAATACAATAGTAACGATACCTTCTCTCAATCGTGTTGAGGATAATATCCGCGCCCCCATCAACGTTCTCCAAGGGGCCGTTTCCGAATTTTATTCGTGTTCATCTCTCAATCCAGTGAGAAGGCCTAGAGTATTAATCTTCGTCGCGAAAAAATGGATCCCACGATTGCAGATCCCGGAGTAACAACGGCCGTCCCCTTCGCTGGCTGTGTAGCAGCTGCCGCCGCCGGTTCCGTCACCTCAGGGAAGAAGAAGATGAGGGCGATGGTGGCGGTCGATGACAGCGACGCTAGTCTCTACGCACTTAAGTGGACCGTCGACCATTTATTCCGCGGCGTCGGCGTCGGCGGCGAAACGGGCGCCTCCGGCGAGGGGAGAGAGGGGACCATCGTCATCGTCCACGTCCAGAATCCCACTCGTGGCCAGTTTTACCAGATTGGATCCGGTAATTAAAGGGTCTAGCTTCCTCTCGTTTTCATCATTAAACACTATATATCATATATGCACGTCTTTCTTCGAACGCAGCTCCAGCTTCCTTTCCCATAATTCAGTCATTAATTGGTTATGTAAAGGTACAGTTACTGCAGTAGACGCGATTAAGAAAGCGGTCGAAGAGAACTCGGCCAGGATCGTCGCCCGTGCCGTTGAAGTCTGCAGTGGCTCGTCGGTGAGTTCGGCGACGAGCTAATTATTAATTAACGTACCCTCTTCCATATACAAGCTAGCTAAATCTTCGCCTCAAATTTCGTCACGAAGAAAATATATGCTTGTAATCGTGGTAATTGCGTGAGACTACGTACGTAGACTGTGTGCTGTGAATGAATTAAGTTTTTGCAGGCGATGGTTGAAACGATGGTCGTGGAAGGAGAGCCGAAGGAAGCGATCTGCAATGCAGCAGAGAAGATCCACCCGGACATCGCTGTAGTGGGCAGCCGCGGCCTTGGCAAAGTCAAGAGGTGATACTTAACCGTTCGTCTTCCAGTAATTGATTTCCTTAATTCTTTCACTGTCATCGTTTAATTGCGTTCCTTCGAAGACGATCCCGCGGCTTCCCTTAACCAAAATCTTCGATAAACAAACATTTATAAGCTTGAGGCCGGATTGAAAAACAAAGTACTTTTTGGCTTTTTGATCAAGTACTCGAACTCCGATCCCTAATTATCTGCTTCACGCTAACGAGTAAGGGACTGAACTGCATTTCAGGGCGTTTCTGGGCAGCGTGAGCGACTACTGTGCGCACCATCTCAGTTGCCCCATCCTCATAGTGAAGCCGCCCAAGTGAGGAGGTTGCGATCGGGGGAAGCGGAAAGGAATTAGCTCGATGAAAAAGGCTACCGAACAGATTAATATATAAGTGGTTAAAGTAGTAATTAAACAGTGCTTATTTTATAAGTAAAGGGTGTAATATATGTTCTAAGATGGATCTTTACATTAATATATTAAAATGCTCCAACGTTTGTTCATATAAGTTATTTTCTTTGTACTACTCTGTTTTGCAACACAAAAATCTCGGTGGACTGACTCGTACGTACGTTTAAGTCATTTTGTATAATTTATGAATGTACAGAAAATAGTAATGGTCAATATTTTTGTGGACGACGGAAGTAGCGCATATATGAAGTACATGAGTGGAATTACATGAGGACGTGAATGTTATGATCATCTATATATTATATACATTTTAATGTAACTTTACCATCACGTGATGTTATTAATTAAAGCCAAATTCGGCACTGATCCTTGTATTCGGTACATCACGTGATGTTATTAATTAAAGCCAAGTTCGGCACTGATCCTTTATTCGGTAAGTCTACTTGTAAATTATATATATTGAAAATAATTTTCGCTCTCAAATACATTTTTAAATATGTTATTAAATCATGTAAAAATATCTCTAAAGAAAATAACTTAAATATTTTACCTTTTTAAAAAAATCGAAGACTGGTGAAAGTTGAAACCTCGTCTTTATAAAAGTATTACTTGTGACCCGTCCCTTTGTACTTATTTAATCACTTTAGAAACCACGAGATTAGAAGAAAGAAAAATTCTAATTAAAATTATTATCAGTTTGAACTAATTTTTTTTGTTATATTTTATGTTTGAAAAATGATATCAGAGAAAATTTAGGGTTTAGAATTTATCATAGAATAAGTTGATAATATTTGTTGATAATATTTTATTAAAATATTAAAATTTTGTAGATTTTATTTCAAGTTTATCTTTTAAACGTCACGTCAGAAGTGCATGCTTTAATTTTTTAAGTTTTGAATAGACTAAAATTTTCAGTAGATTCAATACTAACGTATGAAGTGTTTGTCTTCTCGCCAAAAGACAATTGGAAACACGTGGAATAATTAGGTGATTACACCGACCTCCTGCATGCCCTTTACGTGGCTCTCCTCCAAGTTTCGACATGGCGAGTGTTGGGAACTGTCTCTATGTGCCGTGTGCGTATCCATTGAACCATCGGCCTAATTCCCTCCCAGAAAAGACACGCAGGAGAGATTTTTATTACTTTTCAAGATGATTAATTTGTGTCCGAGAAACACGTTTACAAGCACTATTTCTAGTACTTGATCACAGTCCATTTTTCGTACATCTTCCTCCCCAAAATGGATGAGGCCCCAACCTATCCTCCGACGTCGTTCGAGATTCCCCCGACGTCTTTCGAGATTCCCCCGACGTCGTCCGAGATTCCTCCGACATCGTCCGAGATTCTTCAGACGTACGAGGTTCGCACGTACGGCACCGCCGGCGGATCAGATGTGCCCCAGTACTGGAAGAAGCGGATCACGAAGGCGATGGTGGCGATCGACGACAGCGAAATAAGCCTGTACGCCCTAAGATGGACCGTCGACCATCTCTTCGACGGCGGCGGAGCTCCAGAAACTCTCTTCTCCGGCGACGGCGGGAATGGAACCATCGTCGTCCTCCACGTCGTGGAGCCCTACAGCAACCCGCTTTACGCCGCTGACTCTCGTAAATACCCCCAATATCAGTCCCCTTCGATCACTTTATCTTTCGTTAATTTTCCCTTATAGCTTGCTTAATTTGAACCTTGAGTCTTCTCATGTTTTTTTTTTGTTTTTTCGAACACAAGTGTATGTTCCCCCGTCCGAGGTGACTAAAGCAGTCGATATAGCCAATAAACAAAGCTCCGCCAGACTTCTCGCCCGTGCCATGGAAATCTGTAGCGGCACCGCGGTGAGTTTTTGCAATTAGGCCCCGTTTGGCATCGCTTCTCCAGGCGTTGAAGTCTCCGCACCTAATTTATGTTTGGATGCACCTCCTCATCGTTCGCTGTGACGGAGTCCCGGAGTCAAATTCCATCTCTTGGGAAGACTCCAAAGAGACGAAAACGTTTTTTGTTTCTTGTGTAGAGTCAGTCGGGCATATTAGGCAGCTTTTGGCAACTATTTACATTTACCTTTGTTTTTACATTTTCTTTTGTTTTTACTTTTATCTTTGGTTTTACTTTTTACCTTTGTTTTTACTTTTACCTTTGTTTTTACTTTTACCCTTGTTTGTACTTTTACCCTCGTTTTTACATTTACTCTCGTTTTTACATTTACCCTCGTTTTTACATTTACTCTCGTTTTTACATTTACCCTCGTTTTTACATTTACACTCGTTTTTACATTTACACTCGTTTTTACATTTACCTTCGTTTTTACATTTACCCTCGTTTTTACATTTACCTCGTTTTTACATTTACCCTAGTTTTACATTTACCCTCGTTTTTACATTTACACTCGTTTTTACATTTACACTGGTTTTTACATTTACACTCGTTTTTACATTTACACTCGTTTTTACATTTACACTCGTTTTTACATTTACACTCGTTTTTACATTTACCCTGGTTTTTACATTTACCCTGGTTTTTACATTTACCCTCGTTTTTACATTTACCCTGGTTTTTACATTTACCCTGGTTTTTACATTTACCCTGGTTTTTACATTTACCCTTATTTACTGAGCTTCTAGGCAATGGTGGAAACCATGGTTGTGGAAGGAAATCCCAAAGGAGTCGATCTGCGAAATCGCGGAGAAGATCCACCCGGACCTTGTCATAGTGGGCAGAAGAGGACTCGGAGGCCTCGGCCAAATCAAGAGGTGATATGGATGATCCTCGCGTCTTCGCTTTTTTCAACCGTTCTGATTTTCATCATCGAAATCGTTTTTTCATCGACAAAAAACAGTTGTTTAAGAAACTAACAAATTAATTAATTAACATGGCTGCAGAGTGTTTGTAGGCAGTGTGAGTGACTACTGTACTCATAACCTGCACTGCCCTGTTCTCGTCGTGAAGTCACCCAATTGAGGAATATCTCGTACGTGGTGGAAGAAGATCTGCATGCACGCTTGGTATATGTATCGAACCGGATCAGAAGGGGATCGGAAGAAAGAAAATTATGTAAATTGGATCTCGTGTAGTCAGCATATGTATGCGCTATGCAGTATTAATGCCATATATACATATATGGACCCGTTGCATTATTCATGGTGTTAAGTATCCAATATTGTAAGGCTTTGAAAAAATTAAAATATATAAAGAGTTATTTGGGCAAGACGATCAATGCTTGATGGTGGTATCTACTATATCCTGTATAGCGTTGAGGGTGGTAAACCGTAAAAATTAAAATATTTAAAATATCTTCAACAAAATGATCGTTAATTTTAAAATAGTGAAATATTAAGGTATATTTTATCTGTAACTTCTAAAGTTTGAAGTTCAGAGTTTAAACTAACAATTCTGCAACGCTCGGTCGCCTGCCGCAGGGATTCAGATGGGACTCAGAATAGATTATAAAAGATATGAGGGGGCAATCGGTCATTTCTTATCGTGTTATTTGACATCGGACGGCGGTTTAGGGTTCCTTTCGTCATCTGAGAAAGCTTGCTAACTTCTGTGACAGTGGCTCTCCTTCTTCCTTAGAGATTTTGAGTTTTGTCTCTTTTTAGTGTTTTTCGTCTTCTTTAATTCTCTGCCGGATTTTTTTCATTTCCGATCGCCGGGTCTTCGTTTGATGCGGTGGAGATGTTTAGGAAAGGAAAAGGCGTGGCCAAGTCTGATCCGGACGGAGAAGAAGAACGAGAAAGGTCTGTGATTTTGCTGAGCAGCAGCGACGAGGACGAGGCTAACGGGGATCTCAGCCTCGATCTCGTTAATAGAGCCAAAGAACGCGAGGTGAAGAGGAAGAGACAGGAGGATCGTGCTGAACTGGAGAAGAGGGAGAGCCAGTCGTCCCGTCTTTTGATTAACCTGTCATCGTCCTCGTCGGATGAGATTGAAGTCATGGAACATGAGATGAGTGGAGATAGGCAGCCGTGTATGGTGCCGAAAAAGAGGAAAAAATCGAAGAAGAAGAAGAAGAAGAAGAAAATTGAGGACAAAGAAAACGATGTAAGTTTTTGGATTTTTGACTTAGTTTTAGTTACTGCAGTACATGCTATTTTCAATTCTATCTTGCTGAATGGCTTTGTTCAGCATTGGGACATGCTGCTCTGTGGTGATTGTAAGATCTATCTTGCCCATTCTAGGAGCTGAAATATATCAAAATGGAAGTAAAAGAGGAATATGTCAACTTTGCATTAGCCACTGAGATCCATCTCGCCCATTCTATGTTAGAAAATAATAAAACTTCTCTTTTAAAAGGTTCCCCCTTCCCCGGCAAAGCGCTTGGAACCAGAGTGCTTCAGGTGCGAAGGAAATTGTGATTTTTATGTAGAATGGATACTTGAATTTTTTTTCTTTATTATTATTATTATTATGTTTTTTAAAAGAAGTTGTGATGTGCACAGTTTGCTACCCTTTACCCTACTTAATACTATATATGTTCGTTCTCTTGCGGGAAAATTTGGATTACAAGGTACATTATAATACGAGTTATTATTTTATTAGTTTACCATCTGACAAGGAAGAAAAAATTCCTCCTCAGTGAAATCAGACCAAGATTAAAACATGCATTGTTTAAATTTAAAAGATCTCCACCTGTTGGATGCAGATAAATGCCGTGAAGTTGGACGAGCCTTTATCAATGGCGGAAGACGTTGGATCAAAAAGTGCCAATGTGTTTAATAGTGTCGTAGAATGCAGAGAGCGTTTAGTAACATCAGAAGCGAGTAATTGTGAAACCATAAGCCGTGAATTCGCCAGGGAATTAGCAAACAGTGGAAAAGCTGAAGAATCTTCATCTCCAGCAGAAACTGTGGGCCCAGGGGTGGGTGATACAGCAAATGATATAAAGGCAGAAGCAGGGTCTACTGTAGTTGATATCACAGAAGCAGGAGTTGGGGTACTGGATAATTCTGTTCTCAGGAAGCTCCTTGTAAGTTTCACTACTGATGAACCTTTACTTCTTTTTCTTGAATGAAGGACCACAAACTTTAAGGAAGAGGATTCAGCTCTTTATTTGTTTTTTATTATCTTTAGCGCGGTCCAAGATATTTTGATCCTCCGGAAAGCCATTTCGACACATGCTATAATTGTGGAAAGGAAGGTCATACTGCAGCAGTCTGTACTTCTGAGAAACGGAAGAAGCCTTGCTTTGTTTGTGGAAATCATGGACACAGTGCTAAACATTGCACACAGGTTTGCATAAATTTACGAAGACCTACAGTGAGAAATTATGTGGCTTCTCTCATAGTTTATTTGTTGCTTGGCTGTTATTATATATGCTTGTTATCTTTCAGGGCCAAGATTGTTTTATCTGCAAAAGAAGAGGTCATGTTGCCAAAAATTGTCCTGAGAAAGGGCAAGTAGGGTTTCAGAATTCAAAGTTTTGTCTTCATTGTGGAGATTTTGGACATGATATGTCAAATTGTAGGAATGATTACACCCCCGAGGATTTAATGGTAGGTGAATTCTGCATAATACAGCAGCCAGATATTTTATGGCTTGCCAAAGTCTCTGACAGAAGTATTGGACTTTAAATTTTGGTCTTTTCATCTTGGGCAGGACATTCAATGTTATATCTGCAGAAAATATGGCCATCTCTGTTGTGCTAATATAATAGATGCTGATCCTGTAGAAGCTTCTTGCTACAACTGTGGGCAGTCAGGCCATTCGGGATCAGTAAGTTATTATTACGTATTTCCCTGTTCAAGTGGCTCACGTGAAGTTCAACATGCAGCTTGTTCAAGTTTGCCAACCTTTATATACTGAAAGTCTATTTACTTAGGGATGTGCAAAACTACGAGGAGAAACCAGTGGAACTGCTGCTTTGAGCTGTTTCAAATGTGGAGAAGAAGGACATTTTGCAAGGGGTTGCACAAAATCTGCTAAGGTACTTAAACAAATTTGTGTTTGTCGACCTACAACTTGTAAAACTGCAACATTAAATAGTGGTTTTCTTATATGTTGCTTCCTTTGCAGTCTGCTTGGACATCAGGAGAAACTTCTACATCAGCTAAGAAGTTGAGAAAGGATGAACAGAAGGGCTCTAAATCGCTACCTCCTGAAGTGGAGAAAGCCCACAAAAAGAAAAGGAAGCCATATGAAGACAGAAAGAGCAGTAGGAGTCCCAGAAAGAAGCCTAAGTGGCGGGATGGGTGGGCCAAAAATGATCCAGGAGATCTGTCTAACAGTAGGAGTCCCAGAAAACGGAGGGAAAGGGGTGGCTGGATTCCTGATGATGTAGGAGATTTCCCTGGCACCCTGAGCCCTAAAAAACCCAAGCGAAGGGGTGGTTGGATTCCTGAGGATCCAGTTGATACACCTTACGAAAGGAAAAAGAAAGGAAATAGTTGGGACTCTCCACCCCCGGCAAGATGGTCTGACAACTCTCGCACTCCCCCTCCTGTGACACATGGGTGGCATCCAAGGTCTTATTCTCCTTTTAAGAGGCAGAATATGCAGTCAGGAAGTCCTGGTTCACATGCATGGACAAGACCATCAATAAATGGGCTTGCGGCTTCAAGATTTGGTAGCAATGGCAGAAAGACATATTGGAGAGGCTAGGAGTGATACAGAAGGATGTCTGCTTTGAACCATGGCCTCTTTTATAGGGCCCATTTTTTAAAGCTTGATGGCTGACACTTTGGCAAGGCTTTGGATGCTTCAGGCATGCCGCTACAGGTAAAATCAAAATACTGAGTAATAAGATCCTGTCATGTCTTTTCATAAAAAGTTTAATATATAGGTGAAACCTAGGTGTAATCTTTTTGTATGTACGGTACTAGTACCCAGATTTTTTTCTCATCATAATATTTTAAACAAACGCCTCATATTTCACTTACTGTAGTCCTTTCCGTATTTAAAAGAACTATAGTACCATTCTTTTTGAGGAGAAAGAGGCATACATGTGTTTTTTACTCTGTCGATGATACAAATTCTTCACTTCTGATGCCTGTAAGTACTAAAGCAGGCAACGCCTTCTGAAGTCCTTTGGAATTATGTGAATTTGGCTTAATTTATTCCTATCCTAGCAGTTTTAGACGTGAACCCAAGTTTTGCACTTGTATGACTATGGTTGAAATCCCAAATCCTTCTAGTAGACCTTATCTTTACTATTTTTGGAACCGGTGTTTATATTCTCATGTCAGATTAGGCTCTAATCCATAAGGAAATGCATAACGTGATTGGTAAGTACATGTCAGGATGATCTAAAAAATCTAGTGTATACACATTTTGTATTAATGTTAGTGTATGGAAGGTGGAAAAGAAAATAGGACAGTTAATTTACTAATTTAAATGTATAGTTGGAGATGTGGTTGCACATCTCGCTACGTTTCTTTTAAATTTTTTGGCAATGTTCCCTGTATTGCTGTCGTACTCATTATGCATGTATCCATGCATGCAGATCTGGTTGTTGAAATTGAGAGGCTTCAGACTTCTAAGCAGGTTCCTGTTTTTTAATTGGAGCTTGGTTGTGAATTGTTGAGAATTATTTGAAGATACTTAACACCTGCTGGAGGTCATTATTGAGGATGGTTTTTGTTGTTTTTAGTTTTATTTTAATTTGTTCTGTTGTTGTCTGCCATCCTCTATCTGAGAAATGATTGAGTCTTTCGGTATCTCAACAGGTCTATGAGACGATTCCCCACCGGTCAGTAAGTGTGCCGTTTTTCTTGAATGCTTCTGTAAAATGGATACAAGTTAGTTAAATATGGTACTCCTTTCAACAATGGCATTTGAATTTCTACTGAGTTCCGTCATCTGAAGGCGAGTTGGTTCTGAAATCTTTTTTTGTGGATCTTTACCGATTAAAGAGTGGAGCTTGCACGGAAGCAGTCGCAAGTCATGTTAAAGCTCAAACGCAGTAGAAAACAAATAAATTCATATCGGTTGATGTATTAGAGCCATTGGCGATGGCTGAGTTTTTCAAATTTGCTTCTTAATGTAATTGTAAAGTATGATGCGACTCTCCTTTTGACTAACGTTTGTAGATTTTTTTTATTTATTCCAAAAATGTATGTCAGAAGCGTCAAAACAAGTAAGCTGGGGACCCATTGCCCAAGTGTTGTTCCAGTGCAATTATTTATTTTTAGTACTTGTAACAATGAGAATGCGGAATATATTGATAGCATTTCCAGGGGTCTGCCACTGAAAACCAATTATGCATGTCAAATTATGCATGTCAGGAAACTATTGTAAATGGATTACATCATTTGCACCTTTCGATGCAATACAAGTTACCGGTGGTATACACTTGGAAGACAGGCTTGATGTGGAGTTCCACTCGAGGTGATCAGTTTTAAAGCTTGTACGAAATGAAAAATATTACAGTTAACGTGAGCAGCGGATAAGTTTGTTCGTGATAAATTCCTCTTTCTCCTTTAGTTTGGTCGCAGGTTTCAATTCCACCAAATAATTTTAAACGAGTGCAAACCCAGCCTCTCAGCACTGACCGAGACATGATTCATACGACATGCTTTGAGGATCCAGACTGAAGTGCATGGGGTGTGGATGCTTTTGTCTATGGTCCTGGTTTGAAGTCTAGTCCTGCTTGGAAAAGGATATTTAGCAGAAAATTAACAGATGAGCGAGAAAGGAACCAAATAAAACGGCGTGGCATAGTACCTTTTGGCTCATCAGGATTTCAACTGCAAGGTTTGGATCACCATCACTAGCGGCTAGAGCAACTTCTGCCTGGGTCTGCATTGATAGAGCGAAAAGTAAATAGGCAATACATTTGATTTGCTATACAACTCACTAATACTTTCATTCACACGCTGACTTTCTAAAAACCATCCTAAATCGCCACTCATTCTTGCTCTATCATTCATACACAGCTATCAAATCTTGTACCCATGCTAGCAGCCACTCTTCCTTTTGATTCATACAAAAGTTTCTTTGGATGATATTCTTCTACTGAGACTCTTTTCTTCAACAAGTTTCTATATTCACCAATGATTCGGTCAATGATATGAAATACTGAAAAAAAAAAAAAAAAGGTGACAGTTGAAGACTTTTCTTAACAAAACAGTTTTCATTCCAGAGAAAGAAATGTGCAAACTGCCTAATTGAAAAAAAAAAAAAATCTTGCAGAGTACCTTCTCAAAACCGATAGCAACAAGTTTCTCAACCACTTCATCAAAGCTACCAGAAAGCTGCAAAGAAGTTATACAAGGTTCAGTTTTTGCAATCAAATGGTACCGATTGACTATATTCCAAAAATGGGTAACACACATCCTCATTCAAAAGAGAAACTGTTAAGCTGATTTCTGTTCAAAAGGAGAAGAAATCAAACCTGATTAGGCGTGGGTGTTTCTGCAGTCACTCCAGCCGATCCTACATTATCTGTAGTTGACTGCCTGCTATTGTCAGAGCACGAGTAGAGTACATTGATTATAAAAGGAAGGAAATAATGATGCATGAACAGTTAAAACTGATTGTGCCACTTTAAAACACAATTAAAGACCCAAACCATTCGGTTTCAAAGACCGTTGCTGACAGGAAAAACTTTTTAAGAACCTGAATATACATGTTTTATCCCAAGCTCTAATTGACCTTAGCTTACACATCTTCCAGGAGAGCTAGTTCTGAGGTTTCTGTATGTTGTTTGGTTCCAAGTCTCATAGGTGTGCTAGGTTGAGGAGTGTGGATCCAACTGCCATTATTAAAAAAAAAAAAAATTCTACAGAGCTATCATACCTTCCTTCAGATAGATGGTCATCTAAAAGTCTAGCTTCTAGACTTGAATCAGAACCTGAAGCAGCTGGGGATCGTGCAGAACCAAGACTCCTTCCCCGCCCAGGGAACCTCTGACTGTCCTGTTTCGTGATTAAAAATTGACAAAGAAGTCGTAAGCAAGGGAATGTTTGTTAGCAGGAAAAGCAATGATGATTAATGATATCAAAACACAATATTCAGATAATATTTTTGAAAGATGAAGAATTATAGCATCCGTCAAAATAATCTAATTGGTATTGCAGGGGCAACAATCAAATTGGACCAGGCTCCCTAGGGTCTAACAAGAAAGTACCACGACCTAATCCTCTTCAGCTGAGGAAGAAGAATTCCAATCCTAAACCAACCCCATTGACCAACCTTTCCAGTACTACTTAAACCTCCCCAGAATAGGGTTCCATGCCTATGGGAGGTTAAGATGACAGTAAAAAAGCCTGCTTTACAGCAGAAGATGAATGTCTTGTCCTTATCAATCCCGTGTTCAAGTTCATGCCAAAAGTAAGGACTGGCCGATTAGGCATCGTCCAAATAATTTATAGATGGAATAGAGTGTGTAACTAATTGTTTGCTCTGCATCATTAATATGAAAAACATATTAAATCATCAGAAAATTGAACCTGAAAATTTTTTCAGGGAAACATAATTAGTTCTCTCTTTGAAATGAAGATTCAACAAAAAGGATTTCTTTGACAAAGCGCCCTATGTTCTTAAAGCATGCACGAGCTCAATCACTAATCAGAAGAAGACAACTCCATAACCAACCTTTGTCAATCCTAATAGTCCTTGCTCTCTGCACACATGCGATGGCACCGATTGATATTTTGGGAATTTTGGAGCATTTAAAGAGGAATGAGATGGAACTTGATTATAGTGGACAAAGTAAATAAGAAAAAGATGGAAAAGTGGAAGCCTGTGAAGATAATTGATACATAGAAGCACAAGACTTAGCCAGAGAAGGGGTAATGAGCCAAGCAGGCTCACCAACAGTACAAGTTCACCTTGTATTGGCTTGGCTCGCTCAGTTTCTAACCAAAACCAAGTCTGAACTTTGAAGAGAGTATAATACTTCCACTCTGGTCCTCATTGATTTCACATGAGATGACTGCCAGAATACAACTATGTTCTGTCTATTTTTTTCATTATTTTGTCTTAACTTATATAAAGCTTCTCTCGTTTTACATGCTTTGATCCTTTGTTCTACCTATTTTCCTCTTCTGTCTCCAAAATCTCACCTTGATGCTATATTCAGCAACCTTTGTCATCCTTGTCTCCCAGATTTGAGATCAGATGGACACACAAGCTCCTACAACGATTTGGAGAGAATTCGACATAGGGCCATCAAAAGCATTGGGCTTTCCATGTAAACATTGTTGACTAGAGGTACAAACTTACACCAAGGAGAGGTCACCACCCCTCTTCCACTCTCTGTCTTCGACTTCTTCAGCTGTTTCATTCGTCATTTTATTCTTCCCTTTTAACCACTTTCCCTCAATTCTTTTTGTGACATTTATTGAAAGTAGTAGCTTCCCCAAAATGAACATAGGGCGGTACCCTTCTTTCTTAACATGTCGACAAGAGCTCAAACTCGAGTTATTTTATTCAAGCAAAACTTGGTTTGAGTATAAGCTCAAATTCGAGCTGGAAGCAGGTGAAATTAATCAAGCCAAGCCAACAACAGTTTGAGCTTAGCTCAGCTTGTGCCACCGCTACTTGAGAGGTAAAAGACCCTACAACTCTATTTTTTCAAGGGACGCAAGCCTCCATAGTCCCAAGAAAAAAATTCAAATAAATTTCTAAATTTTCATCCCCAGGGCATTGTCCCTTCCTTCTTCTTGAAGTCACAAAACAAGCAGGTGGCCCTAGATACTTATCTACATAAGAGACCCTGTGATGCATTATACCACCAATAAAACAAACACATGTTTCATGCCTTTTAGTATTCTATACAGCGCTTATGCTGAAGAGATGGATCTGCACTCTGCCTACCGATTTAGAACCAAGGCATGAGAAAATAGAGACAAGTAATAAGATAATACCTGGTCAGCTGTTTCTCTTTGTGGCATCCACAATGAGAGGTTCTGCAATATACCTCCAGAAGCCCAACCACTAATTACAAGCAAACAACAAATTACGTGATTGCAGATGGTCAAGATATCTAAAATAAGCAGGCAGAATTACCTAGATGCGGAGTTTGTATTTAAATGTGTCGGCAAGTAACTGGATGGGGATCCTCCAGTGCACATGATATATCTAGGCCGCCGCACACAAGCTGACTGCCAAATTGGAGTATCCATTTTGTGACAAAAGATGATTTGGAGTTTAGTTATACTCTTCTAAATGCAGTTGCATGAACTCATCCATAAATATCGTGAAGAAACTATGGTTAATAAATGAAGTTAGGACAATTGGTGGAGGTACATCACCAAAAGACTTACAAGGAAAGAGGAGCTTTCGATAGAAGAGTAGAAAGATGAACCGGCTAATAAGAAGTTGAATAATCCATATGTGTCTGCAGTAGAATTGTGAAGTCTTAGATACTACTATGTAAATCTTGTCACAGAGGGGGAGAGAATCAGTAAAGTGAATACAAGGAAAGAACAGACATGCAAACCCTGACAATATGCCACATAAGTGGCCAAGGAGTGAGACATTGGTCATCAAAAGCTGGAATACGATCAACAGGATCCATGCGTACCTGCATGCAAGAAGTCAAATCAAAGACCTTTACCACAGAGCTCACTAAGGCAGAAACTGGAACAATAATATCGTCATATCATTAACATGAAGGAAACAATACCATTTTGCTGGTACACTGAAAAGCCCAAAGACACTGTTAAAAGACAACAACAAAATCAGTAGAAGGCGAATATATAATAATTGACAATCAAATAACCATTCAATATATTCAAGGATGCACTAGGCTCTCATTTTGCTAATGTGCTTCAATTTGCCAACACCTATTCTATACTAAGCCAAAAAATACCTAATAACAGAATTGTTGCATTATATTCTCAACTAACCTCCTAGACTGAACACCACTCAGATTTGTCTCAATCACAATCATAGAGAATACAACCCCTGAGAAACCAATGCCACACTCATTTATGAATGCTGGATAAGGTCGTAAAGGATTGTGGGCCACGATAAAGGCGATAAGAAGATGAAGAATGGCATTGCTGGTAGCTAACAGTACAATCAGATGCAGCAAGCGAAGAGATCCCATGATTCTCTCCAATTCAGAGCCCAAAGGTACAAATGCGAGCATATTAAACAGAACATGTAACAGTGAACCGTGAAAGATAATCGATGTATAAATCCTGTAAACTGAAAAGGAAACAGAAGCGATTAGGGCATAAATCAAGAAAATTCAAATTTCATTAAATCTTGAAAATCAATAATTGAAGCTCAGTAACTTATTTAAAGCAGAGTTTCCACGACCTTAAGGTAGAAAAGCTAAAATACTAAAGAATACGTCTCAGACAATCACAGCTAAACATCAAGTAAAAGTCAATGGTAGTAAGCAGATATATGACCAACAAAAAATATCACGCGTAACTGGATAGTGCAATGAATGGAAGCATTCCTCATTTCTATGTTTCCTAGAGACAAATGATCAGTTAACTTTTCTATTAGAAATCACTACATGCAGCAGTTAGGTGCCAGTCGGTTGTCCAACACTTATCAAAGGCACTACATCTCAAAGCAGGTTCTTTGCCAAAGTCAATAATCTTGAGATTCTAACAAATAGTCACAATTACAAACAGAAGCGCCAAGCTTGGCAGGGCAAATACTTCACGAAAAAAATGATGTTCAAGACCATGTTTCTAAATACTTACAGAAAGAAAGGATGAAAAGGGAAAAAATGAACTTCGGAAAATGAATTAAACTTGCCTTGGAATTTAGAAACCACCGCAGAGGGCAAGAAGCATATCTCAGTGAAGGAGTCATATCCAATTAACAAACAAACCAAGTAAATAAGCCCACATACAATAACCACTGAGGATGTAATGAATGGAACAGCTCCCCACCATTGGGTTACCCTAGTAGGCAATCCTGCCTAAGCACCAAAAAAAAAAAAAAAAAAAAAAAAGCAAATAAAACACTGAGTCATAAAAGAGCATTTAGCACAAAAGAAGGCATGAGATCCGATATAATCAAAGATGGCACAAAAATGTAGATCCAAATTAGCAAGTGCAACATACATGCGAACACCGAGAGAGTAAAGCATTTATCACAACAGTACCAGAGAGATAACTGATTTTTTAAAAGTTTAGGTTGCCAAAGTTATGAGTATTGCTTGCCTACTATGTGAACTAGAAATTCTTTTATTGCTTTACACACTGGCATTAAACTGCATTTGGTTTTTTACTCCATGAAATATTAAGTGTTAAACGAACGACAAAAAAATGCCAGTGTAAACTAGCAATAATTGCACTTTCACCGTTGAACTTCCTCGTGATGTCATAGATTTTTTTTCCTGAAGACAGAACTCTTGTTTTCTGAATGCGCATTTCGAAGACATGCCTAAGATAAAAAAAAAAAAATAGGGCAATTGGTTTGTCACCTATGTTTGAATACATTGCTTGTAATATATCATATGAAGGGTTGAGCAATTAGTTCTTCACACTTTTATTCTCAATCATAGCCCTTCCAGCACAATCATGACAGAATTTCCTCTCTTCTCTACTAACACTACTAGACTACTCCGAAATGTAAAGTCACACAGAAGACAAGAAAATTCATATGTATTTTAGCAAAAACTTCATAGAGCTGCTGTTTGAGCACAAAAACGAGCTAAGCTTCAGTGGACATTCGACCCCATTCTAGATACTGGCATCCATAAAGTTAGATGAATACCCCTCGATATAGAATTTTAAAGCAATAACAAAGTCCATCGACTCTCCACAAATTCAAAAATAATACGACATCTTAAAATCAGTAGGCTTCAAAATCTGAGCTGATATTTATAGTCCACTTCACGTGAACTCCGCAGCAGACAATAATTTTTTTTCGCATGAATTAACAATTCACCAACGAACACGCAGTAACAAGAGGTCGTCATGTCAGTGTAGGCGTTTAACAATAGACAAAATTAGGGCCTTGATCCAGTAAAGACACGGTAATCAAATGAATATCAGAAACAAGCAATCGCGGATTTCCAATCGAAGATGGAGAAGATGAAATGATGGAAACTTAGCATTAAGAAGTGCAAGAAGCAGAAAATTCTCGATTATCGTTACCTCGGAAACAATGTTGGATCTCATCGTTATTTTCAGTTTTTCCTTTTGGCCTTGCACGCGAATTTTCCCGCCTAGCCCTTAAATAGCAAGTCTGTCGCGGTTGACAGTCTCACGCTTCCCGGAGTTTCTCACGTAGTAGGAAAATACGGAAATACCCTTTTGGTACAACTGTACAAGAGATCAGATATCAGTTCAACTGTCGCTATCGACTTTTTTCGGACAGCAGAATCGACCCGGCAAATGGGACCGGGTTCGGTTCAAAGTGTTTATAACCCTCTTGGAGAGAACGGGGTGGCAGGATAATAAGTGTTAAGAGTGTTACCCTAACCATTCTCTGTGTAAAATGCTAATATTTGACTTGAAAAGTCTGATATTTATAATTTAAAAAAAAAATCTGATATTTCAAAAAGTGTTACCAAACCAAATCGTTGGGCTAGTTTAATCAGATGAAATCAGAACCAAGATATTTTCCCTATTATTTATGAACAAATTGATGATATATAATTACATGTGTAAGCTTAACGTAAAAAATAGCAAGACTAAAGTAATACTTTTCTTTCAATGCTTTGTTTATCCCATTCAATCGGGTTAACTTAAAACAGATGATACCATACATTTAAACGTTAGTTTGATTCTAAAAACACTTGAGCTTAAGTGCTTATTTATTTTTATTGAATTTGTTCATACATAGGTGTAGATGGTTTCGGCTATCAGACATTAGAGTTGGTTTGTCTTTCTAACTAGCGGTAATTCTCGTATTTTAATAGAACACTATGTTTAACCAATGCTCTTTTCGTTCTTGGATCACATTTTGCAGGACTTGTACGTGGATTTTTTGTTTTGAGGTCGCTAATTTATACTCTTAGTGAATAATTACCTTCAATCAATGCTCGTGACATTCGTAGATCACATCTCTCGCTTTCTTCAATCAAAGTTACAAGTAAGGAATAATTTTTTTTAATCTTACTATTGTTAACCCATATTTTCTTCAAAGAGAGTGAGCAATACTAATTTAAGTCGTTATAAAAACTTTATAAAACTATTGCTAATTTAGGGAGATTTAATGATTTCATAGTGTATATTAAGATTAATTTATGAATTTAATTATAAATTATAACTCGAGTCAGTGAATGTCAACCCTCCCAATGGATGGTTAGGGTTGTCACATAAGATAAAGATATGATCACATGAAGGCATCAAGCCGGTTGAGGTTATGATTTATGGCAGGATTTGGTAAAACCTGGTTCAAACTTCAAACCGGTTACCATCCATGCCTTAACCGTCCACAGGGTAGCCCAGTTTTTTATTTATTTTATTTTAATAATAATAATAAATTAATTTAATATATTTTTTATTTTGTTCGTAACACTGCCTTGCCTCGCCAAGATGTCTGAGTTTTCTTTCCTTCCCTCCATTTTATCTCCTTACCCCTTGGACCATCACCTTAGTAGACTGAGTAACGCTACAATTCCCAAACCGAATGACGTATTGACACCATTGCCCGGTCCCTATTTTTCAGTTCCCTCCATTTCTATCGTTTCAGCTGTCTGTCCCTTTCCTTCAAAATTCAGGGTTTTACAGTCTAGAGAAGTCTAAACTCAAGACTGAAAACCCATCGATGAAGCCTTTGTCTACTTCGTAATTTCGTTACCAAATAGAGAAATAGATCAAACCCATATCGGTTTTCTGGAATCATACCTTCGCTGTCTTCAGAAAAATTCACTGTCGCAGACTATAGTAACAGTCTTCAGCTAGTTTCCTGCCCATTGGAAGATTAGTTAACATAGGCGCACTTTTAAACTGGTTCGCTTCCTTCCCATATGCTGCGGCGTCCGCTGGCGGTCGTCGCCATGGCTACGGCGCATTCTCGCTAGGAGGCGCATTTTTGCCTCGTTTCCGTGGCGCAGACTCTGCTGCTCCTGGCTTTAGGTTTTGGATTGACGCTTTTGTAGGCTCCTGACTTGTTTTCGCCGTGAATATTTGTGATGCACACCAGTTGTTAAGGTTTGGCTTCAGAAGAATTTTGGCTCTGGGAAATGAGAAACGGTGAATGAATTGTCTCTGACACAGGTATGTCTGGTCTTATGAATTTTCTCTGACACAGGTGCGTCTGGTCTTGGCCAGGTTTCTGGAGTCGCTCATGAGCTGATTCTGTGTTGCTCACGATGTCCGAGGAAATGTTCTTGCATTTTACTTCTAATTCGAACGGTTCTGATCCGACTCTGCCGTCAAAGCTGGCAAAGCTAGAAGCGCGAATGGCGGGGAAAGGTTCCTCTTCTGCTCCTGCCTGGCAATCCTCTGCCGCTCCCTCTGCTAAATCCGGTGCTTCCGAGGATTTGCCTCAGCCTTCGAGCTCAAGTGATTCTGATGATAATGTGAGTTTCCTCTCTTGCTCCATTACTATCAAAGATTTTGGCTAATTGTGTATGTTACACTCTGTATGATGCATATAATATGGTCAATCAATTCACTTGTGCATTGGGGTTCATGAGATGATCTTGTTGTGGGGAAATCTCTTTCTCCTTGAATTTTTTGACGCGAGCTTTGTAGTTCTCTTTTTTTGTTCATGTTTTGTGCTGCATTCCATTTTTGCTCTGGGGTTTATGAGACCACCTTGATGCGCCCTGTTCCACTGTGGTTTTGTTGCAATTATATTGTTATTTTTTATTCTTTCTATTAGACTATCACTTTTAAAAATAAGCTTGTGTTTGAGCACTTATTATGTGTCAAGGAAGGGGAGAGTATTTAAGTGATAAATTCTCCCTCTCCTCCCTCTCTCTCTCTTTCTCTATCTTTTGCACTCCCTCACTTTTCTCACTCTTCCTCACTCTCTTTCTCACTCTTTCTCACTCTTCCTCACTCTTTCTCACTCTTCCTCACTCTCTTTCTCACTCTTTCTCACTCTTCCTCACTCTCTTTCTCTCTCTTTCTCACTCTCCCACTCTCCCACTCTCCCCTCTTTCTCTCCTCTCTCGCTCTCTCTCTCCTCCCTCTGTGTCTCTCTCTCTCTCTCTCTCTCACACACACACACACACGCTCGTTATCTCTATCACTTTCTCAGTGTATGGTGGTAATTCTTTGATACAGACTGGAGATGCATTTTTGATACAACCAAACATTCAGAAACGGCCAAGGCTTGAGGAAGATGACCATGAAATGGCTGCTCAACAATCTGAGGTAGATTTCTTTTGGCATCTTTACTTTAGTCAGCACAAATCTTCTGTATGGCAATGAGCCGTTTCTTTTTATATTTGAAGAAGTTGTTGGGTTTAAACTGTGTAGTAGATTCTTTCTGCTCTCCGTGGTTGGAAACTCCCTCCTAATTGTATGTCGAGGTGTTTTTTCTTTTATATTTTCTTCAATCAATAGAGGCAACCCCAACCAAAACAAGCTGTGGATGAGCAAGAGGTTATTCTGACCCAAGTGCAAAAACAACTCTTGCAAATATGCATGATCATGATGGCGGGGGAGTGTGAATAGCATTTGGTTACATAATAAATTAGGACATTTGTGATACTGGAAGTTGTGCTTAACTTTTGAACGATGACCTATAATTGTGAAGCAGCTATAGTAGCGCCGTATCAGCGATTTGTCTCCCAAAATAGTGCACTGATAGTGAGTAAATGGAACCAGGAATTAGTGGATAGAAAGCCAAAGCCCACAGAAACTGCAAGTGTGAGAAGTAGTTTGGATGATGTGAACAGGAAAAGACAAGGTCGTGGTAGGGGTCGTGCTGCAACAGGAAGGGGGCGTGGTTCTAGAGCTAATGATCAGTCACGTAGTTTAGCTTCTTCTACATTTTCAACTTCTACCTCTCAGACTGAGAGTTCCCCACATAAGGTAAATTACTTTATGTGCTGCATAAATTAGTAATTTTTCATGGTTTTAGATTAGCTGTTCATTTCTCTGACTTGTTGTGCTGTTCATTTTGTTTTCAATGTGGTTTTAGATTAGCTCAGAGGCACTACCAGTGATGAACCATTGTGTACATAGTCAAGTGAGTTCCTCTAGTCCCTTAAATTATGTTCTAGTTTATCTGTTTTTGAATTACAAATTTGGCTTGTGAGAATTTGGAGGAAGCGAGGTCACACGTCTCTAAGTTTAAGTCACAACTAATGTGATCCACAAACTCTGCTAATGGTTGTTGCCGCTCACAAAGTTGTGTGGAGTTACCTTTTGTATACTATGATGTTTTCTGTTTATATTGTCTTTCTTCTCTTTTATCTATACAGTAAATTTAGTATCTTATTGTTTTTCCTTACTATAAATCTTTGTTAGCCAAAATGATCATCATCTGGAAAGCAATTCTGCCATGTTTGCAGCATAACGGCTTGGTTGCTTTAAGTATCTTTGACCTATGATTTGTAATGGCTGTTTTTTATATTTCAGGAGAGTTGGCCCAAGGACAACTTTGGAAAGGATGAGAGAGCTTCTTTATTGGTAACTGCCATCCTGAGTTTTTCAATCATTTCTCTAAGAAAAATAACAACTTCATTTTTTATACTAATCCTAAGGGTGGTAAAGAGTCTTTTCTGTACATAAGCTCTTCTTTGAGATTGGACAGGAATAAACTCGCTATAAAACTTATTTCTAATATTATTTAGCTAAAAAATATGGAAAAGGTGGAAAAATGTCTACAGAAATTTGTTAAGAAGTGCTAAACTTGGCCTTTTGGTGAGTGAATGTCATTCTCTCCGGTTAGTGTAGGAATTTCTGTCTCCATTATGTGACGGTTTTTTCAATTTACTGAGTCTTCTTGAAGTGGTCTGTTCAACTTTGTTGTGAATGAAAATTGTCTTTTCAGGGTTCCTCAGTTATCTAGTCATTAAATATTTTATAGTAGCACACTAAAAAAAAATTTTTTTTTTATAGTAGATGCAAAGTTACTTAAAAAGATACTATAAATTAATGTATTCCTGATCTTATATATATTGAAAGTAGAAGTTGAAACAAGAGTTGAGGCAACTATGATTTACCAGGAGGAAATATCATCATTGCGTGGAAGAGTAGCATCCTTAGAAGATGAATTGAGTAGAGCATGCAAAGAAGCTTCGGAGCATCAACAACTTTGCCGTGAGTTAGAAAAGGTAGTGGATGTGCATTCATTTTTGACTGGTAATATTGTTTATTAAAGTAGTATCTCACAAATGTTCGGTGTATCTTCGTTCTCACCCTTTTTTATTAAATAGGAATTAAGAGATATCAAGGAATATGAGCAGCAGATGAAGCCCAAGGTTAAGTATATGTTGTTCTTAAGATCTTCTTAACTTTATAAGCCCAAATATGTTTAATTGGTTAAAAACTCAAAGGCACTAAGACTTCAATTGTTGTACTGATTGGCTTCTTTGCAGCGACTTAGAGTATTATCTGATTTACTTATTTCTGTCTCTAAATCGGAGAGGCAAGAGGCTAGGTTAAAGGTTCGTCAGGATTCTTTGAGGCTAGGGAATGTAGGAGTAGTCAGGTAGAGATCATACTTGTCTATTCCCATTGTTTGTTGTCATCCATTGTTTTTTTGGATTAAATTGTTGTCTTCTGTTTTCACTAGATTTAATATTATCTACATTAATTCTTGATTAAGATTCTTATTTTTTAAATGAATTAATGTAGCACATCTAATTTATTATTATTTTCTACTATTAGCTTTGAGGAATTTATTATTATTATTTTATCATTACTCTTGTTTATATGTCTAGTTTTACAGGCTAATTTGTATGGTATTATAATTGTAGCATTTTTTAGTAAACCTTAACCTGTAATTTACTTTTGGATGTGATGCTAAATTTCAAGAATATAGTGTCAAGCTGCATGTTATATTTTGCCACTTTAATGTGGTGCTATTCCAATTTGCGGGATGGCGTAGGCAAATGTTTACTCACATTTGCTAAAATCTGCTTAATGATTTGGCACATGTTTATTTTAAAGACCTAGTTGAAAAGTGTAATGACCAGAAATCACCCCCAAATATTTTATATTTATGACAGGAAAAAAAATGAGACTATTTTAAAGAGGCCTGAATTGGACCAAAATTCCAAAAATAGAAAGGCCTTAATTACTAAGGCTCCCTATGTGCAATTTCGAAGTTTAAGTCAACTATATTTAAGATTGTTTTACTGTTTCAAAGTAAAATTGGGAGTTTTTTTTACTGCTTCTAGAGCTACTTGTGTCTAGAGTTTTAGGAAGTGGGGTGTTCATTGTAGACAATCTTGTGGAAGAAAGTGTTGCTAGAGCTGATTTCTTATATGGGTTTCTTTAAGCTAAATGAACTTGTTCCAAGTCTTTTTTCTTAAGCTTGTATTCTGTTTTTTTTTTTTTTTTCTGTACTTCAAAGTTTCTCTCTCAATAAAGTTATCACCATCTTAAAAAAAAAAGCAATTTGTTATTTCAGTTAAAGTTCCTAGTAGAAAGTCATTGCACTAAGTACTTGCAATTAGAAAGCATCTGTCAAAGAGCTGGATGTTTCATGGATCTCCTCAAAATAGGATGACAAATGCCTTTGGTGTGTGCAAGCCGGAGAGAGCCATCTGATTTTGACCACTGAATCACCTGCAACTATTAATGGATACCTTGAAGGAGTGCACATTGCTCTGCATTGGTAAAGTCAGAAGCCCAGATGGAACAGTGTAAACATGAAGGATCATACCTCAATGATCACTTAAGCTTCTCCCGCCTCCTGTGAGGACTGGTTTTCCCTTTGATTAAGAAGATCTTTTTTATATGTTTTTCTGATGTCACCAATTGTGGTTGTTTGTGGAATCAATCATCAATTAGATTTACCTGATTTGTTGATCTGTTTACTCAAGTTATATGAAATTCCAAGTGCAAAATATTTTCCTAATAAAGTGCAAGATTCCTCCTTAGAGTTTCTGCTGGTTTTGGAATATCTTTGCTTCCTTTCTGCCATTTAGTGTTGATTTCTTTGCGATGTTTGTTTGTTTTTTCCTTTTTGGAGATGGTGCATTTCTCACTTGTTTAGTTTCCTCTCATTTGAATTGCAGAGTTGGAACAATGCTAAATGAGACATGGGAGGATGGGCAAGCACTAAAAGATATTAATGCTCATCTTGTATGTTTGTTTTACTGTATTTTTCATTCACAGGCTATCTAAGCTTGTTGCCCATGCATGCACTTTGAATTATGAATGAGCTTGAAAAGCTGATATATATTGCCTAGGAGGAAGCTTCCAAGCAATTCAAATAATTGGGTGGAAACTTTATTTCCTTTCACTTTCTATGTAAAACTCCGCTAATATGTTATGGGTTTTCCTTTATGCGTTGTTTATGGAATTCTTTAGGATGAAGCATGACACTAGACTTTGTTTTGTTCATAGAAATATTTGTTGGAAACAAGAGAGGGTATCGAGAGGCACCGAAAGTCATTGAAGAAACGACAAACTGGTTGGTCCATTACCTTTGTATAAATGATTTGAGGCTTCACTTCCTTTCTATGTTTACTGAAAAAACAATTTATCTGCTGCTATGGAATAAAAAAATCTAAAAGAAACTTAAAAAAAAAATCTAAAATAAAACAGTTGTTTCCTATGCTAATCAATACAATTTTCATAACCCACCAGTTTGTTTCCTTTCTGTACTGTTTCCAAGACTATACCTGGTACTCTTTTTTATTATTATTTGATGAGACTTCGACAGAGTAATAACTCTCATCAGTTGCTTATTGTATCTTGCAGACAAGGGTGATGGGCTTGATTCGGAATCAGTTGTATCAGAGGAAGACTTTCTAGTTCAGGATGAGATATACAAAGCGCGATTAGCGAGCCTTAAACGTGTAAGCTTCAGTCTTATAATTGATCATGTCACCAATTTCTTGTTGGAAGATGTTCTTTTTATTTATTATTGGTTCTCTGAAAAGTCTTGAAAATAGTTTAGATTTTGTTGATTCATCTGTTTAAGAGGCTAGCTAGTTATGTTTTCATGTATCATATATCACTTTTGGCCACCTTAGGAGGAAGAAATGGCATTGCGAGAGAGGGACCGATATGAGTTGGAAAAGGGAAGGTTGATACGTGAAATGAAGCGTATACGTGATGAGGATGGGTCAAGGTTCAACAACTTCCAAGTCCTCAATCATCGATATGCACTATTAAATCTTCTTGGCAAGGGAGGATTCAGTGAGGTTTACAAGGTTAGTTTTAATCTTGCAATCATGTCTGACAAAATGAAAATTTTGAAAGTTTTCATGTTCTACATGCTCCAGTGTGGCAGGCGATGATGGTTCTATCCCAGTTTTATCCTATTTCTTCCTAGCAATTGGTGAATGCGTTGATCTATCTATGCCTTAGCACGTTTTGATTGAGTAATGGCTTCCTTTGGGCTGGAAGAATAGTCTATTGATTATTTATTTATATATTTTTATCTTGTACGGAATTTTAAAAATTTATTTGCATATTTTCAAAATATTGGTTTTATTTTTTTAAGGGAGGAAAAACCATTGGTTGCTCGCCACACAGACCATCATTCACGAGTCTGTCAGCAGGCTATATACAGGCTTGGCCTTGGATCTGCTAGGAAGGCTTCTGGTGCTAGTGATTTGGACACTGAGGTCATTGGAAAAGCTCGTGGGATGTTGATTACATTATGGACAAATAATTTCATCTGATTAAAACACTGATTAGTTTAATGATACATATTTGGTTTTTAATTGTTGCCAATGTGATTGAATGTGTGTGCTTGATGTGTTTCTCCACCCTGATCTTCAGGCATAAAAGAACAATAAGTCAAAACTAGTGGTTCAAGCTGTGGAGTACTATTCTATTTACTTTGTTTTAAGCATCAAAACAAATATTACTCTTGCATAACAGTTAATCTGACATAAGCATTTTCAACCAGGCTTATGATTTGGTAGAGAACAGATATGTGGCATGTAAACTTCATGGCTTAAATGCTCAATGGAGTGAAGAGAAGAAGCAGAATTATACACGCCATGCAATTCGGGAGTACAACATCCATAAGAGTCTGGTTCATCATCACATTGTGCGGCTATGGGACACATTTGAGATTGATCAGAACACTTTCTGCACCGTATTAGAGTACTGCAGTGGTATCAATATGATTTTACTTTCCTTTCTTTTTTTTTACTGCTGTCCTTTATGATTCTTTTAGAATTGAGAATAACAATTTTTTATTGAGGCCTGAAACCAAGGATGATATAAACTACCATCCATGGCGATGATAAAATGGGGCTCCATCTAATCCTTGACTCTATGGGGTTCTCTATTTTGTCTCTATGATGTTTCAATGATCTTTTTTTGTTATAGTTTTTCATCTTTTGTTGTTTGTTATAAACCTTCATAATTAGTTTGTGTATGTAGGCTTCTAGCCCCATCTTAATTCTTATTTCAAATGTTTTAAAATTTCATTAAAATCAAAGAAAAGAAGATCATCATGCTGATACTTTCATTGCTTAGATGTGCATTATTTTGTTTTTCTCTTTTCCATTCATTTTGCTTTTTTGTATTAAAAGTTTAGTATGTGTAGTCAATGTTATGAGAAAACAACTAGCTGCCCTTGTCCTGATGATTTTATGCAGGACTTGGTTAATGACTTTTCCCATACTTTATTGAGCAGGGAAAGATCTGGATGCAGTTCTTAAAGGAACACCTTTTCTGCCTGAGAGGGAAGCCAGAATTATAATAGTGCAGATATTTCAGGGTCTTGTATACCTGAATAAGAGACCTCAAAAGATTATTCACTATGATTTGAAACCTGGAAATGTTCTCTTTGATGAGGTTGGTGTTGCAAAAGTGACTGATTTTGGTCTCAGCAAGATTGTGGAAGATGATGTTGGATCCCAAGGTCTGGAACTAACGTCACAGGGAGCTGGAACTTATTGGTGAGTGTTGTTGTATCTGAATTGTCTTCTTGTGGTTACGGTTGCTTTTTCCTCATTCGAGATTTCCAAGGTTTCTACTTTCTCTAGTGCTGCCTCCTTTTTTTCCCTCCCTTTATTCTGTTGACTTTGTTTGCAGTTGAAATATGACTGCTTTCTGCAGCAAATTTTCTAGTGTGTAGCCTGATCTTGTCAGTTTTCTTGTAAAAGGAAAAAAATGGATGTCCTGTTAACTTTGGCATTCTTATTGTTGATGTGCTCTAAAGATCAATTTCTTCATGTGCTTCAGGTATTTGCCTCCAGAATGCTTTGAATTGAACAAGACACCTCTGATATCATCCAAAGTGAGTAGCATATTAAATAGTGTTGAGCATCCTTTTCTAATGGCAAATTTTCTTGGATAATCAAGTAAGCAATGTATTTAAATGAATAGAATTGGGATTTGAATTGGATGTGGTGAAGTAAAAACAATTTGAGGTTCCTAATGAAATATGGCTTGGAATGGAGCCGGTAGCAAGAAGTTGCAGGAGTAACAGAAGAACGAAACAAAATAAACAAAACAACTAAAAATGATGACTATATGGAAAACCCATTGACTACAAGATGTTGGTGGCAAAATCCTGTTTTGGCTAGGGGTCAGTCAAGAATTATGCTTACTAGTGAAGATACTCCAGTATACTTGAATCAAACTGGCATGATTGGCTTTTAACTAGAGATGCCTCTCAGAACTCCACAGGAATCAGCCACTCTTCGACAATTCCCCACAAATGTACATGGAAATGAAGATTATCATTGAGAAAATGTTAATCAATTTCTGTACACAAACTTAAAACATCACTGAAGATATTGGTTTAACATCACATGAGAATTTGAACTAGTTTGGGGTTTCAATGATGTGAACTGCTTGAATCGGGTATTTAGTCTTTAGAGTTCTTCTGTCTCCATTTTCGAAATTTAGTTAAAGGTGGTTACTGCATGAATAGTTCAAATGAAGTGGTTCGTGATGCTGACGTTTTGTAAGCAGGTTGATGTTTGGTCAGCTGGTGTTTTACTCTATCAAATGCTATTTGGCAAACGCCCTTTTGGTCATGACCAGACACAGGAGCGTATACTTCGTGAGGACACCATCATTAAAGCTAAAAAGGTGGAGTTCCCTGCTAGACCTGCAGTTTCCAATGAGGCAAAAGTGAGTTTTTCAGACTCTCCTAAAACCATGGTGCAGTTTGCTGGATTGACTACGTAATAATTATATATGTTTTGGTTGGTGGAAGGCAAGTATTGGCTTGATAAACACTGCTCGTATATCCAAATTTTGTTACCATGCTTAAGATTGCAAGTGCACTCATGTTTTTCCTTTTTCTAAAACAAAATGATAGTTTCGTGCTGATTATTTAGCATCTAGACCTTCCCATTACATTGTAGAGTACAAAATATAAACCTTCTGTTGGCAGCAATCGGAGAGAGTGAGGGTGGCTTTTCTGTGTTTGGTTTTGCAAGGACTTGAACATGTTCTGAAATTATCTCATTTCATTTTGTTAATTTGATAATAGCATTTGAGAAGTTGTTTGAACCCTAATTTACTTGCCACAATTTGTGCCGGAACCACATTGAATTATCTTTAACCCTTATTCATTGATAAATTGTTGTTGTGTCTTTTTTCTTTTTCTAAAAATCATGATTTTTTGTTCTTAAACAGAGTGACAATTCCATGCATATCTTAGGAAAAAAAAGAGAAACACAAGGAATTTCAACTAGCTGCAGTGACACTGCTCTTCTTTTTTTTAAATTGCAGGATCTAATTCGACGCTGCCTGACCTATGACCAAGCAGAAAGACCCGATGTTCTAACCATTGCTCAAGACCCATATCTATATTATACAAAGAAATGACAGAATAGCAAACCCATGGATCGCTAACCATGGTGTTGTTTACAGTTCTTACCTTGTGGCATATATTGAACCCCCCCCCCCCCAAATCCTGTAATGTTGTTAAGCTTTTTCTTCTTTTCCTTTTTCTTTTTTTTTTTTTTTTTTTTTTTTGTTGGGCTGGCCTCAAGTTTTTGTTCTCTGAACTCAGAAAGATGAAAATGAGTTCACTGAGAATGCATCAATTGAAAGGGATTTGAAATATTCATATAGTTCATTAATTTTCAAACGAGTACTTGAGGTATCTACAGTCATCAATTCATAGGCATTTTGAAATATTCATTAAGTTCATTCATTTCCGAACAAGTACTTGAGGATACGCCGGTCCTTGTTTGACAGTCCACCTTACGGATCGCAGCTACTCAAATTGCAATCCATACAGATTGTCTACTCTAGGATAAAGATTCTCTCACCATATTCAACTTTCCTTATTCTTGTGTTCTGCATAACATATTAGTAAAGTTTCTGGACGTCAATTGCTCTAGCGGCTCAGTATGGGTGCCAAGATTGCTGGTTCAAGCGAAAAAGGTGATTTCGGAATATGGTAGCTAATGGTTGAGAGTAACATTGTATTCTGTTAGAGAATAACATGGTGGTGAGTATATGCTCTGTAAGTTAGGACGTCTATTCAAGTTATTTTCTGATTAAATGAAAAAATACTCACTATTCAACTTGCTCTATTCCTGAGCACTAGATAGGTGCATCCGTTAGTATAACACGGTAGCTAAGGTTGCATAGCACCGGAGTATAACATGATAATATATTATGGATAACATATTATTAAAGTTTTATAACGCCAATTGTTAAAATAGTACTGGTTCAAAGTAAAAAAAAATGATTTTGAAATATAGTGGTGATATGCTTATAGCCATATTTTATTATGAAGGTTCATAGTGTGACATGGCATCCTCTTTGGCCGTAATACAAGTAGTTTTAAAAACTAAACTGACCTGGGTTTGACCAGATTCAAACTAGGCTTCAAATGATTTGATTTGCTTTAAAATCCATAAAAGGACAAAACCGGTTGACCGGCGGGTGTTAACTGTTCAAATGCTGAACCGTAAAACAGATCCGACCAGTTGAACCCTTTTAGTTTTCACATTTAACACTTTTAATAGTTTTTGTATTTTTAATTTTATTTTTTGTATATCAAAATTTTTTTATGATTTTTTTTAATGAGATACAACTCATACCGGTTAAACCAAAATCGGATGCTCCACCAGGATCACCGATTTAGTTTTTAAAACACAGTTTAGATGACATTTTTTTTAAAAACCAAAGATGTCCATCAAACATATAGTTGGGTTTAGTCAAATTTAGTTAGGCCAGTTTGAACCGGGTGATTGAACCTGTGGTTGATTCGTGAAGGAAGAGAACTAACTCAAGCGATTTTTAGTTAGACCGGACCAAACCAGCCAATTCTGACGATTTTGAAACAAAACTGGTTCTGATACTGAACAAAACCGGTTCTGAAGAACAAAAATAATGCCAGTGAGTCAATCCGGTTCGGTTTTTCAAACGTTGGTTTAAATATTAACTCTTTTTTCACAAAAAGATTCCTTAATAAATATAACAAAAATATAAAAAAAGAGCCACCTGCAAGTCCACTATTCTCTCAAAAGACCGGCCAACTTTCGGCGGGTCCACTTGTTTAACGAATTCAACCAGTGGTACAAAGGAATTATAATTTAAACCTTCCGTGTAACTTTATTATTGCACATTAAGTTTATTAGATTAAAAATGAACCAAAAAATATTCGGATTTTGGTTTAACGGGTTTAATTGGGTCTAACGGGGTTTAATTGTCCAATTTTGGATCACAGGGTTGCAAAATCATGGGTAAATCCCTGATATTATTTGGAGTTCAGGTAAAAATAATTTTTAATAAAATATTATTTTTTTAATAAAATAGCCTAAACCCTACTTAAACCATCAACTGTAGCCACGTCATAATACAAAACCTCAAAATAAAATAAAAGTACTGATATTATTTTTCTACAAAGAAAGGATGCATGACTATACTACAAAAATAAGAAACAAAGAGAGCATCCATTCTTTTTTGGAAAATGCTGTGTACAGCCATAAGGTACTATTTCAGGTACATTCTGGGTGGAGCATGGGCCCACCAGTAAAATGCTGCTGCAAGGCCAACTATAGTATTTTCAACATGAACTGTGGTAATTTGACAATGTTTTGTGGCACATTCCTATAGAAACAAGTAAAAGTTATATTGCTTGGAATGATGATGGTAATCTAAAATCATTTTATAATTGTGGTGAGTATGAAAGGTTTTGGTAAGAGGGAATCCTCACAACATTTCGTCTAAGCCACAGTTCATACATAACCATGTAGAAAGCATCATACTCTACAGGAAACGGATTCCACCGGAAATGCTTTCGGACCTTCAACACATTCCTCTGTAATCTCTCATACTCTTGTGGACTTACCTGCTGCAGAATTCTCTTCAGTAATGGGATGTCCAAGGTGGGTACTACAAGAGAGAAGCGCTTCCAGTTCAATATATCCTGAAAGGGCAGATCGTAGTGGTTGGCAATGACTACAGGGACACATCCATAGTAGAGTGAATCTGCAATTCTTGCAGTGTTTACTTCAAAGCCTTTGACGTGGAGACAGAACTTGCTGCCAAGGAGTTGATCAGAATATGGTGTTTGAAGGTGACCAAAATGTACAAAGATCTCAGAGTCGTTTTGCCAATTCTTGAGAAGCTTTTCACGTACCGGAGAGTTGATTGATCCGGCAAAAAATGCTAGTCTTTTCCTGATATCCACAGAGAGAGAGAGAGGAAAAATGAGCCAGGGGCTATTGACAAAAACAGGAGTAAACATACATACGCAAACCAATCAATATTTTGAAGTATCAAAACACCTATAGATATTTCTACTACAAGAACTTACAACAGCCAGCAACTTCTCTAAAATATTTCAAAAGAAAACATCTCATGTCATACAACCCATTGATTTGAGTGTTTTGATCATATTAGCATTTGGAGTATTTAGTACTCCATATTCATTTCTTAGTTAGAAATTTTTTTTTTTTGAAATGGTGTGATCTTTTATTGATTTTGAAATTGCATACATCAATTAGGAGTACATTCTCAGAGATGTCCCTGATTTCGCTCCTTACTCCTTACTCCTTGCTTAACTAGATTGTCTCTAGAGAGTTAGTAGATCTAGGAATATATGGATACCAGATTGAGTCTCAAAGTTCTATTTCCTCTCTTATTTCTCTCTATACCATATATGGAACCGGGTAAATAGGTAATACACTCAAACTATAATTACACAGAAAAGAAAACCACAGTAATCATAGAGAAAAAACTTCAGCAATAATTATCTATTCATAGGAATGGTGTATGTGAATGAGCGTATATACCTAACTAATGTATCAACTCCAGGAGGGCTTCCTTTTCTAGGCCAAATTTGTGGCAGAGATGCATCCTTGTGTGGAACATAACCAGATAAGTAGTAGCTTGAAGAGCAAACAACTTGAATTGCATTAAACGTCACTTCTTCTGCTTTCTCCATTGCAGATCTTCCAGCAGAATGACAAGCGACATAAAAATGATCAGCTCCATTTGTTCGGTTCCAATAAGGGAAATTCTGTTTAATGTGGGAAATGTAACCCCTGATAAAATATGGGATTCCTCCAACATCTACTCGATGGTCATATCTTAGCCTAGCAATAGAGAAGGGCAAGAAGAAGAGATCTGCCTTAGAAGGGTCCTTCGTGATGAAATGACTCTGCATGAGGAGCTTCTTAAAATAACTTTCACTGGCATAGTTTCCACCAGGTTGAAAATCCACTGGTAAAAGTGCATTAGCGAAGGGATCATCCTTCCTATGAGGGTACACATAAATATTAAAGCTCTTGTTCATCTGTTTATAGTCTTCCAGGAAGAGAAATTTGTCATGAAAAATCTCATTCTTGTAATTCTGCCCTGGAACCAAATCAGAAAATAACTCTTAGTAAATGCAACTTCATGATAGTTAGATATCAATGGACCATAAAAGATACTTTCAATGTCTGCAGATACTAAGAAACATTACCATGATAAGGCTAAAAGTAGATATTTTTTTTTCTTTGAAAGTTGGTATTGCATTTATTCATTCATGAAAGTAGTGTACAGCCCAATTGGGCATTTGCATACAATTAGCTAGGGGTCCAAACAACAAATGTTGCTCGGAGGCCCCTTGCTTAGCTAAGCAATCCGCTCTTCCATTCACACTCCTAATGACATGGGTCCAGCTAACCACAACACTAGCAAGATCATGAATCTCATTTACAATAGAGTGCAAAGATGTAAAAGACTGATGACGTTACGTAACAGGTCAACAAGACCCTTCTGTGTTCAGTTATTGTGTCGTCTCACTAACTAATCTCTGTTGCTGAAAAAGATAAAATTTAGGATATCTGGGAATTAACTCGCAAGGATTCACCGTGAAGTATAGCTCATCAAGATCTTACTTCTCATCATTTCAGTCAGTCCCATAAACTTGGAAACTTTTTTGAAGGCAAATTAGTCAACTGAACAGGGACCAAAACGATTTGCCTCATTGAAGAGAGAAAAAGCTGAAAGCATAATTTTGGTAAAAAATATCAATAAGATTTTAGTCCAGAAACTTTAGCTGAAAGAAGAAATTTTCAGAATTTTTAGACATTTCCTTCTGTCAACGCACAACATAGTACACGAAGTAATTAAACTCAGCCAACAAAGCCCACAGACTGCCGATACAACTGTTTTGATAAGAGACTTCATATCACTAAGGCATTCTATCAATGGGTTACTAAAAAATTGAGAATGGAAGTCAACATCATTGCAAAGTACTGCATAAGTTAAATGACAAATCAAAGAGTGTTTATGATAACCAATTTTCATAGAGCAATCCATGTAATAGCCTTCAGCAGCGCTCGTGAATAATCAAACTAAGACCATCTTCCTCTCTAAAATCTGGAGAATGAAGGAGGATTTCATCTTGATTATGTTCAAGCTATCCGTTTTCTTTCCACCCAAAAAAAGGAAAAGTATACGAGTACATGGACTGCTCAAGGATTTTTTGTCCGAAAAGCCCCAAAAGCCAGACAACGCCCACATACCATTTCCTCTAAACTGACTGCTTCTATTATCCGTTTCTGCGACGCCGACTCGCACCGAAAAGGAAGAATTTTCTCCTTCGCGCGATCTGGGCGCGAAGATCCCAGGAGGGCTCCGAGCTAGTGGCCGAAACCTTTGATCATTTCCACGAGCTAGCAACGAAGACCCAGAAGGTGGGCTAAGGAGAAAGTAAGGCGGGCGGTGGCTATGACTGAAAAGACTGGAGGTTGAAGAGATATACAAGAGGATGAGACAAGAAGTGAGAAGAGCTAAGCTCGTGGGCACAACAGAGAAGCTCCTGGTGGAGACAGGAAAACTAATTAGAGACAGCGAGGAGCGTATCAGAGACATTGAAGGGTTGTAAAGAAAAAAGAGAAAAGAGCTCCCAGCAGGCAGAAGCTCAAGACACGGACCCTGATCATTAGGGTCTGAATTCCCCACCTGCTCTCCAACAGTCCACTCTCTGCTACTCACGTATGGGAGGAGAGATCACGATTCTCGAATACGGGTTGAGGAAGAAAAAAAATATTGTCGAGAATAAATTGATCTTAATCAAGCATTATGTTCGGCAACTTGAATCATATTTCCATTCATAATTTGTACAATATAATCTTCAGTTTTGTATATTTTTCCTAAATTAGTCTCTCCATTATTATAAGTCTTGTATATCTACACAATTTATTATATAAACTAATAAAACAATAAAATATTATGGAGAAGCTAAGCCATAAAAGGAAAAATATATAAAAGTGAAGATTACACGGCACAAATTATGGATCCCAATATGATTCAATTGCCGAGAATAATGATTGATTAGAATCAATTTATTCTCGGCAATGAAAAATGCATAGTGGAGTAGGAGAGAGAACCTGAAGCTATGATTGAATGCTTCTAACAACCAGTAGACTGTCATTAAATTAAATATTTAATAAGTAACCGCTAACAACGACATGAAACGATAAATGAGCATAAGCATACAGGGATATATAGTTGAATTTTGGCTAGTTACATTGTTTAATTGAGGACTTTTTGAGATGATTCTTTGAAATAATCCCTTTGGAGTTTCATTAAAAAAAAGTTTACTCAAAACATATCCAAAGAGTGAATTTTATTCAAAAGAGGAGTTTTAAACCTCCAGAGACCATTTCTAAGGTGTCTTTAGATTCCTAAATAATGTGTATAATATAATTGGAGGCCTACGTACAAACTTCTGCTTCCAAGTTACAGAAAACTTATAATATGTAGATATCAGGTTTTATCTTGAAAAGAAGCCGTGGATGAAAATATGAAGGTGGGGACTCCATTACAAAGTCCACTAACCTGCCTTTGTATTTTGCTGCGAGAAGATTGGGAAGACGCAATTTTACCCACTAGTTGGACTCCGTTTCTTCAATGTTTGAGCTAGATCAATGACTTCTTTACTCATTTTCAAGTTTAATAGAACTTTTGCTGACAGAGAAATGCATGTTTGATTGAATTTGGTTCTCTGCTGCTTCCGTTTTTTTTTTTTTTTTTGGATCTATAAACGAAAACACTAAGACAAATATAAACATGGAATTCAAAATTAACTTTGTCTCTGCTGCTCATTCGTCGAGATCCAAGGACCTGAAATTTTTTCCATCCAAGAGATATGTTCCAATCTTCAATCGAACCGCCCACACATCCTTCGGCTTCCTCGCCACAACCCTGCAAAAAAAAAAAAAAAAATCACCGTTTTCAACCATTAAAGAGATGTTCCTTTGCTTTTTCTTTAGTTCTATCTCTGATCCTCCATTAATCATCTTCGGCAAAATCTCAGCACATCCCTTCTGAAATAGGAGAGTCTATACCCTCGAATAAATTCCTGAAAAGGTGAAGAATAAAGAGAAGGGTACCTGCCCACGTCCCCTGCCTTGACTTGCCCAGAATTCGCTCTCAGAGAAGGCATCGAATTGGCGGTCTTTAAAGTCGCCGGAGCTTCCACGATGATCACCGGCGAACCAATCCGAAGGTTCGATTTCTCTCCACCGGAGGACGGAGAGGCTTCGCACTTGACGAGGGGGAAACGAGCTCTCTGATTCGGAGGGATTAAAGAGGAGCTATTTGATTGTTTGGTGAAGGGGAGTTGAAGAGTGGAGGCTGCGGAGACTATAGAAGGAGAGAGAGATGCGGCCATGGAGGAAACGAGAAGAAGACGTAGCGGACTGACCACCGCCTCCCACCAAGAAGAAGGATGATGGCCTCCTATCCGAACTGTGAACAGTAACTATCAATTATTGCTTCTTTAGGCTAAAAATGGAGGCACTTTTCTACTTTAATTTTAGTATAATTGCAACAGAATATATTTTCAATGTAATATTGTAAATAACCAAATTTTACTAAATAATTATTAATATATAAAATTATAAATAAAAAATATAATATCAATCATATTTTTCTGTGAGGGTTTACATGGTGACCGTAGATGTTCTCTTAGCAGTCAACTAAGGTGTTAGGTGGACAATTACAATGTAAAGTAAAATTTTTAAGTACTATTATTATTTTTCATAAAAAAAATAAAGATTCAAATTGTCATGGCAACTCAAATGCAATTGGTTAAAAAGTTTAAGAAATATAAATACAATTCTAGTTCAACCGGTTCAATTTGGCTCAACTGGTATGAGTTGTATTTTATTAAAAAAATTCAAAATAAGATTTTGAATAATGTTATGTCCATGGCGAGCACATTTTTTGCATATGGCCTCTCCCAAGACTTATTTTAATGCCCTTAATTTTTGCATTAAAATAAAAACTTGATGAGTGTACAAAAACTGGACATGGTCATTGTAGGAATAGTATTATTCTAAGATTTTTATATAAAAAATAAGTTAAAAAATAAAAAAAATTATTAAAAGTGCTAAAAATAGTAACTAAACCCGTTCAACTTGTCCATTTTACGATTCAATGGTTGAACTATGAAATCAGGCAAGTTAACCAGTTTTAAAGTTATTCCTGGTTCCAAAACCCCGCTCAAACTGGTTGAGTCGGTTTGGTTTTTATAAAAAACATCTAAACAAAAAATTGATGTTAGGCAAAAATAAATAATCCTTTAAAAATTTTAATCTTTTGTCGGTTTAGCCTTTTTATCTAGAGAAAAAGTAATGACAATTTATCTTCTATCCTTAAAAAATTCTCTCAACCTTATCCCGTCTTACCCATATTAGGAAATTCACTATGTATAGCAGCCACACTTACGAATTTCCCTTATATAACTTCCCAATCTCGCACGTCGAATAAGATAAACATTCCTGCATGGAATCAGAAGCTTCGTCACTTTATTTCCCATACACGACTCCATCTTCTCGCTTCCTCTACCAGATGCAGCATAACTGTTACAATTTCCGATTAGCGTTTCGCGGAGGTCTCCCAGTGGAAATTGAACTCAACGTCGAATCAAATTTCTGTTGCGTTTTCGCAACTATGAACTGAATCCCAAATCGAAATTTTGTTGCTATTGGATAATTTGGATCAGACTACGGAGTCAAATTCTTTTCCGTTTTTGGAGGGCAATTTGAAATGATTGAGAAGATAACCCTTGCGAAAAATCCTCACTGCTGCTATAAATATAGATTGCTCTTCCTTCTATCCTCGTAATTTGTTTTACTGGGTGCTATTGGTAGGTGGTCTTGTAGTTTTTTCTCTTTTCCTTCCCTTCTTCCTCGAAGTCATCTCTAGGAGTAGACTTATCGTTTTACTTTGGGTAGATTTGTTTGTTTGATTAGAATGCCTGTTCTTAGATTTTGTCCACGATTTTGTTTAATTAGACTTATTGTTGTTAATGTTCTGTCTCTGTTCTTCGGCGGATTAACTGTTTGATCGATGAGAAAGATAGTGAAGAACCTGTTTTTAGTTTATTCTTATTATTTCTTAATTTCATTGTTGTTAAGTGTCTTCTTTTTCTCTGATTCTTCTATTACAGGGAGAAAGTTTCAGGATTCAAGAATGGGGAATCTCAATCTCCTCTTATGGGTTACAGTGTTTTTGACAATCTGGGGGGCGTTCGGAGATGAACAAATGAAGTACAAAGACGCCACACAGCCATTGAATATCAGAATCAAAGATCTTCTGGGAAGAATGACTCTGGCTGAAAAGATTGGTCAGATGACACAAGCCGATCGAACTGCGCTTTCCCCAGAAATCATGACCAAGTACTTCATCGGTAATCAAAAAAAAAAAAAAAACATCTACCTGCTCACTAGCTATTACAGAAACATATCATTCGATTTTGTTCAGTACTTTCTGAACTCTGTGTTTGATCTGAATGCAATGCAGGAAGTGTATTGAGTGGTGGAGGCAGCGTTCCGGCACCAAAGGCCACGCCCCAGCAGTGGATTGATATGGTGAACTCCTTCCAGAATGGATCACTCTCTACCCGTCTTGGGATTCCTATGATTTACGGAATTGATGCTGTTCATGGCCACAACAATGTCTATAGAGCCAACCATTTTCCCACATAATGTTGGACTCGGCGCAACCAGGGATCCTCAGCTTGTGAAGAAGATAGGAGAAGCAACTGCTCTCGAAGTCAGGGGAACCGGGATTCAGTATGCTTTTGCTCCATGTATTGCAGTAAGTTATTAAGGTCAATGATGACTGCTTTGAGATCATCCATGGAAGATTTTGTTATACTAGTTGACATTGACTCATGTTCTTTCATCTTTACAGGTGTGTAGGGACCCAAGATGGGGGCGTTGCTACGAGAGTTACAGTGAGGACCCAAAGATTGTCAAGGAAATGACAGAGATTATCTCTGGTTTACAAGGAGAGATCCCTCAAGGAGGACGACTGGGGGCTCCTTACATCGCTGGAAAGTATGCCCCTTTATAGATTTCAGACTCCATATCTCTCAGTTCTCTAAGCCCCATTTAATCAGTCCCTGTTCTCAGAGACGCCATTAATCTCTTTTCTCTGTTTCTCTTTGTCAATGTAGCAAGCACGTTGCTGCATGCGCGAAACACTTCCTCGGCGATGGCGGCACCCAAAAGGGTATCAACGAGAACGACACCATAATCGACTTCCATGAACTGATGAGCATTCACATGCCTGCCTACTACGACGCTGTGATCAAAGGTGTCTCTACTGTCATGGTTTCTTATTCTAGCTGGAACGGGAAGAAGATGCACGCCAATCGCTTCCTCCTCACCGATATCCTTAAGAACACTCTCCGATTCAGGGTAAAATTTAAAACTTCACCTTGAATTATATTATAAAACGACATACCCACCTCACGGATTAATCTCTTTCTTCAATTCATTTCAGGGATTTGTGATCTCCGACTGGCAAGGAGTAGACAGAATCACGTACCCACCTCACACAAACTACTCTGCCTCTGTTGGCGATGCAATTCATGCCGGAATCGACATGGTTAGTGACAAAAAAGATAATAATTAAACTGTCTTTCCCTGCAGCAGAATATAGAAGAAACAAACCAACTCGAATATTACTGATCAATTTTATGGACTGCTCTCAGGTAATGGTGGCATATAACTACACTGGATTCATCGACGAACTCACCAATCTGGTAAACAGCGGAGCCGTTCCCATGAGCAGAATCGACGATGCCGTGGCCAGGATTTTGCGGGTCAAATTCATGATGGGTCTGTTCGAGAATCCTTACTCTGATAACAGCTTGGTCGATGAAGTCGGGAAACAGGTTTACCACCATCTCTCTTCCGTCTTCACCTTCCCCTGTTTTTACCCCAAATTGAATAACCAGTGCCAATTTCGACTGAGATTTGGTCTGAAAATTTTTACAGGAACACAGAGAGCTGGCTAGAGAAGCCGTGAGGAAATCACTAGTGCTTCTGAAGAACGGAAAATCCTCCGACCACCCATTGCTTCCCCTCCCCAAAAAGGCCAAGAGCATTCTCGTAGTAGGAACCCACGCCCACGACCTTGGTTTACAGTGCGGCGGCTGGACCATCACATGGCAAGGTCTCCAAGGCAACGACCTCACCGCCGGAACCACGATCCTCGACGCCGTCCGGCAAACCGTCGACCCATCCACGCAGGTCGTCTACAACGACAACCCGGATCTCGAATTCGTCCAAAACAATGAGTTCGAGTACGCCGTCGTCGTCGTCGGCGAGCAACCGTACGCGGAAACGAACGGAGACAACTTGAATTTGACGATCCCAGAGCCGGGTCCGGCGGTCATCAACAACGTCTGCGGTTCCATCCAGTGTGTCGTCGTGGTCGTCTCCGGCCGACCCCTTGTGATTGAGCCGTATGTGCCCATCATGGACGCCCTCGTCGCGGCGTGGCTTCCGGGGTCTGAAGGGCAAGGCGTGGCCGATGTTCTGTTCGGCGATTATGGGTTCTCCGGGAAACTCCCGAGAACCTGGTTTAGGTCAGTGGATCAGCTTCCCATGAATGTTGGAGATGCGCACTATGATCCTCTCTTCCCCTTCGGATTCGGATTGACAACTGAACCAAATGCAGCTTAGATTAGTGCAGAGAGATTTCAGGGGAGTTTAGATTTAGAGAAGAATAGGTGTCACTACTGAGGAAGATAAGCGCTCTATATATCAAGAAAGAGCAGTGATAAACATACTGGCTCTCACATTCAAATAAAAAAAATATTTCACGAAAACCAAGAAACATATTTTTCAGTGTGAGAGTTAGTCTGGAATCATATTCATCAAGAAAACATATGGTTTTCATTAGTTAGTCTGGTCCCTTTTTTTTTTTTTTTTCCGATTTTCCCCCTTTTGTAAGGTTAAAGAAACGAAGATGAGCGATGTCTCTTATGGTTTAATTTCAGTGTAACACCATTTAATTCCATCTCTTCAGTCTTTTATTACTATGAACTGTTTCTCTTCCATGTCTAGTTGTTTAAGATACTAGGGATGAAATTTTGTACTCAGTATCAGCATTTCTCTTTCTTTCGTGGAACCGGAACAGAGAAGAGGACGTTGCTACGAGACTTAACAGTGAGAACCCAAAGATTGTCAAGGAAATAACACAGTTCATCTCTGGTTTACAGGGTGCTCCTAACATTGCTGGAAAGCGAGCCCCATTTCAAACGCCCCCCACGCTTTTGCATCTTTCATTTCATATTACAGGCAAACCCACTCAAGAAATCTCTGGAGTTGGGTGATGCCAGAAACCGAGTCCTAACTCCAGGGCTATCAAGACACCGGTTTCCAGAGCCTCCTAATTAACGGTCAAATCAGGTACTAAAGTGGGGAGTTCTCTCTTTTATACACGGTGCAAGCAAGGCAAAGTTTGTTATAGTAGGCGAGGTAGAGGATATGGGTATCAAGGTGCTCAAAGAGATCAATACTGACAACCACGTATTGCAAGTCAAAATTTGGATTTTACAGAACACCACAGAAGGTGGTCTTCACAAAGAGGTGATAACTTGCAGTATCATTGTTACAATTGTGAGAGAGATGTGCATTTGTCTCTCAAATCTCCTCCCATCTCTTTAGGTACAATGGGAGGGTTAGTTTTGACTCCGTCCCACTTGCATGGGGACCCTTTCATTGAACCACATGTCACCATGTATTGACCCTTTCCAAGTGTTCTCCTGCTGTCCCTTGATATGGCGCACATGTCGTCCAACTGGCACCAACATGTCATTCTTCCTACTCGATCAAGTCCAAGCATGTCAACCGTTGGCCTGATCTGGAATATCGAATTAAACCTGATGTTTTGATCAAACCGCTCCTTCATTTCGTTGCATGGCTGCTCGCTTCTGAAGGGCAGCATCTTGAAGATCATCTCTTCCCCTTCGGATTTGTCTTGAAAGCTAAGAATTTTAATAACATTGGCGCTTTACAAACGGGTAATTCACTGGGGATAAAAAATCAGATAAGTATTGTACTCTATATTGACATTTATCACGGATCGTGGGCTAGGTCAAAAGTTTACTTTCTGAGCATCATTGACATTAATCAGAATATTTAGCGTATTACATGAGTGTGGCTTATATATAATTTTACAATTGGAGATAAACACTGAAGAACTTCCGAAATCAATCTCAAATCCGAAACCCAGCGAATATGTAGGCGTTACACATCACGGATTCAAGATGTGCATACATTTGAGAACAGCGACAATTGCTGTTTCAGCTGCTGCAAACATTGCTGAAAGTTCGAATTATTCATTTCTGAAGACCTAATATCAGCTGATTTTCTTATCTGCTAACCTACCGCCAATCGTCATACTGACATGGCTTTAGAAAGATACCGATGCACTAATAGGAACAAATTTACACAATGCACAACCCATTCAAGTCTTAGCCAGTAGAAAATAGTTCAAAGAATTGGAAGTTTCAATCTCACGGTATCAATCAGCAAAGAGGTGAAAAAATAAATGAAATTAAAAGGAGGTAAACAAGAAAGCAGAAAGCTCTGAGGCATTAAAAAACAAGGGTCGAGGTTTCAACAGAAAAATTGATAGAGGCACTACTATGTTACAGATCATAAGGCTTATTATTAAGCCCCATTCTTGCTCCATGGCTTGATCACCGCCACAACAATGATAACGACAATTAAAAGAAGAATGATAATTGCTATGCACATCCATTTCCGGCTATTTTTCTGTAAACTTTTTGCCCTGTGAAGCATGGTTGTGCCGGACTGCACGTGGTCAACAGCACTTGAAACCTGGAACCGCACGCAAACGAATGTAAATTCTCACAAAAAATCTAATTAAGAAACAGACTATTATGCAAAAGCCATAAAAAATGATTCAGTGTTTTTATCCTCCTAATTTTCAACCAAAAGCTATATTTGGAATGATAAACTACAGTGATTTGTTGGCCTGCAAGTAAATATGTGCCTCGTACCTGGGATTCTATGTTGTCCAGCATGTCACCTTGAGCTTCAACTAAGACAGCCATGTCCATGAAAATCTATACAGCAGAATGGAACGAATTATAACAGAAACAGGGAAAATCTGGAGAATTCTAATTTACAAGGCAGGAGAAAACAAGCAGACAGTGAAAAATGAACCATAAAGAAACTGCTTAGATTAAGCCGCGAATAAGCACTAATTTTTTCTTAAATTTTCCCGTGTCACATGACACTAACTGCAGGTACCCAAACTACTGTTAAATGAATTACAGTGACTTGGGAAGTATATGCATGCTAGATCATATGCTCTGGAGATTGTAATGACTAGCTACATATATGAATACTCTACCAATCTTGAGATATAGACTTGACCTAGTATTTGCATAAATAATTGACCTAGTCCTGAAATTTTCACCCAGAAGCACACTCTACCTGTTGCAAGTCAAGAAGCTTCTTCTCAAGGTCTCTTACTGCATCATGACGCTCCTGTATTTCTGCCATTGTATCCATTATCTGCAATAGATAGTCATAACATTTTTCTTAGCCTGGATTGTTTCTTTTCAGACCTAGAAAAGCAGAAATAATAATACATTTTCTGACAATCTTTAGCAGACAACAATTTTTTTGGCAGTTTTGCTGAAAACGAAAAACTCTCCCAGACTACTCTTACTCAGGGTCTCATGATTTTGAATGGTTTTCATTTGCAGCTGATTGTCAAAATAAATAACCCTCACACAAAAATTAAAGCCACTGTAGGCAGTCAATCCTTTGATTCACCCAAAATTGTAAGAAAGGGCTCAGAGGGAGCCCTCATATGGTTTTTATCCAAATACCAGACCATTAAATAACTTTATACCACGCCTAAACATTTTCCAAGCTGGAAAGTGACAAGTTGGCTACAAAAAATATTTTGGAAGTCCTTGCAAAGCTAAGCTCAAACTCTAGTGCTGAAAACTTGATGCCTTCAATGACTTCCAACCTATATTCTTAACCAAAGAGATGCTGCTACACAATAACATTTTTCACATGTCAATAGAAGTAGGGTTGATAATGTTCATCTTGAACAAAAGCCAGACCTGGCCTCGGCCTTGTTCTTGAATTGCCTTCTGGAATATCTGCTCACCATCACCAGTTTCGACCAGCTGATCAATGGTCTGTGCCAAACAAGAAAGAGGCTAAGGCACCAGAAATAGAAAATTAAATCAATATGCAAATAATAAGCTTGGAAAGATGAAATTGTACCTCCTCATCTACTCTTTTACCCGTTACTGCATCAAAAAATAACCAAATATGCAAAATGTTAACATCTGAAACTCATATACTGAAATAGAAACAGCAGTCGCTACAATTTTAGAAAAAGACAGTCACAAGAACCTGTAAAAACTCTTCTCTCAATAACTTCACGATACTCTTCATGGATAGTTTCCCGTAAAGTCTGTAAAATAAGCTGGGTTAAAAAACTAGGAGAAATGAACAGAAGTACTTGGCTTCAGCAGCAGGATTCCCTGTAAACTAGAATACCTGGAACTCAGACATCTTGTCTTTGAACTTATTTTTTAATGCACTGCAAAAGTGAAAATGGGGACAGAGTCAAGATTCTTTTAGGTAAGTGAGAAAATATTTATTAAACTATACTGGGGAGGAAAGATTCAAGACATGCTCAACAAAGTAAAAAAAGGTATTTGTCATAATGCAACAACTACTTTTATATCCTGAAAAGATAGAACATCGATAATGTATCTAACAAAAATTGGTCCACGGGCATCTATTTGCACCATACATAGTTCCATAGACCAAAGAAGTTAGTTAATACACCACCCAGAAAAGAAGAACACAAACATAGAGATAAAGAGTGAGAAGAGAAGTATATAAAAGAAATAAGATACATGGCCAACAACAGTTACTCCCCAAAACAATAGCAAACTTATCACATAAAATCGGATGTTGGAGAGACCAATCCTAGCAAAAAACAGGCTATAGTATTAGCCCTTCAAACTACATGAGCCTTCAAACTACATGAGGCAATGACACTGTAATATAATCACATAAACTATAATTATCATCATAGAAAGAACGTAAATGCCAAGGCAGTCTTATTACTGAAGCCAACCAACTGATAACAACTGAAGAAGTTAAATAGAGCAGTTCAACAAACTTCCACTATAAAATAGGATATATAAAACAAAAAAATGTGATGATGGGCCCTGCATATTGGGGCCGCTAGTTAGAGCCTTTTCACATTAAAGAACTTCAATCATACTCTTTAATTGAAGTATTCACGAGTCGGTTGAGGGGGAAACAAGAACTGAGAAAGAAAGAAAGAAAAGGTAGAATGTTTTGAGAATTCATCATAAACATACATAGTGGTAGAAGTCCTTGACCGGTCAACACCTGTTCCTTTTCCACATCCAGGCTTCTGTCTATTGGATAGGTTCTGTATACATTCAACATATTTTTTTCCAATTAGATGAAAAGATAAAAGTAAGATAGGTGTCAGGGACTAAAAATGAATCCGATATAGAAATGATTTTACATCTCTATCAAGCTCCTCAATTTTTGTCTTTGCAAGACGTGCAATTTTTCCAACTTCATCAACATCTTTCTCCATACGCTGCTTGATTGCTGCAAGGGTGCATAACTGCTACATCAATAATCACAGAATGAAGAAAAACTACAAAATAAGTTCATCAATGCACACAGATTTCAGTAATATAGTTGAAGAGAAAAATATAACTTTGACTTCCTCAAATTATATTAGTGATTACAGTCTTTTATTAGCTAAAAGAAAGATAAAAGGAAAAGATAGACACCTTTCATTGAAGCAGCCCTTGTAATAGCCTTTGACTCCTCATGGGCATCCTGCATGGTAAAGAGAAATAATTTAATGACACAAGACTTCATAGACTTTTTTGTTTTGCCTCCAGAAGGAAAATGAGGGGAACTGATCATCCACATGAACCATGAAGGTCACACCCAATATACATCTATGAATCACATTATTTTCTCCAAGTACAAAACATTCAACTCATATGGTCAAGTTTTTTTTTTTTTTTTTTTAAGAAAAGTTAACATAGATTATGGATAAAGTATGAACAAGAAGAGAGGTGTCTCCTACACCAGCGGAGTGATAAGAGATATCATATTTAGCTAAGATAGAGAAGCAACTAATGGCAACTCTAAGTATCCTGCCAAAGACCAACAAGCCGCCTACATAGGACACAAAAATAGGCAGTCCTACAAGAAGGGAAGGAATTTCCACTCAGCCAACTGATACTGATATATCATATTTAGCTAAGATAGAGTCACTAATGGAGTTAATTATTCTGCCAAAGACCAACAAGCCGCCTACATAGGACACAAAAATAGGCAGTCCTACAAAAAGGGAAGGAATTTCCACTCAGCCAACTGATACTGATGGTTTGAGTCTCCTTCAAGAGTCACTAGTGAGTTAATTTTCTGAGAGAGTCAGTATGGCGTGTAATATTGTGCAATATTACAATGCCATTCATGATATCAAACCTTCCACATCAGAATGCGAGCAGGAAGCACTTGCCTTATGATTAAATAATTTTACAAACACAGTATAAAAATTAGTAACATAGATTAACCTAAGACAAAAGCATTCATGGAGATGTACCACTCGGGGAATCTCTTCCCCATTCATGAATGTGAAACATTGTCAACATACACTAGTTGCAGAATTTTTGTTGTTCCTTTGTCTTAGCTTTACATCACTTAATCTTTATTAAGGAAAAATCACCAGTTCATACAAAATAAGTTTACAATATTGAGAGATGATAAACAGCAAAAAAATGAACACACAAACTACACACAAGTACATGTGCAGACACTCTGATGACTGTCACATATATAATGAGAGAAATGGGAAAAAATAAAAAGCATACCTGAAGCTTCTTCAATAGCTTTGAAAGTTTATCAATCGACTTCTCAATCTCTTGAACCTGCATATAAACAGAAAAAATGCAATTCATGCAACTGACAGAACAGACTGAGGACAGCGTGGCTACTTCACATGTGCCAATTCCCTTAAACTAAATTCACGATATTCTAGTGAATGCTCCAAGAAGTATGATATCTACCTGTTTAAAAAAACCATCCAAACCAAGGTCTGGATGATTTGGTGGAGCTTGTCTTCCCATTTCCACATCTCCATCTCTTGAAGGTTGACCACGAGGGATCTCAAAAGAATCCTGCTAGGAAACTAAAAAGTTAACTGCAGATATCTAAAGAACAGTTAAACATAAATGAACAAAACAGAACCAAATGAATAACGTCTCCAATTAGCCAATCTGATTACATGTAAACTGAAATATTCAATTTATCCTGGTATCTTTGAAAAAAAAAAAAAGGTAATGTGAATTAGTTTGTAGGTACTCAGAAATTTCCTTGTAAGTACACATTTGGTTGACACATTAATCTTATATTGCATAGGCTGTCGGGTGCACATTGAACATCCTAATCATCATTAATTTCTGTTGTGCACCTGATAGCTACACAAGGATCACTGTAAAGAAAATGTTATCCAGTCTTAGGAGAAACGGATGTATTAAGAATGATACTTGCAAACAAAAGCCATTCCATGCAACGGAAAACATCCATAAAATTTCATCTTATTTGTGTAAAAAAAATATTTAGACTATCTATAGGCTATGAACCACAATCAAAGGTGACAGGAGTTTTGTTTGTGTCATCATTATTATTTGGCCCCAGAACAAGAAGTCGGGATAAACTGACTATACACGCAAGAAAAAATTCAGTCCACTGAGGGAAGGAAAAATCAGCTGAATAAAATCTAAATTAATATGCCGAAAATTAGTGTCACGATTATCCAGCGGATTATTAAAGTTCACAAAAGTCTGATAAACTCGCCAAGGCACAAAATCTCAAACTATTCACAGACAATCACAAAAATGGAAAGTTGCTGCCCAACACGAATGCTTGAAACGTAAGGATCGGATAAAAAACCGTACAGTTAACTCTGTAGCGCTTCCTGAACCAACAACGCTTGAAAACAAGTAAGTTTAAGTACATTCAAGCACCAGACAAGCAAAATTTGCAACAAACATAACGGATCAAGCTAAATTAGAAACCAAAAGATCAGGATCGAGTTCAAAATGCAGAACTAAGATACAGAAGACGGAAACCGAGGAATTAGGTAGAAACTAATTACCGACAGCAGGTCATTCATCTTGAAAACAACTGATCAGAGGATACCACGAGCTCGCAAATGGGAGACCACAGCGCAGAAAAAAGGGAAATGAAAAATAGATGAGAAGAAAGCTGATGAAATCGGTACGAAGATTTCGACCAGGCCTCGGGGGAAACCTGGCCTAGGGCTTAAAAGAGGCAATCGGACTTTTACTCAGGGAGAAGGAAGGTGGAGCTGTTTTAGCTTTTGGGGGAAGTAATTCAAAAACGAAAAGTAATCTGTAAATTCGAACGTGGAATGACGAATCTAAACCGTAATGTAGGTAATATCACGAGCCTTGTCCTTTCTTAAGCCGACGAAGGCATCCGCCAACGAGAATAAAATAGCGAAGAATCATTTTTGCTGTCACATTTGGGTCCCCGCCGCTAACGACAACCCCGATCCGGGTCAAACATAAATTACACGGATTTATGAACCCAGTTTATATTAATTTTAATAAAGGCGTATATGTTTATTTCAATTTACTATTAACTGGCAATGATAAAACCAATTTTATTACATTAATAAGAAATTTTGACCCCTTAGTTAGATAATTCATAATTGTGGACAATGCAACCTAGCTATATTAACACGAATTTCAACTCTAGGGTCTAGATGTTTAGCATAAAAATATAAATTTAAATTTAATAATGATTCATAATATATAAATACTCTAATCAGTAAAAGTTTTAAAAAATTAAATTCTCAAATTTTTTTATAATTTTACCAAATAAAGCCCTAAAAAGCTTCCCCTAATTATGATTAAATTTATTTTACATCAGAAAAAAACTTTCTACTGTTTAATAATTTCTTTAAAATATAAAATGATGGTAATCAGGAAAAAAATGGATTCAGTAATTTTCATTTATTATAGCCGAACCGGGTTTAGAAAAAGAAAAAAAGAACCGCTTCGAACCTTATCGCATAAGAATTCCCCGTCTTGGAACAGCCAACAGCTGAGCACTGAAGCGCGGTCGCGGGGAACAGCGCCGAAAAACAAAAAAACAAAAAAAAAAAAAAAAAAAAAAAGCGCCCTCTCAGAGTCAAAAGTCAAGAGAGCAGAGAGTAACCGCGCGACAGTCGCTCCAATTCAAATATATCCGCCGCGATCTTCCATTTCTTCTGGCCCACAGCGGAAAATCTCATCCAGACCATCCATTCTCAACAAGGGCCCACTGCCACCTCAATCTGTTCGAGTGGGGGAATTATTCCAGGCAGCCGTGATTGTTGGCCACCACCGCACATGTGCTGCGTTAATTCTTTTTATGCAGTTTGGGGCGGGCCCCACGTTCCACTTGTATTCAATGGTTGCACAGACAGCGCATGAACGAGGGAGCCGAATGTGGGGTTTATTATTATTATTATTGTAAAAAAATAGGTCAAGGGAGGCGATTATGAGAGATGTGACTAGATTTGTGGCAGAAGAATTAGAAAGTCGTTTTCAAGTTACATGTTCTAAGTATATAATATTATTAAGAGTAAGACTAGTCTTTGAAGGGCATAACGAATTGGACTCGATTCTAAATAACTTTAGTTGATTAATTATTCAATTATATTTGGAATAACATTTTTTTCGTTTTATTTTAAGAAATCAAATGATAAAGTATAATGTTATAAATAATTTATAAATATTTAAGACTTCGTCCCAAGAAAAAAATTGGGGTTTTGTGAACTTGAGAATTCACTACACTAAATAATCCATAACTCAATTAAAGCCTCAATTTATAGAAAACTTTAAGAACACTTGTGAAACTCATTAAGATCACAGAAAAGATGGTCATTTTTAACATGCATTGAAACATATAAACCTCAACTTCTTGGAGAGACCCCAATGTGGAACTAAAGAAACAAAGAGAAGGCTAAAAGAAATATGAAGGGAGAATTTGGTTCATAAAGAAGGTGTGGCAATTTTACATGTTTAATAATTATATCATTTACGGTTTACATTATTAAACGAAATAGATATGGAATAAAAAAGAGAAACAAAAGTCCTCTTATTTGTTCACTCATTCACCTTTAAGTCTTAACACATAACATAATTCTAAATTCTATGATATTCTATTTGATTTATTATGATATATTTATAGAAAGAGTTTTATTTACCAGTTTGTTTTATTATTTATCATTTATGTATCCCATTTATTATCCATGTTAAAAAAAAAATCAAACTAAATGGAAATGAAACACGAAAATATCACAAAAAAACATCACATAGAATAAGCATATTCACACACATGGGCACCCAATCAATAGCGGTACTTATATTTTCTCCAAGCAATTTAACTATTTATCATTATGTTACTACTTCAATATTTGCTCACTACTTTTTATTATATTATTAAAAATAGTTAATAATCATTAAAAAAAAGAACATAGATTTTAAAATCAACGTGGAACAGAAACTCAGAGTTTAATTAACAATTTTAAATTTTCTGAAAATATGAACATATATTTTATATTTAGGTATATCTTTTTCTTTTCATAGACGTGATGTAAGTTATGTAACATATAATAACATAACATAAACTTGGGTCGTCGTGTAACTGTTTCACCTCCTAATTCTAACTAAAGCCCGTGTCGTAACAGTAAATTCCGAATCCGGTACTGTCATTTTACCGAAATGAAAAACGATTTAAAAGCCACCGACAGCGGCAGCTTGGCAGCTCGACGAAGCTGCAGCTTCTTAAAGAGTCCCGCGTCCAAACCGCGACGCCGCCGGACGCGGCACGGCCGCAGCGTCCGAAGTCGGGGGCCATTTTGCACAGCTGTCGCGTCCGCACGCGACCCACGTCGAGGCTTCCTGATTTCAGTTCGTTCATGCGTTCGACGCGTGGCAGAAATGGGGGAAATTTCGCAAGACTTGGGAACAAAGTCACGTCCGGGATATAAAATGGGGAAAAGACTTCTTCGAAACTTCTTCCACGTTCGACAGAGGACCGCGGTTTGGTCAGGGGACGAGCGAGGGAAGGAGGTAGGGAAGAACCGGCGAGGGAGAATCGCCTATCTGGGCTCTGCACTGAAAGAATTTTGATCGAGGTTGGTGTTGATCACGTTTTGTGGTTTTCTTTTGTTTAATTTCGTTGATTTATTGCCTCGTTGATATTTATTTAAGCTAGCTGATGGTGACTGCGTCGAGGTTGTCTTTTGATTGATGGATCTATTTCACGATTGTATACCGAATCGGTTTTCTTGTTGTGGTATTGTTTCCGTTTGAATTTGTTAAATATTTTGCCTCTTTGATGGTGACTGTGTGGAGGTCTTGTTTTGGATCATGTATATTGCTCTATGGTAGTTTTCTGATGGGTTCGAGTTTTGTAATTATTTAATAGATTTTTGCAATTATTTAAGAATGTAATTATTGTATTGCTTGAAGAGGTCTTGTTTTACAGTTTGAGTTCTATGCAAATTATTATAACCCAATCTGTTCTTTTTGGTACCGGGGGGTGGATTTGTGGAATGTAGTGGATGAGTTCCATAAGATTCTCGTCTGTTGACCTGTGCAAGTATGTTGACATTGTTTTCTTTGGTACACCCACGTTTAATACCTATTCAACTAACAGACAAATAAAGCGACAACACAACACAAAAATTTGTTGAAGCAGTTCGGTGCCTATTGCACCTTCTCTGCAGGGCGTTTTTCCCAGGTGATGATCAATCCCCTACTTAGAGGTTTGCGGTCATGGAATTATCTGAAATTGATCTTCTACCTTCAATGCTTCTATGACAGTATCCTTTTTTCGTGGACTGTTTTCCAGCACCACTTATACCACACTGTCTTCCTCCTGAAGACACTGCCAATCGTGTCACCCCCACTAAGACTCCCCCTTGGTGTATCCTTTTCTCCAGGAAGCTGTTGAAGTCACCAACTCATGCTAGGAGAACACCTCCGCTCTAATGATTTTCTGTTCGCTCTCCATTTATTTCTGCTTCTGCTTAACACTTATAGAAAATTTTCACTTTTACACTCATTGAGTGATTTTTTTCCTCCACTTCCAGCTAGCCTTAGGTTTCTTATTCCTCCTAGAGTTGTTGCTAAAAATATATTTTCCCACGGCATTTGTTCTTGCCAAAAATTGCCAAAACTAATGTCACTGATTCTGTCACTCAGGGTGTCATTGCATCATGAACACTCTTCAATTATATTGTTTCATTTGGTGTTTCAGTGGCTCTAAAGTCAATGTGTCGATGTTCTTGCTGCAGGCATGTGCCTAAGTGATTAAGGTTTCTGCTTATACTGCATAAAAACCTTGAGAAATGGATTCATCAGTACCTATCCTTGATGGACACGAAAAGGATGAAAAGACTGAGATTCACTTAGAAGTTAAAAGCAAGGAAAAGAAGCCTGAGGCCGAAAGTTCCGGGAAGACAGATGTGGAGTTTGAACTGAAGACCAAATCTGTGGAGAAACATAAGGAAAAAAATAAGGATGTTGAAGGGGAAGAGAAGAAGAAAATGAAAACTCAAGGAGGAGAGAGCGGAAACGAGGGAGAGGACAAAAATAAAGACAATAAGAAGAAAAAAGAGGGAAAGGATGGTGGAACAGATGCGAAGGGCAGGGAAGCTGAAGAAGAAAAGAGCAAGAAGAAAGAAAGAGAAAAGAAAGACAAAGAGACTGAAACTGAAGACAAGAAGGAGAAAGGGAAGAAGAAAAAGAGAAAGGAGGAAGGTGAAGATTTGGATGTGAAGCAGAATGAAGAGAAAGGAGAAGAAAAGAAGCAGAAAGACAAGAAAAAGAAGGACAAAGAACCTGTAACTGAAGAAGAGAAAGAAAAACAGAAGAAAGAGAAGAAAGAGAAGAAGAAAAAGGAGAAAGATGAAGGATCAGAAGTTAAGGAGAGTGAAATAGATGGAGAAGAAAAGAAGAAGAAAGACAAGAAAAAGAAGAAGGGCAATGAAACAGAAACTGAAGAAGAGAAAGGGGAAGGTAAGAAAGAGAAGAAAAAAGAAGATAAAGGTGAAGGATCCAATTTGAAGGAGAGTAAAATGGAAGGGGAGGAGAAGAAGCAAAAAGACAAGAAAAAGAAGGAGAAAGAAAAAGAAACGGAAGTGGAGAAAGAGAAAGAGAAGAAGAAAAAGGAGAAAGATGGAGATAAGGAGAGTGAAATAGAAGGGGCAGAAAAGAAGCAGAAAGACAAGAAAAAGAAGAAGGACAATGAAACTGACACTAAAGAAGAGAAAGATGGAGAGAATGATAAGAAAGAGAAGAAGAAAAAAAAGAATTATGAAGGTTCAGAAGCAAAGGAGAGTAAAATAGAAGGGGAGGAAAAAAAGAAGCAGAAGGATAAGAAAAAGGACAAAGAAATTGCATCTAATGAAGGAAAGGACAAAAAGAAAGATAAGAGAGAAAAAAAGCACAAAGAAGAGGAATCGGACAGTGGTGTGAGCAAAGAACAACAAACATCTGGAGACAACAATGAAAATGTAACTAGCACGAGGGAGATCAAAATTGAAGCAGAGGACGAAATAGAGAAGATAGGGAAGGAAAATGGAAAGGCTGAAAAGAAAGAGGGCGAGAAGCTTGACAAGGAGCTGAAAGATGTGGACACTGACATGGAGAAGAAGAAGAAGAAAGACAAGGAGAAAAAGAAGAAAATTAAAAGCGAAGAAGAACTAGAAGATGCTGAAAATGAAGATGAAAAGACGGGGAAGGAGGAGAAGAAGAAAGATAAGCGTGAGGAAGAAATAAAAGATGCTAAAGTCGATGAGGGAAAAAAGACGGACAAAAAAGAGAAGCAAAAAATGGTGGAGGGAAAGGGTAAGGTCAAGGATGTCGCCAAGCTTAAAAGCAAACTGGAGAAGATCGAGGCCAAGATAGAAGCTCTGCAGGCCACAAAGGATGACATTTTAAACCAGATCAAAACAGTTGAAGGGTTGGGTGTGGCTGAAAAGCCCAAAGATGCTGAGGATGCTGCTCTGGCATGAATTACTAATTAACTCCATGTTAATTGTCAATCTAACCGCTATACTTGTTATGATGGATCTTTGTCGCACCTTCAGCCATATGGAACGACCTGTACTGTAAGTAGTTAAAATGTATGTTCTTTACGAAATGGTAAATAAATTGTTGTTAGACCGTTACCACCAATGAGAGGAAAGAAATGTTGTAAGATTATTACAGTTGTTGAAAAGAAAAAGTCGAACTCCGTTCCTGAACTAGTAGATGGGTATATTCCAATTCAATGAGCGAAGTTTACAATGACTGAAACTGAAGCTGAAGGACTGCTTACAGAGGCCACCGGCTACAGAGTTACTCTTCTCGACGCAAGTGTGGTTCCAGCAAGCATTGCTCTCATCACCTGTATGGGTTTCATCTGTCAGGAAGTTACTGCAGCAGTCATGCCTGGAATCTGTTGTCCATTGCTTAGCAGTGTTTGCTTACCAGGGATCACCAGCAGACAGAAGGAAGACAGCAGCGACGACAGGTTGAAGTTCCACCATTCTTTAAATTTGTAATGGTTTTCACTGTGGCCCTTCTTGTAGCAGTCTTCAGAAATTACAACTAGAACCAGTACTGACATTAAACGCTCCATTATTACAAAGAGGAGATGCAATCTGGAAGTCTGAACAGGGGAAGATGTGAAAAAGACGGCAGTCGCTCACGATTCTAAAGCGTGCCCCATTATCTGTGGGTTGAATCTGGCAGGATGTTGTTCCTTGTGCAGAGAGGTGACGGCATGGATGGAAGAAGCTCTTGTTAGTTCTGGTGGATTTTGCGTATGACTGGTCTGAATAATAGTTCAGGTACCGAGGGATTTTACAGCACTGTATGACTGGACCCGAGCTGATTTTAATACACATTGCTACAGTGAGGGAATCAAAAAAGTAGGGGTTAAATATGAATCTAGTTACACCTCGACTTGAGTACCGATAACCATCTAGGAAAACTTAAGATAATAATAAAATATTTTTTATTTTATGAAATTTTAAACTCTAAAAGATAAAGCAATTATGTTTTTAGAGTAATATTATGCGGACGTTATTGTATGCGTATATTTGCTTGCTTACAGTCTGACGCCAGGTTCCAGTTTTCGTCTCCGGGGAGGAAGGGGGGAGGAGGCGGAAGCAGACCGTGGCGAACGTCCTTGGCACCACGATCTCGAATCGCTTGTCCATTGCGAGCAACCCTTCGCAGGTCTTGGCCATCTTGACGTGGGTCCGGAGGAAGTTGAGGAGGTTGGAAACGCCGTAGCTGCGGAGGACGAGCCAGATCTTGAGTGCCCTGAATCAGCGACTCAAGGTGATCTGCCAATCCTTGTAGTCCACCACTTGCCACGACTCGATGGCCTTGTTGCGGAGGTACTCCTGGTTGGTCGTCGGACTTTGACCAATGAACACGGGTCCTTGACCCAGAGGCAGCAGCAGTCGAGGGTGGTGAAGAACCACTTGTGGGTGTTGAGGCACCTCCTCGACTCCGTCAATGTGCCGGTGTAGGCCGCATCGATGTGGCCCACATCGATGTGGTACACCGGGACCGGTTCGCCACCTCGCACATTGACGGCTCAGAATTAGGGTCCACCGAGGTATCGACAAGGTGACAGAATTAGGTAGTTCGATTAAATAACAAGGGGCTGAGTTAATTGAAATGAGCACAATCTAAATCCCTTAATGAGGATCCATTGGAGGGCAACGAGGTTGTTCTGACGTTGGCGCAGACGAAAGAGCGGCACCAGGCCCCTCGTAGCGTGCTCCTCCAACGTCGCCCTCACTCAGTGCCACCGCCGACATCCTGAAGTTGTCCGACGATCTCGAAACTTCGCCGGGTCGATCCCGGCGATCTGTGCTACTTTCAGGAGGGCGTAGTGGGACTGGTTGGGAGCCGTAGACCACGAGCCACCCGATCTCCCTCCCAATCTCGCAAAGGCGCGGTCCCTGGCGGTGGTGAGGGTAGGAGAGGATGCCTCTGTCTCCTTCCCGCTTTGCGGCCTCCCTCCCGGTCCTCCCTTAGTCGGGGGCGAGAGAGGGAGGACAGGCTAAAGTGTGGGAATGTTGTGGTTTTCTCTTCGCCGAAGAGACTTCTGACGTGGATGCCACGTAAACATCCATGTCAAGACTGTATGACAAATGTATGCATATAGTAACGTATGCATAGTATTATTCATGTTTTTATTGTGCATAGGTGCAACTTGCATTTTTTTTAAAAAAGCCTTTGGTCTATTAAATATTGAAATAAAAAAATTAAAATAATATCAGTTTTGCCATATTTTAAAAGAGTATTTACATTGTGATGTGGCTCTCTTCACAACCTATTTTGCATAGAATCGAAATATAAATTAAATTTTATCCCTTAAACTGTTAACGAGGTCACAACAGTAATATATAACAGTAAAATATAACAATGCATATTACCACTCTTCTATTTTGCATAAACATTAGATTCTCTTACTTGGACCGCCAACTATATTGCAACATCACCACATAAGTTTTAATCAGGAGTAATCCAATATTTAGGTAGTGCATTTGGCAACGCTTTTGATGAAGAGTTTTTTCAAATTAACTTTTTAAAAGAGTTCTCTAAGAAAAAGAGTTCTTTAATAAAGTAGATGACCTTTGGCAACTATTTACAAAATCATCTCTAGCAAATATGGAAGCCCTTAATTAAGTTTGGAAACAAAAATCTTAAAAGCTACTTTTAAATATATAAAGACAATAATACCCTTATATATAAATAAATAATATAATAATTTAATAAAATAAAAATATAATAATATTATTAAATAAAATAAATTTAATAATAGTTTAGAGCTAAAATATTTATAAACTTTTTGGAGTAAGCGGGAAGAGGAGATACACGAGCAAAGATTCAGAGCGATTAATTCGGGGATGTAGGGAAAAGTAGATTTTGTAAGGGCAAAGTTGGAAATACGTTGCCAAACGCTGCCCCCGACTGACTCCACACAAGAGACATTTTCGTCTCTTTGGAAGAGTTATTTTTTGGCTCTTCCGAAGCGACGTCAAAGCAACTCACATGGAAGGTGCATCAAACATAAAAAGCAACGCCTAGAAACTAGGCCTGACATTAAATGTTAAATGAAAGGATTGCTATGGGTAACGAAATATAGTTTTATAATAGACAAAAAAAACAAAGATTTTGTTATTGCCTTCTAGACCTTTTGGATAAATATCAAAACCAATATTTCCTCGGTGAGGACATGGATTTTAGAGCTGCAATTATTTTGAGATAGACATGAAGAACAAAAACTCTTCAATTGGCAAGAAAGCAAAAAAGATTTCACTTAGGCGCAAAGACAGTGACAGTAGGTGCGACCGGAAGAGTCGGCCTCGCAGATGCCACCGACAGGGCAGTTGTAGTTGCCAGAGCAACTCTGGTTGCAGTAGAAATTGCTCAGGTCGTTATTTGGATCGCATTCCGCGGTGTGATTGCTGCAACACTGCTCTTTCGAATCTGTTTTCACGAACAAATAAAGGTTATTGCTAACAGAAGAAGAAGTATAACATACAGAGATAAAGAAAAAGAGGGAGAGAAGCTTCAAATTAGACTAATTAAATATGTACCAGGGACCATCGCCATGAACAGGAAAAAGAGAGCGAGGACTGCAACTGCTGTTTTCGCCATGGCGTAGATCTCAAACTTGGATGTGGTTGTTACTTTCGGGGTTTATTTATAGTTGAAGAAGCGTCTTTTCATTTTGCATGGGTTTCAATGTTTCGAAGGAAATTATGGAATGTGATGCTAGCGACAGGAAAGAGCTTGATAATATAGGTAGGTCAGACCCTGGAGAGACGCAAAATTTATTAATTTTCTCATCTAAAAAAGGCAATGAGTTTACGGCATTTCCTAAGGCAGCTGGAGCTTGACACCCTTGCTGCAGCTAACAGAATCAAGGTATAAAGGGTAACCTTTTGAATTTGATGTGATTATTACTAAAACACCAAAAAATTTATTTTAAAGAGCAAAAAAATTGAAAAATCCTGCTAATTAAGGAGCCAGCACTATAGCGCGCGCTGGCTGGACTTCTCACTCCAGCGCCCCCAACCAAGCTCCCAGCACCCTATATAGCTAGTGCCAGACTAAGAGACATAATTGTTTCTCAACCATCTGCGAGGGGAGAAACTGAGAGTGAATGACTTAGAAAGCGATTTTAGGGTGGCTTAGGAAGAGCGATTTTAGCGATTTTAGGGATTGGAAACGATATTGGAGGATTTTGTTGTACACTCGTGTTTTTATGTTTGTTTGAGATGTTTACTCTAGGGAATTTTTTAGATGTTTACCGTTAGGGATTAACTATAAATGTTTAAGAAAAATGATATCAATACAATGAGATAAAACTTTAGAGGTGTGCTCGTTTGACTCGGCATAATTCTTTGTTTACATTATATATTACATTATATATAGGATTGCCATTGGTAACTATATTTAGTTTTAGAAAAATGATATCAATACAATGTGATTTTACTTTAGGGTCTTGCAACTCTCTAGTCAGTGGTGATATAAGTATTGCAAGTTTTTTTATTTCTAAGTCTTTATAGAGATAAAATCTGTAATATTTTATTTTTTAAATAAAATATTATCTATATATTCTATGGGTAAACCCTAAACCCTAGATTTTTTTTAACCACGATTTAAAACCTCAAAGTAAGATTAAAAAGTATTAATATCATTTTTCTTTTTATTTAAAGAAAGAACAAAAGTACTACTTGGTACTTATCACTTTTAATGCATTAAGCTAGTACAACGGGAGCCATTCCACCCGAAACTAAACATTCAACATCAACCATTATTACCAATAATCATCATCTCCAATCAATTGGCAAAACGAAAAAAAAAAAATTAATCTAACTCAGTAAATTCACTTAGCGCAAATACAGTGACAGTAAGTGCGACCGAAAGACTCCTCACAGAGGCCACCGGCGGGGCAGTTGTAATTGCCAGCGCAAGTTTGGTTGCAGTAGAAATTGCTCACGAGGTTCCTTGGATCGCAGTCCGTGTAGTGATTGCTGCAACAATCTTCTTTCGAATCTGTTTTCACGAACGAATAAGATTATTGCTAGCTAACAAAAGAAAAGGAGGGAGAGAAGCTTCAGGAGCTAACTATATATGTACCTGGGACCATCGCCATGAGAAGGAAAAAGAGTGTGAGGACTGCAACTGCTGCTTTTGCCATGGCCGAGAACTCAAACTCGCATGCGGGCTGTTTCTTTCAGGGTTTATTTATAGTTGAAGAACCGTCTCTTTGCATGGGTTTCATTGTTTCGAAGGAAATCATGGAAAGTGATGCTAATGACAGAAAAGAGTTTGATAATATAGGTCAAATCGGACCCTGACGTGGGACGCAAAATTTATTACTTTTCTTATTTAAAAAAGGCAATGAGTTTACGGAATTTCCACAGGCGGCTGGAGCTCAACACCCCTCTGCAGTTAAGAGAATTTAAGGGTAACATAAATTTGACGGGAGTGCTTTAGAAGGTATAAAGCAATGTTGGGTCATTCCGTTAATCGTCGAAGCTCTGGTTCCGGCTGAACCCCGTAGAACCCGCTGGGTTTGTTCGGTTTTCAAAATATTTGAATAACTGAATAAAGGTTAACTTTTTTAATTAAAAATGTAAGGATTTACGTCATGACGTGCGTGTCCTCGTGTTAGTCTAGTGGGTAGTCAAATCCAACTTTATTTCTTACCGGGCTGCATCATGGACGCCTCGTTAGAATATAAATACTATCAGTAATACTTGATAGTACACTATTACTACTAAAACACTAAAAAATTGGATTAATTTAATTTAAAATTTTTCTTAAAAATTGTAGAAAAACTATGCCTGAACGCGAGACCGGAAACCAACCATTAGCGCACGAGTAGAGGGGATAACCAACTTTAAGAAAATTAATGATTCGCCCACCGGTTTGGTGTCCGAGTGCACCATTTTACGAAATTCAAAAAATATATTATTTAACTCTCTTATATAGTACTAACACACCAAACCGATAAATACGTCACCACTTCGGATACCAACGAAATTCCTCGGATTTCACGAGAAGTAAGATAAATTCTTAGGAATAAATTTTATAATAGATGAGATGGCATATGGGGGCAAATTAACTACCAATAATAAAAAAAAATCCTTATCACCAAAAACCATAGAAGAATAATGGTATTTTGAAGTTGAACAGAAAAGTAGCAGTCTATTTTTCTATTTTCTTTTACTTCTTTTAATTCAAAATGATACTCTATTCGACTTCTTTGTTGCATTGGACTTCCTCACCGATACTGAGCTCTGTACTTCATACCAGCGTTAAACTCTCGTAGCTACCATCCTACTAGCGAGATTCATTACCCGTCCACGATCAATTCTGACTCTTCATACAAATGCAAGATTTGACGCCAAAACTCTACGCTTCCCTTTTTCTGATTGATGCAGGAGATACAATAAATCAGACAGAACAAGAAAAATCTGAGTGAGTTAATAGCCTGTGACTTGCTTTCGATACACATCCTGTGAAGGTCCACAACTCAAAAGTTCTTGTAGCTACAGACTAGACGAGCAACCAAATGGTCAGACTGAAAGCGAGATACACCATGTTGTGTATGTTTCCTTTGCTCCCAGACCCACCTGAGGGTAACCTATGAATAGCAGTAACGCTAAACTCAGAACAAAGAGGATATTGAATTAAAAGCGGTCTTATTTCAGTGAACTGAAATTATGGTACCCCACTTCTAGACCCTAGATTTTCAGACAAATAGAAATAAAAATGGATGGGAATATATAAATCTAATAGGGAATAACTGACTGGGATGTTGCTCCATTCTTCATGATCTCTACCTAGTTTCACTGGGATGTGTTGTAAGTCCGAAGCCAAAGGGGAAGAGGGGGTCATAATGCGCATCACCCACGTTCATGGGGAGCTGATCAGCTGACTTGAACCAAGTGCGGGAGAGTTTGCCGGAGAATCCATAGTCACCGAAGAGGGCATCGGCCACACCTTGACCTTCCGTTCCAGGGAGCCAAGCAGCTACTATGGCATCCATAGTGGAAACATAGGGTTCAATGACTACAGGTCGACCGGAGATGATGACGACAACGCACTTGATTGCTCCACAAACATTCTTGATTGTGCTTGGCCCGGGATCAGCAATTGTCAGGTTCATGCTGTCACCAAAAGTTTCTGCATAAGGATGCTCTCCAACAATTACAATGGCATATGAGAAGTCATTCTTCTTGACAAAGTCAGAATTGGGGTTCTCTTCGAAGATGACTTTAGTGGAGGGATCCACAGTGGCCTTAACAGCATCAAGGATTGTCGTCCCTGTTCAAATGGATACATCAGCACAAAGAAACATAACATGTAACAATAGATTAAAAGCAACAATTAGTCACAGCCCAGTATTGCATTGGCCACTGACGCATAATGGCAAGAAAAGATCATATACCAACGGTGAGATCGTTTCCACTGAGTCCCTGCCATTCTATTGTCCATCCACCACATTGGTAACCAAGGTTGTCAGCATGACTGCCAGAAACAAGGATCTTAGCTGCTTGCTTTGGTAGGGGTAGCAGCGGTTTGTCAGCGGATTTTCCATTTTTAAGCAGAACTAGAGATTTTCTGACAGCTTCTCTTGCTAATTCCCTGTGTTCTTTGCTACCAAGCTGATCAACAAGGCTAGTATCTGCTAAGGGGTACTCAAAGAGACCCATTGTGAATTTGACACGCAAGATCCTTCTGACTGCATCATCAATTCGGCTCATGGGGATGACATTATTCTTAACTAGAGCAGTCAAATCATCAATAAAATCAGTGAAATTGTATGGAACCATGATCTGCAAGACAAGCATAACACTACCCTGTGAGTTTTTCACTTAGACTTAAGCAGTATAAAGATTCTTTGACACTAACCATGTCTATACCAGCACTCACTCCAGCTTGCACAGAAAATGAATAATTGACACCAGGTGGAGAGGTTATTCTGTCAATGCCTTGCCAATCCGAGATAACAAAACCCTGAAAGACAAAGAAATAGGGAAAAAAGACAAATTAATTTCATGCTTAAGATGTTGCAACAATGGTGTTACATCACAGCCTGATCCACTCAGATTAGCAACAGGTCTGGGTGGATAAAGGAGTCGGACTTGACCTTCCACAATGAGAAACTCCCTTGACCAGATCTGAGTCTGACGCAAGCCAGCCTCAGCCTTGATGTGGCTCGGGATTTCAATGACCTAAGTCAGCTCATAGTTCTGAGTTGTAACACTCTGCTAGTGACAATTCCTTTTGATAAAAATGAAAAAAATAAAATACATTTACCCTGAATCGAAGCTTGTTCTTGAGTGTACCAGTGACAAGATCATAATTAGCGTGCATCTTCTTCCCATTCCAACTAGAGTAAGAGACCATGACAGTGGAGACACCTTTGATAACAGCATTGTAGTAAGGAGGCATGTGAATGCTCATGAGCTCGTGGAAGTTAACGATAGTATTATTTTCATTGATGCCATTATGTGTTCCACCATCCCCAACGTAATGCTTTGCACAAGCAGCAACTTTGGTTCTAGGAACACCAAAATGATTGGTGAGTGAACTAAACTAATGACAGGCAAAACACTCAAGCATTAGATTTACAATAATATTTCCAAACATAGTTGCATATGCAACCAATAGAGAAGTTCAAAGAATTAAGCCACAGGTGTTATCGACAGAGGCTACTGATGTACTGGCCTCCACATGGATATCCACTGAAACACCAGGAGGGCTACAGATAAATATGCATCCGTGTCAAGCAATGAAGGGTATTATAGGTAAAATGAGATGCAAATACATGGGAAAATGCTTTGGCTTCATGATCAGTATCTACCAGGCTACATGGACAAAAAAAAAGAAGAAAATGAACTAGGCAGACAGATAAAACCATAACTCGAGCAAATATCAAATGGCTCATTAACAATTACAATGAGCCAAAGCACGAAAAACGATGGAACTTTTCACACACTCTAACAAACTTAAAAGAGCAAAAGAAAATTTCTGACTGCAGCAACTTACTTTCCAGCAACATAAGGAGCACCCAGTTTTGAAGAAGAGGGAATATCTCCCTGCAAACCAGTAATGATCTCTGTCATCTGCTGGACCACCTTGGGATCCTCACTATAGCTCTCATAGCAGCGGCCCCACCTTGGATCTCGACAAACCTAAAAAGATGAAATACCTAAGAGGTGTAGAATCACAATAAAGCAAAGAACCTGAGATTAGCTACTTGCTTTCAGGTAAATTATAAGTAGTTCAGTTTTATACCGCAATACATGGAGCAAAAGCATATTGAATCCCCGTAGCTCGAACTTCAAGAGCAGTAGCAGCTCCAATCCTCTTCACCAGTTCAGGATCTCTGGAGTATAAAACTTTTAGGTTACTATATGTTGTTGACACTAGAGCAGCGTAATGAAAGAGAAAATGATGCTGCCTCTATCATCAACCAGAAAACTAACTATTTTTTGATGATCAGAATTGCACAAATTTGATTACCTGGTAGCTCCAAGTCCAACATTATGTGGGAATAAGGTTGCTTTATAGACATTGTTATGGCCATGAACAGCATCAATACCATAAATCATGGGAATCCCCAATCGACTAGACAAAGAACCCTTTTGAAAACCATTCACCATATCGATCCAATCCTTTGCAGAAGCTTTAGGAGCAGGCACACTCCCTCCACCACTCAATAGGCTCCCTGCACATCAACCTAGTTTTAGAAAAGATATTGCAGTTTAAGAAAAGAAATTGGTCAAATGGGTAGACTTACCAATGAAGTAGTTCTTCATAATTTCTGGAGTTGCAACAGTTCGGTCAATTTGTGTCATCTGACCAATCTTTTCAGCCAGAGTCATTTTCTTCATGAGATCAGAAACTCTGACGTTAATAGGCTGCTTAGGATCTTTGTACTTCAAATAACCTGCTTCTCCTAGTGAAGCCCAGGAACATAGTAACAGAAATCCTAATGACAGGATTCTGAAGTTTTCCATCTTTAACTTACACAGACCCCACCTGAAAATAAAAGAGATCACAATGAAAATCACTTTCATACTAGCCATGTAATTGTTTTCCAAAGAGGATCTGGTAGAAACATTCAAATTTTTAGTTTATTGAAATGACTAAGGCAATAACTTGCCAAAATGATACTTGACAGCAAAATCTGTCACTGGTATGGCAGCGTAAAAACGCAACAAGCAAAAGAAGCAACGGAGAAAATGAAAAGCTAGAAATCAAGTAGAGAACGCAATTTGAAAGCTTTAAGATAGGAATCAGAAGAAAGGACGTAATAAATTCATCTTAGTTGCAAGCTCTAGACTCCACAACTAAAACTCACAAATCATGCCTCACGAACTTTAAAATTAGAACCCAAAAAAGGAAGACTGATGACCACTAACAATTAAAGTCTGGAACCAAAAATAAGAAGAAAAAATTGAAAAACTTGGCGGCAGCATATAACCTTCTATAATCAAAATATCTAAAGAATTTCCATTAATATACAGAAGAGGATGGCGAAAAAATCCAAATGGCTATAATTTGCTAATGGTGATAAGAATTTTTTTTAACAGATGAAGATCAAGATAACCATAAAATATTACACATAGATTAAAGAAAAAGCCCAGGCAAGCAGGAAGATACTTTTTTTTTTTGAAAAGGAAGTTTTAGAACAATGTGCAGAAGTAAATGTGTAGAAAATTTTAGTGTACGAATTTAAACACAGATATAAATATGAAATAAAACTTAGATAACACATGGAGTAAAATTAACTCGTTTGTTGGTTCTACTTCGACAAATAAGTACTACAAAAGCTAGAAATATAATGAACTAAATGAAGATGAAATCCATGCCAAAAGCCAACAATCAAAAAAGCATAAAAAACTCATAAATTAAAATCCAAGATAGATCATACAGCATTTCATTTTACCTTCCGAGTAAAGAATACCAAAACCAATCCGCTACCGGTGTAGCCGACATAAAACAACATGCATTAGCATTTAACACAACAAAACCTTATAAACCTCTCGTTAACCAACTCCGGAAGCTAACACGAGCACAAAATGCTTGCACATTGCACAAGAAAAGTCACAAAAAGTGAACAAGAATCGAAAAAGTCATTTCCTTGGTAGCTACCAAACGTGAGAGAACAACAAAAAGCTTTAAAGAGAGAGAGAGATCTACAGTCTTCACACCAATAAATCGTGTTACAAGTCACACAACACCTCAAACAGCAAAATCACTCTAAAATAAAAATACTACGGCATCTGAGATCAGACAAATAGCATAACATTATCAACACAGTAGAACAAACTAAGGACAGGAAGGTAACGAGTCAAACGACACCAAACTCCAGCGATAAATATAGAGCATAAAACACCTTCAATGCTATAACAACACTAAAATGAGATCCGTACTAAGTTGACAAGCTAAAATGACATATAAATAGTCATGGAAGCCAGAACATTCCGTGACGAAAAGGCGAAAATAAAGAGGAAGAGAAGCTCACAGAGCTATAGTGGAAACTAGAAATCCCTCCGGCCTCTGCAGCTCCACCAACCGAGTGAAGCTGAGCTGTGTCTCAAAGACATGGACTCCACTGAAGCAATTTATAAGTACAAACTTCGAAGCAGTAAGCTTCAGCGTGAGAAAAATTAAAAATAAAAAAAAAAAAATCTCGGAAAGCCGATTATGATTATGGAATATGGACAGTAAATTATACTTTCTCGAGAAAATTAGAAAGATTTCTGTCTTTTTTCTTTAAATCGGATCGGGTTCGTGATGCCAGACAGTTGGATCTGTGGGCCCTGGCAACTATGGAGATATTTTCTTGCCTCATCTATAACAAAAATATTTAAGAAATGTTATTTTTTTTCTCTAAATAATAGTGGGAGAAATAAACGAAGATGAAAAGGCACATGGCAGAGAAGAGAGGATAATGCCCAAACCTCCGACGGTTTTTATAAACCATTTTGCGGAAAAGAGCTGAAAAGTTGTTCATAAAAAGTCACCAAAAGCTGCCACCGGCGAGTATATTACTGATTTTTAAAAAAAAAATATCAAATTCATATTTATGTACTTTCCATTAAGCCAGTAAATAGTTGAAGACTTGCGAGTTACAAATATTACGTAAATATTTTAATGACTTAATCAAATTGATATGTGATAGTTTGGTTAATGGAAGTGCAGTTTAATTTTTTTCAAGAGTTTTATAATTATTTTTTTATTATTGCTCATAAGAAGTATTCAAAATTTGAACTTCAAGAAGAACAAGTTCAAATCTCGCGCCTATTCGATCTGATACGGGTCGAATGTTTAATATCTTTAATTGTATTGGGTTAATGTAAAAAATTACTAAAGAAATAACATAAAGTCAATCACAAGGCAAAAAAAACAAAAATCAAAACGTGCTCGACATTAAATTTTTTCGTGGTTTAATAGGAAGTCCGCAAGCACAAGATTACGGGAATCTAGGAAGGAACACGTTACGATAAGACTATAATAACAAGTATAGATTATGATAAAGTATGAAACATTCTTACTTACCTAATGGCACGAATATATGAATGAAAAAAAAATGACACCCGGAGCCGATGTGTTGCGGTGGATGATGTCGATTAGTGGAGTGTGGAATCTAGATCTTGACATTTCTCCGCGTCGGGTACAATCACGTCAGACAGAGTCACTACTCTTGTTTTGATAGGCGGGTGGGCAACATGTTTTGTTCACAGGTAGCGCTGTGGCTTCCATTTTGGTCGCGTCAAAATCAATTACTTTAGTGGGTCAATACGGATTTTTAATAGCTAATGGATGTGCGAGTTAAATAGAGAACCCACCTTGGCCAGATCCACTATAATTGTAAAAAGTGAAAAAAGTGGATACAAAAGTAAATTCAATGTATTTAATTATATACTAAATTATATATTTTTGTATTTATTATTATTATTTAAAGCAGTGTTATAAGGCTGGTCTGACCCGGTTGAACTGGAACCGGATGTTATTCCGTTTTGGTTTAAAGCCAATTCAATAGTAATCCTCACACTCATGTCAAAGCAATCATTTTTATTTTTTTTTTGAAAAGGTATTGGTTTGATCACTTTGGACTTCATGGTACATGATGACACTAATAATTAAAGTGGTCTTATTTCAGTGAACTACAAATAATCAAATGGTCCCTCGAGTTTTCGATGTCCTGATTTTTTGTATTTTTGCGAGGGCGAACAGAAATAAAAATGGAAGGGAACATAAATAAAAAGATGAAAAGGAAATAAGCGACTGCGCATGACGTCCTTAATTTCTCCATTGTACTAATTTCACGCGCGATCTCTACGGCCTGGATCCATGAACAGGATTTGTTGTGAGTCCGAAGCCAAAGGGGAAGAGTGGGTCGTAATGTGCATCACCCACGTTCATGGGGAGCTGATCAACCGACTTGAACCAAGTCCGGGCGAGTCTGCCGGAGAAACCATAGTCACCGAAGAGGACATCGGCCACGCCTTGGCCTTCTGTTCCGGGGAGCCAAGCAGCCACTATGGCATCCATGGCGGAAACATAAGGTTCGATGACGACGGGTCGACCGGAGACGACGACGACGACGCACTGGACTGCCCCGCAGACGTTCTGGATCGTGCTCGGCCCGGTGTCGGCAATCGTCAGGTTCGTGCTGTCTCCGGCAGTTTCTGCATAAGGATGCTCTCCAACTACTACAATGGCGTATGAGAAGTCGTTCTTCTTGACGAAGTCAGAGTCCGGATTCTCTTCGAAGACGACTTGAGTGGAGGGGTTCACGGTGGCCTTAATTGCATTAAGGATTGTCGTCCCTGCAGCACAAAGAAATTACATTATAGATTATCAAATATGTGGTGCATAAAAATACCCCGGTGGAGGATCATCGGTTTATAAGAGATGAAAACATGTACATTGGACTTTTTGGGTAGAACTCAATAGTAAATCTCTACGAGTTTAATTGGTGTCTATAGTCCGAACAAACACTCAAGTATATATAATGGCAAGAAAACTGAAGCATATATAATGGAGAGAAAAGATTATGCATGTACCAACGGTGAGATTGTTTCCACTGAGTCCCTGCCATTGTATTGTCCATCCACCACATTGGTACCCAAGGTTGTCAGCATGAGTGCCTGCAACAAGGATCTTGGCTGCTTGCTTTGGTAGGGGTAGCAGAGGCTTATCGGCGGATTTTCCATTTTTAAGCAGAACTAGTGATTTTCTGACAGCTTCTCTTGCTAATTCCCTGTGTTCTTTGCTACCAAGCTGATCAACAAAGCTGGTATCTGCTAAGGGGTTCTCAAAGAGACCCATTGTGAATTTGACACGCAAGATCCTTTTGACTGCATCGTCGATTCGGCTCATGGGGATGACATTTTTCTCGACTTGAGCAGTCAGATCATCGATGAAATCGGTGTAATTATATGGAATCATGACCTGCACAAATTAATCAAGCATGACACTCCTTGTGAGTTTTCACTTGGACATAAGCAACATTAAGATTCGTGAAGCTTAATTAATTCCCATGTAATTCCAAGGCGCTACTAACCATGTCAATACCAGCGTGCACTGCAGCTTGGACAGAGTACGAGTAATTGGCATCAGGTGGGGAGGTTATTCTGTCAATGCCTTGCCAATCTGAGATGACAAAACCCTGAAAGACAAAGAAATAGAAATTACAGAATATGACACACAGTAGTTTCATGCACGTACAATAAGATTTGGCACCGGGCTGGCCGTAGGTTAAATTAAAGAAAATAATGAAATTCATGGCGTACCCTGAATCGGAGCTTGTTCTTGAGAATGTTAGTGACAAGATTATAATTAGCGTGCATCTTCTGCCCGTTCCAACTGGAATAAGAGACCATGACAGTAGAGACACCTTTAATGATAGAATGGAAGTACGGAGACATGTGAATGCTCACGAGCTCGTGGAAGTCAATGATGGTGTTGTTCTCATTGATGCCATCGTGCGTTCCTCCATCACCAACGTAATGCTTAGCACAAGCAGCAACTTTGTTTCTAGATACACACCAAAATGACAAACAGTACTGAACTTCTTTTTCTGCATGCACTACAACAAAATCTAAAAATGCAGTAGCTAGAAAAATTTCTGACTGTATGGCATCTTACTTTCCTGCAACATAAGGAACACCCAGTTTTGAATTAGCGGGTATATCCCCTTGCAAACCAGGGATGAGCTCTGTCATCTGCTGGACCACCTTATGATCCTCACTATAGCTTTCGTAGCAGCGTCCCCACCTTGGATCTCGACAGACCTATGAAGAATATGAAATTAATAATATGTAAGAGCTAGATGTAGAATATTATATATATACATTAATAAAGGTAAGAGCCAGCTTAAATGTACTAGTGTTTTTTAATTTACCGCAATACATGGAGCAAAAGCATATTGAATCCCTGTAGCTCGAACTTCAAGAGCAGTGGCAGCTCCAATCCTCTTCACAAGGTCAGGCTCTCTGGAATATATATAGAACTTCAGGGTTAGTACAATTTACATACTCCACTGCAAAGTAAATTAAGAAAGATAGTTGTAAAATTGACCTAAAATTGAACAAATGATAAGATTAATTAATTACCCAGTAGCTCCCAGTCCTACATTATGTGGGAATATGGTTGCTTTATAGACATTGTTATGGCCATGAACAGCATCAATCCCATAAATCATGGGAATCCCCAACCGAGTAGACAAACTACCCTTTTGGAAATCATTCACCATATTGATCCAATCCTCTGCAGAAGCATTAGGAGCAGGCACACTCCCTCCACCACTCAGAAGGCTCCCTGCACATATATATATTCAACATAATTTTAGAAATTATATATATTGCAGTTCAATGAAAGAATTAAAGTGGTCAAATAGGTTGAGTAATTACCAATGAAGTAGTTCTTCATAATATCAGGAGTTGCAACAGCTCGTTCAATTTGTACCATCTGACCAATCTTTTCTGCCAGAGTCATCCTCTTCATAAGATCGACGATTCTTTTGTTAATAGGCTGCTTGGGATCTTTGTACTTGAGATATTCCGCTTCCTAGAGAAGCCCAGCAACATAGTAACAAAATTATTCCCAACAGCGGGAGTCTGAAGTTCTCCATGGACAGATCTCTAATTTACGAAGACTACACCTGAAATAAAGAAAAATGCTATAAACAGCTGAAATTAAGTTAAAAAAGAAAAGAAAATGCTAGCTGCAACTATGCGTCTTAATCTAAATCATTGATGCCTAAGGTTTATCAATCTTTTAGAATATAAAATTTTATAAAATAAAAAATATTTTTTTATATATTTAAGGGCTTAGATTAACTTGTACATGGGATAGGTACAACGCATAGGTACAGCAAACATTACTCAAAAAGAACAAAAACCAGCAAAGCAATTAAAGCCACAAATAAAAAAAAAATCAAAAACAAAAATCTCATGATCAGCAATTAAATTTCAAGATAGAACTATATTTACCAGGTCATTTATTTTTACCCTCCCTGTAAATTAAAAATACCAAAATAATTATGAACCCGCTACAGGAACACTCGACGCAAAACAACATGCAATACCATCTAACACCCCAAAATTACCTTATAAATTAACCTACGTAAGCAAACACGATCACAAAATGCTTGCACATTGCATAAGAAAAGTCTCAAAAAAGATAATAAGAACTGAAAAATAGTCACTTAATGATATATGGCAAGCTACCAAACTTAAATCAACAAATTAAACACTATAAAAGAAGAGATGAAGCTCACAGAGCGAGGTACAAACTAGAAATGCCTAACTTTCGAGCGAGCCTGCCGAGCTCTGTCTCAGAGATATGAATTCCGCTCGAGCTATTTATACTAAAAACTTCGTAGCAGCTGTAAATTTGTTTTTTTTTTTTTTTTTTTCCTTTGATCCACCGTGAGCTTCGGCCCCGGGATTACTACGTCGCATGTATTAAAAAAAAAAGTTCCTATAAGCTAATCTTTGAATGCCACGTGGCTAAAGGATAGAGAGAAACGGACCGTTACCGTTACTACACCTTTTACCCGATTAAGACGGTCCCGATATCCTCTCCCCAATTTGATCTCAAATCGGTTTGTCCAAATCGGGTAACGCATAACGGCACCGGAACACGACGGATCGTTGACCTGGTATCCGTTCCCAATGCGACGTGGCATTTGAAAATTGGCTGCATGGGAATTTCCTGCTGCCGCGACGTAACAGGAAAAGAGGGTATTTTTTATATATTTTAAAAACTTTCAGTAAATAATATTGGGGAAAATAAAAGGACGAAGACAAAGGCCAGAGAAGAGTGGATACTGGATAATGTCCAAACCTCGAATTTTTTTTTCTAATCCATTTTGCCGAAAAGAGCTGAAAAGTTCATAAATAGTCACCATAAGCTGCGGCAGATTAGTACATAGTTTATAATTGCTCCAGAGAATTACGTCATGAAAAGATTTTAATGTATATTTAAATTGGAAAATGCTATATGCAATTCATTGGGTATGCACTTTGTGCACTTCTCCTCACTGTAGCGGTGGGACCCACACCTAAAATATTTTAATGTCCGGCAGATAAAGTGTATGCACAGTAAAATGCATATAGCATTGCTTATTTAAATTTGATCACTATTTTGGATAGTTGATTGAATTGGGTCATCTTATGTAATATCGATTTGAACTTCTAAGATGGGTTTATAATTTAAACCTAGTCACATTCAAAATAATGTAACTTTTTATTTTAAGAAATTTCTAATAAAACATGAAAAAATACAACCATGTAATTTAAAGTCATTACCACCATGTAATGACTAAAGAACCTGTGTATATATAAACATTATTTGACCATTATGGACAATTCATGCAAAAATCATTACAACCATCTAATTTCCATATCAGTTATCAATACGTTACATCTACTTATTTCATCATCTAAAAAATGCTATATCCACTTTACAGTAGAGTACTTTGTGCACTTCCCCCTCTCATTGAAGCAGTGGGACCCACACCATGAATATTTTAATGTCTACCACTATAGTGAGGGGGAAGTACACAAAGTACTCTACAATAAAATGGATATAACATTATTCTTCAATCTAATGCAAATTGAATTATTTTCATATTTTTAATTGTATTGGTAGAATATAAAAATCATTATAAATAATATAGAATTAACTGGTCGAGGTAAAAAGTCAAAAGAGCCGTCACAATTAATTCACAATGTTACCCTTGGATGTAATCCTGGGTTACCTGTAAGGTGCTTAGAATTAATTTTTTATGGTTTAGTAGGATGTCTAGTAGTACAATTGTACAAGACTATGTGAATCTAATGTGGCAAAAGTTACACAAAGAGTTTAAAGGTTCAAAACAACACAATAATAACTATTATACATCAAAGATAAGGGTATCTAACACTCTAATTTGAGTAATGCTATGCATCGGGTACATTTGGTGACGTGGATACCATAGGTGGCATCAATGTCACAATCTACCTCACTAAACCTAACTCTAAACCTTAAAATTTAAATTTTAAACCCTAAACCCAATTAACCCCTAAATGTTAGACGCTAAACCCTAGACTCTAAAGTCTAAACCTTACAATGGATGATGACATGGATGCCACAGTCACAGGAAGTACCCATCGGGCGTACTTCCCACGATAGGCAAATCATTATCCCTCTAACTCGGGGCAATACTATTCAGGTACCTCTCTAACGAGAATGCATTAGCTTCGCGTCCTTAGTATTTTGAGTATTTTGGAACCCCAATTCTTTTGGTACACTGAATGGAATGTGTTTCCATAATTTTTTTTTTCTAAGAGGAATTTAATAATAAATATAATTTTTTTTTTCATTTAAGCAATAGTTGAAGAAGTATAAAATAAATAAAGTTCCGCATCATATAGAAACGGAAACTGTTCTGAATACACTAGGTTTGAAGTATATATGCAACATTTGAGTAAAAATTTTGGAACACTTATTGTTTTTATTATTTCAAAGATATGAGTGGTGAATGTGTATGGTCATATTTTACTGTAAAGGTTTACAACACATCAAGTCCTAGTTTGGCATACCAGATAAGAGATAAAATAGAATCTATATTTCTATTCTATGGGTAACCGTGAACCCTAAACCTTATCTAGACTGCCAACTAGGTTGCAATAAGACAGCCTCGTCAGGATGTAAAGTCTCACATTATAACATTAGAAGTACCGATTGATGGGTTTATTTCTATTTTTAAAAGCAGTCTCAAGGCCTACTGCTTTACTCTCAAGAAAATGTATGCTATCATTTCAGCGCACGTCAACTGTACAGTCTCAATGCCACACTTTTGCATCTAAATCTGTCTCATAAAGCTTGAAAAGCGTCTGATAGATGTTTCATGCACGAGAGAGCAAGCCTTCTAAGTGCCTCTCCACATTATCCAGCCCACACAGTTCTTTTACAACAGGCATGATCGCAGGGACATCCAGCTCAAACCTCGAAGACGACTCACCTGTGTCAACCGATGAAATGAGCTCCTTTCGAGCTTCTTTAATGGCTTCTCTTATTGCACAATGAACTGAAGATGCCAGTAACAATGGGGGCTCTCCAGAAGCTGTAGAAACAAAATAGAAAGACGCCTAGTGATGACTCAATAACAGTAACGAACATGCAGGATCATAACTACTTGATGCAGAAAAGAGCTTTTGTTCAAAACAATTTATTGATGCTGATGCTAATCATAATAGTCATTGCAGCTACAGACCATTTTCACATTTTCAGAGACATAATAAGAACCTAACTATACTAGTAAAGGGTGCATTTAGAGTGTACTTCATATGTAAATAATCTATAGTTAGGTTGATTGCCTGTGACAATTTCTTTCTCCATTTTTATTACGCTAAATGAACCTCCCAGAAAGCCCTCCACGAAACCTCTGAGCCGCAGACCAAGTCTTCATTAGAACAATAGTTACTATTCAAAGCAGTACTCAATAATTACGGAAACATCACTAAGAAAAGAAGCGCATTTACAGTAAAACATGAAACGAGTACTGGAATGCAAAAACAAGGATGACAGGGCTGAAACTTTAACTCGTCTCTAAAGAATAACGATTAGTCAAGATGTTTGAATCCGACATGTGAAAACTCTGGAGCAGAAAAAACATAAACATAAAAAAAGAATACTGATGTTTCCAAGTCCAATGCAACCGAACAAAAGAAAAACGAGCAAGGGCATTCTACAGTTGTTTCACAGCAATCAAAGAGTATATACTAAGACAATAAAAAAAAACTCACACCACTGTGTACCTTCGGCTAGCGTTTCAGTTTCATCAAGGCCATATTATTGGATAAACAAACCAGAAAAAAAATATAGTGAAAGAAAATTGTGCTGGGAGAGCAGTCGATACCTTTGGATGAGAGGACACGATTCTGGTGATGCCCACTGTTAAGTAACTCAACATGGAATTGTCTGGGAATGTTGTCCACTGTGGGGATCTTGTATGTCCATGTCCCTTCAGATATAATCAATCCTTCTGAGTTTGCTGAATACTCTTCAAACAGGAAAAAACCAAGTCCTTGCACAAAGGCGCCTTCAACCTGCACGAATTCAATTTATTCAAGCCTGCCATAGAAAGGAAAAAAAAAAACTACAGGAGACCATGTGGCAGGGTCAACAAGCAAGGTCCAAATAGCTAGTCTACGGTTGGTCATCTTCTCGCTGATGCACTCATGAACTCAGCATCAACAAAACCACAAATGACAAACAAATCTTAAATGCTATATTCAGAATTGCATTTTCATTCTTTCATTATATTTAGTTGTTTATAGGTCTTCTCAAACCTACTTGAAACTAGTTTATATAAGAGATTTTTTTTTTTTGAGAATCCAATTTGTATCAGTTGATAGTTTGTACAGCTCAATTCCTCAGCAGCAAAATGGATCCCATTCGCAGGGTGCCAAACTCTTGCATGCTCGTATATGTGCCTAACATTACAACTCAAGTGTACACAGGACCTATTGGCACCTAATCTAGAGTATATCACAGAGTCTCCATGACTCGAGCCACACTTTCGACAGACTGCAGAGTTCCATGACGCAATATGCATGTTCACATCCTCAATATCATGAAGTTAACTGCACTCATTTATGCCCAGGATACATCTAAGGATGTTGTAATACAAACCAATAGAAGTGGCCAAGTAGTCACGGTGAGTTAACAACTCAGAGCAACACATACTTCTGTAAGTCATATGCCATTAAATAACTAGCATTGTAATCAGACAGGATATCTACAAGTTGCGACTTCAGAATAACACAGAAATGGATAAGTAACTTGATCTTTCTTACTTGTCCCACGTCAACTGCAGGGTTCAAACTTTTCCCACCATCGTATATGATATCAGTTCGTAAAATCGTGGTAGCGCCTGTAAGAAGATCAATCTCCACCTTCAAAATGCACAAAAATTTTAAATAGTTAGTTAACTCATTTATGATCTCGGCAAGCATAGTAAGACCTACAAATACAGTAAAAACCAAGCATAAGAGAAACTATTATTAGGTAAAAAATCTTGACTTAAAACACAAAAAATAATAATAATAGAAGAAAATGAACTATTAGTTCCACTGCTAACAGGGTCACATATCGTTCTAGGTTCAATCATAATTCAAAAATAGACTTTAGTTCAAGAACAAGACTTCATGGTATTTAACAAAAAAACATTTTTTATACTACTGTGACTGCTAGAAGCAATAAAAATTTAGTTGGAAAAATTATATTCATCGGCAGTCCAAATAAATATTGCATAAAAAGTAAATTCACCAGCCCTCCGTACCATACTGCACAAAATAGAGTAATCAGGTATGCGCATGAGTAAACATGTGTGCTTGCATCGGCGTGTCGTTAGTTTTTTGTTTGTTTATGTGCATGTGTTCATGTGGGTGCACGTGTGTGCACATGTGTGGTGTTTGTGTGCATGTCTGTGAGGGAGAGAGGAAATTATCTCGGGTGTGAGGGACAGTGAGAAGTCTATCTTGCTGACCAGTAATATGCCCAAACCTCGTTCCAACTGTCAACTGCAGGAGCCTAGAACAGGTGGCAATTGGTGACAGGGGAAGATATAAAGAAATTTTGCCAAGCCCATCTCGCCCCTATCTGGTCCATCTCATAGAAACCCATGCATGCTACACTGCTAAATCCTACCTCCAACCCATTTAAAATATCAGAACCCATCCCCACAGGCCTTATGAAGTAGAGAGAATGACAGGGAGAAAAACCACAGGTCCATTAGCTAGGGAGAGGCCGAATCAAGCCTCTAGTGCAAGAGAAAGACCATTGCTATAGGATTTGAGATATCCTTCAAAACAGATACATGCGAGGAGTATTCCACATGACATTCTCCAAAGATGCAGTCAAATCAGGTCGACTACCCAAATCTGAAAGTTCAACTGGTAATAGCATTGACACTAGGTCAACTTATGCTCTCTAGGTTGATTACAAATTATCCAAGTATTTTCAATATTTTGGAGATTTATAAACTCTGAGCCTAAAAAACAGATTTTTAGACTCACCTCACTAACAGCAGCACCATAATTTAAATATTTTATGGAACTCTTTTCAGGGATCCAATAAGTACTTGCTGACAAGTTCAAAGCTTGTTGAGCGGCCTGTGAAATATGAAAGAGATGAAATAAATTGGCGTTAAGTTTAAGAAGAATTAGTAATAAAAATTATAGGCATGATAACAGTGAAAAAAAGTAAACAGTCACCTGGTGAATTAGTGCATTCCAAGAAAGTTCAACCATTTGTTCCATGAGCTTTTCCTTAAGAGGCATTAGTCTTTCAACCAATACATTGCAAGAAGTCCTGACTGCTTCACAACTTGACTCTGATGTAGTACTGCCAGCTGTGAAACCTCCTTGGACCAAGCTCAAAGTGTCTGCCTGAACAACCCTCACTCTCTCCAAAAGGTCTTGATTTCCATCTTCCCATAGCTGACCAAGTGCAAAGGCTGTCATCTGCTTGACTTTTGTCCAAAGCCCTTGTCCCAGTTCAATACCCCCAACTTCAACTACAATAGACGCATCATTAAGAATACTAACTTTCCCTGGAGTTGGTCTCACTAAAACTTCATGCACAATGGGCACACAAGAAATTCCTCTTTTCTTCCACTTGCTACAAGAGTTGAACTGTTTGATTGCAGCGATCCTCGTATTGAAACTTGAAGTTAGAGCCAACTTGTCCAAAATCATGGGTAATGTATACTCTACCGCCACTCCGGAACTGCTTCCATAGAATATCTGAAGGCTTTCAAAACTGTGAAGGTTCTTCTTTCTTATGGAATCAGCATCCAGTGATAGACTAGATGCCACATGCTCAATAACACACTCTGCAATAAAAGATCCTTGTACCTCCCCAGGGCCACGCATGGCTGACTTGCTAGGATGGTTTGTCTTGCAGACTTTAATGTCAAAAGAAAGAGCACCCCAGTTGTACTTTTTCATTGCACCAACAATGTTTGAAGGCATTATTGGGCTAATATCTTCAGATATCCCTGCATTTATTAGGATATTCACATGCAGGGCAGTAATCTTTCCATCAGATCTAAATCCAACATGATAGTTTATTTTCATGGGGTGTCGCCCGCCTGCCATAATCATATCAGTTTGGCGGTCAAGATATGTCCTAACTGGTTTCTGAAGCTTGTATGCAGCAAGTGCACAAGCAGTTGCAACCTGTCAAGTCATACAAATCAAAGTATAATATCTGACAAAATAATGTAGTTAAAATGAAGGATATATGAACATCACAGAATTTATTGATGTAAGCACAGCATCCTCAGGCCCAATTAACAAATGGCACCAATCCATGGCCCAGAACCAAATGCTACTACACCTCAACACGTATGGTAAGCATGCAGCTTTGTCCTCCTCCATGGGTAATGTTGTACTTTTTTTGGAAACAGAAAAGAGTAAAATAATTAGAGACTCACTGGTACAGCTCTCATGGCTTTTCCACCAAAACCTCCCCCAACCCTCCTTGTAATGACGCGAACATTGTGGTAAGGAATGCCAAGGCACGTTGCAATTACACCTTGAGTGCTCTCAGGGCACTGATTTGAACTGTATACAACAATACAATTATCTTCATCTGGTATTGCAAGAGCTGTTTGTGTCTCCATGTAAAAATAGTATTGAGACCCAAGTTTGACCTGAAATCTCCAAATGACAGGATATCAGGTTCATAGAATCAAAAAGAGGATGTGTCTTTTTGCATTTCCTCTTTCTAGGAGAGAACTTGTAATTTATTTGCTTGTATCCAACTTCTAAAATGGAATCATTATGCTGGAAGAATCTTGTGTTCAAGTACCTCTGAAATAATCCTGTGCTCTGCTTCTTCTATTCCTTTTGAGAAATCACCCACAGGTTGGGGGCATAAGAAATATGGGGTTTCAAATAAGCTCGACCTTTCTACTGCCTCTTCCACAGTTAAAATCGGCTGTCCAAGGTCCCCCGTGTCATATTCCACGATTGCTTGACTTGCAGCCATATTAGCATGTTTCTGTGTCTCTGCAATCTAAACGGGGAATCACTTGATAAGCCTCAAATGGAGAGGGAGAGAGGAGAAAAAAGAGTCAAAAGAGAGATACCACAAAACCAATTGGTTGGCCAGCGCATAGAGTATGATCATCAGCAAAAAGTGTTTCGCCACCAAACATACTTTTGGTGCCAATATTCGCACCTGATTCTGGAATATCTTTAGAAGAAATAACGGTAACCACTTTTTTGGATGCAGTAGGTTTGAGCTTAACACCCTTAATACGGGCCAACGGCCGTGTGCTGCAAATGAATGCTCCATGCAAGCAACCTTTTGGAGCAGGAATGTCATCCACAAAAACAGCTTCACCTACATTTGAACATGGTACATAAACATGACTGGCATATGGAGTACAAGAAAATCACAAACATCAATTTGAAAATTTTCTATATAGAAGTCGGAGAAATTATATCAGGAATACCTGAAGCATGAATCTCAGCTGCCCCATTCTTAGTTGGTTCACCTACTGGAGGATACTCGGTGCTGATTTGCACGACCTGTTTTGATGATACTAATGGAGCAGATTCCATCAAATTATCACCGTCGGAAGCTTGATTCATCAATCTATTGAAAAGGAATGTATGATCTCCATTTTGTCCTACATTATCAGCATGAATACTAGATGTATCTATCTGTGGTTGCTTCAAGAAAGGGCGAAGAAAGGAAAACAAAAACCCAACAGCTAAGCTGATCCTGTAACCTGGACTAGATGTACCCTCTTCCGGAATTATTATAGTTTTAAGTAATCTTATACCCTCAAGCAAAATATCAGCAGTAAGATGCTTTCCAATTAGAAATTCTTCAACATTTCTTGCTCTAATTGCATGTTTAGTTCCATAAGCCCCAAAAACCAATCTCAAGTTCTGTAAAATATGATTCCCTGATGTGCCACATGAGGAAATCTGAGCTAAAAAAGCAGCAGTAAGATAAGCCAATGCATTTCCATGGGGTCGTGGGGCTGCTCGGTAGGTGTCAAACACTAACAGCTCACCTTCTGATGATGAGTTTCCTAGAACTTCCTGACTGGGGATATAGATACTTAAAAGGAGAGATTTGGGATCTAAGGAAGGTCCATTCAAGAATTCCTCTAGTGTATGAGTAACTTTTTTCATGCCTTGACAGATAGTTATAGATGAACCTGCTGCAAGGAGAATAGTGGCCAAATCTGATGGAAATTTATCCCTTTGAGCCAAAACTAAATTTCCTCCTATGCTAGCAGTGTTTCGAACAAATTCTGATGCAACCTTACTCATGTGATCAGCAAGTTTGGTGAAAATGGCATCCTGTTCTTCCTTCAACACTCTAATTATCTTAGAGATTGTGATCCCAGCACCGACTTCAAATCCAGAGCCATCTCTTCTAATCATTAGCAGCTCAGGTATTTGTCTGAGATCTATATATGTATCATAACTATGTTGTTCTTTGTACACACCGGACCCTGTATTACCAACAACCAATTTCGCCTTGTTACCTTTTTCATTTTCTGTTGCAAGAAGGCTGTAAAGTTCATCAATGCTAGTTGGACTAAACCATGTGACAGATGTACCCACTTCAGCCTTGTTAGAATCCCTAGATCTGATTTCATTCTTTAAAAAGTCAGGGAATGTACAGACGACATTGGGATTATATGGCGGTAGTTTATTTACATCTGGTTTCTGGTCCTTTCTACAGAAAGAATTGAAACCCAGATCTTCCATATCGACATCAGAGGCAAAACTCTTACAAGCATCAAGAATTGGTCTGTAACCAGTGCACCGACATAGATTTCCTGAAATTGCACTCTCAGCTTCAGAAACTTTAAGCTTGGAAAATCCAGGAGGTGGATCTGACCCATGGGTTTTGTCAGAGTTGACAAGTTTTGAAAACAAAGACATGCACATTCCTGGAGTGCAGAATCCACATTGAGAGGCAAAGAAGCCAGCAAATCTTTCATGAATTGAATGGAACCCGTCTTTTTGGTTTCCAAGACCTTCAGTCGTAGTGACTGAACAGCCATTAATGCTTATGAGTAGAGTGATGCAGGAGCTTACGCTGACATCTTCAACTTGGTCACACACAGGATCATACTTTGACAAAAGAACAACACAAGCTCCGCAACCACCTGCAACATATATATGATTTCTAGAATTTAGAACTAAAATGACAACAGTAAAGTACAAAATCGAGATTCAAAATGAACAGTTTCCACAAAGCCAATCGTTTTTTGGAAAATAAAAAAAGAAAAATCAATCAATCAACCAACTGCTCCCACAAGAAGAACAGAGATCACGGGATTGACGACCAACGAACCAGACTAATTAGAACATGCTGCACTCAAGGTAGGGTAGTCAAATTCCGTCACTTAGCAATAATAATAAAGATAAACAAAGCGCTTGAGCAGGCTGGAAAAAGTACAGCGGCTACCAAACCGACAAAGCAAAATACAGCAAGCATGAAAAGAATAAGTAAACCTGTCGCTACTCTTTCGATCATCCTCGTAAACATACAAATCACCTGCTAAGGCAAGGCAAAACAAAGAAGAAAAGCTGCAAACTGAAACACAACACGCTCACCTTCCCCGCATCCAAGTTTGGCTCCTTTGTAACGGGTTTCAGTCCTTAGAAACTCTAGCAAAGTAGTAGACGGGTCGAAGTCCTCGAGCTCGAATCTTTCGCCATTAACAGCGAAGACCAGTTTTCGTTTCTTCTCCATGAAGAGAATTCCGGAACCAAACGTCTTTGCTTCTTGTTCCTGAAAAACCGAGGAACGACGACCACCGGGACGGGTGCTTTTAAGACCCAATCCACATCCATCCCGACGGGTATCTCTCGCTTATTCTTCCTCTGATACGTAAGACCCATATGTAAAACGCCAATTTTGTTCAGAATTTGTCCCGTTTTCTATTGTTTTTACTTTTCTTTAGTCTTCAGCGACCCGGAAACCAGAAGAAGCCGATCCTCATGGGCGCCGACAACATCGTCTCAGCCGAATCATCGGATGTGACGGAAATGGCATGGTCCGCGAGGACCGCGAAAATGCGCGCCTGCCTCTAACCGCTCCCGAGTTCGGCTCTGCAACTCTCTTCGGACTGTTCGTGATTTAGTCACCCCTGTCGTCATTGAAGTTGCTCGAATTCATATACGTATCTGCTTCATGTAATTCTGAAAGTTATATTGTATAATTTTTTAGCCAAGCATGGCTTTTTTCTGCTCACACTCGATATCCGAGTCGAAGCTCCCGAGTTGCCTACCTCTTCAAAAACACAACTCTTTCTATTTTCGAAAGCTTGACATTTTCGGAACAATAAATCCCGTTACGTGGTACTGTTGTTAACAGTTTTCTATTCTGTTCATTGGCAATTTTTTAGGGCTTTAATTATTAGCAATGTTTTGAAAACCGAACGGGTGATTGAACGTGGAGCTTCCGATTCTGGTTCAACCGGATCAACCGGGTTCAACCGGTATGGGTTTATTTAATTAAAAAATATATAATAAGATTTTTATATACATAAAATAAGATTAAAAATATAGAAAACTATTAAAATGTTAAAAAGATAAGTAAATCGGTTCCACCGGCCCGGTCCGATTTCCGGTTCAGTGGTTGAACCGCTCAAAACCGGCCAGTCAACCGATTTTCTACCGGGTCTTTGAACGAACCGAACTGTTCAAAGTCTTGGTTCCTATTGAACCCGATCGAACCGGCCGGTTCGGTTCGGTTTTTAAAACATTGGTTATTAGAGTCTTTTCAAGATGAGATTTTAATTTGCATTTTTTTATCCAAAGTAGGCCATTGTTGGTTAAGTTTTTCTAAAGAGTGGTTATATAAGTAATATTATTTTCTTAAACTACGGTTAAACTTTAAACCTTAAACTCTAAATTTTCTCTTACCGACCATCAACTACGTTGAAACTAACACTCAATCTAATACTTCCAAGGTTTATACCGACGTGGGTCAGTTTGAAGCTTACAAAAGAGTTAAATTAGGAGAAAGAATCAATAAAAAATATTATTTTCTTAAACTATGGTTAAACCCTAAACTTTATATTTTCTCTTACCTAACCACCAACTATTCCGTATTTATATTCAACTAAAAGTAACATAATTGTAATTAGAGACGTCCAACATAGGGATTTACAAATTACTTTTTACAGATATAAAAATAACATTTTGAATTTCAATTAGAACCCATTTGTGACTCTTCCAAGCCCACTAAATCTCTAATCCAAACATTCCCATCAATTAATAGCCCATAAATAGCTACCTAGCCGTATTAAGGAAATAACCTCTGTTACTAACCCACTACTTTTTTTAAAAAACATTATGCTCTCTAAAAAGCAACAAACGAGCGCAAAATTTGTTACTTATTCACCAAGTTTATCTTTGAGGCAAAGACGAGGAATTCTAGGATCATGGCTCACCCTCAAATGTAAGGGATGGGAGGATACACTATGTTAATCGATGCAAGCAGCAGTCACTAGTAAAAATCAGACTTTTAATGGGGGGTTTCATCAAAGACCGCCGGCGGAAAAGCAATTTCCCGGCGGTTATAAAAAACACCGCCAATATAAGTAAAAAACTCCGAAAACCGCCGTTAAAACTATTTTACTGGCGGTGTTGACGTAAACCGCCACGGAACTCAGATTTAATGGCGGTTTTCAGTTACACCGCCAGCGAAAAGTCATTTTTGTTGGCGGTGTTGACGAAAACCGCCACTGAATGCTGATTTAATGGCGGGTTTCCTTTACCCCACCAGCGAAAAGGAATATTTACGGGCGGTTTTTCCTAAAACCGCCAGGGAATATAAATTTAACGGTGGTTTTCTTTAAAATCGCCAGCGAAATGGAGTTTTTGCTGGCGGTTTTATTCTAAACCGCCACGGAATGTCGAGTTACTGGCGGTCTTTTTTAAAACCGCTAGCAAACTTTCGATTTTAACTTATTATTGAAAAGTTCGTGTTTTAAGTGGACTATGTACCTGCTGCTTTCTCTTAAACCGCCATTATAATTGATTTACCGGCGGTTGTTTTAAACCGCCAGTAAAATTGTTTCCTTTAATGACGGTTTTCGTTTAAACTGTCGTTGAATGGTTTTTTTTTATCCCAAATTTCATGTCTCGCGCGTTTTTTCTCTCGCGGGAACTAACCGAGCGCTCGTTTTCTTCTTCTCTGCCGTGAATCGGCGTCAAAATTCCCCCAAGCTTCGCCGTCGTCGCAGTGTCGTGCTTCGGTGTCACCGCCGTCGTCGTCATCGTAGCCGTGGTCCCTGGAATCGTCGCGTGCAGTGGTCGCGAAAATCCTTCATCGTGCATTACGTGTGATTCCGTCGTCACCGTCGTCGCCGGCGCCGGCGCTTCTGCCGCTTCAGGTAACTACCGCACATACGACTCTACTACCACCTGATTTGCATCTGTAGTCCCTTGGGGGGGAGTACTTCCGGGATTTTAGGGTACTACTGGTTTGCCTTGTAATTATCCCTTTCAATATCCTTTGGTTCCTTTCGTAATTTAATCCATGGCATGATGTTAATGGGCAGTCAAGAGCATCAGAAGAGGCTGAGATCACAAATGCCGTTTGCTGTTCTGCTTTGAAATAGTAATTTTTTGAAGACTCTTCTATTTTAATGCCTTTTGTTCTTTTTGTAATATCCTTTTGTTCTTTTTGTAATATAATCCCTTTCAAATGTTGTTTGCTCTTCTGCTTTTATCAACATTTTTAGTCCTCAAAAATAGAGGTCGAGAAGAAGAGGAAAAGGGAAGAAATTAAGGAGGGAATAAGAGTGGGTACGAGTCCAAGGAAGTCACTGTCTGTTGTAAACATCAGTCCCTTGAAAAGTGAGTGAACTTCTCTTTGTTGGTACTAGTTCTTTTCTATCTACATGACTAACATCAGATTATGTGGGTGCAGCTATTTCCAACGTTTTGAAGTTGAGCTGTGAACTTAATTAAGTTATTTGTCACAGGTAAATTGTTAAATTCTTTGTAAAAGAATCTATTGGTGGTATACCGCCTAGTAATTCAATTGTTGGGAACTTCAATAGATCTGAAAAGATTTCATTGTCCTTGTAGAAGCAGTAGTAGAGATCAGAGAGAGATCAGAGAGAGATCAGAGAGAGAGATCAGAGAGAGAGCTGAGAGAGAGAGATCAGAGAGAGAGATCAGAGAGAGAGATCAGAGAGGGATCTGAGAGAGAGAGATCAGAGAGAGAGCTGAGAGAGAGAGATCAGAGAGAGAGAGAGAGATCAGAGAGAGAGAGAGATCAGAGAGAGAGAGAGATCAGATGGAGGATGTACCATATTCCGATTTCACTCTATTAGCTAGGATGATGTGTATTTGAACTTGTCTTTGTTCTTATTTTAGTTCAGAAACAGTTCTCCATTTCTCTGCTCAACTCTTGCAATAATCCCTTTGAATATAAATTTTTATATCTTTTTGAGTTTAGGAAGGCTGTGAAATATGGAGGCTGGTGAGAAACTATTATATCTTGGCTGTCTGGTTCAATGTTGATGAAGCCCATTATATATATGAATTGTCAAGAGTATGAGAAGGTGTCCTGAAACTTTAGTTCTGTTGTATGTTTTGCTCATTTTGGTTTTATTTTGACTACAATGATATTTGATGTACTGGTAATATTACCAATCTCTTACAGCTTAAAATTTTCATATTATGCTCAATGATAAGCAGGATATTATAGTAGGAATCTCTGCCAAGTGGGTTTTACTAAGTGTTTAGTGCTGTTTTCTCTGGAATGCTGATAGCAATTTTCTTAGTTATGTAATGTCGGAATGACCTGGACTGCCAGTAGAGGACCGTTGAGTTTCTTTTCATTTTTCTTTTATGGGGTTTCTACATTTCAATTCGATAATATGTTAGCAGTTTATTGGTTGTCACTGTTTGTGAAGGCATATTGAGCAAATAGTTTGAGTTCAAGTCACGGCTTTTTTGGATTTAATCATACACAATTGTGGCATTTCATACCCACTTTAGTATCTAAAGACTAACATATGACATGAAACAGACTAAACCTGGAGCAGTTGTATAAAATGAGTTGCAGCATTTTAGGCTTTGTTGGTTTTCAGGGGTTTACTTCATGAAAAGGTTTCTGGTGAGGATTTTCAAGTTGAAGCCTCCGCCAGGGGAATATTGTGGTCAGTGTGCATCATGAAATACTTGTCAACATGATAGTGGGATTAAGCAATCTGTCAAAATTTATGAAATCTGAAATTCTGGTCTAAATGGTAGGGTAATTTTAGAGAGAGAGATATCAGAGAGAGAGATTAGAGAGAGATCAGAGAGGGAGATCAGAGAGAGATCAGAGAGAGAGCTGAGAGAGAGATCAGAGAGAGATTGTTTTTTGAGAGAGATCAGAGAGGGAGATTAGAGAGAGAGATCAGAGAGAGAGAGAGATTAGAGAGAGAGATATCAGAGAGAGAGAGATTAGAGAGAGAGATCAGAGAGAGAGAGATCAGATAGAGAGATTAGAGAGAGATATCAGAGAGAGAGAGATTAGAGAGAGAGAGAGAGATCAGAGACAGAGAGATCAGATAGAGAGATTAGAGAGAGAGATTAGAGAGAGAGATCAGAGAGAGAGATCAGAGAGAGAGATCAGAGAGAGAGATCAGAGAGAGACATCAGAGAGGCCACTTCATATTTATTTGATAAATTAGATCTACAAGCTTTTAGATCTTCAAACCATTAAATCATTATGGAGATAAATTCATGCTGGCCAAATAGGTTTTTGGTTGTGGGTTGTTTTTTGAAGACAAATTCATGCTTCACTTTCATTGAGCAGTCACATACATGAAAAAAACAAATTCATATTAATATTGCATGGTTTTTAATTTTTTCTGGTATTTTCAGTTGCTCCGTTGGTGCTTGAAATTAAGTGTTGGATAGAGAGACTCCTGTGCTGTGGACTCTTTTTAGGTGGAGTTTTCCCAAGCCCCTAAAGGTAGAGTACATTTTACATTACAAAGTATATATTATACATCATACTTTAAGATTGTATACATTAGTCTCTTTTGATTGGCATGCCCTTTAAATCTTATGTTAATAATGATTTTAACAAGGGTCTAGTTTGAGATTCTCTGAACACATCATTGTCTGAATAAATGTTGTAGTCCATTTTAATTCGATTAGTTTATGTATATATAGGTTCAGGTTCAACTCTTTTGTTTCCATTTGCTCCTTCCCTTTGCACTCTCACACTCTAACAGGGCATGGGAGAGGAAGGTAGAGGGAGATATGGACTATCTTAATGACAAGAACTGGATGTACCAGTATAGGAATAAACATGACCGGTGCCATCCTGAGTTTGTGGAAGGCACTCGTTTCTTCATTGAATATGCCAAACAACACACACCTGTCCAAAGTAGCGGTACAATGAGATTTACAATGAGATGTCAATAGCTCAGGTATGCTACTTAAATTGTTTTAGTTGAAATTTGGAAACTTTATGCGTAATTTCCCTTATTATTGATTTCTCATTATGGTACAGATGAGACACGTGACGTAGACGAGGATACCCACCCTAATCATACCTGAGGTTTGATGTAGATAGTGCACGGCGGATGGTGGCTGAAGCAACATCAGTTACCTGGTTTGTGTATTTATTTGATAACATGTGTGGTTTAAAGAACGGATTTTCCCAATGAAATGCATAAAAATTAGGTGCCTTCTTGTTTCTGATGTAAGAAGGAAGCTTAATGTAATCTGCTGTGAATGCCTATGATAGGCTTCTTTAATTTTTGAAATGGATGGTAAGGTACTAGCATCGTGCTTTATTAACATTAAATTTCCAAAATGCAGGGCCACTTATTTGCAGTGTATGAAAATGTCTCTTTAAAACAATGGCCAACAAGTTTGAATGGAATGAACTTTAACTTAATTAATTTTAGCCTAAATTTCTTATCACATGAATTGTGCTTCAAGAAATGTTTTTCTTTTAAAAGACTAACCAAGAATTTTGAATTGAATGACTAAAAATTTAATTCTTTTATATCCCCATTTCTTGTTCCATGCATATTTACCTCTTATGCTCAAATACTGTATTTCCCTTTTAAAGAATACCATCAAATTTGATTTGAATGACTTGAAATTTGATTCTTATCAATCTACTTTTCAAGTCCCATGCATTTGTTTATTTTTATTTTTACCCTTTCTTTTATTAACCCTTTATAACTTTTTTAGCTAGCTTTCATGAATTTTGAAGTCTATTTGATTTAAATACCGAACTCATGATTTTGTTTTAAACTACAACATTTTGAAGATATCCTGTTACAGAATTGAATAGTTAGTTTTAGACTGTGACAAATGACTTTTTCATTTGTACTGTATTAGGCATGGCAACCACACAGGAAGCAAATGGATCCACTTCAAAGAGTTTTACAAAAGTACCAGCTGTGGCGCATCCAACAGCAGAAGTTCCATTAGAAATTGCATCGAACATTAGATATCATGCGCAATACAGCCCTCACTTTTCGGCCCTGAAATTTGATCCAGAGCAAGTTTATAGTTCCACAGCAGAAGGCGTCCGTGACTACCTAATTCAAGTAGGGCCTCAAATTTCATTGTTCTTTGAAGGAATAGGATTTCCAGTGAGCTACTTCAGTTTTATATCTTTACTGCTTTTTATTCTCTGGATTTCTGTATTCTTCTTGTCAGAACAATGTGCTATGACGGTGACTATCTTGTCTTGATATTAAATCTTGCAGCGGTGGAATGAGACTTACCAACATTTTCACAAAATTGACCCAAGACAAACGTACTACTTGCCCATGAAGTATCTTCAAGGCCGCGCTTTGACCAATGCTGTAGGAAACCTCAACATTCAAGATGCATATGCCAATGCCTTAAATAAACTGGGACATGAACTAGAAGAAATTGCAGAGCAGGTGCAGTGTTCTGCCACAATTGTCACATTAACTATAATGATCAATAAAATGCTTCCTGCTCTCTCCTGATTGCCATGGAGCCATAATGTTAGGTTATGATCCATAAACTAGGTTTTGCTCACGAACTCGTTGACCAATACATTGCTTCTGCATTCTGTGGATGTTGGTTAATAGATGGAGCGAATTGTATGCACTATCTGTGGTTATATTCTTTATGTAACAAGTTAGTCTTTGCAGCCACTAAGAATATTGGCTTAGTTCTCTTTTAGGATGAAAAACTGAATTTGATTTATTACCCAAAAACTGTATGAATTTGTTAATTAGTATATCAGATACCTCTTGGTGGATTTTTAATGTATCTTTTAGAGTTTGAATGCAATCTCAGAGTTAATCCCAGATTTTATTCAGAGCCTTTATGGGCATGATGGTTTACTGTCTTCAGGAAAAAGATGCAGCACTTGGAAATGGTGGATTGGGCAGGCTAGCATCTTGCTTCTTAGATTCTATGGCGACACTCAATTTGCCAGCATGGGGTTATGGCCTCACGCTACAGATATGGATTGTTTAAACAACGGATTACCAAGGAGGGCCAAGAAGAAGTTGCTGAGGACTGGCTTGAGGTTCACTTGTACTCTTGTTCCTTTGGATGCATAAGCTGTTCCATGCAAATATGGTCTAACTCCATGATGTGATTGTTGTTATGCAGAAGTTCAGTCCATGGGAAGTTGTCAGGCATGATGTTGTATATCCTATCAGATTCTTTGGTCATGTTGAGATCCTCCCAAATGGATCGTGAGTCTCTCGTAGTTCAAATTGGAAGAAAATGATGTGCTTAGTTTTCACCATTAGTTCTTTTTTTCTTTTTTGATTTTCTCTGTATTTGTTTACCCTCCATTTTTTGAGTGCATTTGCTCCCTCTCCCCTCGTGACTTTCTCTAACAGAGTTCCAAAGATGGCTGGGTCCCGAACCATCTCACACAAGGAATTCCTTGCTATCCTCAACCACTGACAGTGACGGTATGTCTGTTCTATCTTTGATATTTGATAATTAAACGCTCATACTGCATGGTATAGAAATTGAAGAACTTTTGGTTGAACACAAGACTTATTATAGATAGTGGTAAAATTGCTACTGAGAGGTTTCACGGATCAGCGGTGCTCTGGCGTTCCTCCTCATGCACTCGTACAAAGTTGCGTAGATAACAATGTTCATGTTCCAGGTGTCATAAAGATTGTTTTTTATATTATTACAATGTGTAGAAGAAGATCTTCTTCTTCATCAATTTTTCCTCACTTTTGTTAAACCAGAATTTTGGCCCACATTGTAATCTTTAATTATATCTTATATAAAGTGCAATTGTTGGGTTATAGATTGTAAAATCTGTTTAATATGTTGTCATAAGCAGATAGATAAAAAAATAATTTTTTTTTTTAAAAAAAAACCTTTGCCGACAAAATTGCCAATAAAAAACAAATTTTAATGGCGGTTTCAAAAATCCGCCATAAAAAAATACAATAATGGCGGTTTAATAAAACCAATGGTAAATAATAAACAGTTTTAACGGGGGTTACAACAAACCGCCGTTAATAAAGGACTTTTGCATGGCGGTTATCGAAACCGCCAATAAAAAGAATTACTGGCGGTTTTTGAAACACCTCCGGCAATAAGAAACGAAGTTACTGGCGGTTTACGTTAAACCCGCCGGGACTTCTGCTTCAACATTATTGGCAGTTTGCACTAAAACCGCCGGGGATTAGTTCCTCATTTACTGGTGGTTTAATCTTTCGCCGTTAAAATGATATTTTTACCGGGTGTCACAACCAATGCGTCGGCAAAACATTTGTCGATGCTATTATTGCCGGCGGTGGAAAAACCGCCTGCAAAGTAATACCGGCGGTTATAGTACTTTTAATGGCGGTTTTGAAACCCCCATTAAAAGTCTGATTTCTACTAGTGAGTATTTGGACACAAGCTCAAGCGCAAGCTTACACTTTCAGAATCGAGTCATTGAATGTTACACTGCTTCTATCTCAGACATTCAAAAATATAGCTTGCAGGCTTCAAGCCACAAGAGGGGAATGCTTAAAGCATTATTTGAGTAGGGGGGTGACGGTTTGGAAGAAGTACAAACCACCAGAGAATCATGTCGAATAGAAATTTTATATGTGAGAGAGTAAGCTTTCCAAGTACTTCTCCACATTATCCAGTCCACAAAGTTCTTTCACCACAGGCATGGTTGCAGGGACATCCAGATGAAATGGTGAAGACAGCTCGTCTGTACCACTCAAGGAACAAAGCTCCTTGCGAGCTTCTCTAATGGCTTCTCTTGTTGCACAATGAGCTGAGGCTGCTAGAAGCACCGGTGGTTCTCCTGAAGCTGTTGAGATAAGATAACGTAACTCAATAACAGTAAAGATATGTGGAATCACAATTAAGTAATGGCTCAATCGTTGCCTACAATAAAATCATCTGCGCCTCTATGGTTTGCTTAATGCTCATAACTGTAGGCTTATTTTTTGTCATTCTCGTACAATGGGGTTATGCCTAGACACCATAGATCCGAAGAACTTCTGAGAATAGTTCCACAAGGATCTAAATTTGAATGTTTTGATACTGATTACTAGGGAAGAGTCCTCTTTACTCTAGCTAGTTGTTTCAGGATAGACCTGGATACAAATATAAGATGGTATTACAGCAAGAAGACAAAGAGACAACAAACTACGAGGACAATAGAAATTTCTGAGGACAAAACCTATAAACTGTGTCAAACTCTATAGCTTTTCCAAAGCAGTCAAGAAGCATACTACCACTTCAAACAGTGTGCCTCACATGATCGTACTTTAGGTTTGTGTTGCTGTTTTCATAAGGACCATAGGACTGAATATGCAAACCATGAGAAAATATTAATAAAGAAAATTAAGGGAATGGAAGATGGTACCTTTGGATGAGAGAACACGCTTCTGATGATACCCACTGTTAAGTAATTCAACATTGAAGTTTCTGGGGATGGTGTCAACTGTTGGGATTTTGTAGGTCCACGTCCCTTGAGAAATAGGTAATCCATCTGAGTTTGACAAGAACTCTTCAGACATGAAAAAACCAAGTCCTTGCACGAAGCCTCCTTCAACCTGTAAATTTTAATGTATTCATGCCCATATAGAAAAAAGAAATGAAGAAAGACCAAGTCCTTGCACGAAGCCTGACTTGGGTTATCAGCAGACTGAAGGTTTGTATCAGACTTAGTATTAAAAGACACAAAGGCCTCACTAACTGGTGCATGATTCCAGGACAAACAGTTTTAAGGCCAGATCAAAGGCCAAACGAAAACCCACTGAGCGGAAATCTAACCTCTCCACTTTAGAGAGTATTAAATGGAACAATTTAATACATTTTACTTTTAAAATTAATTTGAATTAAGCGTTTCAGAAGAGTACTCTCCGTCTTGTCAAAGATGGTAAAATGTTCATAGAAGTGGATCAGATGCCTGAGAATCTTTTTTGCATCAGCCGAGGTAGTTTTAACTGCACAGTTTTCGCTGAACAAAAATGGATTCTATTGGCAAGAAATCCAACTCTTAGGAGCCCCAAATGCACGAAGGACAAAAAATCCAGGGAACATTTTCGTAAGAGCTAGCGGAGCCATGCTTGCCCACAAGTTGCCAAGTTTCATGCCAATGTACATTCATATATTCAATATGACCATGTGAACTCCACCCGTGCCTCCTCAGGACGCATCAGTGGGTATTTAAATGTAACCAATCAAGAATCTGAAAATTTACAATGATCTGAAAGCTGAAAAATACAAGTATTTCATGAAAATATTAGTGAATAAATAACATTATAATCAGGCAGGATATCCTAAGATGCAGCTAGAAGAGAACATAAAATAGTCAAGTCACCTGTCCCAAATCAACAGCAGGGTTGAGGCTTTGCCCACAGTCATATGTCATATCAGTTCGCAAAATTGTGGTTGAACCTGTCAGAAGATCAACCTCCACCTTCGACACCCACAAAATTTAACATAGTTAATGGCTTAATATAAGCATACAGGGAGCATAAGAACAACTGTCACTAACTTATTTTTCATACAATGGCATCAGATCAAATCCCAGCGAAGTTGGGTTTGAGGTATATATTGGAGATCTTAAGGGCACTTCATGACCGATATACTCAAGGGCAAATAACTTTTGCTTTACAGATATAAGAAACCATTCTTTGAAAACCACGCAAGAAAAAGTCTCAGCAAGGATTATTCTATTTAACATTCTCCAATGATGCAGTAGACCGGGTTGATTTTTACCCATAATACTCAATGGTGAACAGGTAATAGTAATGGACATATCTGCTACTCATGGAAGCTAGGTTAAAATACAGATAATCCAATTATTTTTGTAATGTTTTGAGGCTTAAATATCAACAGATACAGAATAGGCTTTAAACTCACCTCACTGACAGCAGCACCATAGTTTAGATATTTCAGTGAACTGCTTTCAGGAACCCAATAAGTGCTTGCTGATAAGTTCACGGCTTGTAGAGTTGCCTGCTAAATATAAATACACGAGTCTGGTTAATTTTTAAATAATAACAGTAAAAATATCAGTGATGATTTGAATGACAATTGTAGCAATGCAAATAACAACCCCATCACCTGGAAGATTAATGCATCCCAAGAAAGTACACTCATCTGTTCTTGCAGTTTTTCCTTGAGAGGCATTAGTCTATCAACTAAAACCTTGCACGAAGTCCTAACAGCTTCACAAGTAGACTCAGATGTGGTACTCCCAGCCGTGAGGCCCCCTTGCACCAAACTCAAAGTGTCTGCTTGGACAACCCTCACCCTCCCCAGAAGGTCTAAGTTCCCACCTTCCCATAGCTGAGCAAGAGCAAAAGCAGTCATTTGCTTCACTTTGGTCCAAAGCCCTTGACCCAATTCAATACCCCCAATTTCAACAACAATCGATCCATCATTAAGAATACTAACTTTTCCTGGAGTTGGTCTCATTGAAACTTCATACACAATGGGAACACAGGATATCCCTCTTTTCTTCCACTTGCTACAAGCATTGAACTGTTTGGTTGCTGAGATCCTTGGGTAAAAACTTGAAGTCATAGCCAACTTATCCAAGGCCATGGGTAATGTATACTCCATTTCTGTCCCTGCACTACCTTTATAAAACATCTGAAGGCTTTCAAAGGTATGAAGGTTCTTCTTTCTAATGGAATCAGCATCCAGAGAGAGATTAGATGCCACATGCTCAATAATGCACTCTGCGATGTAAGATCCTTGCATCTCCCCAGGAGCACGCATGGCAGACTTGCTAGGAAGGTTTGTTTTGCAGATTTTAATATCAAAAGAAAGAGCACCCCAACTGTACTTTTTCAAAGTGCTTACTATGTTTGAAGGCAGTATTGGGCTATAATCTACAGATGACCCTGCATCGAGTAGAATATCAACATGCAGTGCAGTGATCTTTCCATTAGACTTAAATCCAACATTATAGTTTATTTTCATGGGGTGCCGCACTCCGGCCATAATCATATCCGTCCTCCGGTCAAGGTATGTCCGAACTGGTCTCTGAAGCTTATGTGCAGCAAGTGCACAAGCGGTCGCAACCTGTCAAGTCATACATTGCTAATTATATATCTTATAAAAGAAAGATGTCATAATGCAGAATTTATGAGCTACACAGCATTTGTTGATGTTATTCTTCCCAAGGGGAAGAGGACATACAAAAAGAGACACTGCCTCTAGCATCAAAGAAACAAAATGCAACAATTCATGGCCTCATGAGTAACTAATTCAGCACTCTAGATGTTTCACATCTTTTTTAACGAAAAAAAAGGAACTGAAGAAGATAACTAGAGACTCACAGTTATGGCTCTGGTGCCTTTTCCACCAAAGCCTCCCCCAACCCTTCTAGTAATGACACGAACGTTGTGGTAAGGGATGCCAAGGCAAGTTGCGATTACACCTTGAGTATGCTCAGGACACTGAGTTGAACTGTACACAACTATACTATTATCTTCGTCTGGTATTGCCAGAGCTGTTTGGGTCTCCATGTAGAAATGGTACTGTGATCCAAGTTTGATCTGCACTATCCAAATGACAGGATATAGTTTTTTTCCTTTTGAAAAGAGAAACTGTAGCTAATCTGAACGTCTTCAATCTAGAAATTGGAATCATTTTTCTACAAGAATCTTGAGTTCAATTACCTCTGAAAGAATACTGTGTTCTGCTTCTTCCATTCCTTTTGAGAAATCACCAACAGGTTCAGGGCATAATAAAGATGGTGTTTCAAAGAAGCTGGATCTTTCAACTGCCTCTTCCACTGTTAAAATGGGTGGACCAAGGTCCCCTGTGTCATAATGAATTATTGCTCCACTAGCAGCAATGTTGGCATATCTCTGTGTTTCTGCAATCTAAACCAGTCATTGATGAGCCTCTTTCAGATACTTGGGAGTAGAAGAGAGGGATACAAAGAGAGATACCACAAAACCAATTGGCTCGCCAGCATATAGAGTATGACCATCAGCAAAAAGAGCTTCACCACCAAAAACCGATCTGGAGCCAATATTAGTCCCTGATTCAGGAATATCTTTAGAAGTTACAACAGTAACCAGTTTTTTGGACACAGAAGTTGGCCTGATCTGAATAGCCATTACGCGGGCAAGAGGTCGAGTGCTGCAAATGAATGCACCATAAAGACAATCTTTTGGAGAAGGAATGTCATCCACATAAAGAGCTTCACCTAGATTCGAAAATGGTAGATAAAAACAATTAAAATAAAAACATATGGCACAGCAAAGGCCACAGGCATGGTATTCCCAAATATTTTTTTATCAAAGTACAAAGAATTACCAAAGACATACCAGAAGCCTGAATCTCAGCTGCTACTTTCTTAGTTGGTTCTCCTACTGGAAGATACTGCGTGCTGATCTCCACAACCTGCTTTGATGATAATAATGTAGCAGGCTGCGCCAAATCATCATTGTTGGAAGCTTGATATATTAATCCATTAAACATGCTAATACATCCTCCATTTGTTCTGCCACTATCAGCAAGAATACTAGATCTGTTTACATGCGATTGCTTTAACAAGGGAAAAAGAAAAGAAAACAAAAATCCAACAGCCAAGCTTATCCTGTAACTGGGATTAGGTGTATCCTCTTCTGGAATGACCGTCGCTTTAAGTAATCTAATTCCTTCAAGCAAAACATCCACAGTGACATGCTTCCCGGTTAAAAATTCTTCAACCATTTTTGCTTTGATTGCATGTTTAGTTCCATAAGCACCAAAAGCCAAACTCAGGTTTTGTAAGATATGAAGCCCAGATGTACTACATGTAGAAAGCTGAGCTAAAAAAGCCGCATTAAGATAAGCCAATGCATTTCCTTGTGGTCGTGGAGCTGCTCGATAGGTGTCAAACACAAATGACTCACCTTCTGATGATGAGTTTCTGAGAACTTCCTGATTGGGGATATAGATGCTTAAGAGTAGAGCTTTGGAATCTAAGGGGGGTCCATTCAAGAATACCTCAAGAGTTTGAATCACTTTTTTGTCCCCGGTATAGATAGTTACAGTTGAATCACACGCAAGAAGAATAGTGGCAATATCTGACGGAAATTTCTCTCTTTGAGCCAAAACTAAATTTCCTCCTATGCTTGCACTGTTCCGGACAAATTCTGATCCAACCTTACACATGTGATCAGCAATTTTTGTGAAAATGGCATCCCGTTCTTCCTTCAAAAATTTAATCAACTTAGAGATCGTGATGCCAGCACCAACTTCAACTCCAGAGCCATTTCTTCTGATGATTAGCAGCTCAGACATTTTGCTGAGATCAATGTACTTATCGTAAATATCTTGTTCTCGGTATACACCAGCGCCTGTGTTACCAACAACTAATTTGACCTTATTACCAGTTCTGCCTTCTGATTCGAGCAGGCTGTATAGTTCTTTGACACTAGTAGGACTAGACCATTTGAGAGAGGTAGCCAATTGAGCATTCTTAGAATCACTGTACTTAATTTCATTCTTCAAGAAGTCAGGGAATGTGCAGATGGCATTGTGTTTATATAGAGGAAGTTTGTTAACATCTGGTTTTTGGTCTTTTCTCCAGAAAGAATTTAAACCCAGATCCTCCATATCAGCATCATGGGCAAAACTCTTACAAGCATCAAGAATGGGTCTATAACCTGTGCAACGACAGAGATTTCCGGAAATTGCCCTCTCAGCTTCAAACACATTAAACTTGGAAAATTCAGCCGGAGAATCTGGTCCATGGGTTTTGTCGGAGTTGACAAGTTTCGCAAATAGAGACATGCACATGCCAGGCGTGCAAAATCCACACTGAGAGGCATGGAAGCCTGAAAATCTTTCATGAATCGAATGGAACCCATCTCTGCTGTTTCCCAGTTCCTCAGATGTGGTGACCGAACAGCCATTTATGCTTATAAGAAGGGTGATGCAGGAACTTACACTTAAATCTTCTATTTGATCTAGTTCAGGATCATACTTTGACAGAAGTACAACACAAGCTCCACAACCACCTGCAACACAAGGATAATAGTGACTAGTTAGAATAAAAAATACAATGATCGAGCTACAAAAGACATGAGTGGTACAGACTACAAGTCCGTGCTAGGCCATCAATTTTCATATTAATTTTTTCAGACTCCACCAACAAATCCACTTCAATTTATTATGAAACAGAGATCAACCATATAACATAGTGATCAAGAACAAGAAACCAAGCAAAATAGACCGAGCAAAATCTATGGCTGGCTTCATTTACAGACAAACACATACAAAACAAATCGATTTCAAACGGCGAGAGCTGAAGAACGAAAAGACCACGACAAGATGATCAGTTCACCAAAAGTTAAAACAAGGCAAGCAACAATCTAATAATATTTACAGACCTTCCCCGCATCCAAGCTTGGCTCCTTTATAACGGGTATCAGTCCTCAGGAATTCCAGCAAAGTAGTAGACGGGTCGAAATCCTCGAGCTCGAATCTATCCCCATTAACAGCAAACACCAGTTTTCGTCCCTTCTCCATAGAAGAAACTCGAAAAACAAACTCCCGGCTCTCTTCCCACGTGAAATCACCTCCATGGCGCGCGGCTGACATGATATATAGCACAACCCAAGGACTAGACTTTTTCAGTGTTTCGCCAGATAGTGATTTTTTTATAAGTTTTTTTCACTGGATAATCTTGGAACGCAGTCGTATTTCGACAAATTTTTACAGAATCAGGCGTTCTGCCAGTCTCCTTACTGCTGACAACGAGTGACAACGAGCTGCATGCAGCTACCATTCTCTGATGACTTTTCTTTTTATCAGAAAAAAACGTCGGTTTATAGCTTTAATTGGTTAGAGCCTGAAGTCGTTGTTGAGTGTTTTAGTCCATGTGCCTGTCGTACGTCACTGTCTGTTTGGATTATTTAAGAATACATAAAAAAATATAATATTTTATTCTCTTATGAGAGAGCAATAGCGCACCCATTGCACGATTCATTATTCATATAAGCGCACTTAGGTCTACTGAAGATTGTGAGATATACATATAAGGTTGTCATTTTTGTGAGGCATAGGCTATACAAGTGAATCAGTGATGTTCCACTCACTAGACCTCTTTTGGCCGAGTACCCAATCTTCCCACTAAAACGGCATATGTATTGTTCGTGTTCTTGACACGTAATTACTATTTGATGAAACATATATTATATATATAACACATGTAGAGAGAGAAAGAGAGACAGCAGATAAGGAAAAAAGTATATGTTTGATTTTAGACTTTCAGTTTCATTTTTACTCTTATATTTTATAAAAAAGGATCGAGAAATTAGAGAGAAAAAAAATCACAAAAGCTTCATTATCCTAAGAAAAATGCTAGTTGTACTATAAATCAATTTCTTTAAAATTTTAAATTGAGTAATACTAGCTGCACTTATGTTTAGTACTTATCTTATATACATATTAATTTAAACTTTAAAAATATAAAAAAATATTTTTTATTTTTATAAATTCTTATATTGTAAAAGATAAACTTTAGACATCAATAGTTTAGATTAACATGTACAAGAAATAAGTATTGTGCATAAATGCAGCAATTATTTTCCATTTAGATTTTATAAAATAAAAAAAAATATTTTATTTTTAAAATTTTCCTTTCGCATCAATCTTCGGATAGATACTGCAGTCTAGGTTGAGCAAGCATGACTCTAATCGTAATTAACGATATCGAGCTGATCAAGGTGTATATGAAGAAATTTCCAATTTGACCGGGTCACTGGGCCCTTCCGAACCTCCAAAGGGCCCACTTCAGTAGATAGTTTGGGCCCCACTCGTTTTTATCGAATGTCTCGGTCGGAGCTCGATTTGTCCGGCTTCGGTGCTCTGCAATATTACATGATGCGATCAGACAGGAAGGCAGCCGCCTGAAGAAATTGAGCGCCGGCGCCGGCATCCGATCCCGGAACATGGGGTGGCGCAGGTAGTAAAAACCTCCGGCCATCGCCACCATCTTCGCCGGAACCACGTAAAGAACGATGGCGATCATCAGACACGTCCCCACGAATATCAGTGTCGCTCGCGGGTCCCTCCACGTCACCAGCGCCTGCAACCGCTCCCCCTGCGTCGCCACGTCACCCAGCACCGCCTGCACCCTCACCCCCAGGGCCCGCAGCTTGTCGTACCTCGCGCGCGTCACCTCCGGCGCCCGCGAGCTCGGCACCGGATCGAACTCCTCGTCCAGCTCCTCCCGATCCACAGCCTCGATCTGCGACAGCTTCGTGCACGGCTGCCCCAGCGGGCCCCGCGACCGGCCCCGGTAGTTCCACGCCCCGATCCCGAACACGTAGAAAGCCACCGTCGGGATCACCAGATCGGGGTGCCACACCAGTAGGACCAGCAGCGCGTGGGCCATGAGGGTCGCCGTCGGGTTCCTCCACGTGCGAGTCTGCTCCACCCATCGCACCAGGTCGATGGGGCCCGAGAGTACGTTCACTATGCGGGTCCAGTTCGCGCGCACCTTCCGCATGCTGAACGTCTGCGAGTCCGCGTCCAGCACGTACAGCGCCACCTCGCGCGGCAGCGGCGGCTCCGACCTCGACAGATGGACGGCCACAATTCTCGCGGCGACCCCCCTCAGGGCCTCCTGGTGCAGCGCTCCGATCGGCTTCGTGTAGTGCATGCGCGGAAGGATCGGACGGGTGTACACGTGTAAAACGTCCATGGCGGAGATGGTACGGACGAATCGGACGGCTACGTCGATCTCTCCCATCCGCTTGGCCCCACTGGGGAGCAGGAGGAGGAGCAGATACGTGCACTTGTACACCCTCCCGTGCTCCAGCGTCGAGATGCGGATCCTCACCTTCCCGATGCGATAATCCGGACGAGCTGCCGCCGAGTCTTTCGGCTCCGCCGCAGACGCTCGGCTGTCGAAGACGGCGACGGTGAGGACCGTGCACGGATCGTACACCTGCCACGTGTACTGCTCGTTCCACTTCGGGTTGAGGCAGTCGGCGACGGTCCGCGACCGGACCCACTTCTCCCCGTACTTGGCGACGGCGTACGCGTCCGCCGTCCCTTTCCCCGCCACCGTCTTGACGGGGATCAGGTTCCGGCACCCGACGATCCCGAGCTCGACGGACCCGATCGCCGGCCTCCACAGCTGCCTCGCCGTCGGCCGGAAATCGCTGCTCACGTGCGCCGGTTCGTCCATCACGTGGTACCCACCGTCGAAGCAGACGCGGACGTGCAACCGGCCATTGTACGCCGCCGCCGCCCGTTTCTTGATCTCCCCGGGGCTCTCCAGGTCGATCCACCGGGAAACCACTTTCCTGTCGTCCACCCGCCGCTCTACGACGGAAAGTGGTATGTCGGCGACTCCGAAGACGGTCTTCTCCTTGCCGACGCGGCTCTCGACGGAGAAGACGAGGCTGCTCTCGCCGAAGGGCTCCGCCGCCACGAAGAGAAGGTCCTCGTTCCAGGAAGGCGCGCCGTTGGCACTGACGGCGGGGCGCGTCTTCTGCACCTGGAAGCCTATCTGAGCTCTGATGTGGAATGACGCGTCCGTTAACGCCGTCAAAGTGATCGGGAAGAAGTCCTGGGCTTCCAATATGGTGGCCCGCAGGTACCACAGTTTCGGCGAGAGGTACACCTTGGAGCGCGACACCTGCGTGCCGGCGGTGTCGGTCTTCCACGCGTCCGCGAACGACTCGTCCGCCTGGGTCCCGATCCACGTCGCGACCATCAGATCTCCTCTATGGACCCCACCGCCCTCGAGCCTGTACCACTGCGGGGCCAGGGGACTGTCGGGCGGGTCCCGAGTGGGAATCTCCGTGACGTCGAAGCAGACCCCGCCGAGGAAGTCCGCGTCCACGTGCGATTTCTTGCGAGCCGGGTCCCACACAGAGACCTCCAGCGTGGATGTGGACTCCAGCGCGGTCCCGCCGAAGGCGAAGATCTGGTCCCACTCGTAGATGGAGGCGGCGACTTTCCGGGCGGGTTCCGTTCGGACCTGCCGGCCAGAGGAAACGGCGAGCTTGACGAAAGGCGTGGAAGCGAAGGGGAGGTACCTCGCCTTCACCACCCGGACGAAGAGGTAGTGCATTTTCTCCACGAGGTCGTAGGACGAGCGCTCGACCATCCCGACGCCGACGCCGCCGGCCATCCTGTCCGGCAAATCTCGCGCGTAGGTTTCCGGTGGCGGCCGCCGGAAGACCCTCTCCCTCCGGTCAAATATCGGTAGCGTTGACGGGTCGTCCCATTTGGACGCTGCTTCTTCCGAATCGGGTGGTGACGTCGGTTGAGGAGGCGGCGGCGGCGGCGGGTCCGGCGCTGGAGTAGCAGTACTCATCTCCTCCGGTGGTGGGTCCGGCACCGGAGTGTTCTCAGGCGGTGGAGGTGGAGGTGCTTCTTCCGGGGCTTCTAATTTTGCTTCGTCTGGTAATTGTTCTGCTTCAGGTTGTACTCCCGCAGGGTTTTCAGGTTGATCGGACTTTCCGGCGTCAGGCGCCGACGGCGGTTGAGCTTCTCCTTCAACGACGGGCGGCTGATCTGCAGGTAATTTCCCGGGATCGGAAACAACCTCCGCAGGCGGATCAGCCGGTGGCTCCGCCGCAGGCGGAGTATTTTCAGCCTCAGGAGGCGGAGGAGTATTTTCAGCCTCAGGAGGCGGATAAGTCTTTTCAGCCTCAGGAGGCAGAGGAGTCTGCTCCGGTAGTGGAGGCGGAGGAGTCTCCTCCGGTGGCGGCGGGACCTCCTCGTCGACGTAATATATCCGGAACCCGATCTCTCCTTGTATCCAACTGAAGAAGCTCTTCTTCTCCAGGGGGAAGTAAATCAAGGCCTCCTCCCCTTTCTTCACGAACTGACGCGAGTCCAACTTGACCCTTCCCAAGAAATGGTTCCTCCTCGTCGGTCCGACACGCCTGTCGTGAAACACGTCCGCCTCCAGCACGTTATCTCCGACGCTGCTCTCCGCCTCCGCGTTGAACTCCAGCGTCTCGTTCCACAACGGGTTCAGATCGCACCGCACCGTCTGCGTCTTCCGACGCTGGCCGTTGTAGTCCACCACCACGAACGGGCTCGACGTCCCGTGCCCGTCCTTGGGAAGGAGGTTCCGGGCGTCCGCCACTTCAACCATCAGCTTCCGCACCGTCGTCGCCATTAATGGCGGTTTCTTAACGAACCTGAATCAGGGTTGCTCCAGCTTTTTCCTCCCCTTCTTCTCAAGCGATTTGGAGCCTCCAAGGCTGCAAGCTGAGCTTTTCAACCCACGGGGTGGAGCTCCGGGTTGTTAAAACAAAAGAGACGTAAAGGTGACCAACCGATTTCATATATAATCCCCCGTGCCACTCGTTCCGGTGCTCTCCTCAAAGAGTTCCATACTCCCGAGTGGACTGCATGGTTATCTATGATCACCATTTCGGCCATGCATGTATAGATTGTCATGGGATCATGCATGCTTACACATGAACAAACACATCTCAAAAAGTGGAAATTAGTAGAATGGATTTGACAAATAGTATATGATCTTAGTGTTCAAACTTCAATACGTCAAAAATAAATTATAATTATAATTGTTCTAACAATTAGTTTTACTACCAGGTTTTTAAAACATTGCTATCAATTACTAACTTCACGTATAATAGTAAAAAGTTGAGTTTAAAAGTTTTTTTATATTATAAATTATTATTTTTTCCGTCATTGTGTTTTCAATATTTTTTAAAGAAAATCGACACAGACAAGCAGAGAAAAGGGAGTGAGGAGATTGGGAAATCATAAAGCGGAAGGTAGAGATTCTTATCTTGGGGAGGAAGCAGCCTTCGGTGATTGCTTTCAGCGGCTTTAAGTGGCTATCTTTGTCTCCCTTTTTCTTTTCAAATAAATTTCAGACCGGTTCGCTTTTTATCAGGAGAGATTCCTTTTTCATCTCGATGTCTCCATTACCAGTCGACTGAGAAGACCAGGGAACGTGTAAAGAAGAACTACATGTATATGGCGGTGGCGGGTACCGGGGACTGAGAATGCAGCATTATAAAACGCAAAAGGACGTAACATTTTCATCTTTTTTGACACCGACCAAAGAAACCCAGCCGTCTTTACGCTTTACTCTTTTAGACTTATTGGCGAAGGAGATTGAAATTGGACTTGTCCTTTTCCCCTTTGCTTGTTCACACTACACGATCCCCTCTCCTCACGTGATTTTTTAGGCCAACATGCTAGGGCACGTGACCGTCGGCAGTTTAGCTTAGCTTCCCTTTTTCCATGGATAGTCGACCTTTTCCTTTCTCTTCTTTTCACCTCTGCTTGTTTTTCTTTCTTCTTCATCTTCCTCCCTTTTCTCTCCCCAAATGCCATCAACTGATGAAAAATCCTCTTTGTTTCTCTTTCTTTCATTTCTTCCTTCCAGTCTCATTCTCTTGCGCTACATCTTATGAGGAATAAGTTCCTCCCAAAGAAGTTATCCTGTAGAAAACAAATAAATAAAGGCAAATGTATTTTCTACTCAATTTGGCTTTTTTCACAAAACAACTATAACATGAACTAAGCAACAATATATTACAAAATTCTAATAATGGTCAATAATTTAGTTTCATGCTATTCTATACCCAATGAAAACTCATTTTACACGAAACGCCACATGTTTCCTCCAGTTTCTGTGAAACCTCATTCATGAGCACTTATTAGTTGTCATATAAATATTATTTTCACTGGCCCCAAAAGGTTGTTTTTAATTAGACCTCGCATAAAACATCAGCAATACGATGGATTTCAAGCTGCAGCAGTATCCAATCCCCGCATGTTATGCTACCCTGCTTCTGGAACAAGAAAGATCAACCCTTGCTGCGAAATGGTTAACTGATGGACTGTCTGATCTAGAAGTTCGAAGAATAGAAACCTGCAAAAGATATACAAGATGAAGGCAGTGTTTAATTGTCTGCGCATTAAAGTTACCTAAAGCAACATATAACCAAGCAACATATATGGAGAGTCGCTAGCTGCTGTAGCTCCTAGTACTCCGAGATATTCAAATGAAGTCATCTCATGATCAGGGGTTCGGTACTAACAACATCTACAGTAAAAACAAATACAGTGAACAAGTAAAGACTTCCCTGAGAAATATCACAAACTTTTTTTTTTGAACTTGTATAAACTTTACTGATTGCAATTACTCACGTCACAGCTAGTGTTACATAAAGTACAATTTAGAACTAGCAAGTTACGAGTGAGAAATATCACAAATAAACTATATGAAATAACTCTATATATAAAAGAGAACTCTATTCCTCACTGAAGACTCTTGGCAGCTTGGTTTCTTAGAGTGCTTGCAGTAAATTAAATTCTTAGAAACAAGGATAGTCATGCCTGGACTCAAGCACTGAATCTAATGAAATAGCTTTCTGCCAGAAACAGCTGAAAAGAGACAAGAAAGAGCTCTTGACGAAACAGAAAACACAAATTGAGTTCAAATGACTCATTTGACATAGTCAGCTGATATAAGATTCTTTCAGCTAAACTGTCCAAAGAAAATACCCAGTCTCCTTTGAAATATATCATGCAATACAGAAATTTAGGAAAATACAAGATACCTTTGGCCTATCCATAGAACTCCCATAATAACCGATGCCGAATGACAATGAACTATAAGCGGCAGCAACCTCCACTGCTTTTAGCTGTGTCGCATTTCCTGCATCCTGAAGCATAAAATTATTCCAGCATCCAGTTAAGTACACATATAATGCAAAGTAGTGGCAAGTACAAACAGCTCACCCCCATCAGGGAATCTGCCTGCACAAGTAAGACACCGCCACCACCATCTGGACCATGCTGATGACTATCATTCAGGACCTTAATACAAGCAGAAGAGGGGCCTGCTTGTGACCTACAACATTTCAGAATTTGCAATGAAGTTTTTAGTTGGCCTATGTAACTTGATCAAGAATACAACTGTGATTTTGTTTAGCCAATGAAGTTTCATTTGCTTGCATCAGCTTGTAAAAAACTAATTAAGATTAAAGGTCAAACAGAACAATCGATACCAAGAAATGAAATCAAAATATTAGCATGAATTATTATCTTAAATTCAGAAGTTTTTTAGAAAAGTTGAAGTGCATATTTAAATTTTCTACTAGGGCAACATAAATTTTTTTTTTTTGAAAATGTTGAAACTTTTATTAAAGGTAAAACAGTAGTGTTACAATAATGCTACATGCATATAGTACAAGGCCAAGGCCTCTCTTTGTGCGTGAGACATCTCACAGGAAATCTTAGGGCAACATAAATAGTCAATATTTTTTCCAGTTTCTAAGGAAAATAGATGGATCTTATAAATAGTAGTGAATGAAATGGAACCTGTTCAGCTAAAAAAATGACAGCACATGCGGCAGCAATACTCTTCAAACCTCAGGAGTTCAGACATTTGATCAATAAGAGAAGTCTCAATGGTGAGGAAGAGACTTCTAACCATCTGCTACTGCATTGCAAATTCAGCTCAAAGATCTGGACTGGACTTCTTAGAAAATGCAATCTGCACCTTTGTAAGCCAAACAGCCTCAGCCAACTATTAGAGCACTGGTCCTTGTGCCCCCTGCTATATTGGGGTAGAATTTTGTGGAAAGCGTGTATACCGGCAGTTTTATGGGGATTGTGGCTTGAAAGAAACAACAGAATCTTCAACAATAAAGCTGCACCAGTGGGACTGATAATAGAATCAGTAATTCGCAACATGCTATCATGGGTTTGTAACTTCCACGGCCTCCCACCTTTTCCCATCCCAGTTGTTAAAAAAGTTTGGCACAAGATCATTCCATTCACTTATCCAAAGCCGGCAAAGATGATAGAGTGGCAGCCACCAAAACCCCCTATGATCAAGTTGAACTTTGATGGATCCTCTATGGGTAACCCGGGACCTGCTGGTCTTGGTGGAGTGATAAGAGATGAAAGAGGAGAAGTCCTCATGACTTACTCCGGTACCACAGGCTGCTGTAGATCCAATGAAGCAGAAGCCAAGGCCCTACTGGAAGGCGTCAAGGTGGTAAAACAGCATATGAATCAACCGGTAGATGTGGAAGGTGACTCACAGTTAGTCATCGGATGTGCTCAAAAGAATAACACCGCCCCTTGGACACTAAAGAGTGACTGGAGAATCGCATGGATGGCTATTCCTCATTCGCTGATAAGCTAGCAAAAGTGGGTGTTACTAAGACAGGTCTTTATATCGCCAACTCCATTGAGGAGTTACTATAGCATTGTCCCCCCACACGTGAGGGAAAAAAAGAGGGGAGTTTGCTTATCTCAGCTGTAATACTTATGTAACCTACCTGTACCAATAGCTTTCTGCCTGCAATGCTTGTACTATGGTTTATTGTTATATTAATAAAAGTATCACTTTCTCAAAAAAAAAAGGAAGTCTCAATGGAGGATTTATTACTCACACTGATGATGACACACAGCATTCACGTGCTGCAAAGCCTTTCATCAAATGCTCCCCAGCACCAGAAACACAACAGCCAACCATAAAGGGAGCACCAAAAGGATCTTTTGAGGAAGCCCAACAACCTGAGCCATACATTGCTGCCAAGCCAACACGACCAGCTACCTGTAAGACCCATCCTTGTGAGAATAAAACACAACACTCATAACAGCTTAAAAAGTGCTCTTCAAAAGCCCAACTTTGAGGATTTTGCCCAATGATTGTGGGGCACAAATTTTTTTGTGTTCCCATATCAATCACATTTAAATGATTTTCGCCTCAAAAAATATATTTGTTCTTTTAAATTTAATTTCCAATTTAATGTATAGACAACCTTTTTCTCCCATATAACTGATCCTACTATTAATTGCATATAGAATAGTATTCAAGTAATTCAAAACACCACAGAATGTAAAAGTTGCCACAAACACCAATAAAGTACAAGATACTTCACACTTTTTAGACGGCAATCTTTTTTGTTGGAATGGGGAAAAAAGGATAGGCACAAAGTGAGAAAAGAGGGTGGTAGAGGTAAAATTAACCTTCAAAGCAATACCACCACTTGAAGCCCCTGCAGCCACATGCCCCCCCATGTCTACACAGATGACACCTACAGTATCCGAGATACAATCTCCTTCAAATGCATTCCTCAAATCTGTTTTCCTGCCCCTTCCATTTGTGTTCTTCGTAATTTCATTATGACTACCTAACAGTAAAATGGCAAACAACCTTGAAAAGGGCTGCAAAATATCATAAGTGAAAAGCAATTGCCAGGAACCTCAACCAGCAGAAACACAAGCAGTTCAGTTACATGGGAGATAGATCCACTCAACATAGCCCATTGATTGGATGAGGGAGCACGCAGAACCAACATCAATGAATTGAAACAATCATGAATCTGACCATTATAGAGGTGACAAACTAAGAACTGTTAGTTAGACAAAAGTTAAAGATCACTAGTTTAGCTTCTTTCTTGATGATGAATTTTGTTGATTAAACATGCACACGCCCTCACCCCAAGGTGAGACTTCAACTAAGACATCACATGATGAATTTTGTTGATGAAACATGGACAACCCCCTCACCCCCTGGCGAGACTTGAACGAAGACATCACATGATGAATTTTGTTGATTAAACATGCAGAATCCCTCACCCACTGGTGAGAGTCGAACTAAGACATCACAGTCGATCCCTTCACCTTCCCCATGTGACCATTGAGCCAGATACTAACTAATAAATGAAAAACCGAGAATTTTTCATGTACTACTATATCTTTCTCTGCCAATAAATTGTCCATAAATTTATGTATATTGGATCTAAGAAATGTTTGAATTCAAGAAGGATCATGTTATGAGTTAGGGGTAGTTTAGTAATTTTACTAAACTCTAGTTAGTTATTATTTGTTTATTGTGTTTAAGTAGTTTACTTATCCTCAAGCCATGAATGGCATTATTGTAATTTTGTATTTTCGGATTCTATTAATGCATGGTTTAGGGTTGTACGTCATTAAGACCTTACAACCTCTTTCTCTCCTTCTTTCTTCCCCTTCTTCCTATCTCTTCACCTTCCTCTCTTCTCCTATCTCCCTTCACTAAATTTAACATGGTATCAGAGCGGGGACTTTGATTTCAGCGATCTAGACGTATTTTGTCATTGGATTTTCAAATTTGAGTTGCTGAATTAAAGTTTCTGCTGCTGGGCGATTAAAAAAAATTCGTTTTTCTTTTTTTTCTTTTTCTCCTGCCATGGCTATAAGCTATGGTTTGTGCTGCTGAGTGAGTGCATTATGCACTGCGTACTTCCCAAAAGAAGGATTATTTACTGAGCTGTAGGCTCGTGCTGCTGCTGCTACTACTGCTGCTACTGCTTCTGACGTCGACGGATTGTTTAAAAAAAAATAAAAAAAATAAAAATTTTTTGAAGTGCCTCGGGAATCGTGCTGAACTTTTTTAGTGGAAAATCGATCTTGGAAAGGGATTGCGACTGCTACTGACGTCGTCAGATTGTTGGGAAAAAAATTTTTCGAGTACCTCGGGAACCGTGCTTGTACTATTTTTTGTGGAATATCGGTCTCAGAAAGAATTGAAGGGTGATTCGCAGTACTCAGGTGTGTTATTTCCAATTTTTAAGGCAGACATCATAAAGTCAGGCTGACGTCATCTTTTTAGGGCTGACATCAGCAATTTTCTTCTGCTAGTTATTTCTTCCTTGAATTCGGGTTATCTCTTCCGCTGGTATTCTCTGGACTGTTTTGTGCAATTGTGTTGTTGGTATATTGGTGTGACCTTGTCTATTGATCTGATTCTATTTTACGGTTGGTTGTGAGTTACTTGCTGCATATTTAGTGTTTGCTTGATTGCTATCATGTCAACTAGTGAAACTTGTGATTCTGGTATGTCGGGTGGAGTTACAATACTTGCTAAAGATACTATTCAGATCACTGCATCAAAACTTAATGGTGAAAATTATTTGTTGTGGGCCTCTTCTATTAAAAAGTATTTGGGGGCTAAGATGAAAGAGAATTATATTCTTGAACTTCCCCCAGAGAAAATTACTATGATTTGGAGGGCTGAGGATTTGCGGTGTTCAGACCTGGATCATTGGAAGTATAGATAATGATATCGCTAAACAAGTTATGAGTTGTCTTACGGCTAAAGATCTATGGGACACCCTTGCTGATATGTTTTCTCGAGAGAAAGAATTTTGATCGTATTTATAATTTGTATAAACAATTCTTTACTCTGTCTAGAGGTGAAAAATCAGTAACTCAATATTTCATTCGGATGAGAGGGCTTCAGAGGACATACAGAATTTCCATCCTCTAGATTCAGATGTTAGTGTTACAAGGCGATGACAGAGAAATCAGGTAAATGTTGCTCGATTTCTAGATGGTCCGGGTTCGAGTTTGATAGTGTTCGAGCTCAAATTTTGGCTGCCGGAGAAGATAATATTACTCTAGAGGATGTGTATAATAAAGTTCTTAATGCTGAGTCTACTTGTCTCTCATCGTCAAGGAGTTCTCGGAGAATAATTCTGCACTTAAGAGTGCAGCCACTTTTAATAGCCATAATTACTTCTCCAAAAGTAAAGGCAGCAATGACAAAGGTAAGGGTAAAGGTAATGGTAGAAAAGGAGACAGAAAATGTATGCACTATGGCAGAAATAATCATGACTCGAAAGGTCTTTGGGACAAGTTTGGCAAACCAGTTTGGGCCAACATCGCTGGCCGAACTGATTCAATTGATTGATGTTCAAGATCCAGTGGCAACAATGCAAGATTTTTATCCAAAATTGCCAATCAGCCTGGCCGTGGCAAATCAAGCTCCTCTTCTCCCTCTCCTATTGCGCTATCTCCTTCCTCAGCCATGACCTCTACTACTTATTCAGGTATTTTTCACTTCAGGTTTCTTCTCCCGGTGGATTATTGATTACGGGGCATCCAAATCACATGTCGTGTAACTCTTCACTATTTTCTTCTTTTCGTCCACTTACTACTCGAGAGGTTTGTTACTCTTGCTCGATGGTTCTACCACTTGTGTTCTTGGTGAAGGAACAATTTCTATCACCTCTACTCTCACATTGCAGTCGGTTTTATTTGTCCCTAAGTTTCCCATCAATCTTCTTTTCTCGTGAGTCGCTTAACTAAAGATTTATCTTGTTCCATAACGTTTTCCCCATCTCGTTGTGTGTTTCAGGACTTGCAGACGAAGAGGGAGATTGGTTCGGGCCGTGAGAGTGCTGGTCTATACATGATGGAGACCCTCCCAATGATACCGCAATGCATAGCATAGAGTCTCCATATTTACTTCATCTTCGGCTTGGACACCCTTCACCGGAGAAACTATGTCAATTTTTTCCTTCCATTCCAAGAACCACAAAATTGCAATGTACTTTCGTGTCGCTTAGGCAAACATCGGAGATCTATTTATTTGCCTAGTACTAGTCGAGTAGTCGTTTATTTGATTTAGTTCATTCGATGTTTGGGGGCTATATCGGATTCCCAAAGTAGTTCTGGTCATAGGTTTTTTCTTAGTTTTATTGATGATTTCAGCAGGTCACTTGGGTGTATCTCCTTCGGGAGAAATCTGAAGTCGTTCATGTATTTCAGACTTTTATTCAGGAAATAAAAACTCAATATAATGCTTCAATTTGTGTCTTCGTGACCGATAATGGTTTGGAATTTGTGAATAAAAGTTTTTCGATATATGTGCTCGGATGAGAATTATTCATCGACTTTTTGTGTTTACACTCCACAAAGAAAACGGTGTAGCTGAAAGAAAAACCGTCACCTATTAGAGATTGCTAGAACGGTGCTCCTTCATCATAGTGTTCCTAAACAGTTTTGTGGTGATGCTGTCCTTCATCGCTTGTTTTTTGATTAATCGTATGCCTTCTTCTATTCTTCAAGGGAAAATTCCTATTAAAGTGTTGGATGCTCAAGTCACCTTGTTTCCTCTTACACCTCGTGTGTTTGGTTGTGTGTGTTTTGTGCATAATCTAGGTCATCTGCAGGACAAACTCAATCCCCGGGTAGTTAAGTGTGTGTTTCTTGGGTACTCTCATTTTCAGAAAGGGTACCGGTGCTATGATCCAGTTGGTCGTAAGATGTATATTTCTGCAGATGTCACCTTCTTTGAGGACTTATCTTTTTTGATTCTTCATCTTCCGCTCCACTTCCATTGCCTTATCCCGTTAGCAATGATCTACGTGTTTCACCTCCGGTGTCGAGTCCACCAAGTGTCCCAAAGCGATCCTCCCTTGCAGGTATACTCCAAGCGCCGTAAACAACATAATCAAGACCAGCATCCTCCGGTCAAATCCTCTTCCTCCGATTCTGCAGGTCTTCCACTTGATGACAATCATCTTCCTATTGCTCTTCGGAAGGGTAAACGTTTTGTACTCAACACCCTATTTCTCATTTTGTTTCATTGTCTTCTTTCTCCTTCTTATCATAAGTTTGCATTGTCTTTATCTTTGGTTTCCATTCCATCTCGTATATCTGATGCTCTTGCTAAAACTGAGTGGAAGTTAGCTACGGATGAGGAAATGCGAGCTCTTCAAAAGAGGGGAACATGGACCTTGGTTGATCCACCTTTGGGTGCTTCGGTGGTTGGTTGTAGATGGGTGTACACATTAAACTATAAGTCGGATGGGACATTTGACAGATACAAGGTTCGATTGGTTGCTAAAGGATACACTCAAACATTTGGGTGGACTTCTTTGATACCTTCTCCCAGCTTGCCGGACTCATCTTGCACGTATTTTAATTTCGGTTGCTACCAATAAATCCTGGCCATTGTTTCAGCTTGACATTAAAAACGCCTTTCTTTATGGTGATCTACAAGAGGAAGTTTATATGCAGCAACCGCCTGGTTATGTTCAACTGGGGGAGGAGTCTAAGGTCATCTGTCTCCATAAGTCTATTTATGGGTTAAAGCAGAGTCCTCGAGCCTGGTTTGATAAATTCAATAAGGTGGTTGGTAATTTTGGGTTTAAGAGAAGTCATTGTGACCATTCTCTTTTTATTTTACGGCGTTCTTCGGGTTTGATTGTCCTGGCAGTATATGTTGATGAAATCGTACTAACGGGTGATGATTTGGCAGGTATGACTGAGGTTAAATTGTATTTGAATCATCATTTTCAGGTGAAGGACCTTGGTGTCTTACGCTACTTCTTGGGCATTGAGGTTGCCCGTAGTAATGGGGGGAAATCAATGGTCCTATCCTGAGAGGAAATATGTGATGGATATGATTCATGAGTATGGATTATTAGGAGCCAAGCCTCGCCACTACACCAGTTCATTCGGCCTTGGACTTACATAATGTGGATAGTCCCCGTTAGCGATGTGACACAGATTCGGGAGGTTGGTAGGACAACTTATTTATGCTACTGATCACCGTCCCGACATTTCATTTGTTTGTAGGGTGGTTAGTCAATTTATGGACAAGCCATGTAAGGTTCATCTCGATGCTGCCCACCGAATTTTAAAATATTTGAAAGGTGCACTGGTAAGGGACTTGGTTCAATTCTTTTGGTCATCTTGATATTGTTGGGTATTCTCGATGCGAGACTATGCGGGCTCCAAGTCCGATAGGAAGTCTACACTGGATATTGTATTTTGTGGGAGGAAATTTGATTGGATGGAAAAGCAAGAAACAAAATGTTGTAGCTCGCTCCGGTCTTTGAAGCTGAATACTGTGTCTATGGCACATATTGTGAGTGAACTTCTCCTGGTACACAATGCATTTTTTCGATTTGGGGTTAAAGGATAACAAACCCATGGTGTTGAAGTGTGATAATCAGGCTGCTATATTTATAGCGAACAATCCGGTGTTTCATGAGAGGACAAAGCATATAGAGGTTGATTGCCACTTTATTCGTGATGCAATTTTGAAGGGCAAGGTTGTCACTCCGTATGTTAGGTCTAAAGAGCAATTGGCTGATCTACTCACTAAAGGTCTTGGGCGAAAAGACTTTGACTATCTTCTCTCCAAGCTAGGTCTTCATGATATTTACGCTCTAGCTTGAGGGGGAGTGTTATGAGTTAGGGGTAGTTTAGTAATTTTACTAAACTCTAGTTAGTTATTATTTGTTTATTGTGTTTAAGTAGTTTACTTATCCTCAAGCCATGAATGGCATTATTGTAATTTTGTATTTTCGGATTCTATTAATGCATGGTTTAGGGTTGTACGTCATTAAGACCTTACAACCTCTTTCTCTCCTTCTTTCTTCCCCTTCTTCCTAGCTCTTCACCTTCCTCTCTTCTCCTATCTCCCTTCACTAAATTTAACAGATCACTTTCCAACAAAACCAGGTTTCAGGAAAACACTTGCTCAGACCTAATAAGAAAAAAATCTTTATCTCTTTTGACAACTGATTGCTATATTAGGCCAATAGGGTAAAAAAATCCAGAAGAATGTTTTTAACAACAAGATGTTGTAGAGAAACCCCCTCATTTGGCAATGAATCTGCAAGGCCATAGACCTTTTTACATGACTCCAAAAAATTACATTACATTTTGGCTATCAATCTCATTACAATAATAAGACAGTCTCCAAGGATGCAGCTTATCCCTCAGATATAATAAAAGGAAAATCATCAAACATTACCAACTGCAGACATACTTAAAAGAAAGGATTGGAAAGATCTATATACCCCCTCTTTCTTGAGAAGAAGCATCTGCCATTAACTTCACAGAATCCGCCATAGACAAATGGCCTTCGCTTTCGGCATCATCAAGCATTTGTTTGTACTGAAGCCAGAGTCCTTTTGCCTTCTTTGTAATCAACCACTGGTTCAAAGCAAAGCATGGTAGTATAACCCCAGAGGTTGAGTTTCTTTTTTAAAAAAAAAAAAGAAAGAAAAGGAAAATAAACTTTAATGACTCATCAAATTTTTCTTTGAGTAGGGACATGGCTCAACCTGAAGGACTACAAGGATAATTGATAAAAGTGCATCTTTCAGATAGAGAAAAAATTAAAAAGGATTTTATGCCGGCAAAGTTTTAGAAGGATTAAAAGAATGAGAAATAAAAAAATACCGAATCGGCCTCTTGAGGTGTTTGCAGTAAAGCAATTCCCTTAGATTTCGCCCATACATATGCACCTTCGCCAACCAAAAATCTGGAAAAAAAAAAAAAACTACTGATATCCTACTGGAAAAAAAACTACTGAAATCAAATTGAAGAAAAAAACTACTTAGATTTCACCCATAAAAGTAGTCATAGAGGTCACTACATGGGGGGGGTTCGCCCAAGTAACATAGGTCCCTTCATTTGTTCCTTCACTATGCACGATGCGACCTGGATGGCATTTCGTACACCTGGTCTACAAAGGACATGACAGACCTCAGTAGAGTAGTCATTTAAGTAAGACAACAGGCACATCATATCACATCACAAGGAATATGATACTACTTTAATCATGTTTAACACGATACTCACAACGTGAGCTACTGAATTATACCTCGCATTGCTCCAACAGCACCAAATGCCCCAGAATGGCCATCCATAATACTAGCATCACATTCCACATGACCATCCTCTGTCAAATTTGACCCTCGCCCTGCATTCGTGCTTGGGTCATCCTAAATAGAAAAGGAATTACATTAGAAACAAATTAAACAACAACTTTCCCAAGGCTAATATAACTTTGGAACTACCACAATTAACTATGACATAAACAACTGTAACGTCAAATATATTAGACAGCCAGACGGTTTTAATTCTTAAGTAGCTCTAACCAACACTATTACTTTGGTAATCCCCTGGGCAACAAAAGTTAGAGAAAAACTCTTTCTGAGTGCAATTGTGTAAACTCTTCATACACTACAACCGAAATTTATAAATAAGAAAGGAAAATATTTTCACATTGTAATAGATAAAGCTTTGAACCACTTAAAAACGTAAGACCAGAAGTGGTCCTGGTAAGAATATCAATAATGGAAAGTTTCTACCAAGTTAAAGATCAATGAAACAAACAATCACAACTTGCTCAAACCAAATGTCCCTTTTAAGCCCTTGAGGCAACTAAACTTGGAGAAGAACTCCTTCTGGGAGCAATTTGTTCTAGAACTCTTCATATACTATAACCAGCATCTCAAAAGGAAGAAGAGAAGGAACTAGCATGTTATGATAGATGAAGCTTGGATCCACTTAAATAAATAGTGCTAATATGAAAAACAAGAACGGAATTAAAGACCAAGCAAAAACATTACCTCCAACACTTGAATGGCTGCTGTAACAGCATCAATACATCCGTCGGAATTCTAAAGCATGCAAAAAGACATCAAATAACAAAAAAAGAAATTTTTTCGCAAATGTCAGCTTTAAAAGAATTACTTATAAAGTTTGAAATTACATTTTAAATCTCATACTTTCATGGTATTATACCTACACTAATCTGGAAGTAATAAGGCAACTTCCATTAATGAGCAAAACTGTAAATCTTAATATCACCATAAAAAGATTAAAAAAAAAAAAAAAAGAGAAGCTAACGGTCGAAAGGGACCTAAAATTCCATTTATTATCAACAGAAAAAAATTATTTAATGGACCGAATGCTCACAAAAACAAAATTTATTCAATAGACCAAAACGCTCGATGATCTTCAATTCCTAATTTAAATACAAACAAGTTCAATCTTTTAGCTTGCTCATAAAGATCCGAAGAGGAGTGAAACTAGCATACACGACTAAGAACAGCAGCAGCAGCAAGGCAGGCTCGTTTCATGGCTTTTCTCAGTGATTTTTCGTTGGACGGAGAATGAAAGCCAGCACCTACATGAACTGCAACAAAATATCTGCTATTTTCTACTGCGTTCAAAGTCCTCTCTTCCAATTTACTCATTGTTGTATACGGCGGTCAGAGCAGAGAGGGAGACGAAGGAAAAAAAGGAAGGAGAAAGATGCAAACGAGAAAAATCGAAAACAAATGCGTTTCGGCCGATACGCGAGACTTCTCGAGGAAACGAATCGCGTCCCTCACCGATATTGAAACTTGAAAACTCTGAAAATCTGGCGGGGTGGGTTTCCAGCTACGGGCCACACGTGGGACCGACCTGAGACTGGAACGCGAGATAATGCGAGGGTATTTGGGTCATTATACTTGAAATTGGCATATTGAGTCGGTTGGTTTCGGTTGGCCGTTCTGATTCGGGCCTCTTTTATTATGGCGGAACTTTTGAAATCAGCCTGAACGTTTATTGTTCTTCTTAAGTCCGAAGGAGATCGGAAAGAGAGTTCTTGAGGCACCTCATATTCCCTCGTTTCAGATTCAACAAAAGTTTCGTTGTACCTGATTGCAGATTTAAAGATTAAAAAGATTTTCTGTGATGCTCGGATAGTGGTCTCTATCTTTTGAAGTGTTTCGTGAATTGTGTTGAGACTACGGCTATTGTGATTTGAGGTTTTCTTTTCCCCAGAAGGGTATCGATTCTCAGAAGCTTCTGCACGATTGAGGTATGTTTTGTTGCAATAAAATGCGTTGTCTGTCTTTCTTGCTTTCTTTATGCATTTTAATCTCTCTGTTTTTCCGACAATTGACGAGATAATCGAGTTCGAGTTGGTCCTCAACTATTTCGATGCTCTGTAGTGTTACTCTTGGTTTCGTTGCTATTTATTGAAGCTATGTCACCCTATTTAACTGTTTCATCCAGAATCCTGTTTCTTGAATTCGTAGAAACAAACGGATGTATAACTATTATTTCTTCCTTACCCTTACCGGATGTAAGTGAGTTTTTTGTTGTCTGGTGGTGCCCTTAAAGTTCTGCAGTAGTCTCAGGATTAATGATTCTTGACCGGAAAGAAACTGCAAAGCAATTCTCGGCAGAATTTGCAGAGTTTAGATCACAGTGATATGTATTCTTTCAAAATTAGACTGGCCGTGAAGTGATTACAGCTCTCAGAGATTCGTGGATTAGGCTGATTATAACTTTGTTCAGGATATTATTTCAGGGTCTCTTTATTTTGATATTCTACGCTGTTTGATTATCTAGCTGTGACGTTCTAAGCGTCTGGCGTTTGAGGGGTGTCGAAACATGTTTACATCTGCTACTTCATTTTCATCTTGTTGCATGTTTCATTTGCAACAGTTTTTAAGGCTTGGATTTAAAAAACGGTAGTAATTTCTTGAATTCGTTCTTGGTTTCAAAAACAATAGTATTATAGTAATTTTTCTGAATTCGTGCCTAGTTTTGAAACACAACAGTAATTTATTGATATTCGTGCATGGTTTCAAAACAATAATAATTTCTTTGCATATGATGACTGATGATAAAGAAAAGGATGATTATGTGTCAATTTCACTCTTAAGATGAGAACATCCATTTGCCTCTCTGTTTTACTTGCTTCGAAGATACGTTATTGAGAATGAAAATTCCGATGCATACCTTTTGGAAACAAACATGCGAATGAGAAAAATCTCTAATCTTAAAGATATTGTGCAGGAAATGAACATTTTGGATACCCAGTTTGGTGTTCAAACTGATAATTCTGTTGAAGGTCTGATAATGCCCCTGAAATCAGGGGAAGAGTGCTGTGAGGACTCTAATATCAGAATGCATCTTACCGAAGAGGAAAATTGGTTTCTGACTTCCGGGACAGATTTAGATAAAGAATTTTCACTTGACTTATGTGCGGCATCAGAATTGAATGAGGAATCCACTCGTCCGCAAATTACAGAAAGAATGGTGGACAAATCGAAACATCAGGCGAAATTTGTTGTAACTAAAACTTTAGAAACCTTTGCAGTTGAATCCAAACAAGCTCAGGCTGGCAAGAACGACAATATAGATATTTTCTCAGATTTTCGGTCAGATTATGAGCCTGCCATTATCAAAACAGAGGAAAATTGCTGTTTGTTCGATATCACTGCTAAAGTAAATACTCCTCATGGATCTGGAAACAGAGGAAGTTCTGGAAAGCGAAGGCATGCATTGTTGCAAACACTTCTGAAGGGGGCAGAAGGTGCTACGGATGATGATAAGACGTGCAAAAGGCAGAGGACCAGGTGGTGTGGTGATGACTCACAGCTCAAAATGCTGGGACCTATCAAACTACCAGATTTGTTGACCAATATCGATGATGACTGCCTCAAAGTGGATCCTGAAATGCATGCACTGAACTTAAGACTTGTAGAGTTAAACAAAAAGCTCCGGAATTCAAAACCTGTTGACAATTTGCCTGACGAAGAAAGATCGCCTTCTTCACCTCCACTTTATAAGGAGTTGGCGAAAGGGATGGAGTCAAGGAAGATGAAATATCACAATCAACTTATAGAAGAGAGGCGGGAGATCATCTTGAGATTGGTCCAAAAGAACCCAGCTTTCAGACCTCCACCAACTGGTAAGCCTTCCAAGTTTCAAAGAAAGCTCTATATTCCTGTAAAAGAGTACCCTGAGTACAATTTTATCGGTCCTATAATTGGACCTTACGGACTCAATCAAAAGAGACTAGAGAGGGAAACAGGTGCTCGTATTATTATTAGAGGCAAAGGATTGGGCAAGGGAGTAAAATGGCACAATCATTATGCAAAATATGGTTCAGTGGACAATGAGGACTTACACGTGTTAGTTGAAGCAGATGATGAAGGATCTGTGGATGCTGCAGTCAAATTGGTGGAGAAGTTGCTGGTCCCCGTTGTGGGGCTGTTTGACAGTTCTATCATAGACCCTTCGAGTGAAGGATTAGCTTTTGGTGCTTCACTTCCATCTGAACCTAGTAAGACCAAGCTGAGTGATAATAGGCAAGTGAAAAATCTGATTGTTGGTTATGATAATGTGCATGGAGGAGATCTTTTTGTGAGTTATCTCCCATTGTCCATTGACGATGAAGGCTTGATGAAAATGTTCTCTCCCTTTGGTAAGGTGGTGCACGCGAGAGTTGCAAGGGATCCCATTACAAGGCTAAGCAAATGTTATGGCTTTGTAAAGTTCAGTGATCATTCCAGTGCAGCTAAAGCTGCAGAATGCATGAATGGACAGAACATGGATGGGAAAATGCTAAAAGTTAAAATTGGCGGCACTCCAAAACCGTTCCTTCGTCCAAAGTGTCCTGGTAACTTGTCTATTGCAGATAAGGGACTTCACCAATCGTCCTGGCCAAGCCCGCTGGGTTCCGAGCTGCTTAGATCTTCCTCAGAAAGTCACTCTCAATGTTATTCAAGCGCCTATACTTCCACCAAACAGCAGAAGTACGAGAGTCGGAGACGTGATGAATCGTTGCAGAATACCTTGATCGACCCGTAGCCTCAGGTGCCCAGTGGTCGCTTCAGAAAGGATGAAAATGCTGCCGAAACATGTGTATGAGATGTTTGTTTTAGGATATTCAACTGACTTGAGACAAATAGACACTTCAAAATCAGATGCTCCAACAGCTAGAAGAGCGTTAGAAGCCGAGGTTGACAACTTTCTGTTGACTATGATAAGTCAACTCCATGACTCCTAGAGGGAAAAACAAAAGAAAAAGCAAAGGAAAAAAAGGTAGTAGGCAATACGTGAATTGTAGTTGTTCTTGTCCATCCAAGGTGCAGCCATAATGTTTTCTGATTTGCAGGAAAGATGGCATGTGAATTCGGGAACCAAATCTGCTTTGGAAACGTTTCGCGTTTGTTATAATCTCTGCATTCATTCCTTCATTTCTGTTGTTTAATAGAGATTCTTAGAAAGTAGAAACACACTCATCCAATTTTTGAGAAAAGTGCTCGATCAGCTGGAACAGATTCCCTCGTGAGTCCTGAACATGTACCATCTACATGCATTAAATCTTTATGCACAAGATAAGAGTAAACATATACACATCTGATGCGTGCTTAGTCATTTTTTAGGCAGAGTCCGAAAGTCAAAGTATAGCTTTCCCATTTCCAAGTACCAACCCATTAAAGGTACCGTGTCAAGACAAAGACAAAAGCAAAGTCGTCAGACGCTTGTACAACGTTCAGGCAGTCGGGTGCATGACAGTTTCTAACCCAAGTTGGAGCACATGACGGGAGCTTCTCGGGCAACTATAATTCCAGATCTACACGGCCGTGAATTCACCGAACCTATCTATCTCCATACATGGGGCTCGTTCAACGACTCTTCGTCGTTCTCGCGCTTCTCGTTGCCTGCGCCTCCTGCCAATCAACGTCGCCGCCGGGATACGCCAATCACACCGTCGGTGGGTCCGCCGGGTGGTTCTTCAACTCCACTACGGAGACTCCCTCTGCCAATTACGCCGTTTGGGCTCGGCCTCTCACATTCAACCTCGGCGATTACCTCAGTGAGTGCTCTCTCTCTCTCTCTCTCTCTCTCTCTCTCTCTCTCTCTCTCTCTCTCTCTCTCTCTCTCTCTCTCTCTCTCTCTCTCTCTCTCTCTCTCTCTCTCTCTCTCTCTCTTCTTACCGGCATTTCATCGAACATCTAACATCCACCTCGTGCTCTGCTCCTTACCTCATCTCTTTCCTTGATTTAAAAAGCGATTAACCCGTCCTTGCCAATTGTTCGAGTTTCCTAGTTTTCAACACGAATTCGAACCACACGGTAGTTCAGACCTACAACAAGACGTCGTACCAGAATTGCGATGTAGGCGATGACGAATCGGACGACGATGTGTCCGTATACGCCGCAGGAGCGGGTTTCGGGCAGGCGGCGGTGATCGCGGTGCCGTTGACTAAGACTGGCTCCAATTATTTCTTCTCCGACGCCGACGATGGGGATGAATGCGAGCACGGAATGAAGTTCGAGGTCAAGGTGAATTTGGGGAGCGGACTGCCCGCCAGTCTGAATCATCCGCCCCCGCCGCCCTACAAGGATCCATCTCAGACTCCTCCGACCTCAACTTCCGGGACTGGGGTCGACGAGGGGCAGGGACGGACCCCTGCGACTAACGGAAGCGGAAGAGGTCGAGTTCCTTCACTTGCTGCCGTGATTGGGTTCCATCTGTTTTTGCCTCTTTTCATTGTGCTGAGATCGAATATTCTGTAGCTGGTGATTTGATGGTGACTGAGGGTTTCTCCTTTCCTGTTTTTGACTACACAGATGATTGAGCTTTCTGCATTTCTCATAGATGAATATGAAATACACATCGTTAGCAGTTTTTTTTCTTTTAAAATACGTCTGTCTTCTTCGTTGTTGTGTGTCTGTTACCAGCTGCTATTCTGGGTTTGGATTGCGCGGAGATTATTTTGCGTTTTTCTCTGGGAGACACTGCGGACTCAAACTTCAAATGTTCGCACATCCGCGTTAGATCAATGAGATCGTGATTATGTGACTCGATCGAATCGACTGGGATTGTCATAGTGATGAGCCGTCAGATTGAACTCGGGGTGATTTTTTCCAATTACACTCAACTCATTGTTTAATTAGTTTGTTTGGTGATTTTTTACTCTGATTTTTTTCCAATTAGCGTGTAGCTAGCTTAACACTTTGCAGTTCACAGGGATATGCAATTCCAATCACTCCACATACGGTTTTCGTGATATTACTCTTATGATTTATTTTAAGTTTTTACGTATATGAATAGGGTAATGATTTAAACATATATATTATTTTATAAATATATAAGTTATTTCTTATTGTTTAATTTATTATCCAACTCTATCTGTAGATTAAATGAACAAAAACAATAACTTATTTAATATACTATTCAACCCTTATATTTATATACTATCATATTCGATATTAATTGGATGATGAAAAAAAAAGAAAAATTATTTCAGTACTGTAGTTTTTACATCATGAAGAGGCTATCCTGGTGGCGGCCTTGCATTGGATACACCACGTCGGAAGCGGCTGGTTAAGTACGCAAACACATAAGCCAAAATAAGCAGAGACGACGCAGAAGTACTGCAGGCACGTGAATGTGATTCACCTTATCGTGATGACTATGCGCCCGCCCTCCTGACCTGGGAGACTGCTTTACGCAAACGCGAGGCGAAGAATCGCACCAGGGAGAGAAGTTCGGAAGACCAAGAAGGCGTGACCGCGCTGCTTCACCTTTTACGCGTAACGCGAAGCAATTGTGGCACGGACAATGACACAAACACAAGGCAGGCGCAGCTCTATCTTTCCTTGAAAGAATTATGTCGAGCAGAAACCCAGAATTTGGATTTTGTTTCTACCAAATTATCCCCAGTGACATGTCACTGATTATCGGTCTCCCTTATCTCCTCTGATCCTGCTCAAGCGATAGAAACGGAATCAGTCTCAGTCGCTTACCGCGGGCCACTTCACCACGGAAGCGACTGATGTGAGATATCACGTCAAACTAGGCCAACCTTACGGCCAATAATTGTTAATTTGATTCTTCTGGGGCGACTGTAACATTGATTATTGTTTCCAGTTTCTGAAGGTGGTTGTTCCGACTAAAACAACTGATAAACACGGCCGTTCGTTTGTGGCTTCGGAGGTTTCATGCCCGCGCGCGCTTCTGCCCCACGCTATATATCCGATACAGTCCATATCAAAGGAGATACTTCTTCGGATTAAGACGCACACAAGTAACCCTCTCCGCTTTTTTAAATCTTTTAAGTCTTAAATCCTGCTGCGACAACGACTTTATTAATTAGATAGTGGGGTTGGTTTCTTTCTCCCCGGACTTGGATAACGCTGTTTTTCTTGCAAGGGAAAAAAGTTCGCTTTCTGGCGAGAAACCAGAACGGAGTAGTATATATACTTATTCACCAAGCTATTCGTCGTAAGCGATACGCGCAATGCAATTGCAGATGCAGCAAGCAGAGTGAATTTGAAATGGGAAAAAAGGTTACCAGCTAGGCATCTGACGGCGTGATGTGTTGGTCTCTTTCTCTCTTCCTCTTTAATTACGGTCGTTTTATTAAGCATGACCTGCTTTTCTTTTTCTTTTCCACTTTCATTCTTCTTTTTCTTCGTTAAAGCGGCTTTCCGACGGCGACTTTTCCCTCTCGACGGTGACCCTCAGTTTCCAGATTTCTCCAATCCCAATTCCGCATTTCCCACCCACCTCAGACTTCACCTTCGGGCCACGATTCCACAGCAGTTACTGTGTAACTGCCTATACCGCGTCCCAATTAATGGAATATTGCACATGTTCTAGCTTGCAATCCATAAATTCCTGCCTTTTCTTTTCTTTTTATCTTTACCTTTGAACCAATAGAGTATTTCTGAGTAAGCACTACTCTACTCCATCTCTGTTGGACTAGTCGAATTCGTCTCAATCGAATTCTTTAAAGTGTGGTCTTGCTTTCAGAGTTCTCTGTCACTCCTCTTCTCCGATTTCTGGGCTGTTCTTCTGCAACCAAAATGTACGTGTAGATTTATTTCTACTCTACTCCATATCTATCGGACTCTTTTTAAGTTAACTCTGAAAGTTTGTTTTCAGAGTTCGCTCTGCAACTCCTGCAGCAACCCGAGTGAAACCGTGAAGAGTCTGCCGCCCTGCATAACGGAGGCGTGTTCGAGACTTTGAGTTGAATTTGGCCCCTTGGTCATATCGATCCTGTGGGGCAGTCGACGGAATCTGATCGGACGGTCGGCGTAAACTTCTGGAGCTGTGGGGCCGCCGCGCAGACGGCACTTGCCCACGTCAGGCGGAAGGGTGTGTCCCGCGAGTCGCGACGCACTGTCTTATTACTCCTCTTTTTTCTTTTAAAAAATATATTTTTTTCTCCTCTGGTACTTCTCCCACAGATTACCCACCATTATTCTGTTCGTATATATATATTTTTTGAAATTTAATAGAGATTTATTTATACTCTTTGCTTTTGGCTGCTCTTAGTTGTTTGCGGTTTTGGAGACTTGAAAGTTGAAAGCTTCCTCCTCTTACTGGACTGCGGCAGTGCTGTCCATCCTCAGTCCATGCTTGGCTCGTTCTTGCTTTTACTGGTAAATCTTATCTTTTTCTCTTTTCCCTTTTCTGTTTTTTTAATCTTTTTCATTTACTTCTTTGTACATTATAGAATATAGATCCTCTCGGTTTAACTCAGAAATGTGCCGGATTTTTGGTTATCTCGACGGCCGAATGTAGTCAGATCTCCGTGTGGTTTGATTCAAGTACGATGGCTTGTTTTACGAGTTATTTTGTGAGCTTAGAATTTGGCGAGAGAGGTGGGACCAATCTTTGTCTTGTAGCTGTCTTTGGCTCAGGTAGCTGGAGATTTATGTGTAAAGATTCCGCCTAGATTCACGTGTAAAAATTCCGCTACCTCGGGGACCTTTTTACTTTTAAACTTGTATTTTTGAAGCATAATAATGACTTTTTAGTAGTTCGTTTTCCGCTTTTTCCAATTTTTTGACGCTCTGTCTTATCGTGTAACCAGAAGTCGAACGGAGAAGTTTAGCCTCTGGTGCAAAGTCTTGATTTGTTAGTGTCTGCTTGTGATTTGCATAACATATGCTTTTTTTTCTGCGTTCTTCAGGATACTAAACAATTTTCTGTTTTGGTAGCAGGTAGTTGATATAAACGATGGGAAATGACGGTTTGAAGATCCTTTCATTGGCATTCATTGGCGTGTTACTTATTCCTTCGATGCCATTTTCACATGGATATACCTATGAGCAGGACGGTAATATATGAATTTTGGTATTTCTGGTTATCTCGATGTCCTTTTGGGTGTGGATTCTAAGATTTGCTCCATCAGGGATGTTAAATTTTGAAATAGAAGTATTCTGAAATTGTATTAGTCTTCTTCTGGATAAACGAGTTGGTTCAATCTAAGTCTAACATTGATGATCAAACTTCTCCTTAACTGTGTTTAACTGATATGCACGTTCTTTTTTTTTTTTTTTTTTTTTTTTTTGTTTTGATCAGTTTATGCAATAAACAACTTGTATGTTGCACTTGGATCCCCTCCCCTTCCTGGATGGATTCCGAATGGAGGCGATCCCTGCACAGAGAACTGGCAGGGAGTTGGCTGCGCTCTTTCAAACATTACCTCCATGTATGATGATCTGCTTATCTTTAAGCCTCTGCTCTTTCCTTTCTATAATTTTTATGTCTAAACACTATCTGTTTGTTTGATAGTGTCCTTCCAGCTGCAAATTTGGGAGGGCAACTTGGGGATAAATTATATAACTTTTCTTCTTTAATAAAATTGTAAGTATATTTTTTTGTAAAAATTTTGCTCCTCTTTTTCTTTTCCTCCATGCTGAGACAAAACAAAGATTCGGGAATTATGAAATAGTAACCATAGCATGACAGAGATGGTAGCAGTCATCACTTCAATGTTATAATTTCTTTTCTTGTCTTGGGCAGAGATCTGAGCAACAACCATATTGGAGGAATCATTCCTTCTAATCTACCAGCTACCGTGCAACAATTGTATGTTTCTGAATACAAATTTTCTTCTTTTTCATTGCATATGAAATTATTGCTAAAAAAAGGAGCAGTGATGTTTTTCTTTTTTGTCTTCAATTTAATTCTTCTATCAACTACTCCGTTTGTTATATTTACTTTGTTGTCTGGCAGTTATCTTTCAGCAAACCAGTTCACTGGGAGTATTCCTAGCTCTTTATCAACCTTAAGCCTTTTGACAGCCTTGTAAGTGGATGAATATGATTCTGTTTTGATCTAGGTGCCTTTTCTACTACTATTATATCTGATTATGCACAATTTTGTTTTTTCAGGTCACTCAACAACAATCTTTTGACTGGAGACTTACCTGATTCATTCCAGTCACTGACTACTTTAACAAACCTGTAAGAGTTTTTATACTTATATCACCTTGTTCTTTCTTTCTCTTGGTGCTAACATACTTCTTGCTGCAGAAATTTTGCTTTTAACAATCTGACTGGGGGACTGCCTCCCTCACTCGCGAGTTGTTCATCTCTCAGTACCCTGTGTGTAGCCTCAAATGCTTATTACATTTCCAAATTCTTGAGATTTTCAACTTTAACATTCTTTTTCGTCTTGATCAGGGATATTCAGAACAATCAGTTGTCAGGGGCTCTGGATGTTTTACAAGATCTTCCACTGCAAGAACTGTACTTTCTTTGCGCACTGATTTTTTAAATTTGGTTGAAGTTCCATGTTCAATTTGATAATACCCTTTCTACTACATTTTGAGTCCACAGTCCCAACCCTTACCAATAGAGGGAGATCAAATCAGGAAGGTCATAGCTGGTCTTAAGCTTTTGTAACAATTGATGACCTGAATTATTCCCTATTAGTATTGTAGATTTGTAGCCTAGGGATGGAAGAGGAGAAGAAAAACGGAAACAAGGGAGAAGAGAATGAGAGTTGCTGCAAGAAAGGAAGAGCAGCATTAGTGTCAATTTATCAAAATCAATTCCTTTGCCTTGCAGATGGCTTGGGTTATCCTAGACAAGGAACTTGACTTGACCCACCCAATATAAGTAGGCTTGTGTTGATCCCTTCACCCTTTGTGTTGAGACGGTGAATGAATGAGCCCCAATGGTTTTGGAGTGGGAATACTTTTACCCAACCCTGATGTACTAAAATCTGATCTATGGGGTCCTTAAGTCGCCCTTTATTATTTCTTTGAAAATACTTATTTTCTGTTAAAAGAGAAGGATTTTTCATTTGAACAAGTGTTTGTGGGGAAATAAAGTTTTGATGGTTTCGTAAAATTGTTATAGGTTTTGTTTCCTTCTGCAATCTTCCTTCCATGATTATATCATTACTATTTATAATTTTTAAAAATATTATTTCATTTTTCTATAGTTTATATTTTTTATATCATTATTTATTTTTCGGTATTTTTTATTGTTATGTTGAAGCTTGTTACAAAATAAACAAATTCTTATAAGGGCTTTTGTGTAGAATCTACAGGTTTGATCTGTAGACTTGATGCGATTATTTGACCACTCACTATTGTAGGATTTGCTCACATAATAATACTCAATATTTGCCTTAGGTAGCCTCCTCCAACCAGGGGTATAGGATGACTTATCGAGCTTTGTATATTGAAATACAAAAACACTAGGATTTGTCTCAGGAAGAGCTTTTTTACTGACTCTAAACTTGTTTTGCTCCTTCGATAAAATTTCCATCTTTTCAAAAATAAAAAAATGATGGAAAACACCCATTATAGATTTATTCACTTTTATTCTAGCAAAGAAGACTTAATATTTGGAAACTATTCTAAAAAACAAAATTTCTAATTGGAACAGTCGATCCAAGTTACAAACATTTTTTAATAGAGAACATCAAAATTTAGTACTTTCCCAGTACTTACTGTCCAGAAATAGAAATTCTTGTTATCTTCAGTATTCTTTTCTATTCTATTTTTCTTCTTTTATGCAGTTTCAATAATTTTAAAGGATTTTCTTTGTCTTTATTTTTTTCAGCGTTTTGTAGTATATCTGAGGCATGTATTATGTTAGGCCTCCAGAGTACTAGAATTGAAGAAAGCTAAAATAACAAATGAACATAGAAAAAATGTTAGACGACAATAAAGTTGACGGACCCTGAAATAATATCAGTCAGTCTATTCTTAGCATGATGAAAGTTTGAAACTCCTAGTACACAGTAGATGCTCAGGGTGTGAACATTTCTGTATATTGACTTCATTTTCTTTTTGTATATGACAGGAATGTAGAGAATAACCTCTTTTCTGGACCTGTGCCGGCGAAACTCTACTCAATCCCAAATTTCAAGTGAGAACATCGTAATAATTTATTCCTATCTTTTGGATGCAGCAAGATCCTGTATGATATTAATTTATGTCTCTAGAAAAATTATGCTCTCTGTGCTGGAACATGATAAGCCTAAATAAACAGTCAGAAAAACTTGTGAATGCAAAACGACCTAAGATGGATAAGGTTAAACTTACACATTATTTTTTTCTGAAAATTAGCTCCTGTTTGTTCTGCAGGAGAGATGGAAACCCATTTAACACCAGTATTGCACCATCCCCTTCTTCCTCACCCCCACCTCCATCTCCAACTGCTGTTGGTGTTCCTTCAGGAGAAATACCTCCTACCACACAAGACGGTACACATGCTGATGGTGGCAAAAAGTTTTGGACTACTGGAAAAATTGTTGGAGCTGCAATTGTAGGAGTTGCATTATGTGCAATATGTGTGCTTTTAATTACATTTTGTGTTAGTTGCCCCCATAGATCAGATGTTGACAAGATTACTAAGCGACAGGAAGTTGATTCTTATAAACTTCCCTTAGAAAAGGCTACATCTCGAGTTAATATGACTCACCCACCTCATATCACAAAAACTGAATCATCTAATCAAGTAGTGAAGACTCAAGTACCAAACAGAATACCAGAAGGTAAGTTTAGTCGTTTGACAACTCTATTTTTTATAATAACTATGTGGTTTCTTCCTTTCTTTTGACCCTACTAATCGATGAAATTTTAATAGTTCCAAAAGAGGTAGATCAAAAGAACGCTGTTCCAAAGGACGTAGATAGGAAGCCAAAGGAGCAACATGAAATTGATATGTCTGGAGTGGGGGCAATTTTAATGCCTCCTCCTGTTGAAAAAGTTATTGTAAACCCAAATCTGCGGCCAAGATCCCCAAAGAAGCTAAAGCGACCTTCTTCTGTTGAGGCTTTTACAGTTGCAGCTCTTCAGCAATATACCAATAGTTTTAGGGAGGATAATCTTATTGGAGGAGGTATGCTTGGCAATGTTTACCGGGCAGAACTTCCTGGTGGGAAGGTAAGTCTGTTGATTTTTGGAGACTAACTATTGCCATGAGTTTTTATCTGAACCTAAAAGAAACTGTTATGTATGCTAGTGTTATAGCATCTGAGCCCAAATTTGACCATACCTGCTTCTATTATACTCAACACCCTTGTCTTCGATGATAGTTTCAGTCTCTGGGAAAAATATTATTTAGGTTTCTTCAGTCTGATTCCATATGGTGTCATTTGAATTACTTGTTTGATGTGCATATTTGGGCCTTTTCTCACTTTTGCTTCTTAACCAGATTTTTAATGTCTAGTGTTGGGTTAAGTCCACAATATACTCTTTCTTAACCTGTGATCAAGTTGTCATAAGATCAAGATTGCCATTCATATATTTTTGCTACAACCTCTACTCAATGGGTATAATAAAATAAAATAAATAGAATCTATGGTTAGAGTTGGTGAAGCAAGTTGGCATATTTTTCATTAGCTTGAAATGCTTCTAATCACGGAAACATCATTTTTATCAGTCATTGAGGTGGACTAATTGATTAAAATGGATAATGAGCACAAAGGTTAATTCTTTTTGTAATTGCTAAACAATATTTTTATCTGGGAAGTTGTTTATGACTTCCTAATGAGACTTTATCGATCCCCTGGAAGGTTATCTTTTTGTCTGCAATTGATAGTTGTCCTCCTCAAATGTTGCATACAGGTTTTGGCTGTTAAAAAACTACATGTTTCATCTCCTGTTCTTCAATCAGATGAAGCTTTTCTGGATCTCGTCTCTACCATAGGTAAGCTTCAACACAAGAATATAGTTAAGCTAGAGGGATATTGCGTGGAGCATGGACAACGGCTACTAGTCTACAAATACTGCAGCAATGGAACCCTTTATGAAGCCATCCACTCTGATGATCCTGAGTTCAATAAGAAACTATCTTGGAATAGTCGCATCCGGATGGCACTTGGAATTGCAAGAGCTCTAGAGTAAGTGTTTGTCGTTTGTTCTCACTGTATTACTATTAAACCCAAAAACAAAAGTAAAGACGATGGGAATTTGACTGGTTTGTGAAGTTACAGTTCCTCATTGAGCTCCTGCCAAAGGAAGAGTCAAATTTTCTTTTTGGCAGACGACGGGAAAAAGAAATTTTTTTTTTTTCAAAAAATAAAAAGACAGGAATAATCTATTAAGGCAACTTTCTTTGTTCAAGGTATCTGCATGAGGTCTGTGACCCACCCGTTGTGCATCGCAATCTCAAGTCTGCCAATGTTCTGCTTGATGATGAACTTCTTGCCCATGTGTCAGACTGTGGTTTGGCTCCATTGATAGCAACAGGTTCTGTCAGTCAGGTACCATGCGCCTGTCCTCTCTCTCTCTCTCTCTCTTCGCTTGATACATACTGATTACTGATCTTGAATACAGTTTTCTGGACACTTACAGTCTCTGAGTTACTGTGATCCCCAATCCATTCAGTCAGACACATACACATCTCAAAGTGATGTGTACAGCTTTGGGATTGTAATGCTTGAACTCCTTACAGGGCGAAAACCCTATGATAGGTCAGAATTCTGACATCTCTACTTTTGCATCTATACTGTTAACTTACTGATTTTCCTATCTTTATTCTCTTTACCAGTTTGAGACCAAGGGGAGAACAGTCCCTAGTTGACTGGGCGAGGCACCAACTACATGACTTCACATCTTTACAGAAGATGGTTGATCCTTGTCTTGGTGGGACCTATACTTTGAAGTCTATATCAAAGTTTGCTGACATCATTTCTTTGTGTGTTCAGGTGAGTTACATTTAGCTTCTACTTTTTCGAAAATCCATACATTCAGGAATTAATATTTATTGTCGAAGGAGTGTTGAACGTTCGTGGAATATAGATTTAACAGGTTTTAAACAAGACAATTTACATTTTCTTTGATTGATGATGTATCTTACTGCTTTGAAAACTGGAAATGTTTAAGTTAGTGTGTAGTGGTGGGCAAGGGTTTCCAGTTTAGGGCTTAAAAACTCTAAATTGGTACCCAACCTTGACCTCTAAACCCCGTCCTTGTTTAAAACCCCACCCTTCACTAACCTGTTACTCTACTCCATGACCCCGTGAACCCCTTTCCCATTCCTGCCCTGTTCTGCTCTTTTGCTGTCTCCACCCTATTATAAGCTCACATTGCCATAGAAAGCATTTTATCATTTGATTTTTAACTACAAAGTATCAATAAGTGAAAAAAATGGAAAACCAACTAAAATCAGAGAAGAGAGAATGCTTCATAAATGATACAGAAGTAACGTTTGTTATCTAACAACTGTTAGTGATTCAACGAAAGCCAACAATAAAACAAAAAGAATATACTGAAAGAAAAAATTTAGATGAGAAATGAAAAGCTACAATGAGGGAATAAAGAAAATGATAAGAAAGATGAATACGAACCTGTCTAATGAGGGTTCCATTACTGAAAATTACAAGCTACTTGAAACTTGTAAGCGGCAACAACACAAACATGACCAAATCAAGAAAATTAATGAAATTTCCAATTAGGCCGAATACTTAGAGATTAACACAGTAAAAAACGTGGAGGATAAACAAAACTCCAACTTAAAAAGGATTTGGGGAAGGAAACAAATCGTTGGAGTTCAATACCTGTAAAGAGTTTGAAGTTTCGATGCCCTAAATTTTTACTATGGCAGTTCCATTCATTACTCGTTCAAAATGGGAGAGGAATAAACATTGGGCTCCTGACTCTCAAGTTCTGATGTAATTATGATAATGAAACAGCTGTAGTTATATGCTGTAATCCTATTTCCATGAGTGCACAAGCATGTGCAGGTGGATATCTTCATCCAAAATATGATGAATGGAGCAGTGGTGAATCCATTTGATTGATCTATTGACCGGGTTGGTGATGTATTTACTAGAGCATAAGGAAAAAGGCAATTTGTTTTATAAGTTACGAATTCTTGATGTAGATGCTCTAAGCTCCAGATTTTGGGGATTGAAAATAAGAACTAGCGCATTTTGATTGTTTTTAGTATGGTTAGGTTACGAGCGCATTAGAGAAGTTAAGCTTCAATTGTGATTAAGACGGGTTGTGATTATAAACAATTTTTCTCCTTGGTACTTTTCACTTCAGTGGTAATAAGACTAGAGCTGAGGGAGAAAACCCTTAACCTGATGTCTGTTCCTGGTCTCTCTTGCAGCCTGATTGTTCCTCCCTTTATCTCTCTCAGTTGCTCCCTTCTCTTCTATCCTTTTTCTTTTTTATTATTATAAGAATGCCAAGAATTTGATTATCTGGTGTAAACTTAAAATTGAAGAAACGAAAGATGTGATCCTAATGGCCAAAGACAAATAACCAAAACACCTTGTGTATTAAATTGATGTTAACATGTAAACAACCATTTGTATTGGTTGTTCGAAAAGCAAAAAAAAAAAAAAAGGAGGTCTTCACTGTTTCAAAAAAAAAATGATGTTAACATAGTCTAAATGTCCTTATTGATTTAATACGAGATCTTGTTTTTATTTTTTGAGAACTCATTTTCTTGTTTAAGTTCTTCAAACTAGTCATTTTCCACCTCTTTTACGTTTGATATATCATGACCCATTTCTTATCTAAATTTGGTTCAGAGTCAGGTAAGTTCTGTCATAGAGTTCGTTTGTCCTCTCCTTCATTTTGAAGGTACAATTGATCTTTTTTTGTCTACAGACAACTAGTATTGTCAGAGGCTTCCAAAACAATACTAATGAATTTCAATACCAGGAAATCCTTGCTTTCTATTTTAGTTAGTAAGATCATTGAGGAGAAAATAATATGAATACCAACGATATAGCCTTATGTGTGTACTAGGCATCTAATCACATTTACCATCCCACTAGTTGCCAATACAGTCGATATTTTCTGAGTTTTAGCGGCAAGTTCATTTGACTTTCTGGTAATTGTATGGTGCCATTTGGTTTGTTCATCCGCTGGTTTAGTGCCCAAGAAGGACATGAAAAGTTTCCTCACATTTTGATTGTGCAGGAGGATCCAAGCTTTCGGCCGCCCATGTCAGATATTGTTCAGCAGATATTAGACATGATGCCTAGTAGGAGAGACGGGGAATCTTCTATCGCAAGTTAGAATAAAAGTGGATATAAGCAGTATTTGCCCTGCCACAAACTGCAAAGGGGGTACTAGACAGGCAACAAATCGTCACTATATTGTGACAACTGATTCTTTTACTCGAAGGAAACCATGAATTGTAAGTTTTAACTATATGTATTATTATTTTGCCACTGTAAAAGTGGCAGCCTCATTGTTTTATTACAATTACCAAATGAAGGTATGTTTGTAAATTGTATGGTGTGGTTCTGAAGGTGGCAGCACCGCTTGCATAAAACTGCGGGGAGAAAAAAGGCGGTCCAAATTGAGTTGCTTGTGGGATGTGATGAACCGGCATTGTTTAGTAACATTCCCCTGCTATTAGCTCCTCTTTATGGTTTATTAAGTACCCGTTGTGTAAGTTCCGTCGGAGGAGAGTGAGCAGTGGACAGGTATCATGATGGTTCTACGCGGTTCAGACAATAGCTACTACACGCTTCGTCGAAGCTTAGTCCCAGCAGGCAGGGATTCGGATTGGCACAAGATTGACCATGATTTTACAAATTGACAACGCTTTATAAATCTATTGTCCTGCAACAGGGACTTATTGCTTGCAAGCAGGAAACAACCGAGCACTACCCTATATTATTGGATTCATCCAAGTAATACATGACATCAAATTTTTTCTCGAATGGTTACCAATCAATCGCAACAGAACCAAAGTACTGGCCGATCAAAAAGATATAAATGCTATTGTTTCCTGAACTATAAAGCTAGCGGAGAGCATATATGTGATGATTTATACGTTTTTCCAATTGTAATTCCAGACACTTTTTTGGCACATCCACCTACTCTGTACCCAACGATTTAGTAGTAGTGAACATAATTAATAGGTGAGTCCTAAATTATCGACTTAGCCAGCCATTATATATTTTTTGGTATATTCAATCATAATCCTTCAGCTTGAATATGTTACTGTACTATGCCTTTGAGCCAATTAAGTAGCTGTTTGACCTGAAATATTTAGATTGAGATGCCGGGCCAGGCGTAGGGAAAAATTTTCAGAACAACAACAAAGAAATCACTTGGAGGCTCCAATTGCCTGGTTACTTAAAAGGGGAAACGATGACACTTACTGTTTAGAAAAGGAGATTTGGAAACAAAGGAAATAGGCACCAAATATATTTAAGAGATTAATAAGAAAAAAGTGCAAATAAAAGCTTACTTTCACGCACCAATCTCTTTGGTACTTTACCAGAATAATGCAAAAGTATAAATATTATACTATATACCCATTTACTGTCACAATTTACAAATTGTGCGCTCTAAAATACATATATACTGTCACCAAATCCTATAGAGATACAACTGTACAGGTAAAAGTGGACCCAAGTATCTGAGAGAATACAAAAGACCAGAAACAACTCCAAGTATACAATAAACAGCAATCGGATAAGAGAATCCATAGCATATCAAAGACGAACAGCACACATGACAGCAGTCCTGAAATCCAGTGGGTGCTTAAATGGTGACTTGGTCACTACGAATCTCCACTTTCTCTTTCTATGGTGGTAAACTTGAATAAATAGAGGCGGTTTCTGCTTAACCCTTCCCTTTTTCCCTGGGCCAAGACTCGGAGGCAACACAAACATCACATAAAGCTCCTCACCTAGTGCTACAAAGCCACAAGAACAGTCCGGTGGACTTCTTCTTGGCAGGGTCGACTCCTTCCACCATCTATTCATAGACACATCAAACCTGCACTAGCAAAAAGTTAAAAGGCTAGAAACAGATGCAGTACATTGCTGATTGAGGAAGAAACAGTCAAAGAATATAAAAATTGCAAATGTTATTCAAAGTAATTAAAAAAGGAATAAAGAATAAAAAAGAATAAAACTAAAACAAACCACCGAGTGTTATAAAATCCATCAATTCTCCAAGTTTCTTACAGCAACGCCAGGAGGTCAAAAACCGGTAAAACCTGGCCAGTTTTCATGGTTTAACAAGCGAACTGCAAAATCCCAGGTCCCAGACGAGAAGGTATTCCCTTTCTCCTTTTTAAAATGCACAGATATATGGAAAAGAAGGGAGAGGGAGGCAGAGGTGGAGGCAGAGTTAACTGCGGTATAGGAGTTGGAGACAGTGGCAGATCCCCTAAAACATCTTTTGAATATGAACACCATTATGACCTCTGAATTAGTCAAACAGGCAGTTCATCATGGTTGAGCAAGACTCAATCACCTCACAGGCTTACACTTTATAACATCGATACCACCCTATCATTTTCATTTATGGAAAGTTACTAATGTTGAAGAATGATTCAATTTCAGTATTTCCATATGTACACAATAGGTCAGCAAATATACCCTCATTGCATGGTTATTTTGTCAGGAATCCTCTTTAGGAACTTACATTGAGAAAAATGTAAGTTGTAAATTATTTATTGTCTATTAAAGAAGTCTTAATGATAATAATCTATAATCAGCAATTTCCATCTTAATTGGTTGCAGGAGAGAAAGACGGGCTGCCCAAAAGCAGAAAACATACTAGGACAAAAAGGGGTCTGCAACAGTGAAGAGTGACAAGAGAACCCCTCTGCCAGCAAATGAAGCAAGAATTTCTAGAGAAAAAAAGAGTGAGAAAGATTACAATTATTTACACATCCAGAATTCCATGAAAGACATTCCAAGGCCAGCAAGGGGGCGTTCCTGACTATAGCACCAACAAGGTGCCCTGCTTGAGCATAGAACTCCTACAGTAACAAGGTGCCCTTGCAGCCTGTCACAGAAGAGCAGTCCCTGCTTGAGCATAGAACTGCATAGAATTTGACTTAAAAAAGCCAAAGAGCCAGGCAGAAGATAGAATAGTTTGGGTACTAGGATGGGCCAAGGAAGAACCATCAAAACTGAGCTTGACGACATCCTCTCGGAGTGGTTCTATCAACCATAACATAGGCTTAACTGGGAAATCTGCAAACATGAGACCAGAAGCTTCTAAAGGCAATGCATATCAGGAAGGCAGGCTAAGGGAAAAGATTTGAGAAGATTTTGACAGCAAATTTTCAGGAAGCAGATCTTGGTCTGAGATATCTTTGATTATGCTTATACCAAACTTCCAGAGGAACAATGGGAAGCACTGGTTTAAACATGGAGTAGTTCATTGGAGGAAGCAAGCTACTAAACTCTTCTAGGAAGATGTAGCTGAAATTCTTTGTATAGCAAATCTTTTTTAATATAAAAATTCGTGATTCAATGATTGTAAAAGAAATTGCCTTAGGTGAGTTATCTTGTGGTGCTCAAAATTCAGAAATATATTGGTGGTAGCAGTGACGTAAGAGAGGATACAAGTAGAGATCATACAAAATAAGTTTAAACAATGATTGAATAGATGGCCCAAGCTCATAACGTATAGAGTTAGAATGCCAATCAATAAAAACGCGGATAAAACAACTACAACCGAATAAAATACCTGCCAGATTAGTCTTCAAATGGAAACAACCATCGATACCACAGGATTACCAGGGAAAAAAGAAAGCACTACATGAAAATGCAAAAAAAAAAAAAAAGTATTGAAGATAGCATGGAAATGCTAATACCACTCACCGGAAAATGTCATCGCCATCAAGCATGAAAAAATCGGGTCTCGCCCCATCTTGACCGTCGACGGCTACCACACGCCCAAGCTTCCATCTTTCTCCCTCCTCCCACATATCCCCAAATTCTCGCCACTTACCATTTTCTAATCTCAACACTGCCCGATCCTTGTAGTACTCATCCACAGGTAGAACCCCCGAAATTGTCCTGCAGTCTCCATATCCGCCCATTACCCAAAACTCGTCCCCCCCAAACATAAACCCGACGCAACCAGCTCGGTACCTAGGCAACTTCTCTTCTTCAATCCATTCGTCTCTGACAACGTCGTACCTCTCCACCGCACTAATTCTCGACCCACCGGAACCGAAGAGGTTATGGCGGGACCCTCCTCCGGCAACGAGTATCGAAGAAGTGGAGGGATCTGCGGCACACGCGAAGCTTCCACGAGGAGTGGGCATCGGGGAGCGACGGGACCAGGTGAAGGTGGAGAGATCCAAAGCGTAGACAGAAGCCGACGCTCGAGGGCGGTCAATCGGGAACGACCGGTTGTCAAAATAAGAGCCGCCGAGGACGAAAAGACGAGTACCCAGAGAGACAGAAGCGAAATTGGAGAGGCCGTAGCGATGAGGACTACACGGCATGGGAGGGAGCGGCAACCAGGCGACATGAAGAGGATCGAACAAGTAAGGTTGCCCCAAGGAAGGATCTTGAGGGAAGATGCATACTAAATTGGAGAGGGAGGGAAGCGGAAGAGTGACTCGACGTAACGGAAGAAGCGTAGAGGAGGAAAGGAAGGACTGCCAAGACTTGGAGGTACATCTGAGGCGGGCATGATGCGAAAAGGGGATCAGAGTAAAGATCAAAGCGGCGAGATCATTCGGAAGGCCCGGTATAAGACTTAGGGTTTCAGTTTCGACAGAAGATGAAGACGACATGGAGTACGTCTCGCGCGTGAGAGAGAGAGAGAGAGAGAGAGAGAGAGAGAGAGAGAGAGACCTTGCGAAATGCTTATATATGCTTATGCGCCTTCTCTTCTTCGGGCGTGCGGTCTCACAAGTCCTACCGTCTGCGGAAAACTCAAGTGGTCGGAAACTGGAAACAAAATGAGCGTGGACCGAAATTTAAGCGTACACTCGTCCCGTGGATCACTCCAGGACTAGGGCTCCAACTTCGCGACTCAGTCTCGACCCGGCTAAAACGTTAAAACCAGGTCCATGCCATGGTTTGTTCATGATTGCATCTTAGAAGTGAAACATTGTATACAATACATATACAAACACGTCACACCATCACATGCATTATCCGATAAGATTTAAATGTCAAAACGTTGGGTTTTAGCGCTTTCATACGTATCACTACTTTTAATTCATAAGCATAAGAAATGCCGCCCCTTTATTCCAGATTTCATACAGAAGCAGGACCAATATAGATCCCAACGCCCCTCTCCGAGCCACAGTTCCACCCGTCAGGCCAAGTTTTATAAAATGATATTAGAGCAATGAAGTTCAGCTAAATATCAAATTGAACATCTCATCAATAGGCATAAACGATGCATGAAAGAAGAGAGCCCATGCATGCAGACAAGTAGACAGCAGCTCTCGCAAAACATTGCTAAAGTTCTGGTCTCTAACAGCAACTATTCTTTTCCTCAAAGTCTTATTGCAAAACCTGATTTTATTAGTAAAGCGAAAGAGATCTCAGCAGAAACCACCAGCAGAAACCACCAGCAGAAAATAAACGAAAGCCGCAGTAATTAGGCCACAGAGAACTGGACGCTGTCTCAAAAAGACAGCAGCCCACTCCCGCCATACGAAATTGACAATAGACCTGTTGAGCTTTTGGCCTAATCCATGTATAATAAACTGAACCGGGAGATTAGTTAGAAAGAGTTAAGTAGAGAGGCAAATGAGAGGGAATGCTAGATTAGACTTGAATGCAAATGGAAGGCAGAATTACTCTTTACAAAACATTTTATGGCGTAGGATTACACCCTCACTCCAAAAGCTGAGACCGAATGATTTCCTCACATACATTATTACCAAGCAAAGACGATGATGATCCACCGAATTCACGCAGAGACTTCCCACTCAGTGACCGTCTGCAGGCCTATATATGGTGTACCCATTTACTCCGCAGGCCAAACTTGAGTAGTCCGGGAGCTGGTATGGGTACCCATCACCGTCCATGCCTCTCATGTTAAGCAAGGAGAGATCCGTGGTATTTCCTGGCCATTGGTTCTGCTGCATCATCCCATCAATCTGCCCATTTGCATATACTGGCATACCAATTCTCGGGCCTACTTCCCTCATTGAATCGTAAGGGCCACCTGAGGCACTGTACATCCTCCGGGTACCATCTTCATACCTTGCTGACCCATCAAACCTGCAACAGTTGATTGAAGGACCCATGTCTGCCATCCCGATATCGGCAGCGAAAGCTAACTGTCGACTGAATGGCGGTTGGTGATGTCCACTATGGGAGCTCTGCAACACCCCACCCACCCTACTTGCTCTCCCAATGCTTTGCTCTTCATCAAGCAAGTAGTTGATGATGTCAAGATGAGGAAACTCATCCTGTGCTTGACGTGTTTGCACTTCTTCAGCAAAGCACATGCGGGATCCACCGCTAGTGGAGCCGTAGATATCCAACCCTGACATGTCATTTAATAGATGTGAATCAAGCATACCAGTCATCTCTTGTTGACTGGCCTCTTCCATCCACTGGGGTTGGAGTAATATCTCTGGAGTTACTGTACCAAATGTGAAGCCTGATCTGCTTGAGGAATCATCTTTCATAGTGGAGTGTTGCGATGAAAGTCCCATTGAGGAATCATCTTTCATAGTGGAGTGTTGCGATGAAAGTCCCATTGAGGATGGCACCAAAGGTGAGGATGCTTGAGAGTAAGAAGTAACAGGTGGGTTTATTAATGAGCTTGAACTGGAACGAGGCACATATGTAGCAGGGCTGGAACCAGATGTTTTACCCATTATGGCATTTCGGTAAGACTGTGGCATATAGTTGTTGTTTGGGGCAGCATCAGCGCCTAGTCGTCCAGCTGCACTCACAGATCTAGCAAGCAATGGTGTCATCTGAACCATTGATACCACAGGTGCATTGGGCCTAGGAGCAGGTATGAGAGGAGCACTGGATGGCCTAGACACTGACGGTACTTGCTGGGACAAAGCCTTCTCAACAGAAGCAGAAGAAGCTTTAGTCAGCACTGGAGGTTTTTGTGTATCAATTTTCGTGCTGGACAATTGAGAGGACTTTGCAACCGGCTGAACCACTTTCTCTGCTTGACTTGGGTTGTTGGATGTTTCATCTCTAACTTGGACTGCTTCAGGAGCTTTCTTTAGCAATGAATGGGAGAGTATATTCCTAGTAGGACTACCAGGAGAGTATGAATCTGCCCTCGCCTTTAACGGTCTATCTACTTCAACCTGGTCTTTGTCACTTAGCTTCCTCTGCAGAGAAACAAGCTCTTCATCCTGCTAAGAAATTGCAATTGTTACCAGATTAACATATTGCACCCATCATTAACTACATCGTACTAGACTTTGAAATATCAACACCATGCAAAAGGTACATTGAAATATTTCATCGGTAGATATATTTAATTATGCATTTATCTGTAAAATATAAAATTCTATCAATCCCACATTTCCTAGTTTTTTTTATTCAAGGAGAAATGGAGAAGGAACAACTTTCACCTTTTCAACCAGAGATTGCTCAAGCCGATGTATCTGATCCTTCAAGGAAAGGACAACGGCCACAGATTCAGGCCCCTCTCCCCTTGCATTACGGCTACTGGAAGCAAGGTTCGGTGCCTGATTTTCAATTTCTTGGACGCCGGTAGTCTGACCACGTGAACTTTTGCTACGCTGATTTTTTCCTCTACAGAATAAAATAACAAATATCAAATTTTAATTATCATATCAAATAAAAGAACAGATGGCTACCAAGTATGACAGTCAAGGTACAAAAGAAAAGTAGAATCAGTCATGCAGATTTCAGAAAAGAATGCCCAAGAAGGTTTACGTGTCTCATGCACAAATATTCAATTATAAATAATAAGAACACCCGTGCATATAAGATAATCACAACAAAAAAGCTAAGAAATAAAGTTTTAAAACATTTTACATTTTGGTACAAAAAAAATTCATTAAGGGAACATACGACTCCATGAATAAGTAAAACAAAATACTGATGGCCAAGTTACCTGCTCGGTGAGCTTTTGGGATTAGCCTTGGAATTGTTTCCTTTGTAGGGCCCATTCATTACAACAGATGGTACTGAATCTGTAGAACACGTTGAGGAACTATCATCCATAACCGATCTCTTCTCTCCTCCCCCATTTTGCATAGGCAACGACCCTGTCCCACTACTACTAGCCTCTGTGGCAGCTATAATCTCTGAAGCATCTGTGTCCCAGTTAGATGGATCAATATCTCGATCTTCCAAATCCCGTTGAAGTGCTTCAGTGACATCTCCGCCATCTGATACATCAGAAACATCTTCTCTCATGTCAGGTTTTTCAGTAACAGGCAGGGCCTCCAAGGCCTTCTTTGTACAGTTTCCATGTTCATGCTTCTCTAGACAAGTCACGTCAGACTTTTCAGCCTTAGATCTATCTTTGCCTTTACGACTATTTCGCTTCTGTTTAGCCTGGACCATAATAGGTAGTGTAAATACAAACTCCAGAAAATAAACTCAAATCTACTCCACGAGAAAGGCATCCACATAAAAGGAGACGCTAGAGGAGGTAACAGGGCTGAGCTTAAAAGTGTGAAAATAAAATGAAAAATCGAAACCTGTTTTTTCTTTGAACGTTTCTCCTTTTCACGCTTTGCCCTTAACTCATTCTCAGCCTGTCCAGCAGCTTCCTCTTCACGGATTAGTTCCTCTTGTCTCTTCAAAGCAACTGCTTCCTGGTAGGCAACCTCAATCCTATTGCTGTATTACACAGACATTGAATTTGGTCAATGTACAGTAAAATATTCCTTACGGATCTATGCAGGTCTAATTGGATGGAACAAACAGAAAAAAGTGTTGAGCTTGCAAATAGGTGAACAGAAAGGGTAGAAGTTTTAATTTCCAAAAAATAACTGGACCAAATAATCAAAAAGAAAAACCACCTAGAAACAGACAAACGGTAAAATGATGATGATAACAAAGCACTACGAAAAATTAAAATAATCAAAACATCATTTGGCAGCATGTGACAAATATAAAGTTGAATCATTTTTAAATTAAAAAATGAAATTCTCTTTAATGTCAAAAAATTCTACTTTGATTATACATGCACACTAGCCCTAATGCAAGATGAGACTTAAAGCCACATCTGCTATGAGCCTTCTACAATATAAACATAAATATTATATTTAGACAAATAAAATACATAATATATTGCATCCTTTTTCACTTAACATGTTATTCATAAACAAAAAAAATCATATATTTGTACGCCATTCCTCCTACCTGCATCCTCCCCATGCATGCACAAAATTAAACTCTCTTATGAGTAAATTTATCTGAAATGATTATTATAAAGATAAAATAAGCAGCTAAATGGATAAATATACAGACACAAATTATAAACCCCGACTTAGCAAGAAATTAAATTTCATTAGGGACTGAGCTCTCCCACCTACTCTCCTGAGTTTTACACCGCAAACATATAGATGCAATAAAAATAAAAAAATAAAAACTTTACAATACACCCTTTGATCAAGTGTCTACTCTATTGACATTTCCATGATGTCTGGTTAAAATCAAGTATTTCCTTAACACATTCTCACCCAACTTGAAGTACAATCTGAAAGGTCCGAACATCCTGATTTTCCACAAAAATAGTTCTTAGTTTGTGAATTTTATAAAGGCCAGACCAAAATACAGCGAAAACATCAGAAAGGGCTCCCTAAAAGCGAGAGGCAAAAAAGGACCTCCTCAGCCAGAACATCAGCCAAAAAATTTGTGGATTTAATGACATGGGACCAATAAAGGACTATTAAATTAGAAAGATAGATAGGCAGAAGCCTCCAAAGAGGCAGCATCTTACCAATTAAGACGCAGACGATACCACCAAGACACAAGGGCGTCCATGGTAAAAAAACGGAACTATCAAATAGAGCTACATGCAATGGGCCATCAATCAGGTGTGTGGGATTTGAAAGGAACAAAATTTCACCAATTACGAGTGAAGAGAGTCATAATTAACTTTCAACGAATTGATGGAAGAACCAGCAAGTTTCATTCCTGCAATCTCTATTGACCTGTGAAGAAGCTGACGGGCAAAAAACCAGATGTGCTGAAGGACAAAAAAAAACAGCACGGTTTTCAGCATCCCAGTATAAACAAGCTGCTAAAGGTGGAAGGCACATAGAAGGAGAAGCCAAAGGTGGCCAGTAAATAAGACCGGATGCACTAAGCAAAGCTGCAGAGAAGAAAAAAAGGTCAGTATGGGCTGCCTACAAATTAAAAACTAGCCTGGAGGGATTGAAGAGCTTCTGACAGTACTATCCCTAGCAAAAAAAATTTGTTGATTATTTTTCAAAAATATTTTTATTGAAAATCTAGTGAGTATTTTGCCTTAATCCCTTCTAAAAAAAATCTTGCTTTCGGCAAGTACGGCAGTGACCAAGCAATGACAGCTAGCAGTGTAAACGCCATATCCCCAACGAGATGTAGAACTACAAGAGGGCATAGACAAGGAGCCATTGCAGTAAGTTACCCAAAGAATTTTTCTCCACGGCTGGTTAGCACGTAGAGCAGATCAAGTTCCCATTTGCAAGAGCAGCAATCCACAATCTCCATGTCCTCTGCTAGTTTACCTCAAGGAAAGAGTCATTCAAGAAAGTCATTCATGTCCCGCAAAATGAGTGCTTTAAGGTGCAAGAGTTGCAGGAGAGATTATATGCTATTCTAAAACCAATACATCTTTCGAACATATCTCCTCAAAAGAGAGAGACAAGTAAAGGCACCTCCACCCCTTTACCAAATACTAGTTGAAGATCTCATCTAGTGGGTAACAAACGTTCTCAATGGAGGAGAGAATACCATTTGATGAGTGTCTGGTTTGTTTCTTTAACTTGAGGCAGAAAGCAAGAAAATTACCAACCGTGCATCCAAATCTAGCAATCATGTCTTCCAAGATACTAGGATCAAAGTAAACATAAAAAATGCTTGATGATAGCCAAATATCTTTTGTCATTAGATCATCTCGTAAAACCCCAAAAGACCTTTTACACCAGGGAAAACTTCCACGCTCCCATCTCCAAAAAAACACTATAATCTGTGAGTAAAAGCGTCAAGTGTGATGTTCCCAAAGGGCGATTGAAGCCATTTCAACTCTCACATTCCTGAAAAGAGTGGTGAGATACTAGGCCACAGGGGGAAAGCATAGAAATGGGAGATCACCTGAATGAAGTCCTTTAGATTGCCTGAAGCAACCACAAGCACCACAACTGATGATGCTAAAAGATCAGGCCAAGGTGGAGCAGCTCTGGATACACCCATAGCATATTTCTAAGCATCCTTGGTCTGAACTTTTTTGACAATTACCTTCAGAAAACCCCATTGAAGCCTTCTCAAAATCAAGCTTAATAAGCACTGGGGCAAAGACATCTTTGCCAAAACAGTGGACATCCATTGCTGCATCCAGGATGCATCTACCCTTCACGAACAAACCCTGCTACAAGCGAATAATATAAGGATAACTTCCAACCTACTAGCAACACAATTTCAGGTATTTGATTTCATTCTGAGCCAACCCAACCTAATGTTTCCTCTAGCTTCTGACAGTCCCGCTCCCAAAACTAACCTACTGGACTTTGGCCTGAAACAGAACCGAAGCAACTGAATGCAGCCTCCTTGAGATGGGCCTTGTCTGTCAACTCATGCAACAGTCCGGCACATCACATTTTTTCTTATAACAGATTTATCAATAAAAAATAAGAAGATTATATAACAATGTAAAACACAACAGAAAAGGGTAAGTAAAAAACTCGAGCATGACTTCTTACTGCTGCATGGCAGCCAGTTGTCAAAGTACTGCCTCACGAGCAAGACAATAAACAAAATACTCGTAAAGCAAGGGTGTGAAACTAATAAAGTTGAAAATAAAAACCAGGCCACTGTTTCCAGCAGGATCAAGAACTTTAAAACATCAAGAACCACCACAGAGCTTCCTTCAACAGTGACAGGACCAATAGAATTTCTAAAAGAAGACTTTCAACTCCAAAAGGAAGTATTAAGCTCAACTGCTGCAGAATTAGAAGAGTCTTGTAAACCATAGTGAGATAAGAGAATACAACCATCACAGAAGCAGATGATTACCCCTTAACGGAAGAATCTCAGAATTACCTTTGAAACTTTCGTCAAAGTTTAGCCTAGTACAACTAACAATATTGCAAATTGGTGTTGACCAATAGTTCCCAAAAAACAGACCAACAAACCCAGGAACATTGCCATCAGAACAAAGAGGGTGTCACACCATACACAAAGTTATTTTATACAAAACCACAAACCTTGATAGTGTAACTCAAATAATTAAAAAAATGCAAAAAAATAATTTGTACATGCTAGCAAAAGAAAACAAGAATCAGCAATTTTCTTAAGCTACCTGAAGATGTGGGCTAGCACGAAGATTTCAACAGTCCTGCGACCTAACTCTGTAAGCCGCCTTTCGTCACGCTCAATTGAATCTTTATTGAAGTCATCCCCAGAACTACCATCCTATAGTTAAAATTGAAGGTCATAAAAAATCTAAAGGTTAAACAACAAATATTTCAATTGGTGAAACAACATTAAACAGAGAAATTTGCAAACAACCACGTTAAAGTTTTTTCCTTTGAAAAAAATAAATTAGAATTTTTCAAGAAAATGGATCATAAGATATAGTCCTGATTTGACTTTGATTCATATCATGGCACATGTAGATATTAGACAGTATTTTTTTTTGCAGTATATTAGACAGTATTTTGAATAGCCTATAACAGTGTCCTTCACTCATTGAACACCATTTCTTAGTCTCTTAAATGCACAGCTTTATGAACTGAGCCTGCAGCACAATTAGAACATTTTCAAAAAAAAAAAAAAAAAAGAATTAGAAAAGGCACTAGTACTACACATAAAATTTACATGTTTGCACCAATAATTTTCCCCATAACTATTCCTAATTGAAAAAAAAATCTAATCAATTGTGGATAGTGAAAGTAACAGGGATGATGAGATGGGACCATCCATCTGATATCATGGCCATTGTAATCCTTTAAGCATACAAATCTAAATAAAAACCAGCAATCCCATGTCTAACTCTAACAGTAATCCATATAAAAGATCAGATAATCCATCACGAAAGCTGTATATGCCAACAAGTAGTGCTCCTCCATGCAAGTTTCATCAGATTTTAACATCAAAATAAGAAATCATAGTTTAACTGATGCCAAACTATAAGACTTAGCAAGTTGGGCAGTCCATCTCTCTTAACCCTACAAACCTTCTTGTAAAACATTTCAGTTCAATACCAGACATTTACAGGCTCATAAATAATGAAGTCTTGATTCCATGATACTCCTTATGAGAAGACAAGCTATGATTTTAAAGATAATAATATGAATAAGATTTTAAGTCCACCTTTGTGCGGTTTTGTGGACCCTTATCATCCTTTGGAGGCAAAGGCTCCATTGCAGCTCTCTCCAACAGCACTAATACATCATCAGACAAAACAAATGTGTCTTTCTCCACACGTACAATTGGAGCCGGTGTTTCTTCTATATCCCCTGATTTTACTCTTCCTTTCTTCGTTTTATTGTTACTCTGGCTTTCAAGAGCCTTCAAGCCGCTATACAGGGAATCCATAACCAATGTTGATGTCACTTCTTTCTCTATAAAGAAGTGCTTCACAACCACTTTCAATATTGCATCTGTTTTATCCCTCGACATTCGGCGCCTACCATTTTGGTCCACCCCTAGCCAGAAAGCACGAAAACTGAAACCAGCACGAGCAAAATGCAAAAAATTGCCTCAGATAGGTTTGTATCTCAGAGTCAATGAAAAAGAGAGATGAAAAGAGTTCAAGAAGCAACCTTGACCATCTCACTTTGTCCTCTATCAACTTGCCAAGCTTGGTTCTTCGTTCTTCAATGAAGCGGCGGCATATTAACTCCACATTTGACAAATAGACTCGAACCAGTTCTCTCCGATATTGACAGTCAAGGCAACGGAAGGGACGATGTGCTTTTTCCCTGAAAAGTCAAAATTCATAGACAATCAAAACAATGAAGTAGCTTATAATTACCACAATCCCTAGATGTTATTCTTATGAGAGTTCACATGAGCTCCAATTAGCAGGCAATTGCTACAAAGGGCAAAAATGGTATATTTCTAGTGAATAGCTAAAATCATCACCAATACTAACCTGATAACTAACCTGATAACTTGAACCTGAGCTTTAATCACAAGTGTGTCAGAAACAATAAAACCATCTAACACTTTAGATAACTCCATAAACTTTTTCCAACCCCAGTCATGCTCTTTCTTCCAAAACCGATGCAAAGTATCTGCAGAATTTTCATTAATTTTAGTAGCCTTCAATAAGAGAGTAAATAAGGGATAATTTAGGAAGGAATTAGATATGAAAGGCCAAAATAATTGGACTGACCAGAGTATTTAGACTTCTTTGGATCTTTATTCACCACAGCTATTGTAAATTGTGCAAAATGACTCCATCCTGACAATAATGAAGGAAAAAAAAATAATAACAATTACAGGAAAAAAAGGTCAGAAAGTATTTTTGAATTTCAGAAAAAATCCTCTTCTTACCAGGAAGAAGTTTATCATGATTAGCAACACACAGAAAGAGAGACAAATGGTTGCAGACATCACATCCCTGGGGATATATTAAGATGTACCTGTGGATTGTTTTATTACAAAAAGGTCAAAACCAAAACATCATTTTAAGTACAAAGTCCATAAATAAGTTCCATCTTTACCTGCAATAATCAGGTAGAGTTAGAAGCCAACATCAATTTTTTGAAAATCCTAATTTCCACTTTAAAATTCTATCATATGTGATGGAGGGGAGTGTAGGAGGGAAAAAATGTGAAAAAATGACAAAGCAACATTGAATAAGACAATAGAAAAAAGGTGAAAAAAGAAGAAATAGAAAGGGTTCATACCATTTATATCCACCAACCTCAAATGCATTACTCCGAAGTTCTCTTTTGCTAATTTGAGAAAAATTTTCTATCTTCCACGTAAATTTTCCAAACAGCTCAGACGGCTTCGGCCCTACACAAAAATTTACAGCAGCATTTTAAACCCTGTACTACATGACTGCTATAAGGTACAGCCGCAAAAACCACACAACTGCTGCATGGGTTTTAACTCAATAAAATCCAGTGGATTCATTAATTTAACCTTTGTTTAAAGGCAGTAGCTCAAAATTCAAATCGCAAAAATAAGCCATCTCACAGGACCATGCTAGCCTTCAATGCTTTCATCTATAAAAGTAGAGTCTATTTTAAAATTAGAATGAAAGAGCAGACAGTTCCCTCAATGCTTTACATTCAGATGTAGGAACAAAGTCTGATGAAAACGTGTGTACCAAAAAGCAGATTTTAATGGGTACCTGGCTAAATCCTACTAGCAACATTCCAAAATTGATGAACACAGCATGAGACATTGTTTTCCAACAGGACATCAGACACTTTGCAACTTTCAGTCTGTTTTTTTTTCAGAAAATAAATTAACTTTTTTGCTGCTTTAATAATCTTTTCGAATTTCAAACAACTCATAACTTCTTATAGATGTCGACTAGAGTAAGTGCAAATTGCTGGCCGTTTCAGTTCCTGCTTAGTGTTTCAATTTCAGTAGTTTCAAGCCACGCTTTTCAGCTAAACAGAGTGAAGATCAAATTGCATTGCTAGGTGACTCATCCTTGCAGCAATAAAAGGACAAAGTTGCTCATAGACAAAATGGAGCTTTTTCTTAGTTCACTAACAACTGCAGGTAAGAACAGAGATGAGAGAAACGGTACCGCAATCATCATCATCATCAGTGTCCCAGTAAGGCGGTGAAGTAGAAGGTATCCCATTCTCAACTTGCTCTGATGATCGCCATTCTGCAAGAGAGTCCCCAGATTGGCACCGTTGTCCACTTGTGAGCCCCTCACAAGACCTTCCAGTCCCATTATCCTCGCTCGCACTCCCAGCCATTAACCACGTCAACAATTTTCCCTAGAATCCCTTCTTCACAGGAAAAGTAAAATAAATATGCTTATTCAAATATAATAGAAACAGTCCAATAAAGCCAGAATCCTTTTGATAAACTGGTAAACCGTTTTGCAATAAGAAGCAGAAAGAAGAAAGAAAGAAACAGAAAAAGAAGAAGCCCCCTCAACAGCACTGCAGCAACTGTTCAACAAAATAGTAGAAGACAAAGATATCGTCTTTCATTAAAAAAAATAAGCTAATGCACAGTAAAACCTGGTTGCCCGAGACTTTTTAGCATGCAATGCGAATAGAGCGAAAAGAGAAAGAAACACTGTTTAAAACATTCAATAAAACCAGGGGCATATAAAAATATTTGAGGCACTAGTACTAACAGAAGATGAATCGTTAAAACAATAGCGAAATACTTGAAGCTAATAATCTATTCCAATATCTGAATTCCACTCAATAAAATCAAAGCCATAAAAAAAAAAAAATAAAAGCACAGATACGAACAGACGATGAATAGCTATGATGACAGCGAAATCCTAATGGTAATGATCCGTGCCCATCTCCCAATACCAGAAGAAAGAATAAGGACTGCAGTCATATAAACACGAATAAAGGATCATGACTTGAAATTCCCATAACCGAACGTGCTTACAGAGAAACGAACAAGGAAATTCCAATTTAAAAAAAAAAAAAGTAAACCTCCATTTTCACCAGGGATAAAAAGAGAGAAAAAATAAAAAAAGGAAACCCGATATAGATACATCGCAAATAAGTCAAAAACGCACAATCGAGAAACTGAATTCGGAGAAATTATTGACAAACACCGAACCAGAAGAGGAAACACAGGAGCCCACAGAAACCAAGGGCATCCCCCGGGAGAAAGCACGCGAGAATGGACGAGGAAGATAAGTTTAGGGATCTGACGCGCACCTCAGAAAAAAAAACGCGCCTGCGGTTGCCGAAAAAGATCTATTTCCCCCCCTCCGGCAGGCGAGAAGGCAAGAGAGAAGGGATAAGAGATTATTGAGGCCGGAAAACGGCAGCAGCAGAGCAGAGCGACGGAAGAACCGGAAGAATAAGAAAGGAGATATGGAAAAACGAGGGCTTGCCAAGAGCCCTTCCCCACTCTCTCTCTCTCTCTCTCTCTCTACCCCTCCCCTCTCTTCCCTCTACAGGAAAACAAAAATTAAAAATAAAACAAAGCATGAAAAGGTAATTTCCATACAGCACTCTCTCGAAATGTCTTAAAACCCCAAATTCCTTTCGCCTGTAAAAAATTCGATGCCCCGTGCGGTCCCGTCCCGGATGAAGACTATTACCGTCATTTCCAAGCCGTTTCAGAAACGAAGTGACTGATTTACCCCTATCTACGACGTGCCCTAATATGCCAAGACGCGCATGTCATGTTACGTGCGTACCCCTTCACGTCGTTGTAACACTTCTTAGTTTGGGTGACCCGAGGGGCCCCGCCCCGCCTCCGCGTTCGAGATTTTATCGTCGATTTATATGGTGCAAAAACTCGACTCTAATCAAAGAGCAGCTTTTTTCTTTTCAGCGGATTCTCTTCACAAATCACATGTAATTCATACAGAAATTCATAAGATGTGTACTTGGCTGTTCTCCAATGAGGAGTACTCCGAAAGCTTAGATGTCTTTTTTGCTCTTTTCATGTATTCACAAAAGGTCCTAAGGATTTCCTTTTTTTTCTTAGACCCAGTGCCCCTATATGGAGTCGAATCCAGCAATATTCACTCCTTGAAAGACCGATTATCAAATGCTAAGGGAGTGGAATCCATTCGTGAGCAGATATTGCTGAAGAAAGTGGACAATTCATTTCTTGGTTCCATCTGTCCATCATTTGTTCCTCTGAGGCACTGATTACTACATAAAAGTAATAGTCTAACATCTCCAGTTTTCTTTTCCTAGAAAGAGTTGGTATATTGAAGCATTGGTACATTAGAGCAACGAGACATCTCAGAATGATAATTATAACAGTCAGAGGAAGATAAAATGATGATAAAACTAGTGCAAGGGTTAGCAACGATCAAAACCCGGCCAATTATTATGGGAGATGGGGATGGGGTTTCTTCTTCGGTCTGCGGTGAATTCTACAGATGGGATGAATAAAAGACCGATATTAGTATAGCCCAAGGCAGTTTGTTTATCATCCACAGCTTGAACCAAACAATGGGCTCTGTTTAGGGGTGGGTTCTGGGTAGGGTTTTTGCGTAACTCGATCTGACCGGACCTGAAAAACCTGGGTTTGGGGTTCCTTTTCCACTCTGTGCGTTTGGTTCGGGGTGGGGAATGAAAACCCAGGGTCAGGTTGGGTCACCTGAACCTGACCTGTAGGTTCTTATACCCTTTTAACTCCAAAAATTCTAAACACTTTTAAACCTCTAATTAGGGTACTAATGAAATCTTGTAATAAAACCGTAGTTTTTGTATGATTTTAATCACAGGTGTTTAATTTTTTCTATTATTTTTTATTTTTTGCTAGGCTGGGGAGGGTTGAGCATCGGTTTGGTTCAGAGACTGGGTGAAAGGATGGACATTGGGTTGGGGATGGGACAGGTTTTTGAAACATGACTGGGTATTTTTTGGGTCAGGTTTCAATTTTTTGAACCTGTTCAAGTTTCTTGAAAAAACCCAACCTGTGTCCACCCTTGCTTCTGTTTACCTAAAATTCTCATATCGTTTCATCAAGACGAGGGGAAAGAATTTGTTGTTTTTTATGTTAAGAATCAATATGATTGATATACATGAAATGTGATTTTTAAGTTATTACTAATAGTTTATAGATTTTCAATATTTTCATTTCCACCATGTGAATATGACCTCACATGCAATTTCTATTCTAAAACGAGAAGAAACATAGAAATCTTAATCCAATGCAAATTTTACTTGTTACTTGTCTTTGGGTTCCTAATTGAAGCAAAAGCGCCCATAATTTGCAAACAATAGTTTACTACGTGAGCCAGTAGAAGTGCAAAAAGGAAACAAGCAAACTGCTATGGTAATCCAAGTAAAATTAGCATCGCGCAGGGCCATATAATTTTAATGCCCTCGATTCTTGCATAATGCCTGTGACCCCGTGCTATTTTTTGCGTACAGCCGTTGTGGGCATAGTATTATTCTATAATTAAAGATGAGCTGCAGAAAAACAATTTGGACTGTGCATCCAAGTATTCTGCTCCAAATAGTGCCTATCGTGTCTCTCACTACCATTCTCATCGTAAAACAAGTACTATTCAAATCCAGTTAGGGAGCATGAGCAAGGCAACACACCATTAACCACTTTTTTCGGATTTTTGAAATGAACACACTCGGAATGTTCTAGCATGACAGTAAATATGACACATTCATGCACACAACATACAACAATACCATGGATGTGCCTCCTAAACATTTGACTGTAAACGTGAAGCATCAAAGTGATGGAACAATAAGCACAGCTGTCCAACAACGCTCTAGTTTCGCCCACTCATCCTGGTAGTTCACCTGCTGCCATACTCACCAATCCTTTCTCTGGATTTTACACAAAAGAATGAAGGTTATCCATTGGCAAAATTTACACGAGCAGCAGAAATCTGATAGAGCAGCGTATACATTGGGGAAAGAGGCATCCACCTCTCAACATACTACAGGGGTTCATTACTTGGGCCATTTGTATCCACATTCAATACAAAGATGAGACCATGATGAAATTTGGTGTCTACAGTTACAAGTGTACAATTTAGTATACAATCTCTCAGACTCCTTGAGGTTTTGACAAAGAATATCTTGATTATGGAAAGGGTACAAATAGTCGTAAAAATTTCTTAACCTCAGAGCAAGGCCTGATGCAGCATTTACTGTCAGGGGATGCTAAACCTGCATGAGCTGGAACTAGATAATAGCTACATGAATTGGAGATTTTCTATCATCATTACCACTTTAAACTTTAAGAATCACCTCGCACGATCTGTGCTAGTACTCCCATCGCCTGTGAAAGAAATTCCTCTGATTCGAGCTTCAATAAACAAAACAAAAAATTTTGCAATAAATTAATGTAGATTAGGAACTAACCAGATGGGGAGGTGTGTCTATACCCATTTCCATGCATCCGGAGGTATTCTTCATAAGTCTGAAATTACAAAATAGGAGATTTATATGACCATTCTAATAGCTATTTCACGAATACAATCATCAAATATGTCACACAGCATCATGCATAGTCCACAGGACGTTAACTTGCATGTTGAGCTCTACTAGACTGGAAAAGAAAAAAAATAAAAGACTAAACTAGACTCAGAATGGTATCACGAACCTGTAAATAACCCAACTTACCCCTAGCATAACATAACCATATACACCCATAATACACAGTTCCCAAGAGAAATAATGCGAGTAAGAATTTTAGTGGAAAGAGAAGATAGAAGGAGAGGTGGAGAGAGTACAGTAACAAGAGAGCTGGAGAATCTCCTCACAACAATAGGTGATATTATCAATTAAGAAACAATGTGTTCTTTTTGTCAAATGCAAAAACAAGATGTTTCAAAAAATACACCTAAAAAGATAGGACGTCTGACAATAAAGTGTTGTAGATCAAACCCCTCCTTTGCTAACAAATCTGCAATTCCATTTGCTGACCTAACAACATGACTTCACAATACTTCTACATCTCAAATTTGGGACAAAATCTCTTTAAAATAGCTAAAAAACTCCATGGAGGTCTCTGGGTACCCCCTAAACCACTTAATAACATTTTGTGATTCTCCTTCAATTAATAATTGACCCATGAATTGTGCAACCAAAGCCCATGCCATACTACTGACATTTCAGCTTCCGTGGAACTAGTGTTGCCCCTTGGTCTTGCAAAGAGATTAATCCATGCTTCATGTGTACAAAATACTCCTCCAGAGCGAACCCATCTTGGATTTCCTCTAGAAGAACCATTCACATTTAATTTCCGTACATAATGAACAGGCGGCATCTAAGAACTTTTCTTCATCTCCATGAAAGAATGTAAAACAAGAGTTGCCTGATCAGTCCTAACAATAGTTGAAGGTAGAGCTTTGATTTTTGTATGGAAAAGAGCCATTGAGTAATTTTAAATAGTAGAAGAGAGATTCTAAAAACAATGTCGAATCCTTTCCAACCATAGGTCCCAAGGAATGAATGCTAGGCAAGCTTTCTACATTAGGTGGTCCATAGTCTTTAGATGGATCCAGGAGGTCTCCATCAAAGTATTAAATGAACTTGGAAAACAAAACTTGATATCCAACTTCTATAGAAAATGATCCCAAATATGCTATGAGAACACACAAGAAAACAACAGAGCGGTCAATTTCCACATGCAAACCACAAAATAATATAAGGAGGGTGTTAGGTTTAGTGAAGGAAGATAGAAGATGAGAGAAAAGTGAAGAGACAGGAAGAAGGGGAAGAGAGAAGGAGAGAAAGAGGTTGTAAGGTCTTAATGACCTACAACCCTAAAACATTTATAAATAGAATCCGAAAATACAAAATTACAATTATGCCATTCATGGCTTGAGGAGCAAGTAAACTAAACAATAAACAAATAATAACTAACTGAAGTTTAGTAAAATTGTTAAACTACCCCTGACTCTTAACACTCCCCCTCAATCTTGGAGCGTAGATATCATGAAGGCCCAGCTTGGAGAGAAAATACTCAAATTCCTTTCTTCCAAGACCATTAGTGAGCAGATCAGCCAGTTGGTCCTCTGAGTTAAATATATATAGTGACTGCCTTGCCTTGTAGGAACACATCTCAAATAAAGTAGCAATCCGTCTTTATATGCTTCGGTCTCTCAGGAAACATATTCATAACATACTTTCCACAGGCTTTGGTGAGATAAAACAGTCTAGCACAAATACCAAGGCAGTAAAAATTGAGTCTTTCCACGCAACAGTGCGGTAGTGATGCTAGCAGTACGAGTCCAACGACTCAGCAGTAGCAGAAAACCCTTTTTAAGGGCAATAGGTTGTGCATCTAACACTTAACACATGAATTTAGACCATTCATTTTCCGACAATGGCAAAAGAAAGAGAAATATTGAACTTTTAGTTTCCGACCAGATAATGTCAGCAGCACCACCACCAATAGCAGCACGAACTAGAGCTCAAAAACACCAGAAAACCCTTTCTAATTTGAAAAACCTCTAGCACGATTCTCTAGGCAGTGTAAAAACACGAGTTTTACGTACTTGAAAGCTCAAAACATGTTCAGAACTACCTGTGACTAGAAGTGGCAGATTTTCGCAGCTCAAAGACAGGCTTTTGGTTCGGCACCAATCCTGATGCAGTGTAAAATTTATTTGTTTACTAGCAGCAGTAGTAGCTGTCGCAGATACATGTTCCTACAAACCCAGCAGCAACAAAGAAATTCCTTTTAGGAGTAACCCATATGCACAACACTTCAATCAGCAGTAGAAGCCATTATCAAGGGATAATGGCAGAAGAACACAGAAAAGAGACTTTAAGGATCGCCCAGAATCTAAAACCTTTCCAGAACTTCTAACTTGTACAACGAGCTATGAGGAAGAAGATCCCATGACCTTTGCAAGTGACGAGTCGTCACATACAGACCCGCTCTGATACCATGTTAGATTTAGTGAAGGAAGATAGAAGATGAGAGAAAAGTGAAGTGATAGGAAGAAGGGGATGAGAGAAGGAGAGAAAGAGGTTGTAAGGTCTTAATGACCTACAACCCTAAAACATGTATTAATAGAATCCGAAAATACGAAATTACAACGATGCCATTCATGGCTTGAGGAGCAAGTAAACTAAACAATAAAAAAATAATAACTAATTTACTAAACTACCCCTATGACTCTTAATAGAGGGAATATCAACACATCATCCTAAAAGTTCCACTCGAGTCAAAATCTTTTTGTGCAAGCAGCACTATGAAAAAATATTTTGCTCGTGCAATGCCTTGCAAAGACCAAGCCCCTGAAGGTATGTGTGAAGATGATGCCCCTTGAATTAGATAAACAAAGATCTTAATGGTAAAGAATCCATCATTTGTTTGTCACCAATCAATTTATCATTATCTCTTGGTCTTAAAAGAACTCTTCCTAGCAGTATCATAAGAGAGGATAATTCCAAATTCCCTGATGCACTCATCTAAATAGAAAACCTGCCTCCAATTAATCCTGTTAAAAGCTCCATTAATAAAGAAATCTGAAACATAACCCTGAGGAGTAATAGCAAGACTATAAAGATAAGGAAATTGCAGCTTAAGAGGTCTGTCTGACCAGAAAAAGATTGCATTGCCATCCCCAAGGTCCATTTGAATATTCTGGTTAAAAATAGCTGCCTTCTCCCTTCTAGTAATAGTGCACTAAATGGTACAACAAAAGGATATTTTAAAAGCTCAAGAGGTCTCTGGTAAGGGCCCTTTCTCGTTGAGGCTATTCAGTATAGTCTTTGAAGGTCTTATGCTCCCTCTCCTATGAAGCTCAATGGTATGGGTGAAATTCTGGCCTATCCTTTTTTTTTTTAAGAGATTGTTCATTCTGGCATCCATTCAACATCTCAAAATCCCAATTCTGTAATTCACACATGATACTTAGATACTTTGCAAAGGCAAGGATTAGAAATTAATCAATATTGTGGTACTCCTAAATATATCTGAAGCAATTGCAGGCCTATCTATAAATTGGAGGAAATCGGCTCCTAAGTCTCAACCTCAGCAGCAGCCTTGAGAAGCTAACAACTTCAGCCTTCATATGCAAAACTCTGAATTGTCAAATACCCACCTGGGAGTGCCTCTCATCCTTGGGAGGGTAGCCAAACAAGCATGGAGTATAATTGTTGAAAAATGCATAAAGACTTGACACTTGGAAGGGGCAACTGCTATCACAAGCAGTCGAATCACTTGCACAAAGTCCACATTTGCAAACATTTAAACTACTACTTGTCCTTATAGAGCAAATATCTGTGGTCTGGAAGTTCAGATCAATTCAAGTAGTTAGGTGGGCCTGGGTATGTTTGTCACTTGTGGAAGGACTTGGCATAAGGATTTGATCTATGAATCAAACCCTGCTAGCCAAGTGGATATGGAGATTTACCACTGAATCCAATCTTTCTTGGAGGAAGGTCTTCGCTGCCAAATATGGGACTGCAAGTCATGGTTAACTTCCTAAGGATTGCTCCCCCTAGGAAAGGTTCCAGCATATGGAAAGTAGTGCTGAAACAAAAAAAAGGCAGTCGCAAGTCATGTTAAATATCATGCTAGAGCTGGCTCTCGCAGAAATTTTGTACAGACCGGTTGGGATCTAAGCAAACTCTCTGAGGCATACCCCATGTTGTTTTGTTGATTGCAACTAGCAGGTTATAGTGTAACACTCGGCAACAATTCCAACTGGAACCTCAACTATATGAGACCCATGTCTGACCGGGAAGAGAAGAAGCCCCAGACCTTTTAAACAGCTGGAATCCTAGTTTTCCAGGGAATAAGGAGAAGATGAAATCATTTGGAACACCTGCCCAGAAGGCTAACACTCTAGTGTCCCACAAATCCTTCACCAAGAATGTTGCTACAGCAAATCCCATTGGTGGCAATCAATCGGGTTAAGTACTTCCTTCAGAATGCAGCCTGTGACAAGATACACATGTGACGAACTAGCCAACAAGGGGCAACCCCAGATAAACATACTATGCAAGCTTTGTGGTGATGTGAAAGAGAACCTCAGTCACCTTCTACTGCACTTGCCAAAGAAGTTTGGAGCTCTTTACTGTCAAATTTTGAGGTATCAACATGCATTCCAAATACTTTCAACCAACTCCTACAGTCATGGTACACTTGGCCCCTGCCCCACTCCAGAAAAGGCCTTTGGAAGGCTACCATGGTTGTTGTGCCTTTGGAAGGCTACCATGGTTGTTGTGCCTTTGGAAGGCTACCATGGTTGTTGTGCCTTTGGAAGGCTACCATGGTTGTTGTGCCTTTGGAAGGCTACCATGGTTGTTGTGCCTTTGGAAGGCTACCATGGTTGTTGTGCCTTTGGAAGGCTACCATTGCCTGTCCCCTCTACTAATGCCAAAAATCTCATATATAAACCATAGACCCAAGACAAATTATTCTTTAGTGCAAATATGGATTCAAGCACGCTCCACATGTCTTTGACAGTGTCACAACTCATAACTTGGTCACTGATGTGGGTTACATACAAATTGAGTGTCCATGTTCACACCTAAATCCTCAGCCATCCAAATTTTGGTTTTGGGTTTTGGGGGGATTATGTTACCCCTTTCTTTTGACAATAAGAAGTTTCACCACTGCTTCACACCAAATAAGGTAATTGGTTCATCGAAGTAATCAGGCCTTCATCTAGCCCATCTTTGAACTCTCACCAGGAGAAACTTCACCATAACCAGCCATAATGATTACCTAATTACACAAATAAGCAAAGAGACATAAAAGCCTCGCAAACAATTAAACTTCACAAGCAATCTACTCCAATTACCAGTTCCACGAAAAGAAAGAGGTAGCGCATAATACTATGACAAACAGGGACTTCCAAAGCAGAACACAAATACAAGATACAAGTGGCATAGACTCTTGTGGGTTCCCCAATGGCACAGATGCTCACTTGGGCTTGCAACAATCTTGAACATAGTACTCAAGGAAACAACTGACATAAACAATAGGATAGATGATGTAAACAAGTTAGAAGAGTGCTAGTAACACTATACTCTATGATAGATGACATAACCAATAGGATAGAGATTCACATTGAACATATAAAAACCTGGAAGGGGAGACAAGCACGAGTGACTACTGTTACACACCAGTGTAGACAGTAACCCTCATGTTGTAGCACACAAGAGAAAATCTGACCAGTGGATCCTTAATACGCAGAGCATTCAAGAAGATGCTTGAACTTCAAAAACGCTATATACAATTTGGAAGCCTTTCTCAGTGATCATTTCCCTATTTGACGTAAAGTCATTGGATTGCTCTTGGCGGCAACCACCTTCTTAGGGGTTGACACAAGCCTTATTAAATCTTTATTCGATACCAGGGCAGTATGGTCATCCCATAAAAGTCTAAGGTCCTCCAAGTCTGGTTTCAAGGTGGTTCAAAGTTAAAAGTCAATTGGTCTCCCCGACATTCAGGTCAGCTGTTGTTTTAGTTATATTTTGTGTTAGAGCAGTATTTTCATCTCATCGTGTATTTTTGGTCTTATGTGTTTTAGTTCTGCTTCCTTATACGGTTCTAAATATCCTTTCATGTGCATCCTACAAATCCATAATTTTTTTTTTTATTTTTTGAACTTGCCAAATTTATAAACATGAAGTTGACAACCGCCTCAAGATCATTAGAAATGTGTGGACAGGATGAGATTGCTTTAAGAAATTAATGGAAGTGCCACTAGCTCAAATGAAAATAGCTGGAAACGATTAATATCATCTCAATATTTCAGTTGTAACCGTTACAAGATACAAGCCAAATGATTGACTTAAAAAGGACAGAATGGTGACTGCTATGAAATTCCCTTACCATATCAAGAAAATCTTCCTCGGATAGCGAACCAGAGTAGCTTTTTTCACCAAAGTGGAGCTCTGAATCTCTTGTTCTTTGGCTTACCATTGGACTACTAGATGGTTTAATCCGTTCCTCCAAATGGGACGGCAAATTTTCAAGAATAAAAGCTTTTCGAGATCTTCCATCATTCATTATGGAAGTGTTTTGTGCATCAGCTAGAATAGGTTGTTGGTAGAATGCAGAAGGATGAGGCAAAGGTCCCTGTATCCAAGGATTATAGAATGGATATAAAGACAAATAATCTTCATCGTGTACTGAAGACTGGCACTCTCGGAAAGGTTTATTATTTAGGATGTTGTCCCTGGAGATATCCGCTCTGCATTAAGATAAAGTTAAGGTTATGCTTGAGAAGTTGAGAGAAATTAAAAAGCATCAAATAGAGAGGAAGTTGGGAGTACCTCTTCAGCATTTCATCTTCATCAATAAGCTGACAAAGAGCATCTCCAATATCGTCAGGTAATTCCTGGAATTCAGCATAATTAATTGTTTGAGATAGTGAACATAACAATCTTCCTTCCTCAAAAAAAAAAACATAAGAATCTTCCAGAATTGTAGTCATGTTATGAAATCAAAGTTCGCATGCAGTAAACATAACAGACTTCGATTACAAATCAAAGCTTTACATGGAGAAAGTTGTGCCCTTTATGCAGGCATTGAACTAGTATGGACCCTTTGAATTTAGTTTGAGATTCAAAAGTAGTGGATAGGGACCTCAATGAGGCAATAGAAGTTCATAGATGTTCTTGGACAGCAGTAGAAGCCATCTACCCAAGGACCATCCCAACAGAAGAGAAAAAAGGGATTTGTAAACTTCAAAGAAAGTCGTACACTTCTAAATTCTTCTTCTTCTTCCAACAAAATAAATAAATAAATAAATAAATAAATAAGTTGTAAACTTCAAGAACAGATAAAATCACTGTTCAAATCTATTAAAACTGATTACCTGCTCGCATACCATGTGCAGAAAGGAGGACTATAGAAAGAAAAGTTCAGAACAGAGTAGGGAGAGGAGCATCTGCGTATGGCAGCCTCACAGGCTAGTCAGAGAGTCAAAAGAGACCTCTACTTCAATTCTGTTAAGAACCTAACTAAATTATAGTCTAATGACTAAAGTATCCCTGTACATACAAATCCATTGAGCCCCAAAACAGACATGGAAATTCAAGAAAAAAAAAAGACTCACAAAAGAAAGATATATGATCCAAGAACATTACTGGACCATCCAACAGCACCCACATATATAGAGTTACACGAAACCCCTGTTATTTAACAATAATCATGTTACATTGTGAATTAAACAAGTTTCTAAGTAGCTAAAATTTGAAAAAACAGGAGAAATTGGAGCAAAAGTTATTCAACTAAACGCCACCTGGCAGTCCCTGCTGATTTTCACTGGCTTGTAATCATTTAATGGGTTTTTGAGATGAAGCGTCTTTTGGAAAGGCAAGTTATGTAATCGAAGCCATTTAACTTTGAATGACCGTCCCCATGGATTGCTTCCACCACTGATCCAGACCAAACGTTCTCCCGCCTCCGACCAACAGTAGACATCATTTGAGCATAACCTTGGAAGAAACCACTCATGTTGACACTAAATATAAGAATTACCCTACTCGAATTCTGCAAATATGATCATCAGCTGCTCAAAGGACCATCAATTATTAATATTTAACATTAACTAATAAAGTTAATCAGTTTTCTTACATGAAAAGCTTCCTCCAAAATTGGCTCATTCATAACTTGAGTAGCCCAAATGCCTTTCTCAACGGAAAGTTGAATATTATCATGACTCAAGCTTTTAATGATAAAATACCTCGTCATGTCTGAGTTTTTATTTCTCACTGCATTCATATTTCTGCCCCATTGAAAAACTGGACCTCCTTCACTTGCTGCACTAAGATAAATGTCTTCATTTTGTTGGCAGTTCGAACTTCCTGTCAATATAAAGCCAACCACATGACAAACCAAATAGAGACAACCAAAACTAGATGAGCAAACAAAGAGTACATTAAAAATGACTTGCACCATTAGACCTATATGGCATCAAGCACTCTGAATGAATTCCGTAACCACCATCTCAGCTTTGATGACATGGAGATCATAAAAATCCTAAAATACCCAAATAGACATAGATGCATATAGGTACCATAGTCCCATCATAAAGTACATAACAGTACTAGTAAGGAGGGAAAAAATGCAGAGCTAAAATAAGATATCATAGAGTACATAACAGTACTACTAAGGAGGGGAAAATGCAGAACTAAAATAAGATGTATTTCAGTGGTAAAAAGCAAATCATAACGTGTCAGTCTTTTAGTACCCACTCCACTGTAGCTCTCTAGATCTTGTCTGCATTCTGTCAAGGAAGAACCAACATCAGATGCATTATCTTTCACCATTTCAGGGACTGAATCCTTCATTGTGCAATCCAGCCTAAAGACAAAGCAGCAAAAGACAAAGCAAATCATTCTTCAGGCAACTAAGCTAACAAAAATCAAGAATTTCTTTAATTTTTTCTTGAGAGCAATGAGAAAGAGATTCATTAAGATGCTCCCCAATGGGAGGCCAATACTATAGCGTCTTCTTTTATAAATATACTAAATATAACAAAAATTTATAGTAATTGTAACACTAAGGGTGTAGTTGTGCCAGTAGGTAGCTAGGGGGAAATGCACAAATGGAGAATTTAACACTAACCCCCTCGTCCCAAGACAAGTTAAAGGAAACATTCAAAGGATTTTCCTATTTCCCGACTAGGAAATTATAGAAAAAAACTGAAAATATAAATGCAAAGAAACAGTCAAAGGAAGTTTTTTTTCCAACAGGATAATATTTCCAATATGAAAATTGATTAAAAAAAATGATTCTTCTAAAAATGCCTCGCACAAACTCCATTAAAAATTGCAGCTGATGCAGTTGTCTGACAAGAGGTTCATGTTTTAAAAATAATGGAAGAAACTTGACCTACTCAATTATTGAATGATTCCTGCATATATGAAAAAAAATCATTTAATTTTTCTCCTGGGATTAAATTGTGCAGTACTTTTTTATTTTTTAAATAAAAGAATTATAGTTAAAGTTGAACTGTATCGATAGTATTTCTTGCAAAGCTACACAATCCACTGTCACCAACAGATTAAAGTTCACCAGTATCAATAGTATCTCTTAAGATTTATAAACTGCCCATTGTCATCAATGTCTATTAATAAATTATTGGGTCAAATTTCATGCATAAAATGTATTCGAGCATCATCAGAGCCCTGCCCCACTATATTTGTTGAGCTTCATAGAAAATGCTAATTTTTTCGAATACAGTAAATAAGACATGTATTTAGAAGAATCTGGTTATTATTGAGTAAAAGCTACTTTATCAAAATAAACAATGTAGATTACAGAGTACCATTTGCTTTTGTTCTTTTTTGAACTCTCTTAAAAAAAAATTCTTTTTTGAACTCGTTTGGTCTTTTCAAATGATGAATATGATAACTCAGAGAGACTTGAACCCATAATTTTTTCACACTAGAAAATATCTCATGTGACCAATGAGCCAAAAGCCTACACCACATTTTTAATTATTTTTTATCTAGAAATGAATACCTTATGAACCCCTATGAATTTCTATGGTAGACCTTAATGCTATTACACCCTTGTAACTCGGTTGCTCAAAACTGGGTCCCTGGCAACCAAAAAGCCCCAAAACAAGTACAAATACCATTTTCCACTATAACTATTTCTTTGGCGTGCTGGTCTCCAATATATATCTTACAAAAAATACACTTGCATTTCAGAAATTATAAATGCCTCCATACACCATCCCGAATCTACTTCCCTTGCATTTGCTTCACTAAACACATTCACACGCCAAAAAAGGTAGAGAACACTAAAGAAAACGGACGCAATAAGGGAAAAAGAGAGAGGCAGAGATCGTGAGAAACAAATAGGACATAACATGCAAACCGGAATCCTTTTTAAGTAAAATACAAAGCATTTTCTACTTAGGATGACGTCCATTGGAAGATATCAAGGTCATCATTATCGACGTAAGGAAATTTTCCAAGAAAAGCCCACGTGGTATTAATGCACCATATATCGTCGCATCCTTACTGACGGAAGCAAACGTTCCCTGAATCGGTACGAATGAACTATCTTCAAATTTTCTTTACTCTATGCAGCTGAGACAAAACTCAACGAAGCAAAACACAGAAATAGACAATTTTAAGAACCAGAAGAAAGCGCGGCGAATTACCGAGCAGATGCAGCAGGATATAGAGCAAATAGTGAAAGCCCTCCCGGTCCCTACCACTCGAACGAGGAATGCAAGCAACTTAACTCGATACTCACTCGACACTCGGCTGCTGCTCGTCGAGTAGAGTAGCTCCAGCTTCCAGACTTCCAGTATTAGAAAATTAAGGATAGGACCATGCGGAAATGGCTTCTCAGGACCGAGCCGATAATATTGCCGCCGTAATAATTGTTGGTTCGGATCTATTTGTGCGAATTGTGCAACAAGCTTATCAAATGTTTCTCAGGTTCGGATCCATTTTTGGCTTTATGATAAAAGAGTTGCTGATAAAATTTTTTAGCAAATTAAACAGCCTTGCACAACACAACACAAGAACTGATCAAGTGCAAATTATGGCAGCAAGACAATTAAGCACATGAACTATACAATGGACCGCAATTAATCATTCGTTGAAAATTATCATATTGCATGTTAGTAATTTTTTGGTACAATCAATAGATTAGTTAAATGAAATAACTCAAATACTAAAAAATTATTTAAGATGAAATAACTCAAATATTCATATGATTAAGGAAGATTGTGACAAAAAAGAAACGCTATACAAGCATGATGACAAATTTTAGTTTTTGTTACGATTCAAAATCATGATTATAAACTAGAATATTTCTGGTTAGTGCAATAACCTATTTTCAAGATTTTTTTTGTGACAATAGTTTCGTAACCAGGAATAGTTAATACATGGATATTAATTCATCACAAAAATGTGTAAATCATGCGAAAAAATCTTCTTTTTGTCACTAAACGTATTCACATGACTAAAAACAGACCGCCCCTTAAAACGAAGTAATGTTAGCGGTACCTAGGCTGCAGTACCTATCCAACATACAGTAACAAGGCAATAGGAAAACTTAAAAAAATAATAAAATATTTTTTATTTTATAAAATTCTAAATTCTAAAGGATAAACCCTAAGCATTGGCTGGTTGTATCGTGTACGTCAAATAAATAGTGTGGATATGGGCAACTTGCATTTTCCTAAAAGAAATTCATGATATTAATCTAATCGTGAACAAAACTAATTTTGTAACGGGATAAATGTAACATGTCACGAGTTTTGATTTTTCATCAGAAAAAGCGATACCTGTTAGCTAATTTTGTAACAGCAAGTGAAACTTATCGTCACAAATTAGTCATTTTCATGAGTACGTTGGGGACCTAATTATCTCTTGTCACGGATTGGATATTTTCATGATAATCTGTATTAGTTATCGTCATACGTTGGGGAGACTTGTTAAACAACTTCATGATCTCCTCCCCCGGGCCGATGATCCGATCGAGTTCGACATTCAACCTGGACCACTTGAACTTTATAAGTGGTCCAAATTTTCAGGAATGGTAGCGGGTCCCTCTGCCGGGTCGGAGAAGGTTTGGAAAAATAAGTTAAGGGTAAATATCATTCAATTATCACGAAACTAAGAAAATCAAACTTGCTCGCTACTGCATAAATAGCACTGAGCTAGTAAACAAGTTTACAATCCATGGAAATAGAGCTTTTGTGAGAGGATTTTTAGTCTTTGGGGGTTGATTTTAATTGAACCTAAGCAGGTTGAATAATAATATATATAAGAAAAATCTCAACAAAAACATATTTTAAGATGAATACATAAACTATATAGTAAACAATTGTAGCTAAATATCAATTTTAAAAAAAATCAATCAATTCAATTTATTTAATTATAATAATAATAAGGACATGAAGCACCTAACTTTATTTAGAATATATATATGAGTTCTCCCTCAACTTGTTCTTTTTTAGACAGATACCCTTGTTGAGGGGTGACAGTGGACTTCTCTTCGGGATCAGGCTAAAATAACCAGCTAGATGATATCAGAAAAATAGTAATTAAAGTGGAAATCAGTCATGCTAAAATCCGACATGTGTTGATCTTCATGGTGCCAACACTTTCTCCTAGCTAATTTATCATATATATGTACTATAAAGTATATCAATATAAACTTTGCATGCATGCAAACACAGCCTACTGGTCTAACTTTTCCTATAAATTGGGAAATTTCCTGATAAGTTTGGCAGTACCATTTTTGGATTTCTTGGTTCAGTCGACCAGACAAACCCTTTCTATTTTGGTTAAGAGGCTGAGATTAACCATTAGAACAGATAGATAAATTTGATACTAAAAAATATATACATAGAATAATAAACATAAGTAGAAGAATGGAGAGTCATTTGTTTAAATCATTCAAACCATGATCATAGTAAAAGTGAAAGACAAGGGGTGCACATAGAACGTACAATACCTTGAGTTCCTCCTCTGATTCTTTCTTAGATAGACCCCCTTGTTGAGTAGGACACTGGTCCCTGGACCTCTTTTCTGCTCAGAATAAAATAAACAGCTATAGCTGATGATCGCTGTACAATACAAAAAAAGTAGTAAAGTGGAAAGCAGACATGCTAAAATCCTATCGACAATATGGTTGATCTTGAAGCCAACAGTACTACTTGCTCCCTAGCTAGCTCTACAATCTCTACAATATATATATATATATGGTATATAACTATAAACAGCACGGAGACACCCATACCATTTCTACTAGTGAGTCGACCTCACAAACCCTTTCTTTCTTCTTTTTGATCTAGACCCAGATATTTTTCTTCTTTTTTTTTCAGAATTAGTGTGTAGAGACAAATTAAAGTTCTGGGTTTCGTCTGCAGGCACGGTTTAAGTTTGGGAAGCCAGCTACCTAGCTATGTAGAGATCAATATCAGAAAGAAAGGAGAGGCTGAGATGAATATCTCAGTATGATGAATAGGAGTAGAGTTTTGTGATGAGGGCAGCTTTCAAGTTTTCCTCACACTGCAGCATCCCATTCAAAGGGACCCTAACGACAATATCCTGTAACACGAGCTCGTTAACGGTGGAAACACTGGCATGGTGTACTTGGAGCTCGAGATCACGGAGCGCGTTCATCACTCTCGCAGGCGGATGACCCACGTTCACGGACTGAACCCTAATCATGGCGTCTCCCCCAATCACCTTCACCTCCACCTCCACCTCCACCTCTCCATTATTAATATTACGATCATGATTTGCAATAACAACCGGGTTTTTCCCCGCATCTGGTAATAATAATTTCATTCCGCCGCCTAATTCCCTCTCTGAAGATCTCTTCGAAGATTTCTGCAACTGGGTCTCGAGGTCTTCGACCTTCCCCGTCAATTCCTTGATGTAGGAGACGGCGTCGGAGAGGAGGGAGGCCTTGTCCATCCTCGACACGTTGGGGACGACGGAGCGGAGCGCGTAGAAACGGTGGTTCAGCTTCTCCCGCCGGCACCTCTCCGCCTCGACGTGGTTCATGGGGACTTCCCGACCGGCGGCGCTCCCGGGCTTCCGTCCCCGTTTCTTCCCGAGCTTCTTCTCCACCCCGTTCGAGTCCGAGTGCTCGGATTCCACCGACGAAACCTGACACGTCGTCGTCGTCGTCGTCGTCGTCGTCGTCGTCGTCTTCTCGTCTACCGGGAGTAGTACCCCGTCGCCGGCGATGTCGGCGAAGGAGAAGGAATTAGCGAAATTGCGTTCCGGCCGTGGATCGGAGAAAGGGGGCGAAGCGAAGAGGGACTCAGCGTGGCGGACTAGGGCGAGGTTTGAGGGAATGACGTCGGAGGAGCCGAGCTCGATGACGCCGTTCGAGACGGGAATGCAGACCAAGGTCTGGATTCCGTGCGAATTCGCTTCTCTCGTCCTCTCGCAGTCGTAGACTTGCATCTGTAAGCCCCCGGAGATCCAGATCGGAGCGCCGGACGCGAATGCCCGGCCCGGAATTCCGTCACCGGCTCCGAACGACCGAGTCAACGACACGACGTAGAACCACTCCGCGTCTGTAATACCTGAAGAATTATATGGGAGGTAAAAGGAAAAAAACACACACACCGAAACTTAATTACGATCGCGTTCTCTGAATCAATGATGAAGCGAATGAAGAAATTAATTATTAGTACACGAACCTGCTTCGCGTTCTCCTTCGACATTCTTGGAAGCCCTCTTGGGTTCCGAGTCGGGGAAGAGGGGCGATTTCTGCGCGTAATAATTCCCTCTGAAATGGCCGTCCCCCCAATTCAAAACCACTCTGCCGTGGCCGTCCTCGCGCCTCGAGCTCTGCCAGAAAATGGCGTACGCCCACCATTCCGGCAGGGAACGGACCAGAATCTGAAGCGGCGTCTCCTGAGTAGTAGTAGTACTACTATTCGAACGTCTTCCAATATTGGGAAAACCATCTCCTCCATTACTAGCAACTACTTATCTGCAACCAGAGCGAAAAAGGGGTAAAAAGAAAACGAGGAAAGCAAGGAGAGAGAGAGGGAGAGAGCGTGTTTCTTGAAGTAGAAATTAACCAAAAAGAAGGGGACCGACCTTAATAGTTAGTTGATTCCCTATTCGCAGCAGCTCTCTTTCCGTACCTCACCTCAACCACTGAACTTTGCCACCACTCCCTCTCCAGTGATCAGTACCCATGAAAAGACAGACGGGACGGATTCCAGTACCACGTGCTGGTAAGAAAAACAGTGATCAGAAGAAGGACGCTCTCGTGGTCGATATTATGTATAGTGTGTGGAGGAACTGGGCTCTTGCCTTTCAGCTCCGTACAATCATTTCGACATGGATTTAAATGGTTATCACCTCAGAAGCTCTGTCTGCTGCCTCGTCCATCCGGCGGTCCCCTTCTGCTGCTTCGAAAAGTAAACACCGCAGGTTCATCGGACGAATCTCACCTGAATATACTGCTTAATTTCTACTTTATCTTGGTTTAAACAGTGCTCAAGTATGTTTGTTCCATATATATATCTATATATATATATATATAAATGCGACATGTCTAGCTAGCAACCTCCGTTATAAATGGATAAAGGGAAGAAAGAAATATTAATTTGTAATCAGGAAAGGACTTTCACAAGAGGTTTTTGGGTTAGAGATGGTGTTGCTTGTTGTGTAGCCGTGGTGGTGTGGAACCCCGAACCAGGACCCGGGGACCCCAAAATCCGAGTTGTACGTACGCGTTGGTCTAAATTAACAGTCCGGCTTGTCCATCAGATGTGGGACTTACCTAGGCCAATCTTTTTATGACGACTCAACCATATTGACCGGAAATCTGAGTACTCAACACAGCCGAGTGTGTCCTTTCACAACGATATTCGATATCCATGTTACTGTAGAGCATTTCTTCTGTTTATTGTAGCAATACGACTCACACCATAAATATTTTAATTGTACAAAGTACTCTACAGTAAAGTGGATATAACGTTACTCTATAGGATATATACACAATGAGCTCAAAGTGCCTAGCTAGCTAGATAGTTGGTTTTTATGGTTAATTTAGAGGAGCACTTTGTGGTTGTGGACAGTACTCAACGATGACGTACGTTGGTTAATTAAGCTCATTGGCTAAGAGTTTTACATTATTCATCACCTTAGCTATATATTTAGAGTGTTTTCCGGATGTACACATGTTGCAGGCTAGCTTATTTCAAGCTGAATACGATGTAGTATTGTACCTGCAGCAGTTACATATCAATCCCAAAACAAGTCCGGATGCATCTGGCTTCTAATAACTCTTTAACGACTCGGTCCGAGTATTAGGTTCCTGAGTTAGTGTCCGTTATAATCATGGTAATTTCATGTCCACAATTTGCAGTCCGCGGAGTCTCCTCCACCACAGTTAGACAGTGATCCCTGTTGATCAGTGTAGGGACGAAGAATCTTTTCCAACTTTTCTTCGTCCTCTTCCACGTCTTTTAAGTGTTTTTCGCAAAATCTCTGCAATTCCCCGCTCGTTTCTCACGTGGCAACTTTTTTTTCTTACTTTATAAACCACGAGAGAAAGAGAAAAATTAGAGAGAGACAAAGAGAGAACACGAGAGAGAGAGAGAACACGAGAGAGAGAGAGAACACGAAAGAGAGAACACGAGAGGGAGAGAACACGAGAGAGAGAGAGAGAGAGAACACGAGAGAGAACACGAGAGAGAGAGAACACAAGAGAGAGAGAGAACACGAGAGAGAGAACACGAGAGAGAGCACGAGAGAGAGAGAACACGAGAGAGAGAACACGAGAGAGAGAACACGAGAGAGAGAGAGAGAGAACACGAGAGAGAGAACACGAGAGAGAGAGAACACGAGAGAGAGAACACGAGAGAGAGACAGAGAGAGAGAGAGAGAGAGAGAGAGAGAGAGAGAGAGAGAGAGAGAGAGAGAGAGAGAGAGAGAGAGAGAGAGAGAGAGAGGGAGGAGTATGACTATACCTATATGAGAAAGAGAGACGCCCATGTGAGGAAATAACCTGAAAACCCGTACCAAAGTCCACTATCATGGTCCCCAGGTCCCATATTTTAAATTTGAGTAATGCTATGCGTAGACAACATTGTTTTCACACATGAGTACAACCCCTTCACTTTAGTGGTGGGACCCATAACATGACTATTTTAATACCCCACTGCTACAGTGAGGGGGTTGTATTCATTGTGTGTAAAACAGTATTGTACGCATATCATTATTGTTTAAATTTTTCTCTCTGTAGCGCGTCGTCCGGAGGTCACATCCGTTTTTACCATCACTAACTCTAATGTTCTTTTGTTTCAATATGCACCCTGACTCATGTACTTTGAAGTGACTCATGTACTTTGAAGTGACAGCACACTCGGGACGATATATACACCATTAGCTCTACAAGAATTTTATTAACTTATGACAGATTAGGAAAAAAGCGATCGAATTGGATCAAACCGGTTCATCCAAGTTGGTCTCATTTTGGGGTAATATGGAACAACACCACTACTCCTGCACCAACTGCTTTATGTTTCACCAAAATATTTTCAGTGTTTTATTGACTTTTCTTCTGAAACTTTCCCACATAAGTTCCCACTGATCGCTTATGACTTTTGTCTCATCGTTACATCATTTTTAGCACAACATTTCTTCCAAAATAGTCTGGAGTTCTTATATATGTTGGGTTCATGAACTTAAAGTGGAGTTTTGGAAGACAAAATCACTTTTTGATAAATTCTAGCATTTTTTTATTATTTTCATTAAAGTCAGAGTCGGAGTCAAGGTTTCTGTTTAATTTTGATTTTTAATTATCAGAAGAGTAATCTTTGGGTGCAAATAGGGCAAGATAAGTCTTCGCTCAAGCAGGGGTCTTAATTTAATTGAAAAAGATATAATTTTGCTCGTGACTCTGCTGCACGAATAATTCCACACCGCAGACAGCCATGGACCATGATAGAAACTTGTATCTGTTTTCCTCGAGTACTCTCTCACCCAAAATTTATTTCTCAACCGTCCATGTTTAATTCAAGCATATGTTTCATTACTTTAGATTCCATTGCAGATTTTTCTGCATCCATTCAAAATTCTTATTTTTCATGCCGCTCATTTTTTTCATCCATCACAGAGATAACATAGACGCCCATGTGAGAAAAAGAAATGTTTCTCTCACACAATCGTTTTCTTGTTTATTCAATGTGGAAGGTGAGCTGTCGCTCATCAAAATCATGCCCTTATCCTTTTTTATGCTTTTCTAAGTTGCGTGGCTTGCTTTCCTGAAGCTGGAAAAATGTGTTCTCATAGAATAAACGTGGCACGATAAAAAAAAAAAAAAGAAAGAACGTGACTTTGAGATGAAGCGACTTTTCATGTCCTTTTGTTATTTAATGGTTCTAGGACCACCTGCCATGTCTTATCTCTCTATCTTCATTCTATGACGAGTGCCTTGAAATGTTCTGTCCATGCATTCTGGATGGTTGTTTTTTGGTTCTCCTTGAAATGTTCTGTCCATGCATTCTGGATGATTGTTTTTTGGTTCTCCTTTTTCCATCTGAAATTTTACCTTTTCCACCAGGTTTGACAGAACCCAGGCCCTTGTCTAGGTTGAAGTCACAGAAACCCTCAAAGTTTATAAAACCTGGCAGACCCAATAATTGAAGACAAAATGAACTATGTTGAACATAAGAGAGGAGGAGAGGAAGGTGTGGCCAGCAAAGATGAGGAAGAGCACGGATAAAGAAGACTGAAGGGGCAATGAGATGAGCTAAAGAAACTATGACCACATTTTTGGCAAACCACAAGATAAGGATGGGCCAGAGGAATATTTCAGAGCTTGTAGGACCCTTCAACAAGATTTAGGAGTAGATGTTTGGTTAGGTGAGAATGAGGTTTTGAAAGTGCTCCATTTGTGTGTTAGGCGTATAGGGCATAAAAATATATGTACCCAGCTCCATTTTTAACCAATGGATGCTACGATGAAGCTAAGACGGTCCTTGAGTGGTTCTATGGATTCAGACACGAAATCCGGGACTCTTTTAAGTGGGTGACTCAACAACTAAATTCCTACCTCCAACAAAGATACTAAGCACCATGACTGTAATACAGGACAAAGATATGCATGTCCTTCTACAGCCACTTTTCACAGGTCCAATTCCAAAATTTATTACCATAAAACAAGCATCCCATCTTTCACATCCTTTTTAGCTTAAGCTTCACACACACACACACACACATCCACCTTATTGCTTAAATGAAAAACTTTTAAGACAATAAGATGTCACCTGACATAACTATGCACCCACAGCATTAAGTGAGAAAGAAGCTACTCTAGGTAAAAAGGCAATTGTCTTTCATGGAGTGAATTATGTAGGGTTCCAATAGGCGAATCATAGTAAACCAATTGGGGTATCCAAAGGGAGCACAATAATACAACAGAAACTTCCTAAGCTGCTATCATTAGCTTATAAACCTACTAAAGAAAAAATTCTCGTCTTTGTGTCCATTCACACCAACAACACCATGTTTGTCCAATTTTTTTGCATTACAACATGTCTTATTTCTAGTGTCAAACATCACATATTATACAGGATTGCCAGACTAGATTTAAAGTATTGAATATTTTCTATTGTAGTACCTGACTCGTGATACTGCACGAAAACCATATAAGACCAATAATTTACAACTAATTGGCGAAAGCAATATTAACTGGCAGACGTTTTGTAAAAGTCAACAAGTCAGTAGAAAAGCTAAAGACACGTATAATCTAGAAGAATGGTTAGAACCAATTCAGTTATCTGAATATCCAAGTCAGTTCAGCCGGGTCAGTTTGGATCAGACATCAAAATTGGTCGGACTCAGTCCTAGTCAGAGGAGAAAGACCCATCTAAAGAAGGGGTGGGTCTCTCTCTCTCTGGAGTTGACTCAGACATGGTCCACAAGTCTCTCTGCAATCCCGAAGAGACTCGAGCGAGTCGCCTTTGATCCAATCAAGTCACACAATCATTGTTTGCTTACCTCACTTTGAAACTCACTCAAATCTGGGAAGAGTTTAAAGAGCAGCTCAGAAAACTGTTGAACTCCAAGGGACCCAAAAAATTGTGCAAGGTTGCTATAAACTACAACACAATTTCCTTTAATAATCATCCAAATAAAAAGGGATGAAATACCACGGGAAAATGGGAAGGAAAACAAGAATGATATGTGAAAGCAATAAAATTGGTTCCATTTTTTTTTTTTAGAAAAAAAGAGGAGGAGCAGAAGAAGAAGAAGAAGAATTGAAGTAACTAACAACTAGTTTTTTTCATCTCAGAAACATAATGAGGTGATTGAGCTCCATACATTAAATGTTGATAGAAAATGGTAAACATAGTTATTCTTCTTGCTTGCTTTACAATTGAATCTAGAACCAAAACTGCTTGGTTAAAAGTGGAAAGTAAAAAAAACTATGCAGATACTCCTCTTGTTAGAATTATTAGGGGAAGAATGGAGAAGAACACGGCAAGCAGCAATGGAAGAGATGAAAAAAGAATGCAAGAGGAAGCATTTGGGTTCTAACTTCTAAATGGGAATGATAACACGATCTGAACGACAATGATATATGATGCTGAAGAGGTGGTTCTAGGGCAGAAACACGAGAAGTTAGTGATGGAGGAAAATTTTTGAATCATAGTTCTAGAAGACAGAAATCGAAAGAGGGGAGTATTATCAGAGGGAAGATATCTACCTGCATATGCGGCTATTTGGTGGAGCTTAGACGCTATTCTGGTTTCAAAATACTCACTGATCCTAGAACTGAACTCATTTGAAATTTGAATACAGCATATTGCTGCAAAGCAAAAGATATTAACAAAGTTGAAAGCCATTAGCCTTTCAGACATCATTTAGTACCAACTTCCCAATTTTCTAGCCAGACATGTTACAAGAAAGTACATGAAGCAGCATGCAGACGATATGCAGCTCACAGATTTAGTAGACAGAACACTTTCAACTCTTTTTCCTTTATTTACACATTTGAATGTAAACGTTATGAACAGTTTAGGATCAAATCTCACTAATATTCTATTTCTGTGCAGTCGGTAAATTTTCACCATCCAAATGGAATTAGGTTGAATATCAAAAACGGCGGCTGCAAGATCAACATAGGACTCAGCTGTGACATCTTAACTTGCAAGAAATGTACTCTTTTGCATATTCTATTACATGGTCGATATGCGTTGCAAAAGAGAACCCTGATCATTGGTCAACCAAATAAAAATCATTCAAATTCTTTTCCAGTCAGTCGCATAACCACAAAGTTTCTCCCTTCCTGGTAGTAGAAAATTTAATAAACACTTCCCAGTCAAACTAGCAGTAAAGATTAAGTAAATAAAGAAGCGCTTCCATGAATGTTACAATCCTTCGTCCGGTTCAAAGACTAGCAAAAAAAGCTTCACAGGGTTGAAGTTTTGACCCCATTGAAGGTTGATTCAAGCTACCACTTTTTTTTTTTATCGAAGTACTTCAATCGATTCAAAATCAGTCAGTAGTCAAAAAAACTGATACAATTTTTAATGCAAAAGGTAAACTGGGTTAGTGCTATAAATAAAACAGGTTTCCATGATCAACAGCAGCATTACCTTTCGACCAGTTCCAAGTTCTGCTTCTCGGAATGACGCTTCTCACGAAAGCCTTCTTCCCTGTATTCATTCTTGTCCTTCTTTGCATTCATCCCTGCAGAGCAACCCGGGCTCTGGACGACGAGGACAAAGGGAGGAGAAAGAGCTGGGTTGTACTGGCGTCCCTGCAAAGGGGCCCTGTACCACCCTCTGGTCCTTCCGGATGCACCTACGTGAATGGAAACCCGGGTCCAGGCTGCCCTGTGAAGGAAATGAATTTGGCAGGGAAAGGTTTACGGCCTATGAGCAGTAGTTTCTGCAGGTCTCATGGCTGCTTCTGGCGAGGTTGGCAACGGACAATGGCGTTATCATCGGAGCCCTGTAAACAATTGGTTTAACATCTTCATTATTATGGAATTGTAATCTTCGGAAGCTTGGAAATTTGGAATGTACAGAAAAAATATTTGGTACTTCAGGATTTATTTTCGTTATTTATTTATTGAATTTGGATTGTCATGTGTTGATGGAAAATACTTGGATTGTACCAGTTGAACGAGTGCTCTAATTGATTGCCATCTTAGAAGTTTTCTGTAGGCGTGCACTGCAAAACCTTTTCCTATGGCTCTGATACGCCCAGAGGGAGAGGCAGCTTAGTATTTATAATATGAATTAATTAAACAATAAAATTATTTTTATTTAAACATTGTTTCATACATCTAATCAGATTTCATCAAAATAGTAGCCTGATATTTACGAGGATTGCCTTTTTTCCGTTTCTTTTTGAGTTATTCTTTCTTAGTTTTTTAACTCCAAATTTAGTTGATAGAAACTCATTGAATAGGTTTGCAGTAATTCCACTTAATCTTTCTTGATGTTTCACAGAAAAACCGTCCATTTTCTCTTTAGTCCACTTCCATTTTATAGGTTCCTTCTTTTAATTTCTTCATAATGATTGCAGTAGGGATTATACCTCTGATCTATGAATTTTTTAACAAAGCTATCTTAACCCATTTTCACGAGTTGATAACCTGAAAGGAATTAATTCATCAGAGCCCCCTACAAATTTACATAAAAAGGAAAGAAGAACCCCAATGGGCATCTCCCCCATAAGACAACATCACAAGGTCAGAAATTCTCTGTTCAACATAAAAAGGAAAGATGACACCCTTCCAGGTATCAGCCCACAAGGGCTCTTGAGACCCACCTAAGCTGCCATATACGAATCAGTTGCCTTCTTCTTCAGAGCCTTTCAAGTAAAGAGGGGGCTCATTCCCATCCCTCTGTCCACCTTGTCCTTCAGAAGTACCTGCATTTCCCATCTCCCCCTTGCTCCCGCTGGACATTCCCCTGCTGGCACCCTGCAGACTATCACCTGTGCCCCGGCCAAAATCAGGAAAGCCTCCTGCAGAGAGTGGCCCTCCACTGGAACCTCCAATGGTGGTTTCGCCATGTAGCATGTTGAGTCCACCGTCCCGACCGGACCTCATGCCCAGCTGGTTTTGGAGGGCTTCTTGCTGCTGGTGTAATGCAGAGAGCGGCTGTTGAGCATACAGCATGGATGATCTGGCTGCCATCAATGATTGTGGCGTCATTTGTTGGGCTTGCTGATGTTGCAAGAAGCGAGCTCCCGACTGCATCATGGAATTTGATGGGAACTGTGCAAATGGATTTTAAGCAGGAATGAAGACACCAAAATAAGATCTGTATATGCATTTCATTGGGGTTCAGAAAAAATTTGAGAGCCTACAAGTACCTGAGCATGCACTGTTGGTGGCTGCGGTTGAGAATCTGCAATTGCTGCCAGGTACATGAGGTTTTGCTGGAGCCTAGCTTGATTCCTGACATTAGTATACTAGCTACTAAGATTGCTTGATCCCCCAAATTTAAATCCCTAGTCAATATATTGAATTTTTCTAACATAATATGATTATATCTACTTTAGTGTTTAATTTAGGCTTCAATGGAAAGGAAAGGTAAGAAGCTCCTAGAGAGTACCATAGTAACTGCTCACACGAAGCATAATTGAAGACTATAAAATGGAGCTCCCGCTAAACAAGTTACATCATCCCAGGAAAACATATGAAGAACTACACAAGCTCAATAATATTTTGCTTACACACAGTCAGGCTTGTTTCATCTTGCATAGTTTGAGTAAGAACTACCAAATAGTCGGTGCTAATTGCAAGACAAGACACATCTTACTCACAAACACAGGGAACGGACCTGCCTGGAAAGGAAAAAGGGTAACCTAAAACACAGTGGCACACTAGAAGAGCAAAAACTATATTTTCTGATCAGCTCATAAATTCATCCTATTTGGGATGCCAATATAGCTAAAATGCTTTTATAAGAACCAACTAATGCCAGCTGCTCTCCCAGGGAAATAGATCGGATGCAAAAAACTCATTGAACAACCATCTATTACAGAAAGGCAGAAAATGATGAGACCATGAAAGCAATAATTTTTATATTTTGAAAAAAGAATTATTTGAACTTCATCAAACTAATAATTCACCCAAATGTTTGTGGGTTTGACATGTCATAGCTCCAAGAGGGCATTGCATAGCAAAAAAAGGAGCAAGTAAGATCTGAAATATTTGACATTGGATTAGACAAAAATATTAACCAACTTTGTTGGCAGATCAATGACAAATCTGGGTCCTCCTGGAAGAGGAGGTGGTTTGTCATCTGGGAGGAGGAATAATCCTCATATTCTCTGCTCTGGCATTGTGACTACACGACAGTGGAACTCAGAGTGCTTCTTCAGACTCTAATTCAAAGGCTCTCCCTGTTGATGCTCAAGGGTGATTTAATTGTGGTTATCTCCTAGGTTTAAGAGAGAAAGATCCCATTCAGGACAGCATCTTGAGGCTTTCAATCAATTTGAGGACATTTGAAGTTTAAGGAGTATTAATTGACATCATACGCCAAGAGAGGTAAATAGTTTGGCAGACCAACTCAAAAGAAAAGGGATCACTCGTGAACATCAACATTTTAAGATCTTCTTTCCTTCTATAACGGGCTCTTGGCTTTGCCCAACTTCATCTAGCCTTTTTTCTATTGTCTCTCGGTTATGTTCATCAAATCTGGAACTTGGCTTCCAGATTTGATGAAGTTCATAAATGAACTGGTCTCTAACGCACTCATCTTTCCTAAAACAGTCTTACAGTAATGAGGACTTCCTTATAGTAACTGCTCAATCAGGAAATTGCCAATCCTAAACCTTGGTCCTCCAGGTTCTTTTAAGAGCTAAAAATGTATTCCAAGCAGAGTTAATCGAACATGAATAATCTTAAAAGCTTCAGCACATTAAATACATACCCCTGCCGTTTTACTAAGAGTAAACCATTAAAAATCAAAACAAGAGGTAAAAGCTTATGACATAGAAAAGCACTTGCTGAACCATTTCTTTCTTAAAATGCCTTAAAATCTCAACACGGAAACGAAGTTCTAAATAAGTTCTGATTCTGCAATCACAATATCAGTGAAAATATGAAGTAAAACAAACAAACCAGCGGAAATGCTATTTTCCTTTGTATAGCCAATCATAGTGGCACAAATAGGCGAGGCAACTTACTGTGCGCATTCACTGAGTTTTCCAGTGTTCTGGTTCTCAAGGATGGTCAGAATCAACTGCTTGTTTTCATCCAAATACTGCAAGCGCAAATTAGGAATGAAACGTTAATATGTCGAAATAAAAGGAACTAGCTAGTAGATTTGCACTCAGAGAGTCGCGCAGGTACAAGTACAAACCAACAAAAGACTGTATGAGGAAAAGGAAGTTAACAACATGAGAAGAAAACAAACTTCTTCAGCTACATGAAAAGCTGAAGCAATATCCTTTGGGCATTTACAACCAACATTTAAAATGCTTAAAAGTATTTGAGGACCATGACAAGCATAAAATCCTCAAACGGGAAAAAACTTGAGGCTTTTAAATCATGTCAAAAGAAGGATTTCAAACAGGCCCAACTAACGTTCACTGCAACAGATAGCTACAGAGCCTCCTTTATTTCTGAACTAAGGACGGATTAATGGATGACAGCAGCGGGAGACTTGAAAACATAGACCATTTTGCCATGTGATGGGTCTGTATCTAAGTGCTGTCCTCCTCGGATTGAGCTAATCACCAGCATGTCGCCACCAGTCAGATCATCTATCATTTGACAGGTTAGTGAATAAAATGACAGATGATAACACCTTCGTCTATTAATAACATCTAATGCAGCCCTACGCCGCCAGTTCTTTCTTATCGTCTTTCAAAAATTAAAAGCCAGAGAAAAAAAATCAACAGCCAATATTAACATCTAATGCTTGCACTGAGCACAGTCTCCCCCTAGGGGGACACCCATTTTACATCTGTCTTGAAAGACAACAGCAAGCACCAGAAGACGGACCAGACACGTTTATCGCGCAAGGAAGAAGGAGGCGGTTGCTTAAAAATATGACAAGTCGGTAAAACGACAAAGAAAAGTGTTCAAGGAGAGCAAAAAGCAACCGACACCGCTAAACTTCCTTATTCAAGGGAGAAAAACTATGAATCTACATGCACACTCCATTAAATAGGAGAAAACACGGTAAAAGGAAGAATCGTTTTGAGAATAAAAGAACACCCCGAAAACATCGATCTCTCGGTCCTTCTTACAGCGCCATCACCCGATCAACGGGGGGAGAAATGGGAAGAACGTTCGAGTCCAAATGAAGGAGGAAAAATTAAAACTTTAAAGGAAAAAAAAGAGAAAAACAAGTTTGCAGAGTGAAGAAACGAAGAGCGAAGAGTAATGAGTGGCGAGTGAAGACCGAAGGCTGAAGAGTGACGAGTGAAGAGCAAGGGAAAACCTGTTGAATAATGTCTGTAGTAACGGCGTTGGGGTTATAGGTAGACATCATGGGCTGCATCTGCATCAGGTGTTGCTGCATCTCTTTCCCCCTCCCTCTTCTTACACCAGGAGCAGCAGCAGAGATGCTTTTCCTTTCTTTGCTTTTATCAGTACAGGCTAGACGGCAGAGGACTGGAAGAGGGTTTTGGGTTTTTGGTAGATTCTTTTTCCTTTCTCTCTCTCTCTCTCTCTCTCTCTCTCTCTCTCTCTCTCTCTCTGCTCTTTTTCTCTCTCTCACGTGTTCCCTTCCAGAAAATTTTCCGGAGCAGAAACGTTGGAGCACCGGCTGCTACACGTAAAATGTTGGATGATCACAATCACGTCTGCTAGTAGTGGTCTTGGACCGCGCCGTCGGTTTCTTGCTTCGCTGCAGACAGAACTTTTCAGTTTCTCGAGTCTCAGACATTTGATACCTCCATCCTATTGCAAAATTGTTACCAACCAATCAGCAGCAGGGTGCAAAAGCCGCTTTTTTTTTCACAAGCACACCTCCATCTTCAATTCTGAACTGAACAATTTACTCGCCATTATCAAAAGTCAGCAACAAAAAAGAAAAAGAAAAATAGAAAACTGGAGGTCTCTTCAAAGAGTTCGAGCTGATCCGGAGGAAAAATATTTGTTTGATCTGATTCCCCTCTGCTATTCTTGTGAACTGTGAAGCTGAATGTCCCACCTCGTAATTGGTAAAAAAGATTTTCTCACAAATTGTAAAATTTTGAACCTTGCGTAGTACTTCAAATTACTGTTTGTACAGGGTCCCTCCAAGATCAAAATTTATCCCGTACAAACAAAGAGGAGAGAGAGTGTGTGTGACAGCGTGAGAGAGATATGGAGCCAGAGAGCTACTGTACCTTTTAATGCTTACATACCGGGGACCCAATATTTTTCTCTCAAACCTCTTCTTCCAATGCTTCATCTCCATTGAGAATTCCCCTGTTTCACCTAAAACAACGACAAATCGGTGATGAGGTCACCTTGACAGGGATCTAGGACATGGTGCTCGTGAATTTTATATGCATCTTTCAACATCACTTCACCCGAGGTCGCAAGTAAAAACAGGTACTGATCCAGTAACTTTGGTAAATACTGAGAATTAAATCAGAACACCTGCAGCCGCCCTAGTTCAGGATTTTAAATGCAGACGCCCAATTTCAGCCTCCATTAATTCTCTCATCGAAAGCTTTTAAATCAAACTTCTCTTGTTGTCTCATCTCGTCTCGCGCCGGGATAACGAGTACTGGAATGGACTGGACTGGAGGAGGACCACCACAGGGAAGTGGAATTTCTTTTCAGAGATTGACAACTCGAGGTCTGAGGGAATCAAATCGTATTAAAGACGATGTCCCCATGTTGGGTAACAGGTGGCTGTCTCCTCACCTTGTTCTTAAATGTCTCCTTCCGCCCAGAACAGCTCATTGTTGTAGCCACATCTCGCCATGATTTTTCACCCACCTCTGGACTTCAAAATACATAAACTCGCCCCACTTCACCAAAATTTAGCTGAAGCATAAAAGATCGAAAAAATATCTCGACTTTGCGCCGAACAAGACCAGCAGATCTGCACCTTTAATTCGTGAACTTTTAAATTTCGGATAAGTGAGAACAAGGTCCGGTGAAAGTGAAAACCTAACTTACATGATTCGCTTACTTATATGAATTAATGGTTTACAGTATATATATGAAACTGTTATCCGTATCTTTAGTTAAGAAAATAAAAAACACTTGGAGTTTTTATTTACAATAAAGGCCCATATTTTTATGTATCCGTTTGTTTCTACTAGTTTCTAATATATCAAGAAAATAAAGATCGATACATACGATACTATACAAATACAGAGTAAGGTAAATCTATAATAGAATTAATTATTTGACTTTAATTTTAATAATTTTGAATATTTAAATCTGAAAAACATCTAGAACTTTATATCTATTTCATTAACTCTTTGTTCTATTCCTAGTAAATTTAATATTTTTATCATTAGAAATATATTTCAAGACCATATATAAATAAAATAACCTATCATTGATATAATTTGGACTATGATTCCATTGTTTATTTTTGTCTTTGATATAAGTTATCATAAACTATATAAGTTAGAATTACTAGTTTTGAACCATTGTATTACAAATTACTTGTTTAAGTGATTTAGTTATTAAATTAGAAATATTGGTATAGATATTGTTTACTATTTTATGAAATTACTATATATAAATAATTTTAATGTCTCTTCTTTTTTTTCTATGTTTCCATAATTTACATGTGTTTCTTAGCATATCTATACATATCCACGAAACTTATTTGTTTCCTTGAGGTCCGATACTCAAATGTATCTCCTATACTGCAAACCTTGCTTATATGTCGTCTCTTAAAAGTGTAATGAAACTTTTGAGATAAAATAACTTGTGGCATATGTTTAATGCTCGTCATATAAAAAAAATATGTTTTAAGATTTTTTTCATACATAAAAGAAGAAACATGTTGTGAAAAGTTCTAGGGCTTTATCTAAGAGGAGGCTAGTTTTGTGGAGAAGTAGGGTAGTCACTATTATCCATAATTATCCTTGTAAATTCATAACTAGGGCTCATTTTACAATTGATTCTTTTTCTTGATATATTAAATAATCCTTTATGTAATTAATACAACATTAACTATATGCAACCAATCTTGTTATGCTCACTTACTAATAAAAGTTCTTCCTTCCTAGCCTGGACCACAGCCTAGATCCAGACCCCACATATATTAGAAACCACTTGTCACATCTCTATTAAGTTTGGCCGTGGCGACTACCCACAAGTCCAATTTCCATCTTATCTTGAACAACCAATGGATTTGTTGGACTTTTATATACTTCTATCACTTTCTACCTCGATTTGTAGCATCTCCAACCTATCACAATTTGTCTCAAAGTGTACACCCGTGTAGACTAACTAATGCAAAAAAGATGTTATAATCACATGGGAGACTCTTCTTCATGGCCCTTGTGTCCAATTTATAATCAACAAGCTTTCATAGTCCTCAAATGTCACAACTGATTCACTTAGGCCTACCAGCTATCTATGAGTCCACATGGTTTGTTTTCCACATGGTCACTACTACATTTTTGGCATGTAGACCATCTAGATAATATTGAACTTCTATATGTTCTTAGGTCCTTGCTCTTCTTCCTAGTCCTTAAATGTTAAACAAAAAAAGAAAAGGATTGCAAAACTTGTCAAAGTTGGTAAATTGAAAATACTTCATAGTCTTGCTCGGGATAGGTCTCTTCCACTATATACATTTGATATTCTTTCATTTACATATGAGTCGTGATATGTGTATAACAATATTTCACAGTGAGGGTTTACAACATGACATGGCATCCTCGTTGGCAGCCCAGATAATAATTAAAATCAGATCTATCTTCCTATGATAAAAAGCCTTACAATAAAATACGGGATATCATTTTTCTTTACATATAACATGGCATATAACCCCGAATATTAGATATTTGATGAGAATTTTTATTATTATTATTATTATTGTTATTATAACTTGTATATTTTTTGGAATGTGGGTGTTCTTGGTAATTTTTCTTGTTCTTTGAACCGAGTCAGACAGGGAGCAGCCGAGGGGGGTGAATTGACTCAATACTCCCGGTTCGAACTAAAATTCGATTTCCGGCTATTTCCTTTTCGCTTCTGATTCTGAAGTTGCTGCATATTGCGGTAATCCGCAATTGGCTTGGGGTCCATTGTTTCCGGCCGATCTTTGTGTGTGGCTTAGTTTCCTTTAATGTCCATTCTTTCTGCTCTAACAGAGAGCTAAGCGGAAGCTGTACAGTCTGCCCAATGTGTAAAGCTGGAGATTAAACTTTTCTTTGTGGAATTTTTATTCCTTGTGCAAGCCTGTGGTTCCTTTTGTTTCTTACATAAACTGCCGGCTTTGTTGGACATTGCTCTCCAATAAATAGATTAAGCGATAGATTGATATAAAAATTGAGGAATAATTGTATTAGGTGCCAATCAATTAATCGTTTTTCTTCGTTTTCTATTTTGAAAATGGCAATAGCCACATCTTGGCAGAAATTATACAAAGTGATCGTAGTGATGAAATTTTCAAAAGAGAGACTGATCTCGGATTGGTGATTGCCCTCATCCAAACATATTTCCATAAAGAGGGTTGAGAGATCTTCTTCTAGAGTTGATAACGTGGGTAACAGTTTCCAACATAACCTTAAGCTCACATAAAGGTCAGGAAGCTATAGAGTTTTGAGAGTTCTCCAAAGTTGAGGCATCGCTTTTTCAGTTTTCAATGGTTTTCTGTCGGAAGATGAAGTGAATGCCCTGGACACAATTCCCATCAAGCCTCTGCGTTACTCAAAAAAAAGCGCCAGGCCCTGTTACAATTTCTAGCCAGATATCTGCACTGCTTTTATTTTGTCAACAAAAGAAAGATGCAAATCTTTTAACTTGTGCATGCAAAAAAGAGACAACTAGTCTATGGGCAAGAAGATACAAGGAATGCGTGTCTCAGGGCAAGAGATACAAGAAATGCATTACTAGTCTCAGGGCAAGAGATACAAGGAATGCGTTACTAGTCTCTGGGCAAGAAGATAGAAGGAATGCGTTACTAGTCTCTGGGCAAGAAGATGCAACACATAAACAGCTTCAAAATGCGAGTACAGTGCTGTTTCAATGAGGACAATTGGGTTTTGTTCCTCACTGCTCCATGAAAAAATTGCATTGCAGAATCAATCTGTCCATTCCATCTGGGAATAATCAAATCATACCAGTGTGGTTTAATTCGACATAGTAAGTTATTAAGACAAAAAAAACAAGACTTGAAGAGATTTTTCTTTAGCTCACAGAGGTTGCAGGAAAGCCTGACTTGACAAGTTTTTCCAGATCTGATTGGATGAAGCTTTGACAACAGTGTCAGGATTTGATGTTGCTGAGTCAGAAAAGCAAATGCATATAAGATTCATCCACAAGTCAGAAACATCCAATAGAAAAAGGAAAATGGCATCAGTTACATACTACTATGTGATACTACTGATAAAGTGCTCGCTGTAATATTTCTGCAGCTATCTTCCCCCTATAAGTTGGAATGTCAACCTGAATTTATTGCCACAAATATTCAGGAATAGGTTGTTAATCTCTGGAAACAACAGCTCCTGATAAGAGAAAACAATAGTACCTTGTGGGCAAAAGTAAGTGGAATATTGCAAGATAAATACTCCATATATAGCATAACAAACACCCCACAGTCATACCTGTCTAACATAGCAAATGATCATCATTTTCAAGCAAGTACATAAATAACTAGGAGATGATTCTTTTTAAAAAAAAACTTTTATTGGTAAGGGAGAAGCAAAAACTTTTGTTTTTTTGCAAGAAGTGAAGCAAACATAATTAAACACTAAGATTAACAGTTTACCCATTTGCTTGTTTCGGGCAGTTTGCCATAAAATTTAAATGCCATTCATGTGCTTCTAAAAAACCACGCTTTCTCAAGTAGTATCTGAAAAAGTTAGCCTGCAAGCCTTTCAATGCATTTTCAGTAAGGTCAAAAAACATTAGTAGTTTCCAGTAATTGGAGCCCTAACAATTAACTTACTATCTTAGTGGCATAAATTTTATGCTTTCGGTTAGGCAACGAGTCATATGCATCGAAAGATTTCTCAGATAAATTGATGACAAGAAGATGCCAGTGGCCATCACTACATAATGGGACAAACACAAGTTGAGACTCAGCTAAAGTTTCAGCTGTAAGTTTCACTAAACATGACTCCACCTTGTCATATTCTGTTCTGGAAATGTTCACCTACACAGAAGGAATCCAAACAAATTGTCAATATGATAGCTCTTATTAAACTGCCTTTAAGAATATTTTTTCTTTGAAAAAGCAATTGTGACAGTAATCTATACATCATCTGAGCACTTACATGAACCCATGGAGAAATATATTGGCACTTAAGTAAAACCATGTTTCTCCATTGCACCCTATGCTTGAGGAGGTTGTTGAAACAACTGATAACCTACACAACATCCATACTCATTTAAATCTTAATCATGAGCAAATACACATTAGCTAATTGATCTTGGCAACTTACAGGATCACGAAGCACATGCTCAACAGTTAACAAATTGAGCACATCTGCTCTAGTTATGTGATTGTCTTCAATCTCCCATACAATCATGCTGTTTCAACCTGAGCATTAGTTCACAGAACAAATACAACAGAAGGTAGAGTCTAGATGTATGACATTACCTATCTTGGTCTGCCCTCTTCAAAAATTCCTCTACTACTAGCTTGTCATTTTGATCCAGTCTTCCTTTACCAGCATAATTCTGTCAAAGTTGTCCTGCTAACTTATTTATACTTACTACTACATACACTAATTGCCACATAAGATGAAAAAGATTACCTTAAGTGTAGGTTTACCAGTACACTTCTTAGTGGTCTTGGCTTCATGAAGTGGGAAGTTTGGAGATGAAATAATAGCATTTTCGCTAATGGTCTTTTTTTCTATATGTTCATCACCATCTGAGGATAAATCAATAATCGGACTTGATCCACACTTTGGTTGAACTGGTAAGTTCTCACATTGGTCCCGAAAAGATTTCACAACAACATTCTCAAAGTCCTGTTTGACCATAAAACACTTTTCTTTCATCACTTGCTTTTCCTTTTCCAAGATAGAACTCACAGACATAGAGTTCTCCATCAGTTTTTCAACTGAAACTCTTCTTTTATGCAAAAGTGCAATGTGTTTATCCAACTCTAGTACATTCCTGTCAGTTTCACAGATTTGAGAATGAAATCTTTTGTTTGTCTGCTTCTGTTTAAGGATCTTTTGTTCTAGAAGAGCTACATGAGTATCAAATTCCTCCTGCATCTTTTTCTTTCTAATCATCCCAAGAAGGTGAGAACGTAGTAGTTGCACATCAAATCCATGAGACTCCAAGTCCACAAGAACCTTCAGTCTATTTTCAAAAGAACTACTGGGATCATGAAACTTTGAATTTCGCATCTTTTCTATCAAACTGGCAAACGTGACCATCTTCCCAATAGCGATACCCTCACGCTGCTCTTTGATATGTCTTCCTAATGGAAGAAAGTGTGGAGTTGTTTGGAATCTGCGAAATACTTCCATGGATTCAATTTTTTGCCAAAGAGATGACGTCTTCGCAAAAGGTAATTGTCCAACGTTGTCACCGGATGTTTGCAGGTGTTCTTCACTTCCTAACTGTTCAATAGGATCATCAAACACTTGCAGATTCTCTTCACCCCCTAATAATTCAACACGCGTATCAGAAGTTCGTAGGTCCTGTTCACCTCCCAATTGTTCAGCACGGTCACTAAAAGTTTGAAGATTGCATTTAAATTGCTCTTCACCTCCAAATTGTCCAACATGACCCCCAAAAGTTTGCAGATTACATTCAGAATGCTGTTCATCTCTTGTGTAGCTACACCGTAGAGCATAAGGGGAAACGCTCAGGTCAGTAATAGCATTATCATCTACTTGTTCCGCACCACAAGTCTGATTACGCTGGCATGACAAAGTCCCTGAACAAAGGGAAATAAAATAATCACCAAACTATGTGATAATAACCTATTACAAAAATCAAAACTTCCACCACATTTTTCGGCGACAATAACAAAATATTCATCACTTATCACCCCACTGTGACTAAAAGGAGCTTCTACGTTTCTATTTTGAGGCGTACTTCGAATGAGCAGTGCTCAACGGATAAAAGCATGTTCTGGTAAAAAGGCCACAGAAAGGGGCGATAACTTACCACCACTGGTCTCATCATTACTATTTTGTAGGAGTCTATTCCTCTGGTCGTTCGAGCAAGTACCTTTATTCAAGGCACCCGCCGAGGAAATCTGATTGTTCTCCAAAACATCAACGCAATCTCTGCCCTCAAAACTCTCCATCTGCATCATCTCCGCCGGAGAAGGATCCCAGAAATCAAGAACATTTGTAAATAAACTTGCACCAAAGATCGAGGCTGAAATTTTCGCATTTGGAGTCCTTTAACAAACGACAAATGAGTAAATAAACAAAATTTTTCGGATCTTAATTGATTAATCTTGTTTGAATAATGCAAGGAGTACCTTGAGGAGGTACTCAGAGGGTACCCTCCAACGTGGATGTCACAGCTGGCATCTACGTTGGCATCTCTCCTCTCCTCTCTCTTGCGCGCGGCCACCGTGATTCACGTCGGCATTTCTCTCTTCCTCTTCTTCCAGCTTCGGAATCATTCTCCTCTCACCGCCTTCAAATCCTCATCCCGGAAGACAAACGCCAGAGGAAAGTAGTGCTCGCCGGCCAGAAACTGACGATTCACGAGCTCTTCGACTTCTGCGACCCCAAAAAAGAAGAACCTCACCGACTAACAAAAAGAAAAGATATCGCATCGCAAAGAGACACATTATGAACGATAAACTCCAGTTCTTCCATCCATCCGTAATTTCGTACTATTCATCACAGAGAGATGCATTTCTAGTCTTAAACTACTCAATGAGATGATAAATGGGGTACACCAACAAGTAGGGAAACAAAAGGAACGGATTCTTCTGAATTGAAATTTTAGCTTCAGTAATCCAGAATGATGAGTCCGTATAAAATCCAGCCAATGCAGCATAGATTGAAAATTTTAACCTTTTAGGATCTCAATAGTCAAAAAATGCACACTGAAAGACACTCACCATAAGAGTAGGAAGAAAGAGAAGAGAAGGCCCGAGTACCATAACCTAGAGGCTAACCATGCGCACGCGAGCGAGATGCAGTGATGGAGAGAGAGGGAGAGAGATAAAAGATTGGGAGAGATTGGTTCCCCTGGACTTCAACAGCTAAACGCCACGTACTTCCCGGCTGCACACCACCCCCTTCGAAACACGGAGGCCGCGCAAGAGAGAAAAGAGAGTTAAGAGAGGAAAGAGAGAGAGAGGTGCAAACGTGGATCCACGTTAGAGGGTACCCGGTGGGGTACCTCGAGTCCTTCGTAATGATATGCGCGCACCGCCGTCGAGTACCCCCTGACGTTGATGCCAGCTTCCACGTCAGAATCTTTGTCGGCTAATAAAACCCGACATTTTCTTCGGAGAAAAATGTTATATACACTGTGGTGCATGCACTTTGTACACTTTTCCTCGCTGTATCTGTGGGACCCACACCGAGAATATTTTAAAAGTAATAATAATCGTACCGTCAAATTTCACCGTGAGGATTTACAATCTGACATGCACGACAGCTACATAGAGAAGTAAAAACTCAAAGTGCAAGGATAGTAAAGTGCATATAACATTACTTTTTAATGCTCTTGATTTTGGTTTCTTGATATTTAAATAAGGAGGGTACATTTGTAATTCAAGAGCACATAATGGTATCGTTCTCTTCGAAATCACTCTTTTCTTCGGGACTTTGACGCAATGTTGACTACCTCCAGGCTCCCCAAGTGATGGGCCACAGATGATCAGACCCGTTTCACTAGGGTCCGATCCAGAGACCCAACTAAGTGTTTTGCCCTATAAATGGCGGGAGCGAGCCTACGTGACGTTTTTCTCTCGCCAATGATCTTCTTCCGTCCTTCGTTCTCACTCTCTACCCAATCTCTCTCTCTTCCTAGTTCCTTGTTCTCTCCCGTCAACGTTTCCTAAACCTTTTCTTCCCTCCATCGGCACGCGTCTGAAGCTAGGGTTTCTCTGCGACATTTCTGCAATTTATCTATCAGAAACCAAGTTTCCTTTTTTGTTTACTTTAAAAGGGTTTTGCTGGATTAGGGTTCTCTTTTTGGGTTTATCTACATCGTCATATCTGCTCTACTTAATTCCGGTTCTGGGTTTAATTGTTGGGGGACTCGGTGTTCTCCGCAAAGTTGGAGGACCCGAATTTGTGATCCCATGGAGGCTGCGGCCGGAGTCGCTGCTGTTCGCGGCGGGTCACTGCCCATGCCATCACCACAGTCCGCGAGGAAGGAGTGGCGAGCGGTTTCCAACAACGGAACTGAGGTGAACTGTTATGTACTTGTCTGTTTTGTTGGGGAATCTGCATTTTTCCTATTCTTGTTGTTTGGACTAAATCTATTACTAAACAGGAGCTCGACCGCTCGAAGATGGGGCAATCTGACGAGAGAACCATTTATGAGGTAATACGTTTTGTCCGGTTTCTGGATTGTCCTTGCCGACAGCTTCCGTTGAATGGATAATGATCACAGGGTGATGTGAAATTACTTAAGGTGCAGCAGGGAACGGGCCCGGTTGATGTGGACTTCTGCTCCATCACTGTTGACGGTGGTTCAAACAATGATTTGTTACAGCAGCGGTTGCACAGTGTTTCCAGGCAGAGAGAGGATCTGCAACAGTTGGAGCTTGAGCTGAGGGCTCAGTTAATTGCGAGAGCTGAGATTATGGAAATGCAGAAGAACTTTGATACTCAAATCAAGGAGCACGTGAGTTCTGTAGCTAAGCTAAAGGTACTCGAACTCCTTCATGTAGTTTATTTGGATGCTATTAATATATGTACTGTTCCTTAACCGGATACTCTGTCTGTTTTCTGTCCGTTTGTAATCTATTTTAGCTACTATAGATACTGCCTGGAAGTCTTACTGATTGTTTGTATATATATAATGAATTACTTGGAGTGTTCTGCTAACGCATATACATATCTTATTGTCCTTTCTTGTTTACTCAGTTTTTGTTTTGGATAAATGTCTACTTTTCTATTATGTTTCACTCTAACAGCGCATAGAGAGTGGAAGTTCTCCATTAAATATATCTAAGTGTCATTTGGACCGAATCTCCATTTCTACAGGAACAACTACAGGAAAGAGAACAATGCATACATGAATTGGAAAGAAAAATGGAGGAGAAGGATAGAGAGCTTCGTGCAATCAAAATTGACCATGAAGCGGTTTGTTTCTGTGTTTCTTTTACTTTTCTTACCTCCTTTTTTTCATGGGACTCTGATGGAGTATGTACATTTTATTTAAATTTCCTACTCATTTTTTTAGGCTTGGGCAAAGGAGGACCTTCTGAGGGAACAAAATAAAGAATTAGCCACATTTCGGTATGCGGTGTTGCTTTGACATCATTGGTATTTGGTATTATCTTTTCATTCGAAGTTTTATCTTCTTAACATGTCTTTTAGTCCACTGCATAATCTTCTAACAATAGTAATTATGTTATGTGGGTCTTTCATCGGAATCTGAATAATATCTTTCATCATTGTTAATGAGTTGCATTATGCTGGTATTTGAAGGGGAAAGAGGTGCCACTAAGATCTAGTGCTTTTTTTTTTTTTTTTATCTTGTTTAGGAGAGAACGTGATAATTCCGAGGCTGAGAGAGCACAACATCTTAAACAACTACATGACCTCAAAGAGCATATACGTGAGAAGGAGAATCGGTACCTTGAATTGGAGGAGCAGGTGTGTAGTTTTATTTGCCTGTTTGGCAGTTTAGTTACTAATTTAGCATTAAGTGGATATTTTTCTACTTATACCAACTTTTAAGTGAATGATTGTCATTCTCTATTGTGGTGTGACGATCACCAGTTTATTTTGGAGGTTATGCCTTCACCAATGTGATATTTTTGCTTTCCATGTTACCTTTGCTTGATCAATTCGTATTGCTCCTGTCTTCATATTGCACTACAAGAGCTGAGGAACCTGCATGGTCTGAACTGATAGTAACGATTATCAAGAGCAAAAGAAAAAGAAAAAAAGAATTAAGCTTTCATGAATAGATATTTTGTTGACAACAAAATTTTATTAGTATATTTGTCCAAAATCTAGTTTTATGTAAACTTCAAAAAAAAATCCAGTTTTATGTTGTGCAATTATATTTAGAAAGCTAGCTTTTCTCCCTTTATATTGGTGTCATGATGGAAGGAAACATGTTTTGATATTGCAGTGATGTTTCAGTAATTCAGGTTTATTTATATTTCTATATTTTGAAAGTTCAGGTTTATTTATATTTCTCCTTCTGGAACTCGTATAATGAATATGTGGTGCCACACTTATTATTTTTTAATATTAGATTGTTGTGCACTTTGTGTTTCGGCCAGTTTACTTCTCAGATGACTGTTAAATGAGTTTGGAATGAGGTTTGGGTACAGTGGGCTACTCACTGACTTGATAAATTTTGTACTACGTGAATATTTATTGTAATTTCCGGATGCTGTACCAAGCAAAACCTGTAATCTCTACAAAAAAAAATTCTAAAAGAGTACTTTCTTAAATTTTTGTTCTAATAGCTATGTGGGATGGTAGTTATTTTTAGTTTTCAATATTAATATTTTATTTTCTTTAAGAAAGAATAATATGTTTATAATTTCCGAAAACATATTAATATGTTTATTTGGCACTTAGTGCTTCATGGGTTCCTCTCTGTAGATCTGCTGTCACTGTGATTACAACACAAATTTCTTTTCGTTGGTTTAATAAAGTTCATCAATATAGTTTGGAACTTAGCAAGTAATTTTCTTTGTTCATCATGGGTCCTCAACTAAGTTTTGTGTAGTTAGAGACTGGGCTTTTCTGAAGAGTATATTCTTGGGGGAGGTTGTTGAACGATATTTAATTTTTTTCCTGTTACATGACATTTGTGCTATACCACTAACCAATGTGCAAGCTGATTGGTGATGCCTCTGCCGTGTTTGTTACAAGCTTAAAACCAGAACCATCTTTTTTCCTTTCCCGGACTGTTAATTAACGTCTTTTTGTGAGTGAGATTAGCTGCTGATTGGTAAAACTTGTGCACATATTATACCTCCTTAAAATTCATTATAAGTTGCATGTTTGTGACGTTGTTGCCTTCCGCTATTTCAGCACAGGGTTGCTCAGGAAACTTTGCTTTACAAAGATGAACAACTAAGGGAAGCACAAGCTTGGGTTGCACGTGCTCAGGAAATGGATGCGTTTCAATCCACTACCAATCACTCTTTACAGGCTGAGTTACGTGAACGTTCTGAACAGTTTAATCAACTTTGGCTTGGATGTCAGAGACAGGTTGATTCAAGTCTCCTGAAAACTAATATTTTGTTTAAAAGAGCTTTTTACCTTTTCATTCAATTTGTTTTTTAGTGTCATTTTAATACTATATTTCTGATGAATTAAAAAAATACTTTTCCTTTTGAGAACCTGGACTATATATTTCTACTACTATGTGCTTTCCTGTTTTCCTATTTTTCATCTCCAGTTTAATCTATGACTTATTTTAGGTTGTTGAAATTAGTTCGCAGAGATGGAGAGGCTGCATTTGCAGACTATACAGCAGCTTCAACTCGAGTTAGCCGAAACAAGAGAAAGAAGTGGAACTTCTAATGATGAGTCTCAATCCGTCAGGGCAAATTCAAAAGATGTTTCTCTAAATAAGGCTAGCAACTTCAATATAGGTGAAGTTGGGAGCATCACTGGTAATTCCAGTGTCCTCCAAAATGGTAGCACAGACAATGCTCAACCTCTTGTTTCAGCTGGCAATGCATCTACCAAGGTTGTTAATATCTGTCCTAGTTATGTGCCTATTATTTATATGGTGATATGTCATTAGATGAACAGATGTTACGAAATTCTAGTGGGACCTTTTGTTAATATTAATTGTTAACACCTACCTACTTCCGATGGTTGGCTGGTATGCATCTGTAAAAGTTGTTTTATTTGACCATTTGTGTATTGGCTTCTGCCTGTTAATCACTTCCAATTCATTAACACCTGCTTTTTACTACATTAATTACTTTTCAAAATAATATTTGTATGTAGCTACCTCCTCTGGTTAATTTGTGCTGTCTACATAAGATGTGCTAAAGCTTCTTTAAAGGCTGTACTCTTTATTTTACTATTAGAATTGTTTTTCTTATTAAAAAATATCAAAATTCTCACCAAAATACATGATTCTCTCTAGCAGGGATTTGTGAGCCTTATTTTGTTATTTTTGTAAGCAATGAGTTTGAGATGATTAATTTGTGCTGTAATAATGCATATTATCGTCTGGAGTCGTAGTTTTGTTTCTTGTCATTTGTCCTTCTCCAGTAATTCATACAATTTTCCAGTATTTTCTGATCTTCTTACAATTATCTCCTTTTTCTAGACTGATCATATCCCTGGAGTACCCATTGTTCCATCTCCTATGCTGGGGATGGGTGCATTCATTCCTCCTGGACAGATGACCACCCTTCATCCTTTTGTCATGCATCAACAAAGTGGCCCACACTCATTAACATCAGCAAATTCACAAATTCCTCAATCTCATATGGGCCATTTCCAGCCAATTTCTTCTATGTCATCTCATCAACATTGGCCAAACCAACAGGTGAGTATATCCACATCCTAGAGATGCCTATAATGCTTGCGTATGTGACTATGCAGGCATGCTTGCATATGTATGAATATCTGATCATACATAGTGCTTATTATAGCTTTCCTTTTTTTTTTTCTTTTCTTTTTATAGGCAGCCTCAGAGAACCCTCAGCTGGTGCATCAGACCCAATATCAGCCTTCTCAGACTGGGCAGAATCTTTTAAGAAGTGATACTCACTATGACTATGAGGTTCGTGCAGATGGACAAGTTGTCCATTCAGACTTTGTAGATGTTCATATCAGTTCCCAACAAAGGTCTAATCCTGTGGTAACCTCTTCCAGCAGTGAACAACAGGTTGGATGAGAAGCTGTTGTTATTACCATCATTGTCCTTTTCAAAGTTGTCATTTTCATATAAGTTCCGTTTTTGGATTTCAGGTACTTGAATCAAATGAGCAGTACTTACCATCACAAAATCATCAAAGCTTACAAGAACGTTCTTCCCAGTTTCATGACACACTAAGATTAGATCCATATGAACAAAAGGAGCCTAAGGTGTATATGTGCTGCTAGTGGTGCTGACCTCTTTGTTTCTGCTTACTGTTGAACTTTATGATTGAAAAGTTGAATGTTAATTATTGTTCATTTGTCTATACTAATACCAGGTCAACCCTGAAAATAATGTCATGAGTTCAGTAGACAAATCTAGGGGAATAGATTCAGCTTCTGTTCCATCTCAGCAGCAAAATGATGAGAATGTAGTAAACCCAGACAACCAGCAGCAAGATGATTTGGGTATGGCTGCTGATCAGCCACCTTCAGATGTTAATACTTCTTGTGATGTCAATCATCAAGGAAAAGCAGCCGATACAGCCAAATCAATTACGAGCAATATGACATTGTCTGACATGCCTGTTTGTGCTGGACGAACATCATCTATGTTGTTGTCTGGAAGGCCGCCTCAGCCTGCCCTACTCGATGAGAGAGCATTATTAGCCTGCATTGTGCGTGCAATTCCTGCTGGCTCTGGTGGTCAAGTCAGAATAAGTACAACGGTAAGCTATTCCTTTTCCTGAAAGATAAGGGTTTTAAGTTCATAGTTTATTAGAAATTATCTCATTGCTGCCTTCACCTGTGCAGCTACCGAATAGGCTTGGAAAAATGTTGGCTCCTCTTCATTGGCATGATTACAGAAAGCAATACGGAAAGCTAGATGAGTTTGTTGCTTGTCATCCTGAGGTATATCTGCATTTATTACCGATTTAAAGTGAATTTTTCAAAATAATTATGTATTCTGTTGTATTTCAGTTATTTGTCATTGAAGGGGACTTCATTCGTCTTAGAGAAGGAGCTCATGAAATCATATCAGCAACAACAGCTGCTGCAAAAGTTGCTGCCGCTGCTGCGGCAGTTTCTGCTCCCTATACATCTCTGCTGCCTTCTGTTGCTGTCACACCGGTGGCTCAGCCTCATCGTCTAAAAAGGGTACCATCTGTGAACAGCTCATCAGATGCATCAGAGAAACGCTTACAGGATCATCACCCCAATGGAATCTGTTATAATATATCTCAGGGTCTTTCAAATGTTAAAATATTGAGCAAACCAAAAGATCTTCAAGAAATGAATGATTTGCCATCAGAGGCGAGAACTGCCCATTCACCTGTTAATGTGTCACTAGGTAATGGGTTGCACAATGATAGAACCGGATTTGGCAATTTCCAAAACAAGGGATCCAGTAATGGCAGACATGGTCTGAATTTTGGTGGGAAACCACAGGGAAGGTAATTACCTACAATTCTGTTCGAATTGAATACAATTTTTTTAGAGATATTTGTGCTTTCGCTGTTCTATTTTTCTTGTTTCTTTAATCTGATCCTTTTGTGATGTTTTATGTCCGTTCTTTCCTAAAAAAAACGGTTTACATTTGTTTGGCAGGGCATCTGGAGCTGGAGTTGCATCCAGAAGATACTAAATATGCTTCAATTATCTGTAAGTTCTATTACTTGATTGAGCTTTCCTGTTGAAAATCTTGTTTTTGAGCTCCAAAACTTTTGGACTGTTGCTTTAATTCACCTAATCTATTACTATTCCCTACCCCCAGTTCTAAGACAATGACTTGAGAGTTGTGGTTGGGTTCTGAAGTGAGGAAATGTTGAATTATGTTACTTGACCTATATTTCATATTTATTAGCTTCACTTGCTAAAAAATTAGGACTACATCTAGTTTGAGTAGAATTTAACCAAGCTATAGAATGCAATCTCTAACTATGTATCAAACTTTACTTTTTCTCAAGTTTTTCTACATTTGTATTCTCTAAGAACTTAATATATTTTAGTACTTTTGGGAGTTAGTGCATGGATGGATACCTAGCTTGCTGTAACAGATGTTAACATGCCACAAATGGATTTGCGAATGTTCAAACATAACTGTCTTCCATCTTGTTCCCCAAATTTTTTTCACTCAAATTCTTAGCAATGTCTCCAGCTTTGAAATAGTAAAAGGATTCTTGGACCAAAGTTCCGTTACACTATGACTAGGGTGCCCATTAAAAGGGTACTTTTTGGTGAAAAATGTGAACCAAAATAGGAATCTTCAAATGGTTCCCATGACTTCTGTTACTTGATACCAACATTTGTTCTAAGAATTCCCTTTGTATGGACCTCATGACAAGTTGATATGCAAGAAAATTTATTTTAGGCAGAAAATGGTTAGGGAAAAGTGGATCTGATGCAGTATATGAGACTAATGCTAAGGAAAGTACTTAAAAATGAGGAAAAATCACTCATCCTAAACATTGAAAATCTGTGAAGGAGGAAGCAGAAAAAGGACATGGGACCATACTGGGTTACTGTCAATTGATTAAATTGGAAATCTGTGCACAGAAAACAAAGCAATAAACTGGATTATTGTCAAGCACCGCTTTGCAATTCCAAGGATGGATAGTATGTCAGATCAACTCAATGGCGCAATGGTTGTCTAAATAGTTGATGTGGTATTTTAAAATCAGAACCCGGCCTGGTGTTGAGTGAAAAACAACTTCCAAAACAAGATGGGATACATAAGTGGTTATTGAGGCCTTTTGGAATATTCCAAAATGTGGTTGAGCGCATCAACCTTGAATTGGAGCTCTTTTGGGCGTGGTCACTACATCACTAGTTTTGGACCTGGACAAAATTAGCAATAGGGACTGACAGAGTTAGCAATGAGCCTTTGAGGAGTCTTAGTGTCATGACTATCATCTATTGAAGAACAAAAGAGTAGTCTTTTTTCCAAGAAAAGAAAATAAAATAAAGTCTTTTTCCAAGAAAAGAACAGAAAAAAAACTAAATTATGGGTAGAGTAGGGATGGAGCTAGCAATAGATTCGTGTTGAATTGTTGTTTGTTTGCCTTACTGAGCTTTTTAGATGAGGCTATAATGATAGAGATGCTGGTGACTTCAGTATGGTATAAGGGGTTAGATATTTATAGGATTTAATTGGGAGAAAAATATAGTGGACAGCTAGTTTCTTAAACGATTGGGTGGGGTAATAAGTCAAATTCATAGAGATATAGAGTTATGGTTAGAGTTTATTATTGGCAGGTTAGGGTGAAGGCAGTGGAATCCGGTGTCTTAGGGTAGGATTGTGTTGCTTAAACCAATGCTTACCTGCCATTATTGGCCCTCCCGTTTGTTTGTATTGTTTGACTCACAAGAAGTAGCGGCTGTTAGAAATTTTGTTCAGTCCATGTACTGTTGCACCTAAACACTACATTGGAGGTTGTGTGTATCACTTGATTACTTGTATCCGACCGACCTAGCAATTGCAGGCTTAGACCTTTGGTGCAAGTCGATAGAAGATGGATAAATTGATTTCGGGGGCACCGATAATTTAACTCTTTAGATAGGAGAATAGATTCTAGTGTGTACGTAACTCCAGGTGATCTAGGGGGGCTCATGGCTTTGGCCAGCTACTTTGGACCAGGCCCGAGAGGGAAGGTGATGTATAAATGTTGTATCGGGTATATCCCATGGATGATATGGAAAGAACGAAACAATAGTCTTTCATAATATTGCAAAGTCATGGAAGGAAATTAGCAACAGCATTCTGAAACAAATAGTAGGGTGGCTGAAAAATCAAAGTATATTTCAAGGAGTAGATAGTGGGACTATATGGCACTCATGGACTGACCATGCAAGGGAGCAAAACAGTAACATGGCACCTATCCAGGCATGGCTTCCTCCCCCGGATTCCTCCTACAAGCTCAATTTCGATGGTTCCTCAAAAGGTAATCCAGGGCCAGCTGGCATCGGTGGCCTCATAAGAGACTCCAGCGGTAATGTCCTCCTTCGCTTTGCTGGTCCTATTGGTGTTGCTGATTCAATCACTGCAGAGGCACTTAGTCTCCTACAAGGTTTAAAATGCTTCCACAACTCGGGAATCCCTGGGCCTCTGCATGTGGAAGGAGATTCAAAGGTGCTCATTACATGGTGTAAAGGGGACTGCAAGCCACCATGGAGACACAGATCCATACTACTTCAGATAAGGGACTTTTCTCACTCTGTTTCCAGTTGGAATCATGTGCTTAGGAGTACTAATTGTAAAGCCGATGAATTGGCAAATCTTGGCGTCCATCAGCAACAACTTGCTGTATGGAGTTAAGAACCGTATCCCTGACTCAGGGCTGTAAAAAGTTTTGACAATGAAATGAATACCACATCTTTCAAAAAAAAAGAATAGATTCTAGTGTGTACTTGCTAACCAGCCATCGATTGTTGTAACAAGTGAAAATTTTATGGTGCATTTTCCTCTTAATATTTACGTTGAGTCATTTTCTATTTGTTACAAATTTGTGGCCCATATGTTGACTTATATGATAAGACTCTTTGCCTAACTAGTTTTGATTTTTCATTTGTCGTCGGTGCAGGAAGTGATGAATTATCATTTTGCTGAAGAAAATTTTGCCTACGTCCTCAAATTGCGTGTTTCTATTCCAGTGGACTGGTTCTTGGTATGCCGTTGGAAATCTGCTGATATTTTTTGTCCATTGAAATTTTCTATTGAATCTTCTGCTCGTCCTTTCCATTGTGCTTGGAGATGTTTCTGTTGACGTCGTGAACTACAATTACAGTTCGGAAGCTAGAGAAAAAAATCGAAACTCTTGCAATCTTTGCTAATACTTCTGTACGGTTTGACTGGCTTTAATTAATCATACGTTCAATTATTTGCCGTGGAGTAAGTTATTACCGAGCTAGTTTCCATTATCTATCAAGATTTAGACGACATTTTGGATCGACATTTCCAATTAAATTGTTATCTTATATATGTTTTTGCGAGCAAAGATTGTTGGTTAATTGCCCTAGTCTTAAATGGTCGTATATTGAGCCTAACCCCTCTTTTGAATTTCCGGTTTGGTACTTGAGAGCTGATGGATTGAGAGCCTAAACCTTAGCGTGGTGAGAGAATTCAAAATTCACATATTTAGGATTGAAAAAAGTTCTCTCAAGGTAATAAATTACAGAGGTTGAGAATTCAGTCTCTTTTAAATTTTGGGAGAATCCCATGTTATAACCTATTTCCACTAACAAAAAAAATAATTTTTTCTGAGATATTCATGTCCTTGTACTAGCCCCCCCTTAAGATGAGTTTATGCTCAACATATATCCCTTAAGATGAGTTTATGCTCAACATATATCCCTTAAGATGAGTTTATGCTCAACATATATCCCTTAAGATGAGTTTATGCTCAACATATATCCCTTAAGATGAGTTTATGTTCAACATATATCCAAAGAGAGTAATGTTTTATGGAAAATTTAAAAGTAATTGACATTAAATTCTAGGTAAATAAAGATTCTAATTTCATTTTTTAATGTTTGGTGTGGTGAGATAATTTAAAACATAAAATTGCACAGGAAGTGGGATTTCAATGTCTGTATAAAATTTAAAGAGAATCTAATGTCATAAATATCTATAATTCCACTAACACAAAAGAGAAAGATTTTAGAGACATCGAACTCCCCGTTAATCTAAACATGCCTTCTCCATCCCAGGCATGACCCCGGGGAAATTTCTATAAATTCTGTAATATAATTTTCTGATGAAACGAATCTGCTTATGATGCTATAAACAGCTAATTACACAAATTACCTATAATGCTTAAATATGCCGCTTCACTCTTAAGGCTGATAAAAGATATGATGGAAAATGAAGAATATAATAGGAATACACGTCTTTTAAAAATAAAAACTTAGCAATGAAAATAGCATATATATATATATATATATAAAATAGATATATAATCTTTCATTATTTTTAGAGAATGAACTGATATAGTCTTTGGAATTTCGAGAAACCCAACCCTGTCCTGTATGTAGAGCTTGAATTTTTTTTTCTTTCCCCTGGGTTTTAAGGTTGGATCAAATTGGGTTTTTCCGGTAGGCTCCTTGTTGACTCCCAAGTCCCACCTGGTGCCCCACCTGAATTGGAGGAAAAGAAAAAGGACATGAAGACAAAAGGCAGCTCCAACTTTGTGTGCTTGACGGTGGAAGAATGGATGCAAATGGAGAAATGAGTATTGATGGCATCGTGGGTACGGGAGAAATTTCTCGTAGGTATCAGCTCTTTCTGTGCGCTCGTATCTTCTATGGAAACCAGAAAGTTTAATTAAGAGGACTTCACATCTCTTTCGTAATAAAGAAACCCTTTAATTAAGAGAAGACGAGAGAGCGAGGCGAGAATCAACAACCAGACTGAAAAAGAGAGAGAGAAAACGCAACGGTGGGCGTGGCAGCGGCCCACAAAGCTACGGTACGAGGAGAATCTCTAAGTACGCGTTTGGTTCGTGACACTCGTTCCAATCGCAGCAGAGGAAATAAAACCCCGGGTAATTTTCAAGCTTCTTCCTTGCAAAGCATTCAAAGGGTCTCCCTCTCTCTTCCTTCCCAAACCTGCCTCTGTTTCGGTGTTGTTTCCATTGGTATCTGCTCTCGCCGCTTCCTTCCATTTTCTCTTGTATTAGAATCTGGGTTTCCTCTTGAGTAGAGTCGACGAGCAAGAGAGTGGATAGAAGAATGCAGCAACCGCGGCCGATGGTCCCTCAGATGCCACCTTTATTTCCTGCCAACAATATCACTACGGAGCAGATACAAAGTGTACGTCTTGCGGCTTTTTTCGGTAAAAAGTAGTTCCCTTTAGGGTTTTGACGGTGTTCGACTGCATCGTTCTGTTGTTGTGCTATTGCGGCTATTACTGCTCTTCCTTTTATTCTGTCGGTCTTTGTTTTTAGTTGTCATGCTCGTTCCGTCATCTTTCACCGATGGATATGTGCTAAATGATATTTTGGCATCCTAACTTTTTTTTTCTTTTTTGTTTTTACGATGATGCAGTTCCTGGATGAGAACAAGAAGTTGATTCTCGCAATTTTGGATAACCAAAACCTTGGGAAGCTGAGTGAGTGTGCTCAGTAAGTAAATTCTCCACAAGGACGCTGTTCGGTATCATTTTTCATTAATAGATACAATAATAGTTTAAGAACGGAACAGCCACCTTTATACTCTGGTTACTTGCAGGTTGACTCATCTTCAAAGTCCTTATTCTTCTACCAAGTCTTTAATTAGCAATACCTGTTATGTTGGTTAATGTTTCGGAAAAACATACAATGTCCCTCCTCCTATTGTATTATACTGTTGTTCACATAAATATTGTATAATACTGTTTGGTCGGGGATACTTGTACTATATCAAATTTTAAATTCCTTCTTTGTGGCTTAAGGGTTCTTCTCTGGTCCCCTTTTTTTTCTTCTACCTCCCTCTCTTTTTTCTTCTGTCACACACACTCTGCTTGTGCCCATGGAATGCTGATTGTGTATTTCTAGTAATTAGGTGTTTAAGATATATCTTACTGCTTTTATGCTTGTACGATTTTGTGGAAAGGGTTGAAATTCATTTCCATACTAGATAGACAATAAATGACAGGTTGAATTGCTCATGTCATTTTATTAACAAAAGAGATACTCTACCTTCTTTCCTGTATGGCATGTGGCTTAACAGATGCATCTTTCTCGTGGAAATTTACTTTCCAAGTTTTCCAACCCCCTGACTAAACCTCTGAAAATGCACCATTTAAAAATGTTAAAGATGTCAGGGTTACTGACCTTTAAGTTGCTTGATACGTAGTTCAGGTAGTTGGTTGGTGTCTAGCTGCTCGGTGTGTAGTTCCCTCGTTGTGCCAATACAAACACTTACAAGCAAGATGCACCTACACATCCACTCGCATACATGTGAGCACACAAATAAAAGTAAGAGAAGGGAAGTAAAATGTGCCTCTTCATTCATACTATACTTAAAAGGCATTCCTCTTGTAAAAGACCACCTGAACAAGATTATATTTATGTGAACGATAACTGATAACAAGAAAATCTTCTTTTGTTTTTTTGTTTCATTCTTTCTGATTCTTCTTGTAGCATTTATATATTGAGATCTATGCAGGATACACGTGGGACCATAGAGTGAGTCATTCTCCGTATGCTTTCTAACACCTTGAATGAGCCTCATGTGGGGTTGCCTCAGCTAGAGGGTTTTGCTAAAATATTTTTGTGTTATTAATGTTTGACTCATGTGGGGTGGCATCAGCATTGGGCATTAATGGCAACATTTTAATTGATTTGGCTTGTTAACATTACATTAGCTATGGGCTTTAATTTTTCCAATGGAATATTTTTTTTCTTGCTGACAATGTCTCACGTGGAGTTGCTTCAACAATAGTCTTTCTGAAACTAATTAAATCAGTTTTACTTATTGAAATCAGAATTAAATTATCAAATGAGAATTTGTTTATACTATTTATTTTTGAAATGTAGATATTGACTAATTCATTAGTCTTTTTAACTTATTTTGTTCTTCCTTATGCAAACATACATTGGTATTCTTGCCTCAATTGAGTTAAGGAGTTTGATTGATTCTTGTAAGTAAGAATTGAGGAACAACCATAAATTAATCCACAAATTGACAAATTCGAAAGGCCAGATTTTCTTGGCTCTGCAGAGAAAAAATGATTTAGGGAGAATAGTCTGCCATTGAGGTTGGTTACAAAAATTCCCCTTTAGCACATGCCACGAACAGTTCAATAGAAGTAACCACCAAAAAAAAAAAAAAAGAAGATAATTTAGTGTATCAGTGTATGAGCCAATTTCCTCATTCCCACGTGCAGTTGTTTTGTGGTCGTTGAAAGGGTAATCTCAAGGTTGCTCTTGTAAATGTTCATCCCTTTGGTTGGCTACTGCTTTGCTTTGAAACATCAAGATCTTACTGCTCAGCTCTTCTTTTAGTGGAGCTTTCTAACCCATCAATTTTGTCACCAATTGCCGACATCTTATTGTGATTGTGTTCCCTGCCTTATAAGCTCAACTTGTAATTTGAGTGGCTTGGATGGCTGTTCCTGTCTCTCTGTTGTGTTTTCTGTTTGTTCTCTTATCTTCATTGGAAAAACAAAAATTTGTAGCTGTCAGTATTTTGCTGCTGCATTATCTTTTGGGATGGTCTTTATGTATTAGTAAATGAGATTAAGTCTACAGCTATCCCATGGAGCAGCTACGGTGATTTGTGTGAGTCCATTATTCTATCTGTCAGGCTTTACTGATGGAACAATCATGTGATTGCATAGAGGTTGCAGTGATGTTTCCTTATCCTTTAGAGCAATCTCTCATCTTATAGGCCAAAATGCGGCTTTTTTCTTTTTTGAAATAGTGTGATCTTTTTTTAACTGGCATGCATTGAAAGGTCAAACAGCATCGACGATGGATGTAAAACAAGCCAAACTAACACATAATCCGATGCAATAGATGCAGACGCCTTAGGCTTTATAAGCAGAATAGGTTGCGACAAGTTTAACTTCAACAGATAGGCTAAGAACCTGTACAAGTGGCAACACTTAGATGTATCGAGGACTTCTTCTGGAGAAGTTGGTATTGCTTTTTTCTTGGTTAAACGTCTCTTGCTTTAGTATATGCATCTTGTGTGGGACATGAACTGTTTTTATATGAGAACTATTATCTACCACAAAACGAAAGCTTTGATTTCCATTTATATGGATGGAGGCTCACAAAAATGATTTTTTGTCAACATTTGAATAAATACAGTAACCTCAGTGGGTAGGTGTTCTATAGTTCTTGGCTATAAATGCATGAGCTAAAGATTATATAACATTAACTTGATCATTGAATGGAAGTAGATTCTCCTTCTGTCAATATGATGAAAGGGCAATGAAACAGATTATGGAGGAAGGATTTGGCAATGGAAGAAACCTTACTTTTCACTGTGTGTGTATGTATGTGTGTGTTTTTAAAAAGGTACACTAGATAACTCTATAGACACTTAGTGTGGACATTACTGGAAGATTGTAAAGTTGAAAGAAATTAGCATTTGATCTAGGCACATTCTCTTATACTTTTGACCTGATGTAAGTGAATAAGAGTGTTTTGGATCTGTTTGAAAGATCATCTGTGCTCTGCTCCTCTTGTCAAAATTACAAGAAGGAAGGGCAATGTACTGTGGAGCTAAAGGTTTTAGCATGAGTATCATACTTTTAAAGATGTGCTCTCTTGACTTTCAATAAAAACATGTCCTCTCATGTATATGAGATTCATCAGGAAGTCATTGGTATTGAGATGTAGGGTTGGTAACTTCACTTGGAGTGATCATGTGGATTGGTCCCTGTGTGTCTTACCTTTATAGGTCAAAAGCCTGCAATCAAGTGGAATACCCTTCCAAGACATACGTAAATTGGAAAAATAGAGCAGCCATATGAAAGTTTCATGAAGGAATCAAAATTCCCTCCCTCTGTCCGTCCCTCTCACTCTCTTACTTGCTTTCTTTGATTTTGGCATGCACTATCTACCTTTTGAAGGCCTAGTAAATCACTCACCTTTTTATAGATTCAGGTTGTTGGATATCATTGAAATGCTTTTGTTTCTTGGTTTCTGAAAACTGTAAATTATAGTGCTTATGAATGGGAGAACCCAGTGATGCATTATGTTAGGCTCCCTTATATCGGCATTCATGTTGAGGTTGTTGTTATGGTTCTTCAGGTATCAAGCAAAGCTTCAACATAATTTAATGTATCTTGCTGCTATTGCTGATGCTCAACCGCAGGCGCCTCCTGTTCATTCTCAGGTAGTACAGACAAAGTTTGATGGTTAATCACCTAACACTCATTGGAATATTGTTACAGTTGTTAATCTGCTCTGCTTGTACATGTGCAGATGCCTCCCCCAGTTGCCTTGCAACAAGGAGGACACTTCATGCAGCATCCTCAGGTTGGGCCTGCTCAGCAACCTCTTTTCGCACAAAAACTACCAATGCAGTTCAATCCACAACAAATGCAAGAGCAACAGCAGCTGCATCATCAACATCCTTCAGTCATGCAAGCTCATATGGGCATGAGGCCAGGACCCAGCAACGGGGTGCATGCGATGCATGCTGAGGCTACTCTAGGTGGCAGCAGTGCAGGGCTGTCTTCGGCCACAGGTTTACCAGAGTTCTCACATGGGGGTGTGACGACTAATTCCCTGGATGGCAGAGGAAACAAGCATGATGGTGCAGCAGGCGCAGAGGTTGGTTCCGGTGATGGGGGCCACGGTGGTTCTAATACGCCTGGAGGTGTTGAAGGTGAACAATCTTACATGAAAGGCCCTGATGAAGGTACAAACTGAGGTGGGCATGGTCAGGTGGTTAAAAGTGACTGATAGGGTTGTGATGGTACCGACTGATCTGTTACTATAAGAGAACTCAAGAGAACTTTTATGAACCTCGTCCGTCACACAAAAAGGTGTAGAGATGATTTTTCACTTCATAATATTTGCTTGTCCTCTTGTATACCTCAATCTCAGAAGTTGGGACCTGTGGCTGGCCTGTGAGTGCTGTGGGGTCAATTGTATGTGTGGTAAAAGTGGAATTGAGTCAGTCGTGTCAAGCTCTAATATTGTGCAAGAGCTCGGGCTCAAGCTATGCTTGAGGGTTCCAAGGTTTGGCACAACGTACTAAATGCATCTCTGTGGCATGACGTGCCACTAAATTACCCTCTAAGCAAACACAAAAGTATGGATGGACGGGTTGAATTGGACTTGGATTTTTCCAGTCCCGACCCGACGTTGACTTCCGATTTCAAAGATCCCGTGGTTTTTGGTGCACAAACATGTTGTTGTCTCTGATCTATGTTTTTTCCTTCTTGAAACTTAGCCTGTCTTTTGCCTATGTTATTTCTGTTGTATCAAAAGTTACAACATCCCCAAAATGTCCAGTCTACTATTAATTTTGCATCTACCTAAAATTTCAGAGTTTTTTTTAGCACATCATGAAACTTCAGTTACTCTTAAAAGGAATTTTATTTCACTGGCCACAAGTAGTTCTTCAGTTCCTTATGGAGTAATCCAGGTTATCTCTTGTTTTAGCCAACTAGGAAACTCAAAACGGTGCTATAGAAAGCCTGACGGAATGTGTGATGCGTAGCTGACATTGTTGAGCTTGAGAAATCTTTCTTTATGACTTCAATATATTGACTTAGTGGGTGTTACAACATGATTATGATCAATATAAGTTTTTTGCCTTTTTTAGCCATCAATAAAATGTGAAAATTTATGAATCCTGCTATGAATGGATCTGAATCTGACTTTGTCAACATGATGATAGGGTTCTGCTTTGTGTATAAAAACTCATAGAAGAAGAAGAAGAAGAAAGGAAATACAAAAAATAATCCATAAAGAAGAAGATTAATACAGAATCGAAGTCTTCGCTCTTCAAAAACGGATTGACTACGTCCGTTAATACCACTAAACACGGTTGTGAGTGTGTAAGCAATTGATTCCTGACAGCTAAACACAGTAGTTTTATAATTGCTTGGAAACGGATTACACTTGTTCAACGCCTGTGATTCAGTTCTTCTTTCACTGTCATTTTTCTCTCTTCGATTTCTCTTTCTGGTTGTCTATTAGATAAGCTGACGCAGGGAAGAGGAAATCTGAAGCTGATATGGGGTACAATTCGTTGAGCAGTCAATCGTTCCGGTGAATGAAAAAAGGAGGAGAACTGAAAAATCAGTCGGACCAAACACTCACCGATTCGACGTCCCCAGGTCATTTTCAGTTCATCGGTAGAAGAAAAGCAATCTTCGCTGTCGATTATTGTGTATTAATGACGGATTAGTAAACAGTCCAAGAGTAGACTCTTGGGTTCAGGGTTCCTCTCTCTCTCTCTCTCTCTCTCTCTCTCTCTCTCTCTCTCTCTCTCTCTCTCTCTCTCTCTCTCTCTCTCTCTCTCTCTCTCTCTCTCTCTCTCTCTCTCTCTCTCTTTTCCCGTCTTCTTCTTCTTCTTCTTCTTCTTCTTCTGTAATTCGGGGTTTGGTTCTTTAGTATCTTGGAACGATGAAAGAGGAAAGTTCGGCGCTTCTTCTTCTTCTGTAATTCGGGGTTTGGTTCTTTAGTATCTTGGAACGATGAAAGAGGAAAGTTCGGCGCTTCTTCTTCTTCTGTAATTCGGGCTTTGGTTCTTTAGTATCTTGGAACGATGAAAGAGGAAAGTTCGGCGCGGAGGTACCCAATTCCGTCGACCTTCGCCGGCAAGAATTACACCAGGGCGTCTGTGTGTATCGTCCTTCTCAGCGCCGGATACGCCTTAGGCTTCTTCTCCGCCACCGCGATTAACAGAACAGGCGAACCTCCGGCGGTCGAGAAAAAATCGGTCGACGGCGCGGTGAATTCGGATTTCCAGGACCTCCTCCGGTTCCGGTCCCGTTGCGCGGACCCAGTCCCATCGAAGCTCGTCCGGCGGACGATCCTGGACCGGTTATTCAACGGCACCTCCCCTTACGAGAACTTCCCCCCGCCGCACGCGGCGGGTCTCCTCCGCCGGAAGCGAATCAGGGGGTGGGGCTCCACCGGCGCCGTCTTCGAGAACCTGATCCGGCGGGTCCGACCCCGGACGATCATCGAGGTGGGCACCTTCCTCGGCGCCTCCGCGATCCACATGGCGACCCTCGCCCGGTCCCTCGGCCTCCAGACCCAGATCCTCTGCGTCGACGACTTCCGTGGCTGGCCGGGATTCCGGGACAATAAGAAGTTCCGGGACATCGGAATGCTCAACGGCGACGTGGTGCTGCTCCACCAGTTCTTACAAAACGCGGCGGCCATGAACGCGACAGAGACCCTGCTCCCCGTGCCCTTCCCCAGCGCCGCCGCCCTGGGTAAGCTCTGCGAGTGGGGGATCTACGGCGACCTCATCGAGGTTGACGCCGGACACGACTTCCACTCAGCGTGGTCGGATATAAACATGGCGTACGCAATTCTCCGGCCGGGGGGCGTCATCTTCGGCCACGACTACTTCACGGCGGCCGACGATAGGGGCGTCCGCCGCGCCGTCAATCTCTTCGCTCGGGTTAAGGGACTCCGGGTTCAGCTCGACGGACAGCACTGGGTGATCGATTCCCGTTGACGGAAACCCCCGGATTTTGCGGTCGGTCGCGACGACGCCGGATCTCCCGACTTCCCCGGAAGAGGAGGAGATGAGCTCTTCGATCCTTATCGAGATTGACCAGCTTCGCCGTAAGTACGACTGTACGAATTACTGCCGAGGATTTGAAACGACTCTATACATGTACAATACGATACAACTTCACTCCAAAGTCCAAAAAAACAAACCACAAATTTGTAGCAACGACTCCTCCATTGCAATCCAATCAAACAATATTTGATCCGGTCCAACACTCTACCACTCTTTAAGCCCTTAAAGGAGGTTGGATCTGAGAGAAAATAATAGAAAAATGAATGGTCTACGGTTTGGCTGTTCATTAAATACAACAAATATGGAATATATCTTTCTATTCCGATTAGTTCTCAGAAAAATTAATCCGATCATCCAATTACTGAAAATTATTTAGAACGGGCATTTGAATAGAACCAGTCTGTATTCAATTTACCTATTCGCGAATCTCTTATGAAACCTTATAAACTACCTAAACAAAGTTATGATTCAGGTTTGTTTAGAATGTTATTATTCTTAGGTATCTATGCATATAAATAACACTTCAACTAGAGGGGTTTTATAACACTTTTTACCTGGAGAAACTCAACAATCCAACAGTCCAGGGAGGGTCATCTGGTTCGATCGCCAAACTGATCGCCAAACTGACTGACCCAACTCAGTTGAGCAAGTCAGAAAATTCAGAGGGAAAATTCAGAGGAGACCAGTGGGCTAACCTGGTAGAACCGCTTCGACCTGACATGACCACTTTTCTGGATTAGTGACCAGGTTGGTTATTTATGACTTATTGGCAGACGTTTGTAATATACTTAGCCCTCTCGCAGAATCGGATTTGAGGCAGTCTATAGTGGTTTGGTTGTCACAGTTGAACTGCATAGGAGAAGAGATCAAATCTCAAGTCTTGCACCAAAGACTTGAGCCAGGTTATCTCATTAACTACTCAACACTGCCACTTCAGCACTAAATCTTGCATCCTGAGTTGGGTTTTTCTTTTTTTCTTTTTTTTCCCCCGCTCGACAGAGTGACTACTAAGTTATCTCTATAGTGGTAGATCTCCTAACTTTTTGATGAAACTTATCTCTCAGGATGCATCTCAGGAACTTGTTCATTTGAATGCTCCTTCATTTGACACTCCACTATTTCCAGCATCCTGAATATCTCCTCACTTCTAGGATGAAGTTTATCTCCCACAGTGAACCGATGAAGCGCACCATCCACCTCAATCCAACTTAATCCGGGATACTTTTCTACACCTCTCTCCTCCATTAACTTCCTCATTCTACTGAAATCCTCCCACCGACCCAAACTTGCATAAACATCAGACATCAGAATATAACAACCCGCATAGCCAGACTCCTGCTCAAGGAGCTTCTGAGCTGCAAATTCTGCAGTCTCTGGAGCTCCATGGGTCCTGCATGCAGACAGTAATGAAGCCCAGATGACAACCCCCGGCTTCATTGGCATGCTCTCCAGAATCATCTTAGCTTCTTCAATATGACCCATGCGACCTAGTAGGTCAATCAGGCATCCGTAATGCTCAATTCCTGGGTTGATCCTGTAAATCCGCCTCATGAGGTTAAAGTACTTCAGACCTTCCACAACAAGTCCTCCATGATTACACGCGCTGAGAACACCTAAAAAGTAATGTGATTAGGTCCAACACCAGAGCTATGCATTCGAGAAAACAACTGCAAGGAAGACGTGGGATTTCCGTGGTTAGCAAATCCAACAATCATCGCTGTCCAATGTTCAACAGTCTTGTTTGGTAAACTTTCAAAGACTTTGTAAGCGGATTGAATGACTCCACAGTTCGAATACATATCTATCAGTGCCGTACCAAGAACGCCACTAAAAAAAAATCTGTGGCGGATTATATACCCATGAACACGTCTTCCCAAATGAAGAAGTCCCATATCAGAAATTGCAGAGACGACACTGACCAAAGTGAATTCATCTGGGTTCATCCCCAAAAGCAGAAATTGACCAAAAAGACGAAGGGCTTCATCGGGCAAAGCATTCCTGACGTATCCAGCTATGAGTGAATTCCAAGACACAACGTTTCTCTCAGGCATTTCTTCGAAAATTTGTCGTGAAGAATTAATGTCCCCATATTTCGCGAACCCATCAATCATCGTGTTCCAACAGACAACATTTCGATCGGGCATTGAGACAAACGCCTTGTGAGCATGGTATATCTCTCCGCATCGCGCGTACATGTGAATCAAAGAGCTCTCCACGAACTGATTTCCATGTGCAATTCCTGTTTTCAGAATCAAACCGTGTATCTGCTTCCCTTCTTCTATCGCGGATAACTGAGCGCACGATTTAAGTACAGACGGAAATGTGAAATGGTCCGGAAGAAAGGGAGGGGAACGGCATAGCATGTCGTAGAATAAAATGAGGGCCTCTTCGTAGAGGTGTTGTTGAGTGTGAGTCCTGATGAGAGTGTTGTAGAAGAAGGAAGCTTTGCCACTGTCCCGTACGAAGCGATTGAACAGAGAAAGAGCGTATTCGAGGTCAGCAGCAGCAGGGCGAAGGATCGAGCAGCAACTTTGGATTATTTTCGCTGAGATACGAGATGGTTCTTGGTGGAAAACTCCGGTTTTGATGGTTAGAGCGTGTATTTGTTGAATTTCGCCTGCTGCGGAGCATCCATGGAGGAGAGACAATGCAGGAAGAGAAAGGGCCACGGACATAGAAAAACCTTGTTGTATTAACAAGGATACAGAGTTCGAGAACTGAGGTGGGCGTTGTAACTGAGGATGAGCAGTCCAAACAGCAAAGATGAGAATCCCCCATGAATGAAGCTCATCGACTCTCCTCGCTCCTAAGTCCTACCTCAATATGGCGTGTCATGTAAATATATTGCTGATATGGATGTCGCCACTTTAACACGGAGGTTTCAAGAATCGTCCCAGTCTACAGTTCAATTCTCTGTCTGCACTTTAGTAAGTGTAGATCTTAACAAAAAATATAGCATAAAAAGCTTTTTTTAATTTTTAGTCGAATCAAAAAAAAAAATTTGATTCGTCTGAAAAGACAAAAACCACTATTTTTTTAGAAAAAACATTTTTTCATACTAGGGTAGGGAACTTTTAAGTTTTTTGTGGAGTATGAATATGATGGGGCTCCAGTCATTGTATCAATTAAAGGTTTGTAATTTTGTAAATCTGTTGATGACAAAAAAATTTAATCAGTATTATAGAGGAATGAAATTTGTTCTGTTCTTCCATTCAACTGGCCTTTAACTATAATGTGGTGATCCTTGGCTATATAAATGTCCAAATGATGTATGAACTCTCCCTCCTTGTGCTCGAAGCTATCCTCTGCATGCAGCAGCAGACATGACACATGGGTGGCGTAAAGTCACGGCTGAAGAAACTGGAATCCCTCCACGTTAAGGAGTATAATCTTCCAATACTTCAACTAATATAGTCTGAACTGAAGTGATGGAAAGTACAATCATGGGTATGTCACCTCGCCTCTCTCTTCTGAGATTAGGTAAGTGCTGTTAACGCAACGTAAGCCATCTCTGCTTTTGAACTCCTCTTTCAGACCGATTCATGGAAGACTTTTTCCGACGAGTGACCACCTCCACCAGGCCATGCAAGGTGCATGGTTTCAGATCGAATAGAGAAACTCTTATAATCAAGCGTGACAAAAGAACAGAACAGTGTACTCCCCATCTTCTGAAATCTCTTAATTATCTGATATGTCTCCCCTGTTCTCTTACTTTGTGTTCTGTACATTGTTTACTAGTCTGCAATTGCAAGAGCACTTCCCCTCGACGCTTGCCGTCACTACGTTCATATTCGGTGACTCCCTAGTGGACGCCGGAAACAATGACTATCTCTTCACTCTCTCCAAGGCCGACGTTCCCCCTTACGGCATCGACTTCGCCGCCTCCGGTGGACGTCCGACGGGACGGTTCACCAATGGCAGAACGGTCGCGGACATAGTGGGTGAGTAAAATTTCCTCATAATTTCACCTACGAACGAGATTCTTTTAATCCTCTGCATGTAATTATTAATCATGTGTTCATCAGGGCAAGAACTGGGTGCGAAATCTTTCTCGCCGCCGTATTTGGACCCTGATTCTTCTCGCCGTGACATTCTTGATGGGATTAATTACGCGTCAGGAGCTTCGGGGATCTTACACAAGACGGGAACTGCTTTCGTACGTCTGTAATTTCTGATATTGATCACTGAAAAATCATGTACAACTCGGCCATTAATTTCTTAACTTAACTTTCCTCTGTTCGTAGCAGATACAGAGAATCCCCTGAGTAAACAAATCGATTACTTCCAGGAAACGAAGGATTTCATGGTGAAGCTCATGGGGGAATATCGAACCAGAGAAGTTCTCCGGGACGCGCTCTTCTCCATTACAGCCGGTTCAAATGATATCATAGACAATGCCGTCCCATCTGTACCCAATCCTTCTCTAGCGCTCGAAGACGCCATGGTTTCCAATCTCACCTTGTATTTACAGGTAAATATAATACAGCGTTCTTATTCGAAGATGGAGCTTTGAAATTACGCCCAAAAGACTAGCCATGTAATTAGGAGGTTTGGGGTTCAACTCTGTTTCAAAAAACCCAGTGCATTAAAGGGGGAATTTTTCCTACTCCCAGCTTCGTACTGCTAAATAATACATGACTGGCTTCTAATCTTATTTTCATGGCTTCATGAAGCGTCTATACGAACTGGGTGGCCGGAAATTCGTGGTGGTCGGAGTAGGTCCCCTGGGTTGCATACCGTTTGTTCGATCGGCGACCTTAGAGCCGAATGGAAGCTGCTCGGACTCTGTGAATCAACTGGTTAAGAACTACAATTCGAAACTGATCAGAATGCTTGATCGGCTCAACCATGAAAAGGGTCCTGAACCCACCTTCGTTTACGCAAACTCCTACGATATTTTCTGGGGTATCATAAAAAATCATCAAAACTACGGTGAGTACTACAGGGCAATTGTGTCTCTCTGCAAATCGGAAACCATCACAGATAGAGATATATGATCTATTGAATGAATACATTCTGTGGAGAATTTTGCAGGAATTGAGAATTCTGAGAACGCGTGCTGCGGGGGAAACTTTCCGCCATTGATGTGCTACAGGGGAGGAGTAGTGCTGAGCTCTCCCCTGTGCGAGGATCGATCCAAGTTTGCATTCTGGGACGCGTACCACCCGACTGAAGCTGTTAACGCCATTATCGCCGGGAAGCTGCTCGACGGCGATATAAGCAACTGTTATCCCATCAATGTTCGTCAGCTGTATCACGGTGTCTAATATTGAAAAGATCGATATATAGTGGGGAAGATTTATACGTTGTGACTATATATATCTTGTCACCAGAATCCTTGTTCTACGTACTGGTTTATATATAGGTTTCAGTGGTCGTTCGTATGTATCTCCCAATTAAGTAAACAGCTAAAATCACCTACACCATGAAGCATATAGGTCTCAATTACATTAATCTGGGATTTGCTGCCGACATTAATCTAAGGCCTGGTCTACTTCTTTTTCAATTTTTAATTTTTTTAATTTTTTTAATTTTTTCATTCTTTGCTAAACCCAACAAATAGACTTTCAGATGAATGCGCTCCTAAAACTCTAATTTTCTTTTGTAGCAGAATGAAATACTTATATACGTTTAATTAAATAATATTTGTCACAGGTAAGCGATGACATCGTGTCAGTTCATGCAGATTGATCGATTGGATGATACTCGAGAAGCTTGACACCCCCCTGTGGCTAATGGCTATGGTGTCTCCTCTCCTGATGCTGAATTTATAATATATGTTAAGAAAAATAGTCAACGCGTCTTTCTTCTCTGTCTTCATTTATCGTCTCCGACTCCGGCTTCTGCATCACTGCCGCATTTAAAAACTCAAATCCGGTAACGCGGTATTCCGGTTGAGGGGATTGACAGAGTTGACTTTCAGAATTTCAGTTCCCTCGTTTTGGGGGACGCGCGATATCGAACACACAGGTCAAGGCGAGGAAGACGATGACCAGTAAGTTCTGTGCGGGTTGAAAACAGATTACAATGTCAACGCATAGGTCCATATGATATTATAGAACCCCTTGATCCCCCTGCTCTCGCTTCAATGAAGATATTCATCGTGGGGACCTTTTGTACTACTCTTTCCAAAGCTTGAAAACGGGAGTGGTTATGTCGTGAGAGTCTGAGACTGCAAGTGCAGGGGTCAGGACTTTCGTTCTCCTCAGTCGTCTGCGGCTTCCCAGGTTGGATTTGTATGCATTTCTGATGTCCACTTGTGGTCGTGGAAGAAGGTGGGTGGTGGTGGAGGTATGAGAAAATGAGACTCGGCGCCTATCGCCTAGGAAAATGAAGAGGTGCTTAATTCAATATTGGGTATACCTCATGAAGTCAACGGGACAAGGGATATGTATATATACATGAGAATATATCCCTCCCCAATATTGGAAACTTGTGATGAGTCCCAACTACCGGAAAGATGGGGATAAGACAACTCGTATCTCAGCCACTTTCAATGACTAAAGAAAATGGAACATGATTGATCATGTAAATGATTAGGTACCGTATTAATCAATCCATATGGTATCATCACGAGTTCCCAATTTTAAATATATGATATTGTTTTATAGTATTATGCATGAAAAATTCAGCATCAATACCTTAATTTGAACAAGTCGACTTTTAATATGGTATTGTTTTTCTAAAAAGTATAACTTGTTTCATATGGTTTATATATAGACCTCTTGCTCCTCGTAGTCTTTACCATAAAAATCGAATTTCTTCTTCTCTTTTTCTTTCTCCAAAAGAAAAGATTTTGCACATATATCTACCTTTGAATTTGTTTGATTTTATATGAGCATTTAGCATGAGAAGGAGGTGAGCGTTGGTGGCAAGGATATGAGTATTTAATACATTCTATGTTCGATCATTTGCTTGATGGACTTGAAGAACTTAAAAAGGGAAGAAATGACTAAAACCCAATCAGTTTGTGCTGTCATTTCTACTAAACTTTTCTGTTTTGAAAATCTTTCCCCACACATGAACCCGTGTCCGGTAGGCCCTAACCAATCTCCTTGACTATGTGCACTCATCTTCATCCTGTTTTTTAGCTATGTAATCATCTCCAGCAATCATACATTATTGAATGAAGTTATGCGCACCCTCGTGGGTGCGCAATTCTTCCCACCTCCCCCTTATGTGGGTGCATTTATGGCACCTCGATTTTTTATCATGTGGCTCCTCCCACATCAGAGGGGAGGTGCGATGGTGCTCATTGCATTACTCAACTTTATTTTAGGTCATCTTTATCCATTCCTTCAAAGAATCTCAAACCCCCTTGGTGGTTCTTTAATTACCTTGAATGGACAATGTTGGTCACCTATCAATTGACTCTAGAATAAGACCTAACTTAATTGGGAAGTTGCCCTTGAATATGCAAGTTCTTTTCATTATTAACTAATTTGAGTTTGAGTATGATTATGCTCTCTCTCTCTCTCTCTCTCCTCTCTCTCTCTCTCTCTCTCTCCTCTCCTCCCTCCCTCCTCCCTCTCCCTCTCCTCCTCCTCCCTCCCTCCCTCCCTCCCTCCCTCTCCTCCCTCCCTCCTCTCCTCCCTCCCTCCTCCTCCCTCCCTCCTCCCTCCCTCCCTCCCTCTCTCCCTCCCTCCCTCCCTCCCTCTCACACTCTTAGAGCATGCAGCAATCAAGCAACTTATAAGAGTAAATACAGAAACCCTTTACCCAAAATATATGTTTAAAGTTGGAATAGGCGAGTCTATTAGAAGAGAGTAAGACTACGGCCAGAGTGCATGCACAAGATGATATATGACTTGTGAAAAGCACCACTTTGGATGTATATATGAAAATGCTGTATATTGATTTGAATCGAGGGCCATATGAGTTATGACATGACAATGCACTCTAGTGTGTGAATCACTCTGGTTTGTGCGATGTACTTAATTATCTATGAGATTGACATTTTGGCTTTATATATGTACAGTAAGGCAGATGTCATAGCAGAATAAGAAGTGTTCCTCCTCCATATGAATGTATTTCATTTAAGAGTATTATACATATATATTTCAATGGGTTAGGCAAGTATGACATGGGCCCCTGTCCATATAATTCAAAAATATTGTGTAGTAAATTTTAAAAATATTGCTTTTTGTACTTATATAGCTGTATATATACATGGATAAATCTTGATTAAAGAATGATATTCAAAGATCCAAATTTAAATCTTTTAATCAATGGGTCCAATTAAAGTACTAGAGCGGTCTCCTACTAGTCCCAAGTCAAAAGTGAAACAACATATATAACACTCCTTTTCCTATTTTAGCCATACTATAGTAATTATTTAAGTGTGTTTATTCGTAGTTTTGAATGAACCATGAAATGGACTAAAGACAACGCCATATGCTTCTACTTCGTGGTATTTATTTCGTGCTGCACACTGCGCACAAAAAAGACAGCGTGTTGAAACTTGAAACCAACTATTTATGAGGTGAGCATATGGAATATTGTGAATACTAACAATGAAATTAAATTAGCTTACTCGCAAAGGACCATTCAATCAGTCGGACTTTTCCACATGCACCGCAAAGAGAACACCCATATCGAGTTAAATATATGATATTGATACTTGATCGCTACTTGCCATGTGAGACATTACTGCTATATATGCTGCATGTGAAAGCAAGAATATACATATACTTATCCAAGCTCAACATTAATGTGACACACATATATTACCCCTCCTTATAGCTTATATGAACGTACAATTATTGGTTTGCCAGTACTTTGATTCAAGGAATTTTCTCGATGCCTTCTCTTTGCTGCCGTGAATCAGGTTTTTGACGTGAACCTCATCTGTAGCATTCCTTTTTGTTTTATATATAAGTCACATATTAACAAATATTTCTTTTTAATGTCACTTTTTAATTAGTAATTAACCAAGTAATGTATTAGGACAATTGGATATGCATGCTTCTAATTTGTTTTTTATATGTAATGTCGTACACATCATGGAATGACAAGTACATAGCAATTATCAAATATCTCATAGCACTCGTGAAATACGACTTTCATGATGTGGGTGATCTAATATTTTTTTACACTTGTACGCATTAGGAGCATCTTTATATTGTGGTGATAATACACTGAAATAGACTTATTTTTGCATGGAGTGAATGTATCAGTACATGAGGAGGAGCATTTAAATTACAATCAATGTCGATCTTCTCCACCAACATGCATGCACCGAAAATACACGCGGTTGCTACGAAGACTTGATCTTCGATCCAAAAGTACCTTATATAAGGTTACGTACATATTAACAAATAATTTTTTAATGTCACTTTTTAATTGTTTCGAAGTAATTAACCAAGTAATGTATTAAGGACAACTGGATATGCATGCTTCTAATTTGTTTTTTTATATGTAATGCTGTACACATCATGGAATTATAAGTACCTAGCAATTATCAAATATCTTATAGCACTCGTGAAATATGACTTTCATGATGTGGGTGATGTAATATTTTTTTAGACTTGTACGCATAAAGAGCATATTTATATTGGGGTGATGATATAGTGAAATAGACTTATTATTGCATGGAGTGAATGTATCAGTACATGAGGAGGAGCATTCAAATTACAATCAATGTTGATCTTCTCCACCAACATGCATGCACCGAAAATACACGCAGTTGCTATGAAGACTTGATCTTCGATCCAAAAGTCTTATATAAGGTTCATATTAAAAATAATTTTTAATGTCACTTTTAAATCAAAAATGTATTAAGGACAACTGTATATGAATGCTTCTAATTTGTTTTTTATATGTAATGCTGTACACATCATGGAATGACAATACATAGCAATTATCAAATATCTGTCGTGAAATACTTTCATGATGTGGGTGATGTAATATTTTTTAGACTTGTACGCATAAGGAGCATCTTTATATTGTGGTGATAATATAGTGAAATAACTTATTCTTGCATGGAGTGAATTTAATGCATTCAAATTCAATCAATGTCGATTTTAATTGTTGTTACGAAGACTAGAGATCCAAAAGTACCTTATATAAGGTTATACATATTAACAAATAATTCTTTTTAATGTATTTCAAACAACCTGGGGCAACTATATATGCATGCTTCTAATTTGTTTTTAATATGTAATGCCATACACATCATGGAATGACAAGTACATAGCAATTATCAAATATCTTATAGCACTCATGAAATACGACTTTCATGATGTGGGTGATGTAATATTTTTTTAGACTTGTATGCATAAGGAGCATCTTTATATTGTGGTGATGATACAGTGAAATAGACTTATTCTCACATGGAGTGAATGTATCACATGAGGAGGACCATTCAAATTACAATCAATGTCAATCTTTTCCACCAACATGCATGCACCGAAAATACACGCAGTTGCTACGAAGACTAGATCTTCGATTGAAAAGTACCTTATATATATAAGGTTACTTTTATAGTTAGAAGACTCATGTAATTAAATTGCAAACAGAAAATTATTATTGTTAATTAATAATTAATCTGCACTACTTTATTTGCAATTAATTAATTGGCTCCCTAGCTATGGTAAAGAAACAGACACATTATATTAATTTGCTAGTAATTCATGATCATCTTCCTTGTCTAATACTCATAAAGAGACGTACGTACCCATTATATTTATTAATTAATTAGCTAGCTAGAAATATTTGATCATCTAATTCCTCGTCCAGTACTCGTAATTTCCAATTAATGAATTATCAAAACACAATCAGCTGCTTGTAATTAAAGCAGAACAGGAACCGTGCAGATCACTTAACCTAAAAACTAAAGTAGCTAGTACCCCCTAGAATTTAATGAAGAGAGAAAGAGATCTGGGGAATAAAAAAGAAGAAAAGAAACAGTGTTGTGCAACATGCTACAACACTCCTGGCTGTGCCTGTCACCATACATTATTTGTGTACGTGTTTGTTAGATTTTCATATATGGGAAGTGAAAGCCATGGGGTTCTGAAGACCGGAGAAAGGAAAGGGATGGGAATCATGTGGCATAGACAGAGTATAATAAATGAAAAGGCTCGGATGTCGTCGAAAAACAACACTCGACCGGCCAGTACTAGCAGCTAGCTAGCAGATGCAGAAGGATCAAGAGGAGCTGGGGTATATAGTACTAACGCAATATATATATATATATATATATATATATACAGTAACTGCATCATGAGTTGTATGTATATACTGCACACAGTAGTATTGATCATGATATCAGTAAGAAATATTGGAGGGAAAGAGAAGTGATGAGGTATAATTTTTAATGCATGGTGAAGGGTGGAAAAAAGGAGTCGCTGTGAGAGGGAATTGTTAGTCGGAAGTTCAACCACCACCTACCACCTTACCTTGGCCAACAAACGGTTTTAATGAAACAATGAATTCATTGATCGGCTATCTCCCTGGGCTTTCCTTTTCCCTCTTGGCTTTTTAAAGGGAGGACCCTCTCTTACACGCCTTTCTGATCTAAACCAAAACCCCCATTTTTTCCCAACGCCGGCCGGCCACCCATTGGCACCTGGGATTAAAAATACCAAACCTCTCCCCAACCATATATACACCACTACTCCGTTTTTCTTTCTTTCTTTCTTTATGGTCGATTACCACTCCTTGTGGGTTTTCCTAGTCCGCCCATATTTCTCTTCTTCTTCTTCTTCTTCCTGCAGCTGCTTCCCTGATCTGGCCTGTCTCTTTAGCAGCTGGCTAGCTATAGCTATTATAGCACGAGAAGATCAGGTGAAGCTGCTCCTGGGATTCACATATGATCATCATCAGAACATGATATCTGATAAGTACTCTGGATCATGTGGGTTTTACTGGCCGATTCTTCTCTAAGATCACGTACGTCAATGGGGTGCCTGCAGTAATTTGTTGGGAGAGGAGTAGATCATCAGCCGGCCATCTTAGATCTTCTCTAGTACTCCAGCTTCCTCATAATATACGTTTTTGTTTTGTTTTCGTTGTTTCCTTTTTTTTTTTGGGTTCATTTTGTTCTGTCGAGTAGCACTGGTTGGATATATATATATAGAGAGATATATAGAGAGAGAGAGAGAGAGAGCGATCAATATTTGATCTGGTCGGAGTAGCTAGTACTAGTAGTGAGGAAAAAACTAGCTAGCTAGTTAATGGGGGTTTTGAGGAGTGGAAAAATGGCGGTGACGATGACGGGGAGGGTGGTGAACGAGGTGGTGAGCTTCGTCGTCTTCTCCGTCCTGGACATCCTGGACGCGTTCCTCTGCGTCGCGTTCAAGCTCGTGGATTTCTATATGGAGGAGGAGTGGAGACCCTGTTATTGCTCCTCCGCCAAGGAAGCCATCACCAGCAGCGGCAAGATCCTCGTCTCCGAGCGCGGCGGCGAGTCCAAGATCGTCTGCTTGTGCTCCAGGAAGCTTCAGCTCGAGGATATCTCCGACACCCTCTACGCTCGCCCTTCTTTAGTCTCCGACATCTCGAAAACCACGGTGAAGGAGCTCATGAAGCGGCGGCTCAAGGTACAGCAGGGCGGCGCCCCGGCCGCCCCGCCGCCGCAGCCGTCCGCTCCGTCAAGAACGGCGCCGGCGGTGTCAGGTCCACCGTCACCGTCAACTCCACCATCGTTGAGATGCTCCAAGGGAAGATCGGCGGACAACAGTCCCACCCCGTTCCCAGATGGTCCGACTGCGACTGCAAAACCTGCACTTCTTGGACCTCCTCCGGCAAAGACACCCTCTTCGTCCGCATCGACGGCGCAGGTTTTTATATATATAATATATATATCCTTCTCATTTCCATCCAATGTGTACTTTTTTTTTCTAAAAGCAAAAAACTGCAGAGAATGCGGAGGAGAACGTGTTGTTTATACACGGGTTCATATCGTCGTCGGCGTTCTGGACGGAGACGTTGTTCCCAAACTACTCGGAGGCGACCAAGTCGAGGTACAGATTGTTCGCCGTGGATCTGTTGGGGTTTGGACGAAGTCCGAAGCCGACGGACTCGCTTTACACGCTCAGGGAACACATCGACATGATCGAACGATCCGTCTTGGAGCCTCACAAGCTCCAGTCTTTCCACATCGTGGCTCACTCCCTCGGAAGCATTCTCGCCCTCGCCCTCGCCGTTAAATACCCCGGCGCCGTCAAGTCCCTCACCCTCCTCGCTCCGGTAAGCTCCCCTGATCTTCTCCAGCTTCCTCGCTCTAATTATTAATTGACCACTACTAATTGCTGTACTAGCTAGTAATACTTCTACGGCATTGAATACTACTGACATATTATAAATTGCGCGCTGCAGCCTTATTTTCCGGTGACCAAGGGGGAGGAGAACGGGACCCAGTTCGTGCTCCGGCGGGTGGCGCCGCGCCGGGTATGGCCGCCGATCGCCTTCGGCGCCTCCATCGTCTGCTGGTACGAGCACATCAGTCGACTCGTATGTCTCATCGTCTGCAAACACCACCGCCTCCTTGAGTCCATCTTCAAACAGATCACCAGAAACAGGTAACCAACACACAACACACATTCAAATCAACAAAATCCCAGAAAAGAGTAAAAATTAAAAGATGACTCCGATTACGACCCATTGAATGAAAAAGACCCTTAATTTTTGTTTTTCCCCCAAATAAAATATGAGAAAAAAAATTGAGCTTCTTCTGTACTCATTAGTTGATTGATTGATTAATTAATTAATTGACCTGCACGACAATCGCCATTAAATATAAAGTTGAGTGATGAGTCCCGCCTTGTAAACAACGAAGAAGAACATAAGGATTGAATAATCGAACCGATTATCCAAATTTTGACGAACAGTAGTGCGATCAGTATCAGAGGTGTTTGTTTATAATTAGAATGGGCGGGGGGTAGTGGGAGCTTGTTTGTCGACGAACGACACATGCATATATTAACTTCGGCCACCCACCGTCGTGTTCCCGAACAAGAAATAAATTCCGGGTACGCAAAGGGGAGAGAATTAATGAGATTTCGATTGATATTGATCGTTTCCTCTTAGGCCGGTATTAAATTCCGATTTTGTGGGTTTGATTAGTTTTCTGTTCGTCTCTCTCACGAACTATTATTTCGGTCGTTGTTTGAAATTGGAGATAATGTATGGAGGATATTTTGTGATGATGGATGTGTTGCAGGATTCGGACGTTTTTGGGGGAGGGTTTCTTCTGCCACACCCACTACGCAGCGTGGCACACCCTGCACAACGTCATCTGTGGGGCGGCGAACAAGATCGACGGGTACCTGGACGCCGTACGCGAGCAGCTCAAGTGTCCCGTGACCGTCTTCCACGGCCGGGACGACGAGCTCCTCCCCGTCGAGTGCAGCTACGCCGTCCGGTCCCGGATCCCGAGAGCCGACGTCAAGGTCGTCGACGGCAAGGATCATATCACCATCGTCGTCGGACGCCAGAAAGCCTTTGCCAGAGAACTCGAAGAGATCTGGAATAACTCTTGAGATCATATATTAATCCTCTGTTTTTTCTTTTTTACTCTGTTTTCTTCTTCTTCTGCTGCTTCTTCTTCTTGGTTGTGATCATTAATTCGTGAAGATTGAAGGTTGTCGCTATAATCCACCGCCTGCCTAGAAAAGAAGAGTGAATCAGTTATATATATATATATATATATATTGAGTAAGTCCTCAATCAGTGATTATCACATCAAAACTTTTGAATTATGACATTCGCCATTGAAGTCTTTCTTCCCCTGTTTTATTACTCCCCCTTGTTTCCTGTTCAATATTAGGGGTGAGACGTCCGTCCCTCCGTCTTTGTCATGTTTTCCGAAAAGGAACTCCCACTGCGCGTCGCGCATTAACTTCTGGTCACGTTAATGAACCGTATTTCATGTCAGACCGATCGACCTGTGCTAATAAATGGTGAAAATGGGGCAGCTTGCTCCATTGGTGGCGTTATTTATTTCTGTGCTCGGAGACGTAGAAGCAGTAATAGAGTTTAGAGGTAGGTGGATTGGGGGACGGCGGGGCCAACCTCATTTAATCCCTTCAACCATTCTCTGATCATCAAATTTCATTACATCTTTGTTAGAATCGAAGAGGAAAAGAAAAAGACCGGAAAGACCGCGAAGACTTTTCAGGGTTTTGTGAAGACTTTTCAGGGTTTTGCGACTCTGTCATCTTGATTCCACAACCAATGAGAAGAATTTGAAACCGATAATGGAGGACCAGTCACGTCTGATAATGCCCCCGACCCCGCGTTATCGCCTCAACAATTTTTTTGGAGTTTCAGATGAGAGAATTAATTAGCTTGGAAAGATGCCGTAGAAGCGCATGTAGATAAATTGTACGAGTGGCGTTTTCGAGACGTTGATGTGTCTCGATCGGTCCTTAGACTGAGGGAGGTTGTCAAAGTTTGTTTGGTTAGAACTGAACAGGCGGCCATCAAACTTAAGACTCGAAGCTTTTGTTGGGTCTCCGTTTGCTTTGTCGGGTTTTAGAAAACTTGACCCCAAACCGGCTTAAAAAACCTAATCGGATTTTGAATTTGCTCCGTCCGTGAACTGAACCGATCAACTCTGATGTTTCCCCGCCCCACCCGTATCAACCCGGTCCAACCCAACCCACCTAATACATCCGTCAACCCATTCAAAATTAGAAAGAATATACAAATTAGTTTTGTTAATCTTTTTGTTTAGTTGTGCTCTAAGGAGATTGGGAGTCTCGTGTTTTGATTTACTACCGTTTTTGCAAGATGGGGAGTTGTGTGGGGAGTCTCGTGTTTTGATTAACTACCGTTTTTTCAAGATGGGGAGTTGTGCACGTACAACCGGCAGATCTAATCTCTCTTTTGGTCACCTCCACCCATTCGAACCTTGAAGTAAAACGTGGATGGGTCTTCTAAGGGGAACCCTGACCCTTTTGGCCACGGAGGAGTTTTCAGGAACCACGAGGGACAAACCATTCTAACATTTGGTAGACCAAATCTGTTACGCGGGAGTCACGCGCTTGACAGTGTGATATTATACATCAAACGTTTGAAGTTTGTACCCAACCCGCTGCTTGGAACTGAACTTCGATAAAAAAAACCATTTGGGAAACCAGGGGCTCACGTAGGTATTGGTGGAGTGAAAACATCACCGATATGTACATCAGAAATCGGGAATCCGGGAGTCGGTATTGATGTTATGCTTTTTTGTTTTGTTTGCGGTTTTTACAAGAGAAGAAGGCGAAGAGTTGCAGGGACGAAATATGGGTGGGATTTCCATTAGATCAAGCCCGAGAACATGGATTTCTTCGGTGCCTGCCCTAAAATGCACGCGGAGTTTCCCACTGCCGAGGTACTTTAGTCAGTCAATGGGAAAACAGAGGAGCGCCTCCGGTTGGACCATTAGAGCTCAGCAGGTGTGATTCATCAATTACAAATGCTTAATTTTGTCAAGCCTTTCTTGTTTTACTTTCTCTCATTTCTGAGTTGTATCTTTTCTTTTGCAGTTTTTTGGTTTGTACTTCCTTAAGTATTATTCTCCTTTAGTGAATTTGGTTTCTTACTCATGTACTCTTATGCGTAAAACATATTCTACTAAAAAAATGCCTCTTGGGCTCTCATCAGGTTCGTGTTTTGCCTACTCCTCGTCTTCCTTCCTTTCCTTCTCCATTTCTGATGCATTAATTTTCATGAAAAATTTATTTATGAATTTTTTTTGGTTTTTGACTTTCAATCTCTGAAGCATAGCTTTATCGGATTTCTTCACTAATTTTTCTTTGTGATCAGCTCAAACTATTTGGAAGGTTAACACCTTGATGCATTACTCATCATATTTCCAATAATTCTACGAGATCAATTTTTTTTCAAATTTCCTCATTGAATATACAAATATACAGATGAACTTGGATCTTCACTTTATTAGAAGTATACAAGAATTATTGAGTGTCATATAGCGTTATTTCTTTCCAAAAATTATTGTCTAATTAGAAGTCTTAATCTATCTACAGGAGACACTTTCATATTTATAAACATCCCAATTGCAATAGAAAGGGTTATCTCAAAAAGAAAGTTGGAATATTTATTATCTGAGAGTTTGTGAAGTAAAGTATTATATCCTGAATTTCAAGTATATTAGCTTTGAGTCCTATATTATTTTTTTCTTTTGAAATTTTTTGGCAGTCCTTTTTTTTTAAACTTCTGCTGATGTTCGTCTAAAACTCTGTCAGATGAATTTTTACTTATTTTCATTCACTGCGCTCTTTTTTTTTTTTTTTTGTTAGAATAACAGTATATTATCTGTAACAATGTCATTAGGGCAGTAATATGGGTTAAAGGATGTTTGATTTAGAATGTTTTACTTGCAATGCGAAAGTGCCCTTGTGTATAGATGCAGAAATTTCTATGAGAAAGACAAACCATTTGCCGCTAAAACCTTTTCTGTTGAGTAACTCTGTAAACCATGAAGAGAGTTTTCGGAGGTTTGGTGTAATATTTTAACCCTGAAGGTGATATCGTTGTATGTCATATAGCGATATTTTATCCCTACATATGATCAAGGACGAGGAGGAGGAATGCATTATAAGATGTACCAAAGTTGCCTTCAAAATGCTCTTTTATTACATGATTTTGCACTCTCAAATTAAAAATTTTAATTTTCCTTCAATTTGATTATTTGAGGTTTTTTATTGCCCTCATTATTCTGCAAATTTTTGCCGTCAATAACTTTGGTGGCTGATCTCTCTTATTGCTTGTTTTATTTTCTGTTCAAGATTGCACAAGTTATGTAATTGTTTCATTCCATCATCCCTTTCATAATTTCTCCAAGACTTATCTCAACAACCTGTAAACTTTTAAAAGAGTGACTAAAGTGAACTCAAAGAAGATTTGTGTTCTACTCCCTATTTGGTTTATGGTGGGTCATCATTCATTTTCAAAATAGTGTCAAATTTTTTGTATTGGTTCCTTGTGTTTTGTGTTATGTGTTGTGTTGCTCAATGTTAGTATTAAATAAGGAATTGAATTGAATTTTTGTTCTTGAATAAGAGGAACAGAAATAAATGATACTCATCTTTTCTCCTCTTTTCTGAAAAGTGGTTTCCTTTCAAACAAGTTTAAGTGACTAAGATATGCTGCTTGAGTTTGCTTTATTGTCATCTGTATCAAGATAGTCATTATCAAATGTGCTTTTAGTTTCATGTGAGAAAGCATTTACATATTTTAAAATATCTGTGTTATACAGAACACGCCAGTATGTAAAAATTGACCGACACCTGTGAAATCAAAATAGTTTAGTACAATGTCTTTGCTATTTTTTTTTTTTTTTGAAAGTTGTGATTTTTTTTCTCATACCCTAAGGAGACTTGAACCCAAGACCTCCCACTAGGAAACCCCCCATTTGACCACTGAGCTATTCTCAAGTTCACACAACGTCATTTCTATTGAGGTAGTGGACAGTCTTATATGCTTTTAGTTCATTGCAAAGCATTTATATTTTTGAAATTCCCTTGTTGTACGTAGTATATAATACTGAACTTTTAAGGTGATTTGTAAAAATAAAGACATGCATGCACCTGTTAGGGTTTGCAGTCTGCGAGCCAGGATGGATCTGCTGTAACTTCTTCCGCTGCTGATTCTCTTGCAAATTCTCTTGAAATGAAAGAGTGGGAATTGGGCAGAATGCAAGATGAAATAGCTGCGTGCCAAGGCATTAGAATCAGAAGACGTCCACCTACTGGACCACCTCTACATTACGTGGGACCTTTTGAGTTTTGGCTACAGAATGAAGGCAACACACCTCGGAATATACTGGAGGAAATAGTTTGGCACAAGGATATGGAAGTCGCACAGGTACATCCAAAATTTAACCATAGTTGGATCAACCTCCACTTGAAGTGTAACTTGTTAATTGCACTTGAGAAAATAATCTATGCTCCGTGGGTCATATGTTGTTTCCATGGACTTTATTCAGTTAAAAGAGCGGAGGCCTTTGTCAGTTCTGAAAAAGGCACTTGACAGTGCGCCTCCAGTTCGGGATTTTGTTGGAGCACTGAAGGCATCTCATATGCGGACCAGTCTGCCTGCTCTAATCGCTGAAGTGAAGAAGGCATCTCCAAGTAGAGGAGTTCTGCGAGAAGATTTCGATCCTGTAATCATAATAACCAGGCTTTTATTATCTTTGTGTTTGTCTTGTGGTCTAACTGCGCGTGTAATGTGTTCTTTTGGCACATTCGTCCCTCTCTAAAGACTGATGTTCGTAATAGATTGTTGATGTGACATACATGATTCTATTTGTAGCTTGAACTGGGTGTCTGGGTATGGATTATCTGTTTTATTAACACGATTATCATTTGCAGACATGCTGATATGCAAAATGGGAAGGTATGCTGCGTCTGGGTATATATGGTTTTTCTTTTAACGAATCCAGTTGTGAAAGAAAATTATTTAACTTTTCTACTGTTTTTGCTAAATTCTGCCATCAATTTTAATTTTTATCATTATGTTTGACTTCCCAAAATGTCTCATTCTATTTTCTCCATGAGTAGTGCAGAAATTGATGTTAAGTCTGCTGCATTTAGGGATTGTGTTAAATTCTCTCACCGTATCATGTGTGAATTATGCATATAAATCAAGTCATGTGATGACATACATATTATTTGGCTCTCCGATACTGAGATTAGATACATATCTTTTCTCAATTTTTTCTAGCAAATCCATTACTGTTAGAATTTTTCACCTAAGCTTAATTATGGGTCTTGAATTTTGATCTAGTTAACTGAACCTCAAGTAAGGTCATCTACTTCTATGGTCATTCAATAAACTTGAGAACCATTCCCTTGATCTGCCTGTATCTTATAAAGCCAAGAGATGTAACCAAAGGCTGAAAGTTGTTTAACATTGAACATTTTCTGTTGGAATTCATGACTAGGATGTACATGATTTTCACTCGCTTGACTTCAGTTGTCATAACCACATTTTGTCATCTTTGATCCTTTCCTGGTTTCTTGATAAAAACTTAGCAACTTGAAAGTAGAGTAGTTGTATCTGAAAGCAATCAACTAAAGTGTTAGTTAATGAAACTGGGAAGAAAAAGGGGCTTTTAGAATGAGTAATGCTATGCGTACGTTACTGTGCGCATACATTTGCGTACAGCCCCTCACAGGGAATTTAATAATGGCACCTCGATTTCTGCCATTATTAAATGCCCTGTGAGGGGCTGTACGTAAATGTATGTGCACAGTAACGTACGCATTGCATTACTCTTTTAGAATAGGCTTCCACTTTTTTTTTTTTTATACATTTTAATTTCTTAACTTGTGACATTAGGTTTTGTTTATTACCCTTTCTTTTTCTGCCTTTCTCTACACACAGGTTCAAATAGCTAATGCTTATGAGAAAGGTGGAGCAGCATGCCTTAGTGTTTTAACTGATGAAAAGTACTTCAAGGTAATCATTTTTCTCCTTGTTTTTCTCGAAACAGCATCCAACTTTCGTTTTTCATTTTGGGATGAACCTGTCCCAGTTTCAACCAAGTATTTATTCGGGAGTTGTTGTATCAATTTTTGTACTTACTGTACTCAAATTTTGATTTAGGGAAGCTTTGACAACCTTGAAGTTATACGTAATACTGGCGTGAAGGTTTGTTTTCAAGACTATGTTGTGCAGTTCTTAGTTGTTTGACTTCTCGAACTTGTTTCATGGTTCTTCTATTGATATTTTCTGTGGATGGACACAGTGCCCTCTTCTTTGCAAAGAATTCATTGTAGATGTGTGGCAATTATACTATGCTAGATCAAAAGGTGCAGATGCAGTTCTTTTAATTGCTGCTGTGTTGCCTGATCTTGACATCAGATATATGACAAAAATATGTCAAAAACTTGGTCTGGCAGCTCTAGTTGAGGTATCTAGAACAATTTATTGATTGTGCTCTTTTGTTTTCATAGAAATGAAAATTGGTTTATGCCCTGCTGTTACAATGTTGCCTTTCTTTTGGAGATTTATTCTTCTTATTTTATTCATCCTAGAAGATTCATCCACCTGAGATGAACTAGATTACATCCTCCTTTTATATCTAGTTGCTTAAGATATTCAGTAACAAATCTGTTTGATGTTCTTCTCGATTCAAGGTGCATGATGAAAGAGAAATAGATCGGGTTCTTGGAATCGAGGGAATCCAGCTCATTGGTATCAATAACCGTAACCTTGGTAAGCTGCTCAACATGGTTAAAACAATGTTCTTGTTAGCTTACTAGCTTCTCCATTGACACATGGTGTTACAGTGCATCATTTAAGCTGTTCTTGGAAGTTTTTGTTCTTTGTTCTTGGGGAGATGAGTCTACTAATGCATGTTAGAGAAATTTTTTCTAGGTATGATTCTTGAAAATAGAATGAGGGACTTGGCTTTATTGAAACGATGGACAGGGCATATAAAACAAACTGCCTGTTGTAGAAAACAATCATGGGAAAAGTTACTTGTAAGCCTTTCAATTCGAATAAAAAAAGGTCAGCATGGAAATGCTGACTTGTTTTCCCTTATAGGAAGATTTGTTGACAAGGAAGAACTTGTCTGTAAGACCTCGCATTTTCTCTAGTCTATTTTTTAAAATGTAGGTTCCTGTTTTATCAGGTTTCATTATATGAGATGGAGACATATCTTGATTTAGAGCCCATCCACATCTTTTTGGGACCAGTTGGGACCAGTTGGGGTTGTTTATGTAATGACTGTCAAATATTGTTGTCCAAACTTGAAGCATTTAGCTTATTTTTTATTTTTTGGATTTTTCTTTTATTGATTTTCTTGCCTGTCATGTGGTGTTCTCAATCTTCAAAAGAACAGGAGTATGAAACTAAATATGGGATATTTTTGCTGTTATAATTGATTACACAAATGGTGGGGGCAAACATTATCATACCTGATTAGACCATTAAACGAAATTTTAATTCTTTTAGAATAATATCCACCCTTCCTTTCTATATACAATTCTCTGCTGTCGTGTGCCTCTGCTCCCCTCTGCTGCTTTCCCTATCCTGACCTCCTTTGCACGTCTCCCAACCCTTGTCCTCATTCCTTTTTCTCATCAGTACCTTTCCAACATTGGCATCCTTCTTTTCCGTTCTTGCTCTCTTTCCCTTAAAATTTTAGATGGAAAAACAAATGAGGCCTGCGCTTTTGCTCCCTAGATAGAGATTATCAGTCCTTTACCCTGCCAGTGTTCGTGTTTCTTATTGAAGTTGGACAGTGTTAGTTCTCAACGGACAGATGTCTTAATGTGCTCTGTTTACTGATGATCCCATGCTAAATTTGACTAGTGATATATTTCACGGTTGAGAATCATCCTGAATTGTTTGACTTGCCTTTAAATATTTCCCTTTTTTCCTTTGAACTCATCCATGTTTCAAAAGCAACATTCTACTTGATTAGTCTGCGTCCTGGAGTAATCTTGTCAAAAAAACAAACTGCCTTTCCGAGCTCAGGGAGATTTTCTTTGGCTTTCTCGGTGTACAAACTAAAATGTTGGCTCTTGTGTTACCTGATGGGAGAAATTCTAGGCATCAGCTTATGGTTGTATGTTTGATATTAAAATATTATGTTACATTAATTGTCTCCTAAAACCTCATTTAAAACCCCATTTCTATCATCCTTGCAGAAACATTTGAAGTTGATATTAGCAGCAGCAAAAAGCTTCTTGAAGGAAAGCGTGGCGATATTATACGTGAAAGAGATATAATTGTAAGATTGCATCTTAGTGAACCCACTTTCTTTATAACCCTCAAAAGTCATGACTTGAAATTACATAATGCCTTGAAAATTCGGTTGCAATTTTGTTGCACGCTCAAAGATGTGGTAATTTGATCCAGGTTGTCGGTGAATCTGGACTCTTTACACCAGATGATATTGCTTTTGTGCAAGAGGCTGGAGTAAAAGCAGTAAGACTTCTCTATAGCTGATCATGTAGAGATATTCTTTTACATTTTCTCTTCTGCGGACTAATTCTGAGGGCAGCCGGTGATTTGTTGAAATAATGAAGTAATATCATAGAAATAGCTAGTGAAAGCAAATGTCATAATGTGGAAGTCAAATAAAATATCATATATGTAGAAGAAAAAAGTATAGAAGTGATAACGGTCTTCCATTTTGGACTCCACATTTATAGTCCTAAATATTATATTTAACATGCAAGCTAAGTCATAAATGCCGAATTTTATATTTAACTGCTCTCCAAGAGAGTTAAATAACATAGCGGAATAAGTTTCATGTGAACTGTTCATATGATGGTTTAATGAAGGACATTCATGGTTTAATGAAGGACATTATGGAATTTACTCACTTCCCTATCTAATTTGTATGAACGTAGATTTTTAAAAATGTTTCTTCTTGTTACACCGTCCTAATTGCACTATTTACATTAACATATATCCCTGACTAGTGGGTATTCGTTTCAATTATGATGCGTCATTTACCCATGGTCAAGTTTATGTTCAAGGATGCAGAAGTACTGCATTGTGTTGAGGTAGGTAGGGAACCAACAACGAGCTTTTATATCTGGGGTGGATTAGGAGATGAGCTTCTTTGCTCAGCCTGCTTGATACTCCATGTTCACATTGTATGCACAAGTAGAGAAATATTCTGTTTTGTGGAATCACTACTGTGTCTTTTCCGTGGCTGAAAATTTTCATACCTGGTTTGCATTTTGAATCCTCAGAGACTTCATCATCCCATTTTTGCAGGTTTTGGTTGGGGAATCTATCGTCAAACAGGCTGATCCATCTGAAGGTATCTCGGAACTCTTTGGTATAAAAATAGCTCCCTGATCATTTTTTTTATTATAGACATACTGGTTCTTGATATTCTGTATTCAGTTTCTCAATTTAAATGCAGACTGGCATACTATCAACATCAATAATCCAAAGTTAAATAAAACTTAAACATGGATTTTAACTTTTAACATTGTTGCTCCTTTGGTTGCATCCTCGCACGGTATTTTAGTGGCTTTAATCCAAATCCACATCTAACAATGCCAGCGCACTTTTTGGTGCTTGGTGAAATGAAGAAAAACACCAAGAATATAACTATAAACCTTCCACGACTAAAGCCTGGTTCTTACGCTAAGAAGAAATGCATCTATCTTTGAGCCTATTTACTCTGTTGTAGATCACATTGTGTAAGATAGTAAAGTAGAACAAAAAGGCCAACTGGGATAAGGTAGAAAAGAGCATGCAACATATTGGACTTGAGGAGAAATAGAAACAAAGTAGATAAAGTATATAGAGGAAAAGATAATTGATGGAAATTCCTGAGAATTGACAACAAGAGGTGCTAATATGATCTTGTTACCTGATTTTATTTTTTGCAGAGTGTTTATGTAACATATAGAGTTGGAACAAACAATCTTACATTTGTTAATGAAATGAAAATGGGTAATCGTTTTGCATATTTCAAAAGATTGATCCTGTTATTTATGTTATTAAATAATATCATATAATATATAGGTATTATAAATTTATTCGTTTTTAAGTTTTGTAAACATGTCTTTTTAACCGGTTAATAATCAGGTAGATAGATCAAGATTAAAGATCATAAAAAATAGTTAAACGTGATGGAATGCAGAATAGCAGTGTTTTTAGAGTAACGATATCAGTACCTTCTTATGGTACCTCCTACCGATACATTCACATGTGGAGCCCTTGTTGGAATTCAGCTATAATAATTGAGTAATGTTATATGCACTTTGTGCACTTTCTCTCTCACTGTACCAATAGGACCCACACCAAGAATATACTTTGTGCACTTTCTCTCTTACTGTACCAATAAGACCCACACCAAGAATATTTTAATGTCCCACGGCTACAATGAGGGGGAAGTGCACTAAGTGCATGTACATTAAAGTACATATAGCATTGCTCATAATAATTAGTAACAGAGGTCCCAATTTTGAACAGATTAGAGGGACTCTCTTTTCCAGAAACGAAACATGAAAAAACCCGGAAGAGACTCCCCAAATCCTCCAATTGCAGAAACAAATAAAAGTAGTTTCCACAATATCTTTCTAATTAATCTCCAGCATCCATGGTCACCACTATTCCTTATAACTGGAGTTTGGACAAGAAAGGCATGTCTCCGGAAGATTCATAATGAGCAATATAATGCACGTAATTGGTTCTGCAAGGGGGCTCAATCACCTACGAGGAACCATCATACAAGTCCAGTGAAGTTCAAGCTAGTTTTCTTCTTCAGGTTCAAAAGCTTGGTCAAATTCAGCTCTCATAATAACTCCTAATAAAGATATTGCAAAGAGAAGTAGACTCCAAAGAACTCGAAGTCCCTCAATCAGATACACCTGTAATTTTAGTACTTTTTATATTTTTTAGAAATTAAATTTTAAATAAATATTTTGAAAAAGAAAACGGAGGCATATGCTTGGAAATTTGGAACTAAAAAGAAAAATCTGGTGGGAGAGGCTGGAAAATTTAAGGCCTTAATCGTATGGTTACGGAGTTGATTCGACAGGGTGGGCCCTTCCCGATATATTTAGCGCTCTCAAGGCGTTTCGTTTCGCCAGTGCAGCTTTGCAGGCTCCTTGTCGGACGGAGAGCCGCTGCTTCCGGTATAAGCATCGGATTCTCGATGATGAAACTTTCTCGTCGTCACATGATCACATCTCATCTCATCACTAGTTGAGACCGATAATTCTCTTCTTTCCGTTATTAGCCGTGTTATCTCTTTACCGAGAGTTCCAACAGTGTCCTTGTGAAAATCCTGTTTAATGTTTGTTGTTTAAAGCAAATTAAACATAAAGTTCGGCACATTGATCTCCAGTGGCGGATGAACTTCTTTTTTGCGCTACTCCCCGTTTTATCAAATAAGTCGGCGTCTTAACCTATTTCATATTAGTAAACTGTGGTAAGTTTAGAGCTCTTATCTTTGTTCTTCTTAATAATGCTTTGGTATTGTTTGATCTTTCTTGTCTGCAGGTAGCTATTTATTTTAGCTGCCTTCAAATTTTTACTACGACTATTTTCTTTGTGTAAAAGTTTTGATTTTGTGGTTTCATTTCCCAAAAAAATAGGACAGCGAGATGTTATATATTGTTGGACTTGGTTTGGGCGATGAGAAGGATATTACGTTGAAAGGTCTCGAGACAGTGAAAAGGTGTGATAAAGTGTATATGGAAGCCTACACTTCTCTGCTGTCTTTCGGCCTCTCTCCTGACGGTCTGTTTGCTTTGGTAATTTTACTCTCTCATCCTATGCCTCAGTGAGCTCATTTTGCTACTGATGTCAAAATTTTGCATAGCTTATTGATTTATTTGTATCTTACATACTAATTGCAGGAAAATTTGTATGGTCGTTCAGTTATTGTTGCTGACAGAGAAATGGTAGAAGAAAAAGCAGATAATATATTGGCTGAAGCTTCTCGATCAGATGTGGCTTTTCTTGTTGTTGGTGATCCTTTTGGGTAAAGTTTCATTTCGACTATCAATTAGTGATAATCTGTTTCTTAACTTGATAAGAGTGGACCTAGAAAGTAACTTCAACTAAAAATGAATTATTAGCTGAAGTATTAATCGTTCCGATGCCTGCTTATTCTTTAAAATTAGCAACGTTTTACAGAAAACCTGAATTTGGTTTCATACTCTTAAATTTCTCTTATGTTTTCTGCTCTTTTGAAACGTTAATGCAGCTTTTTAGTGATTTGAACTGCTGTTCATGGGATAAACTCGAGAGTGGGTATCAGCTAGGACTTTTCTCAGAAATGGATTTTGGATGCTTATATCACCACTTGTTAATTCAAGATGTTTGTTTCCCTGTTTGTAGACTAGTGGGAATTTTATCCTTTAGTCTAATTGGAATTTGCAATATCTGAGGAATAAGAATCACCCTGTTTGGATTGATCTTTTGGAAGGGTAAAGAAATTATTTCATATTTTTTCTTTTTTGGTTTTCATTTTCATTTTAGAACCTGTCATTCAGTCTTAGTACTCTTCCCTATTCAGGGCTTGTAATGAATTATATTTTTTCATTTTTCTCAAACAAAAATGTTTTGTACTTCAATTTGATTAGTTGCCACTTTTTCTCCTTTTGTTTAATGCAACACTGCTGGCAAATCTTCCTCTGTTCAACCTATATTGTAAAGATGTAACATCTTTTTTCCACTTTGGAAGCTTTGTTCCAGCTGTATAATTACTTTTATCTTCAGTTGGTCTTTCTATTTTGTGTTGTTTTAACCAATATGTTTCATAGAATTGTAGTTTTTATGATTCATATTTTCATCAAACCGGTCATGTATGACAATTAGTGTTCTCTTTATTCACCAAAGATAGTCGAGCAGTTAATTTAGTTGCACTTTTCAAGTGTTCTTCTGCCCCTTTCTGAGCAATGACTTCATCTTTTGAAATGCAGAGCAACCACTCATACTGATCTCGTTGTGAGGGCAAAGAAACTGGGTGTCAAAGTTAAAATTATACATAATGCTTCTGTAATGAATGCTGTTGGAGTTTGTGGTTTGCAACTTTATAAATATGGTGAGACAGTGTCCATACCATTCTTCACCGAGACATGGCGACCTGACAGTTTTTATGACAAGATTAAGAGTAATCAGGAGAAGGGGTTGCACACACTTTGCTTGTTAGGTGGGGTTTCTTTTTAAGTACAATTACCTGTTCTGTTATGTCTCATTTTCCTTTTTCCCCGAAATTTTAGAATGGCTTTTGAATTTCAGATATTCGTGTCAAGGAACCTTCTCTAGAGTCTCTTGCCAGGTACTTCCTAAAAAGGCTCATTTTTTTTTTTTTTTGATTTCCTGTATTTGTGAATTGGATAGTTTTAGAATTTCGTGTTTTCTTGGCATAATTTACTTAAGGTTGTTTGGTGATCAATGGACTGTATCTGGTCAACTACCTTTTTCCCTTTTACAAGAAGACATGTTACCAGTTATTCACCCGGAATATCCATTTTCCGAAATTGTTGTCTCCTGTATCTAAGCCACGATTCATTGTCGTTTCCAGTGATTTAGATCTGTATGTTAATCTATCTGAGGGACCTGATATCTGGGAGATACTAATTCATAGCACCCCTGTTGGGTTGGCTAGTGGTGGTGGCACCAGCATGTTGTGAGTCAGCAAGGATATCCTTGCTAAACACTTTGGGGTAACGTTATTATGGTTGCTTTAGTGTTTCTGCTTTTTGGAATATAAGTTATTTCATATGTATAGACATTTTCTTCTTCTTTTATTTTTTATTTTATTTTTTAAATGTCCGGAGAAGTTCTGAAAGTAAATCCCATCTTACTGAACCAGAGGAAGGAAGTGCTATGAACCACCAAAATACATGACAGTCCATACTGCCATTGAACAACTTCTGGAGGTAGAACAGTTGCAGAGGCGAAATGGTGAGTTTTGGGCACTAGTGTCACTTTCTTGATTTAGATCTGCATCTTCATTGAAGATCATGTTAGTTTCTTTTCTTCTCGAGGTAAAGGCTTTTTTTTTTTTTTTTTTTGCTCATGTGAAGATCTAATTGCTGTCTCATTTTCAATTTGGTGTAATGGCTGTTGAATGGTGATAAATTTCTGAGAACAAAGTTAAGGAGGAAGAGATGAGCCAAAGAGAGGCATGGGGAAAAGGAGAACACATGCTAAGTTACCCTCTTCATCATTCTGTTTTAAAGAGAATTATACGTAGAATATTACTTAAACTAGACTACCCCAGTCCCAATAACACCATTTTTAATTTACTAGAAACAGCACGTGAGAGACTTTGACAGCTAATAACTATGAAAAAGGTGTGTGGACAATCTCCCTCTTTGTTCTAAATAATAAACTCCATGTGTTACTTAATCAAATCGTAACTTATAATTCACTAGAAAGAAAGTTTCGTGTTAGTTCTTCATCCTCTTTACTTTGTGTTTTTGAAACCTCGACCTTGTAAAAAATTGTTAATTGTTCATATCCACTCTTGCAACCTGAACTGCCTGCATTGCAGGCTGACATCCACTCTGTGCTTCTGCTCTTCAAATCGGGGCACCATAGCATAATCTTTTATTGAGGAAAGCAGAGGGAACTGTCACAATAAATTTGAACTGAAGCAATAGGAGAGAAAATAAATTATCACTGCTAGCTCAACAATAAGACTCCAAACTCTAGCCAAATTAGGTGTTATACGAGTTAAAAGAAATTGAGTTGATGACAAAAGCTCCCTAACATGGGCTACCTCATGCAAATTTATCTGTAGCCAGAATTTTTTAAAGAGGCAATAGCACAACAATGAAATTTTGAACTTTGGTGAAACTGACAGGCCATAGTCATTAGACCTCGGAAAGAATAGAGTGAGTCAGATGGTGGATGGAGGAGCAGGTGAGAGCAAGATCCTTGGGTGGTCGGAAACCATGGGAGTTGGATGGCCAGCCAGGGGTACCGAAATCTATAAAGTCCTCTTTTTCATTAATATTAATGGAAGTCGATACTATAGCTTTGAAGGATGCATTAGCAATCCAGCTAGCTGTGAAGGGTTTGGTGCGTCGATCATTCATTTGAGTGCTGGCAACCGGTGTCCGAGAACTTCTTACAGCACTAAATGGACTGCTGAAGGAAAACTCCATAGGCAAAGTAAACCAAATATTAGGGCGAAGATTCAGGATGGGTGTGTATGAGGAAACAGAGGGCCGATTCTGCAGAATCACAGAAAATTGAGGTTCCACAGTAATTGGCTCGGTTCAACAAAACCATATTCAGGATGGGTGCTGGCTCACTCTATTTCTTCTCTCTCTTCCTATTCCCTGCCCGTCTTACATCACTCATCCAAAGGAAATCAGGGCTCAGCTGGCTTAGGAGGAGTTGTAAGAAATAGTGAAGGGGAGATCTTGATTGCTTATTCTAGATCTGCTGGAAATTGTGGATCCAGTGAGGATGAAGCAAAGGCTCTGGTGACAGGTTTAAATTTTTTTTATCGGTACTGCAAAGAAGCATTGGAAGTTGAAGGAGACTCAAAGCTGGTAATTGGATGGCAACAAAGGAAAATTCTTCCCCATGGTCCCTGAAAAGTATCTTTGATGAGGTGGCAGATCTAATCAAAGGGATGATTGCCTAGTTTGTTGTACCCCGTTGAGCTAACTCTGTTGCTGACAAGTTAGCAAAATCAGGAATCACAAGGACAACTTTCACAGCAACTCACTGCTTAACAGATCTTTTGTGATAGTATAGTTGTGCATTGCATTCAAAAGAGGCCTTGGCCTTGTACCTTATGTTTGTTCTACTAATGCTGTAACAATATTATATCTCTAGCTTTAATATTAATAAAATTTTCACTATTTAAAAAAAAAAATTGAACTTTGATAAGAGGAATAGCTTATCTTTGTGATAGAACCATGTTTGACTCAGATACCTGAAAATTCAAGGAAGGCGGGCGGGAGGGCTCATTAATAATAGTGAATGACTGAATAGTTTCAAAGATGACCCGCTTTAAGTCACCTTCCATGAGAATTTATCCGAGCAAGGGGAAGGCAAGACAAACAACTTGGAGGCCAGCAAGCATGGGGGGAGATTATTAGAAACACCAAATAGCCCGAAGAACCAACACCTAATATGCCACAGATAGGGGCAGTGAAGTAACAACTGTAACAATGGTTCTTCAAGAGGCTGCAAAGAGGGCGCTAAGATCAAGTGTTTCCTCATTTCCTTGTCATATGTATGTTGTTTTAGCTGATGAGTCAACTACAGATGTATCTCTTTTTCCCTTTCACGTCTCTCTAGAGTTTGGTTAGCTTGTCCGTATGTTCCCATTATCTTTGTTCAAAATAAAGAAAGAATTCCCACTAACTTGTTTTCTATTAGGTAACCTATTCATTGTCTTTCAGGACTATTAACAAAGGTGGTCATTGGTTGGGGTACTGAGGAGGAGGAACTTTTCTACCTTGACACTATTATCATAGCAGTCCACCTTATTTTCCTCCTTTGTGAATGGGACATCGATCTTTGGCCAAGTTGCAACAATCCCAATCGTACCTGTGTCTACCACTCTCATCTGTCAGTCCTACCAATTAGGGAAGCATCGTAGGAGTAAATTTTGATGTTCATGAGAATCATATTTATGGTATTTCTCACCTGGAAAATTATTCTAAAGGAAACAATCTGTTGATGAAATTGTCTTTTGTTTTTGTTGAACCACATTGTATGCATTCAGTTACAAGAGTATTCTTTACGTTGTTTTCATCTATACAGATGTAGCATCATACTTGAGTTACAACCTTCTGTTTGTTATACACATGAAAATTCTGTAAAAATGTGTAAGAAAACGGGCTGTTTATTATTTTTTTTTTTTTTGCAGCTTATGATGAGGAAACAAAGTGTGTTGGCATTGCTCGTTTGGGATATGAAGATCAAATGATTGTTGCGGGTTCCATGATAGAACTTCTAGATGTAAACTTTGGTTCACCACTCCATTGCCTTGTTATAGTAGGCAATACCCACGAACTGGAAGAAGAGATGTTACAGTTCTATTCCATCAAAGAAAGCGTTGGGGCTTTTGTGAAAGACAACAAATGACAAAGATTAGAAATGTAGACTGAACTATTCATTGAAAAGTTATGTAGTGGCATTTTGCTGATTTTATTTTTATTTTCTTTTGCCATCTTAAACCTTAAGCATTTTGGAGAACTCTACAGCAGCAGATAGTATTTGGATTTTAGTGCTTTCACTGTTTACATCCGAAGTGTACCTTGTTACATTATTAGATCATCATTTGCAAAATTACATTCATCACCACCTTGGTTTTAGAATTTTATTCTTTAACAATTTGAACACAAGAAGAGGTATGTGGATCTTTTGTATATATCAGGTATCTATCTCTTCTGGATGAAGTTGAATAATATCTACGGTAGTACAAAGAGGTCTACTATTTTTTTTTTTTCAAAGTTGGAGCATATGTATGAAAGAGTCCAATTATAAAGTTGTTAAACTCTGAATCTCTTGATCAATAGATTATAACAGAAGGGATTATTACAAAAGTTGTTGTATCATATTTAGTATTTCAAAAAAAAAAAAACAATCTGTTTCTATGTGCTAAGTCTTTTCAGTTTTCATAGAATACTGAATTATTAAGAAAGGGGGGGACCCAAACTGTATATTTCATTAGCGTAATATTTGGTATAAATTATAAACTTTATAAACGACATCTGAACATGGTATTTTGTTTTTCTTCCCAGAGTCGCTCTGTATTTCTTCTACGCTCGCCGCATCGGGTGGCCTCATCGCACGCTCTGTTTTACAGTTGGAAACTTAGAACCCACGAAAGAGTTGACGGAGAAAGTACAAAGATTGATATCAGTAGCTCTGTTCGTGAGAGAGAGTTTCCGTTTTCAGTTTTCAGAGTGTCTGGTGAAGGGCGGGGTTGCATTTTACGGCTGCTTTACTGCAATATATTCTTGTCCATGTGCGGCGCGAGCTTTTAGGATGCTGAGTATAATTTGTTTCCAGATAATTGGCCTTCGAATTGACCTTATCGAATAAATAAATTGGAGGAGAGTTTGGTGTGGAATGAGGAAACTGTTAAATTGCTCGGAAAACGCGGGCTTTGTCAGCTGTCGATCGAAAGCTGGAAGCAGTTTGGTGGAATTTGTGGAGGCGCATTGAGTCTCGACTTTATTCCCTTCCGACTCAAATTCCGCCCTTTCCCCCCCTCTTTCCGGTTCCGCCGCCTTACTACGTCTTACGCCTTTGGTAGATGCTTCGTCCCTCCTAACCTCGAACTGTCAGTAACGGGCACGAAGTGGAATCTGCCCACATTTTTTTTTTATGGATGGATCGTGGAACCCTGCTAAGTAGTTAGAGAGCGAGCTACCCTGTTTGCCAAACCTGGCTTCGGATATCTGGAAACGTTTATTTCCGGCTCGAGGCAGAAGGCTCAGCGGGGTCGTCCCTTGGTACTTCAGGATTGAGAGGGGTAGGGATCGCGATATGCCTTTGAATTTGTTCAAGTTCTGCTCCGGCCTTCGCGTCCTTGGCTATCTCATGATCCTCCTCGTCGCGGCAATTATTGCCTTATCGTATTGCGCTGTCATTGTCATTACGTGGGGTCCTCGTCTGTTCATCGGGGGCCTGGATTCAGCTCTGGCTTTCTTCATAATCATCGTTTTCCACTCGCTGGTACTTATTTAATTTCTTTCATTTTCCCCTAATGCATCGGTGCTGGTGTTGTTGCCTTCTGCTTCTCTTTTCTTTCCTTTTAGTTCGAAGAAGCTGGAGAACTCTCTCAGTTCATGAAAAAGAACAAAAATAATTTATTCGGATAGATTATTAGCTTAATTGAGGTACGTTGTAGTCGAGGTAGCTATCTGTTGGTTACAAAGCCCAAAATGCTGAAGTATAGCGAGTAAGTAATATTCATTGTGCCGCATGGATGAACCCCTCTATGGATATCAGTCTTCTATGGTAGATATAAATTTGATGTGAGCAGGAGAGGCTCGCTTCTTGAGTATGAAAAGTGGTGCCCAGAAAATGCGTAGTATTCCTAAATGTGGGATATCACTTCTTTCCCTGAGATTATCAGGCATGCAACTTCATTAGGTTTGCAACTCTGCCTGTGTCTTGGACCCATCCCAATTGTTATATGCTAAAATATTTTAGAAATTATGTTTGAAAATGTTTTAGACATAATATTGTCAATACATGATAAACATATTACTGAACTTGAGTAAACTATCATAAGGGAGAGGATTCGATAGTTTGGCTATTCATGGAAAACATTTCTAAACTCGAGCTATACACCATATAGAAGAGGTTGCTTGGTCAACATTGTATTTGTGGTTTCTTTGTTCAATGAACATTCTGTCCCTAAGACATGTACTTGTGAGGCTACATATATAATGTATAGTATTAATCAAATTGGAGTTTTTTTTTTTTTTTTTTAAGGAAGGTGTTGTCGTAATTTCAGATGTGTCAAATACATAGTGCAAGTAATGCACATTTAACATGGCTTTAAGGTGGTTCCCTCATATCAAGGTGAGGCAGGGAGAAGATTCTAAAACAATATTTTTCATTTTGCTTGTATTTTTCTCTTTGTTTTCACTAGCAGTATCAAAATCTTTATGTGAACTGTCCTCAGATTTGTAAGGTATTCTCAGATGTATATATTCAATAATTGTTGTTTTTGCTGACTCGTCAGTTGCAACATATGTCTTGCAGCTGTTTTTACTGATATGGAGCTACTTGATGGTAGTTTTCCATGATCCAGGATACGTTCCTGAAAACTGGAGACCGACTTTGGATGAGGAGAGCTTAGATGTTGTTACCAGTTCTGAGCATCGTCAGAGTGTGCCCCTGAAACTGGGGCCTCAATGTGGTCAACTTCTGATGGGATAGAACGAAGACCAGTTGTACGTTATTGTAGTCGATGCCAAAATAGCAAGCCACCACGCTGTCACCATTGTTCTGTTTGTAAGATCTTTTTTCTTTTGTCATGGCTGTTCTCTTAACCATCTTCCAAACATTATTGTTGAATAAATTCTTAGTCTATTTGAAAAATTGTAGTTTTTTATTGTAAGTATTTATTAAATGTGCTATCCAAAAGTTGAGTATCTCGTTCATAGTCAAATGGGAAGAGTATTGCTTATATAAAATTGAAAGGAAGAATAAGTCAAAAAGGACACCTCTGTAAGTATGTTTTTGTTTTAAATATTTGGACCTGCTTCGTTCAGCCAAATTTCATGACACGCAAGAAAATCTTTAAATTCTGTTGGGAAGTAGTCAGGAATGTTTACTTTGTCACCGGATCACATAATACTGTTTCTTAGAGCAAAATATTATATTGCTTGAATAGCCTAGGCTTTTCCCAACTGTTTTGATTTTTAAAATTTCTGTGATAATGTTAAGAAAATCTGAGTATCTTATTTGGATTGTGAACTTTCATTATAATGAGTACTTATGGAACTTTTGAAAAGAAAGAAGAAACATTAGTTCGTTTCAGCAAAGTTGTTTCTGATTTTGGAACATACACTACTTATGTAACAAGGCTACAAGTAGACTGTTTCGGGGTGTGGGTTAAGGTGAGAGCTGTCTTTCTTTTTGTGGATTAAGCAGAATTTAGCCACAAAATTAATAAAGAGAATTGGGTAAAGATCATGAAGTAGCAGTGAACGAATTATCTGAGAAGACTGGTTTGCAGTGCATGCTTACTTTTGGTATATTTATGTTTCAAAATCATTGATTCATGCATGCAAGTAAAATAAGCCTGATGAGATTTCCATTTTAGAGATTCTACTCGAACAAGTACCTATTGGTGATTGATCTCCTGTTACCTCTGAAGTAAAAGTTAGACGACTATAAGAAAATAAAAAAGTTAAATAACACAAATAAAAACCTATTTCCATTGATGTATCCTCTGAAAAAAAAAAAAAAAACTGGAAACTTTATATGCTGGAGGGAGTCAAGAGCAATGTTGATGAGTAGTGGAAGATCAGCTAGGAGTTAGACACATGACATGAAGCATTAAAGTTTGAATGAAAATTGCGTAGGTATTTAGTTTACCAATCCTACTTCCCACCCTACTTCTCTAGTTCTATTCCTCCCCCAACTCTCTTACATGTGATAGTAATGGTAGTACTGATGGTTGGAGTTGAAGGGTTTCTTAGTTCAGAACGTGGAGAACAATAATAGTTTTGGGTCTAAGGCTGGATGAGATGGAAAGCTGAAGGGGACAGCACACGGTATCTAAGGGACTGTCCTGCTTACTTTTAAATATATAATGTTCAAAAAAATTGTTTAGTCCATAAAAATGGCTTTGCTCTCTTTTTCTTTTTTCTGAAATTAATTTTTTTTTTCCTTTTCTGATGCAAGTAGAAGATACTCCTTGTCCTAGGTCAAACCGAAAACAGAGAAAAAGCCCAGTTTCACCGAAGGCGCAGCTTGCAATAGCCTACTCCCAGTGTATATCTTACATTAATACTGGAATTACAGAATTTATATTATATAAATACCATGGCACTGATAGGGTGTTATCTATTTCCAACTATAAATGTGCGATATTACAAATTTACCCTTCATATACATTAATTCTCTACATGAAGCAGGCAAATATTTTCCTTTTTCCTGTGATAGACTATTTGCCAAAGTTTTGCCCATTTTGTAGTTTCTTGTCACAGTTTATGAGAGGGCACTATACTAGATAATCTGTTTTTCTCCGTTGTTTTCCATACATTCAGGATGGCAGTAATGTGTCTTAATTTTGCTGATATATCTCAAATTTTGCAAGGCATGGTAAAATATGGTGAAGTGCTGGTTTAGTATTGGATATATTCTCATGTGTTTTAAGTTACTAACTAGGAAATAAATCTAATCACACATACTGTGCAACTTCTTCCGTGAGAGGTAATGCTGGTTTTCATTTTTTTGGTTTGTTGTAGGTCAAAGATGCATACTGAAGATGGATCATCATTGTGTATGGGTGGTCAATTGCATTGGTGCCCGCAACTACAAATTCTTTCTTCTTTTCCTGGTAATTTAGAAGGTTTCTTTTTTATGTGATGTGAAGTTTTGGTTGTAGTAGCATCCTGGTTATTGTTGTTATCCTCCACGAGTGACGTAAACACATCATGACGAAATTGAAGAATGTACATATTGTTAAGAGTGACTTAATTGTATCTGTCTTAAATTGGTTTGGTTCTATAGAGAAATTATTTTGCTTGAAATGGTACAATTTTCATCATCTTTGAGTGGCGGAAGCGAACTTGAAAACTGTGAATGCGATTTTCTGTTTTGCTTTCATAATTGTTATTTTGATATGCTCCGTTTTAGGTACCAGAAAAGGAAGGAGTACAGTGGCAGCACCTTGGTTTAAATCTTGTTTCAATTTTATACACTAATTCTGTTTGCTTTCATTGAAAATAAGTCTACACCTTGCTTCTCCATTTTTAATATGACATTGTGGGAGAAATCCTTGCAACAGCAAACACATTTCATAACCTTTCAATTCTACAGAGCAATGTGTTTGTTTTTTATTTATTTTAGTTTATTGTATTGCTCTCTTTTGTTTAAAAAAAAGTGTGAGCTTTAATCTTTGTTGGATTGAAGCTCTGTCTAGTATGTTATCCTTGTGTATGGGCGATTGAAGTTGCTTCTCAAAAAATTTAATAATAAAGCCGCCATGATATAGCATGGTGGAATAAATGACAGTAGTGACTTCTTTTACTTGCTCTTAGTGGAGGCTTCGACCTTGAGAGGGTGTAAGGAAATACAAAGAGAAGGAAATTAGTAGTAAGGGAGAGCATTAGTAGGAAAATTGATGACTCAAGGTCGTAGATGCCAAAGTGTTTTCTTTTTTTTTTTTCAGAGATCACAAGTGTCTTTCAAGACTAAAGTTGCATTTTTGAGGTTTGCAAAGGGTATTGACAGTTCAAAGGCAAGCTTCAGCTCTAGAATATTTTCGCTTCACCAGGGGGGTTTTGGAACCTCGAAAATAAGTTTCAGGTCCAAAATACCTCTGCTTCAGCACTAGGGAAGTTCTAGAAGACAAAAGGACAACTTGGGGAAGAGTTGGAAAACAGAACGACAACTAATGAATTTCTTAAAATCTTCTCCAACACTTTCAACACAGTAGTTATCCCAGTGTAATGTTTTCTGCTTTTGAAAATGGTGACTGCTGCAGAATTTTTTACTGGTCCTGTATCTCAACATTGCAAATTTATCCCCTTCTGGAAAGGATTTTGTTTACTTTTTTTGTCCTTTAGCTCCTTGTCATGATTTTATATTTAAATTTAGGTCTTTATACAATTGAATTAGTCATGTTGTTCTCATACTTTGGTGTCCTTTTCTATTTCTTTCCTAGCTCTATACATTTCTAGAGACGACATTGGATACTCTCTCACTGGTTCCCCGCTTTGTAAAATTTTTTGGAGAAGCCAAGAAGCACTCCGCCTCACCTGGCAATCTTGCCATCACTTTTCTGGCCTTTGGTAATTTTTGTACTCGATGAAGTTAGCAACCTAATGAGTTCCATGATCTCTCGTCTGTTTTCACCAATTATGTCTCTTTTACAGTTCTTAATTTGGCTTTTGCGTTGAGTCTACTCTGCTTCCTGGTTATGCATGCTTCACTTCTTTCAAGCAACACCACAACGATAGAGGTAATGAAATTTGTCAAGCTTGAAGCTTCTATAGAAGGTGTCGTTTGGTTTTTTGTAGTTCATCAGAAAGAAAGGTATTAGATTCAGACAATTTCGTAGCTTTTTTTGTTTGAATATAATTAATTCAAATTTTTCCAGATAGCAACAGATGCCGGATTTTACATAAGTAGTACTATTGAGAATATTATCTGCTTCTTTTGTTGCATTTTATTGCCCTAGATGGTTTTACGTGTTGTTATCGAAGTCTTACTCACGAGACATGTTTCAGGTTTATGAGAAAAGGCGGGGTTCTGTTAGGTGGAAATATGATTTAGGAAGGAGGAAAAACTTTGAACAGGTACAGTTACATAATTCTGTTCATGGTTCCTTTTGCATTAAGTGTGTGGCAACACAGTGAATTAATTTATTTCTTACTACTGAAGGTCTTTGGTACGAAAAAGCTCTACTGGTTCTTCCCATTGTATACGACGGAAGACTTGGAAAATATATCAGCTCTACGAGGGTTGGATTTCCCTGTAAGATCAGATGTGGTAGCCTGATCATCGGGAGTCAATATGTCACCAGTCCGAATGGGTAACCTAACAGCACAATTGTCAAGCTTTACAGCCTAGAAAAGAGAATATTAAAGTTGAAATGTACATTATCCAGTTTGAAATTTATAGTTTACGGACACCTAGGAAATAAAAAAAGCTTCTCCTTGTCATTCTGTAAACTAGAACCTACTATATCTCAGAGCAGAGAACGTGGATTCAAAATGTAGATTGATTACACTATAAAAGTATCGTTTTTGAATGGGGAAAGCTTCTTCCCATTTCATACCAGGCTTTAGAAGAAATTTACTTTAGATTCTCGTGTGGTTTCCGATGTAACGAATAGCAGCTGTGGAAGTAAGATCGGATTTATACTCATCTGACCAAAAAGAAGGTATTATTAGGGTTCTTTATATATGAGCTCTCTTAAATAGATTCCTTCTCTTTCTCCGTGTACTTCAATTTTTAGCCGAAATTTTTGTAAAATAGTTTGTTATTTTACTGCACAGTTTATAGTATTCTATGGATTGTTCTGATGCTAGATGTTATCAGAGTCAGTTTGAGTCACTGCCTTGAGTTTGGGCTAATACAATAATCAATATGCGCGCGGATTTGTGATATTTTTAAGTTTGGGAACCCTTATTCTGAATTACTTGGAACATCAAGATTGAACACACGTTTCAGCTGGAAAAAAAAAATTGTTCAAATTCGTGTCAGTAAAGAACACAACACACCTGGATGATCAACACTAGTTAAAAAAAAAAAAAAAAAAGGCTTATCATGATGCTGCCATGGCTGCCGGGGAACTGTTCAGCAAATGTATACATTGTCAAAAAAAAAACAGGGGGGTGTTTACGCAGGCACGGCCTCGACCAATTTGGCGAAGTAGAACTGGGTGGTGATGAGTCCTCGCTTCCGAATCTTCCACCCGGCTCTCCTTAGCGCCGTCTCCACGTCCCTCTCCGCGTGCAGATACGCCCTGGTCGCCTTGGACGGCCCCGGGAAGAGCTCCCCGACCCTCTTCAGCAGATCGTAGTACACCGTCTTGGGCGCGAAGCTGAGGATCAGGCGATTCTCCGCCAGGGACGCCAAATGCGCGATCATCCCATCTGCTTTCCCCTGCGGATAATGTATCAACACGTCCAAACACACCACCGTGTCGAATTTCCCCTCCAGGCTCTCCAAATCCCTAACCTCGAATTTGGGCATCACGGGGAGTTCCTCCGATCTGGCTAAACTCTCCGCCTCCGCCACCATTGCGGCGGAGATGTCGCTGGCCGACACCACCGCGCCCTCTTTCGCTAAAGGGATCGACAGGGACCCGGTCCCGCACCCGGCGTCGCAGACGGTGACGCCCTCCAGGGAGCCCTCGTCTTTGAGCATCTTCATCACGTTCTCCACCGTCTTGGAGTGGCCGAGGCGAATGTCGAGCTGCACCCGGTTGACGTCGTCCCCCTCGCCGTAGATCTTCTTCCACCGCTGGAACCCGGAGTTGTTGAAGTACTCGCGGACGACTTCCTTGTCCGAGCCGCCCACTTCCTCCGCCTGGACCTGACGCCGCTTTTCCGGGTCCGCGAGGGAGAGCACCGCCGCCAGTGCCGCGACGGAGCCGCCGCCGAGGACGGCGAGCGTCGCGCCATCGACGGCGCCGGTGGAGAGGGGGGAGGGGGCGAGGGTCTTGGGATGTTGGCGACGCCGACCGGATTTGGGGCAGGGGCTGGATGGGAAGCAGAGCGCGGAAGAAGATGAAGTAGATGAAGATAAGGCCGGGGAGAAGAAGGCCATATCGTCTTCTCGCTTGATTTCCGGTACACACTCTCTCATCTGATAAATGGACATCGTCGTTGGGTCCCAGCGACACCTTTCCCGCCAATTAGCTGAATCCGTTATCATGGGTCCCACTTCTACAGAGCAGAGTGCAAAAAGAAGAAGAGGAGAAGAGAACTATAGAGAAGAGTACTTGCGTGTGACGAAGGAGAAATATAGAAAATCTACTGAGGTGAACCATAACTAGCCTCTCCCACATCAAGCGTTTGTTCATATATATATATTAGGCGAAAGTCTAAAAGTATTATATACGGTGCCATCCTTAATTAAGCTAGGGAAAAATTGCAAAGAACAAAGTTTCAAACTATAGCTAGCTGCCCATTACGGTAGCACCTTAATTATAACCCATTCGATACGCTTTAACATTTTCAATTTGGGACCCATTAACAGATGACAAATTTAAGCTGACTGAAGAGACTAGTCTGAGTAGCCAAATATCAGAAGTCTAGCAAGCAAACCAGGAATTAAAACCCAGATACAGAATGAATTGATAATGAAAATCAATAATATTACAAGGATCAAGTAGAATCCTTCAAGGAGACACCCATAACGTAACACCATTAGATACACTGACCGGAATTACCTGTTAGTATCCTTCAAGCAAGGGGGTATTTGCCTGTTTAAACACTACCACATGACTACAATCAGGTTTTTCATCAGGTTCCGGAGAAACTGTGGATGAATCTTCCGGCCGGCAACAGGCCTCGGAAGCGACGACGGAGAACCAGACGAAAATGGGCACTCCAAAGAGTAGGATCCCCACGGGCACCATCCACAGCTCCTCGTTCGCTTCATGGTAGCACCTGCTCCAGTAGATCAGTGTGAAGCCTCCCACTGCGCTTACCGAGAACGAGATGAGTACCCAAGCAGCCGACAAGCTCGTCCTTCCGCCCTTCTTTTTCTCTACAGGACTTCTCTCTTCTCCCATATTGGTCGTCGAAGCAATTAATGATCTCTTGCTTTCCCAAGGTTTCGCGGTGATCTCCCCAGTTTGGGAACTGATCCTTTGATTTGCAGAACGTTCCAGTTATCTACCGATTGAGCGACTCCATTAATATGATCGAGGAGTTTGTAATCTAGGTAAAGTTTTTGCTAGTGGTCTCAGAAATCAGAAGGATCCAACAGAGAGTTCACAAGAAGGTTCCATCTGGTGGAGTGACTTAGCCTCAATCTGGTGGAGTGAATTAGCTTCAATCTGGTGGAGTGAATTAGCTTCATGGGCGTTCCATTGACTCCATGAAAAGGATCGGCTGCATGCAACACCCAAGATAGTGATAAAAAATATATATATCAAACAGATGAAGCCAAGATATGTAGTTTTCTTTTGTTGAATAACTTGTTGTTTTAGTGGAAAATTTATGACTAATTACCTTCATATATAGATTAACACAATTAAAGGAGGATGAATGGAAGTCTCTATCTCAAATTAGTAAATGTAAAAAGGAAACTAAACATTGAGGAGAGAAAGGGTAATGAAAAGTTATCTCGGCTACCTAATTTGTATCGAAAAGTTATCTTGGCTACCTAATTTGTATTAGAATTTATTAAGTTTTTTATGACATTAGAGTTTATTTTATTTCTATGCGAGTAGCGTGTTAATCTAATATTTAAGAAGATAAAGGATTGGAATGCAATTAGGAAAGAAGTAAGAGAGGGGGGTACCACTTTCATTTGGGTAGTGATGTACGTGGGTCTTGAATCCATTCTTTATTATAGCAGTAGGATATCTCAAGAAGGAAGCGCCTAATGCAGCATTTGACTAAGGTAGCGTTTGGCAACGCTCTTTGATAAAGAACTTAATGAAATAGACTCTTCTTTGAAATATAACTCTTTAGAGAAGGAGATGGTGTTTGGCTACGTTTTAACAAGAGAGCTTTAACAAGTAGAAAAGCCATAGTTTATGTTTGTCAGACTTTTAAGTCATCCTAGATGGAAAGATTTATTTTTCTGGTCCAAAGCCATTCAAAAAAAAAAACAATTCTAGGCCATCACTCTCCAAAATTTCATACCCCATAAGTCAAATGTGAAAATCACAGCGTCTCACTGTCCGTAGGGGTGTCAATGGTCATGGTCTACTACATGCTCTCATCCATTGCTAACGATACCTAAAGGTGCACGCCACAAGCTGAAAGAAATCTTCCCATTATGAGGGCAAAGCTTAATTAAAGGCGTAAACAACAAAATCATCAAAAGGATAATATATCGTTCTTAAAAAGACATCTAATCACATTAATGTTATCTTAAGGTAGATTGATAACGTTAGAACAATAATACTCTTTAGTTTAATTGCCATATCAGATAAAACTGGCGTGGATTAAGTTATTTGATTTCTGTTCTATTTTATTTAATGATCAACAACCTATCATAATTGAGTAAAAACACCGGAAAAAAATACGTGGTCTTATAGTATTGAACTTGGTTTTATAAGCTGATATGATCAGCATCAAAATCACAAACTATCCAATTTAGAATTAGATTCCAAATAATGAAAAGAAGAGTAATGCTAGGTGCACTTAGCCCACGTACACGACGTTCATGTTAATCTAAGCCCGTAAAAATGAAAAAAATATTTTTTTATATTATAAAATCCAATGTTCTAAAATTCAATGTTCTAAAGTACATTAAAAGAGAGAGGAGAAAGGGAGAGGGAGAGGGATTAAGGAGTGGGAGAGGGAGAGGGAGCGGAGAGGAGAGGGAAAGGGTGGGAGGGAGAGGGAGAGGGGAGAGAGGGAGAGGAGAAAGGAGAGGAGAGGAGGGAGGGAGTGGGAGAGGGAGAGGGAGAAGCCATAGGCTTAATATTACTCTTAGATTAATAGGTAGGTGGGCTAGGTGCTAGCATTATTCTAAAAAGAAAGAAAGAAGGCTGGCTGAACACTTAAGTCATCATAAAATAAAAGCGACAGTTACGTGTTCTGGGGTCCCACACCGCTGACCACACCACCGCCGCTCAATTATTCGAGCGGTCAGTTTTTATCTGACCATCTCTACCTTTGCTTTTATTCTGTGGGCCCCGACGTCCTGTTCGGAGGCCCCACCAAGGACCTGCAATCAGACACTTAGGTTGTCCGACTCGGTCGAGTCTATACGGGTTATTGAGTCGAATCGGCATCTCGCGATGGACTCGTTCTTCTAGCATTGTGACGCGGACTGATTCGTCGGCTCGGCCCTCGGCCCTCGGCAGTTACGTGGAAACTCCCTTTATATGTCTTGTAGCGGGGATGGCGGGTACGGGACCCATCATGATGCCACGTAGGACTGACAGGATAAGTCGGCGGACGTGCCGGAAACCGGTCGCAGCCTTCCTACTTTTGGACGCTTGCAATCATTCGCCGCAGTTCTTCAGCACAAGTCTATCACGGCTATTCTACAGGAGTAAAATTACGAAACAATCCTCGTATTTTATACCAGTGTAGACAACAGCATCATCATCTACAAAACTACTACTATCGCACTGGTGTAGGCCGATACGAAAAACGACACGTAAAATTTATGTTACATGTTTTCATATGAATAAAACTTCGAGACTATTTTTAGTTTAAAATTTGGTACCCTTGACTTGAGAAATTTATGTTCCGATTAGCTAGATTTTTTTTTATGATGTACTCTCAATAGAAAATACTAATATTAATATTATTTATTATAAACCCAAAGATGAAATAGTGAGTTGACTATATCCATTCTTGAATCTTGAATTTTACTTTAAAAATTAAACATATTTACATAAAAAAGGTGATGTTGTGATTAATGAATCTTTGACATTTGTTTGAAACTTTGAACAAGGAAACCCTAAAAGGAAACTTTAGTAAAAATAATAAAAGGAAACTTTTATAAATTATTTTATACATAATCTTTTTAAATTAATTGTGTCCAAAACTTAAAATATTTAATCAATTTTTGTGAGAGAGGATGACTATTATAAACCATAAATGATAAGTTTACTGATATATACTTTTATGAAAGCTTTATTTTATTCAGATTTTGAAATACAAAGTTTATTAATCTCTTAAGTTCTTAACTCTAATTTATCGCCTCTCAAAAGATTTATGCAAGACAGCAGCCTCCAAAGGAAGTTTTCGATCTTTAACGAAAAAAATATTTTATTAATGGTATAAAATCGTGGGAATTATACTTATTTCCATTTTTAATCTGTATGCAGTTCTGATAAAATAATTACCATTATATTTTGCTACATGGAATATCCAGAGATTCCATCACAGATTCGAATATTCTGAGTTTTGAACCAACCACGGAAGAAGGCCAAGATACGGTATGTAATGAGATTAAAATGGCAATTCAGGTAAAAAGGAAAGGGCAAAAGCGGAAGGAAAACTGATTCCGCGTAGTTTGCGCGGAGGCCCTTGAGCAAGCCGCACTATCTTCCCGACCGTGATAACGTTCCTCAATATCAACCTCGTTTCGCCACGGATTGGAGAGGAGAAGAGAAACGAGAGAAGAAGAGAAACGAGAGGAGAAGAGAAACGAGAGGAGAAGAGAAACGAGAGCTTCGAAGGATCTCCGTCTACCATCAATATTCCTCTCCTTCTCCCCTGCACGTATAGGAGCAAAAGGCGTTTCCGAGGGGGGCGAAGCGAAAGAGAACGAGAAAGAAAGATGAGCGCGATCGGAATGTGCACGCGCGCGGGGAGGTATGAGCTTGGGAAAACGATCGGGGAAGGCACCTTCGCCAAGGTGAAGGTTGCTCGGAACGTTGAGACGGGGGAGACCGTTGCCATTAAAATTCTGGACAAAGAAAAGGTCCTCAAGCACAAGATGGTGGAACAGGTGCGTCCGCGGTCCTCGTTTTTGTTCCGGATTTCCAGCCCTTCTCATTATCAAAAGATTTAAAAGCGAAATCCTTTTGAGGTCTTTATCGTTACTTTCGAGGATATCTTTGGTTTTACTTTGACGCACTGTTGCATATGGTATCGTCGAAAATTTCACGTCGCGGATTTCCACCACTGTGCTATTAAATCGACGCGAAGAGTTTTAAATAAATTCTTTCGAAATGAACTAGTGAAGTTACTTCTTTGAAATTCGTCTTGTATAAGCTTTAGCAAATATGAACATGAGAAAGCAGGACACGCGCGTGCTAATTGTTGCAACTATCACCAAATCTTTCGGTGGAAGGAGGCGGACGAATTAAGAAACAGAATCAGTGTAAACTTTGCGAATCTCACGTGATCAGATATAAAGGGAGTACAACTCTTTTAACGAGAAATAAATTAAAGGATAGACTGCTTCGTTCTTCACCTTAACGTGATGTTCAATCATGCTTTTTTAGGAATGTCTATGTTTTTGTAAGCATTTTAATTTTTGTTTCTATATTTTCTGACAACCAGATAAAAAACGAAATCGCTACAATGAAGATGATCAAACATCCAAACGTTGTCAAGCTCCATGAGGTACGTGACAATGGCTCTGCTATTATTTTTAATGTGTTGACGAACTTCCTAAAGTAACAACTCTGCTTTTTTTAATCAGTCGTATATTTCGTTTCGGTTTTTTTTTTTTCTATTTCCTTTTTTCGTCTGAGTGTTTCAATTCGTTCAAACTGCGAGATTTTTCCTATCTATTTGCAGGTTATGGCAAGCAAGACCAAGATTTATATCGTGCTTGAATTTGTCAATGGAGGAGAGCTTTTTGACATTATAGTAAGATTTTTTATGACGTTATGGATCTTCAATTTTTAATTACTATCAGATATAGATCGATATATTTATTAATATGACAAAGAAAACAAAGCATGTGCTCCCGACCAGATAGTGGTCCAGCGATTTTATAGGCCTATGCACCCTCGTAGCATCTAATAATTAAGCTGGAACGCAAATCACTTTACTCTTTTCTTCTATTTAGGCCAACCATGGAAGGCTTAAAGAGGATGAAGCACGGAGATATTTCCAACAGCTTATCAATGCAGTTGATTACTGTCATCACAGAGGGGTTTATCACAGAGATTTGAAGGTTACTCAAAATATGGATATATATTTGTTCTTTTTTTTTTTTTTTTTTGCTCAGGAGGTTCTGTTTTAACATCTAATTATATCTACTCACTCATAAACTGCAACTCTTTCAGCCTGAAAATTTGCTGTTGGATTCTTTTGGAGTTCTTAAAGTTTCTGATTTTGGATTGAGTGCATTCTCACAACAAAAGCGGGTAAATTTCTTGAGAAGTAAAACATTTTGGTCATTCTGTTGCCATAGAAAATCAGTACAAAACGAAAAATATTATATATGTTCTTTGTTGGACACCTTTAGTGTTTTATACTTCTGTTTCTCCTTGAGAAGAAATTTTTAGTTTATGTTCTTAGGACAATGAATATTGAAAGCTATTTATCAAGACGGATAAAAAAGTTTCAACTTTTAATATTATTTGGTTGTTCTAGGATCATTCTATTTCCCCTCCTGATTGGGCTGTATTGATAAAGTGTAACTTGATGAACAAAACTAAATAAAAGGTGTGTACTTAAGTCGGTTTGTTTTTTACTGGGATGGTATAATTGATACCATATTTCTGTTTTTTCAACTAAAAGCTCCCTAGATTTCACCATTAGTACCTAGAGAAATTTTAGGTTCAATATATGTAACCTGTATATTGGCCGGGTCAATGTGTGACTGGCTACTTCAATTTCTTTTCATCAACCATCTTACTTTTTAAAAGATTATGATCCTTGATGGTTTCCATACTGTAGGAAGATGGCCTACTTCATACGGCCTGTGGAACACCCAATTATGTTGCTCCTGAGGTATATTAATTTCTTTATTGCAAGCAAATTGCTTTAAATGTGCCATATTGCAAACACCATATTATTTTTTATGCTTTAAAACGTCAATTCCTTACGCCAGAAACTTCTATTAGGTCCTCCATGATAAAGGTTACGATGGTACGGCTGCTGATATATGGTCCTGTGGTGTCATTCTTTTTGTTCTTATGGCTGGTTACTTGCCGTTTGATGAGTCTAACATCATGGCCTTGTACAAAAAAGTAAGTTACCATATATACAGATAAAAGAAGCTAAACATTTTCTCCGAAATTCTTATGTGGATCTACCTTGTCCTATTGCAGATTCTGAAGGCAGATTTCACCTGCCCTTCATGGTTTTCTTCTGGTTCAAGAAAACTGATCAAACGCATTCTTGATCCTAACCCTCTTACTGTAAGTTTACAATCTCCACTGCATATTGTCTTCAAGTAGTCAATCTGTCTGTTTCCTGATTGAATTTCTGTCATTTCTGGCTGTCTGGGTGATGAATTACATAAATGACACTGAGCAGATGTCTAAGTTTTCAGACATTGCTTGTGAAATATCATCAATGATTATTTAGTTTGATCTCATCATTGGGATTTTGGTCTTTGGGATATTTTAGTTGAGAAGGTTGAAATGACATACTGATCATATGGTGTAAATTTCTGTTTTTGTTCAGAGGATATCAATTCCTGAGATTTTAGAAATTGAGTGGTTTCAGAAAGGGTATAAACCACCAAATTTTGTGAATGAAGCTGAAGTGAATCTCGATGACGTTGATGCAGTTTTCAATGACTTGCAGGTACAGCTTAGTTTGGTTCCAGCATTCCTTGTTCACTAACTGAAGTTTGTTCTAATGATCGGAGCCCCTACTCTCCTGATCTGCAATTAATTTCTTTAATATCACTCGCAGGATCATCTTGTGACAGAGAAGAAAGAGAGGCCCGAATCAATGAATGCATTTGAACTCATTGCCAGGTCACAGGGTTTCAATCTTGGAAATTTGTTCGCAAAGCAGGCGGTATGTTGTTATGAAGCACTTCGTCTAGTACTAAACTAAGTGATACATACATGTTGATTTGCTCTCTATCATTCTTGAAGCTAGTACTATCATTTTAAAGTAAATGACTCTTACATGTTGATTTGCTCTTATCATTCATGACATCTATAAAATTGTTAACTAAATTCTCCTTTTGTTGGGTCTTCTATTGATCTGTTTTGCAGGGTTTTGTGAAGCGGGAAACACAGTTTACTTCTCAACATCCTCCAAATGAAATTCTCTCTAAAATTGAGGCAGCTGCTAAGCCTCTTGGTTTCAATGTCCGCAAGCAAAACTACAAGGTATAGAATCTATACTTTGCTGTTGTTTGGATGCCTCTATCGTGATTTGTGTTTTCAATAGCCGCACTCTAATTCTGTCCTGTATACTTCTGTTGTTCATTGATCCTTGCTTTCTCTCAATTTACAGATGAGACTGCAAGGCGACAAGAGTGGAAAACGAGGCCAGCTGTCTGTGGCCACAGAGGTAAGATGCCTCATTTGGTTGATTCATGGTTGTGAGTTTCATTTGGATGCCTGAATATCCAATTTGGATTGCCCGAGTTGCTCCGGGTTGAACACTGGACTCGGTTGGACTCGATTGGACTCGGGTTAAGATGGAGGAGATAGAAGCCATTTAACTCATCTATCTCCAACTCAACCTGGGCAATCAAGAATCAGGGACTTAGCCAGATATACAAATTTTCCCTATGAGATGTGGATTTGAGTTGTCAGAAATAGCGTATTATTGATTAGGATCTCAGCCGAAAACAATTTTTCCTCTCTCAGGTATTTGAGGTAGCCCCTACACTTCACTTGGTTGAGCTTCGTAAAACAGGAGGAGATACGTTAGAGTTTCACAAGGCAAGTAATTTTATTGTTCATGTTCCACAAATATTTTCATGAAACTGCAGCATCTCCAAGTGACCAACTGATAGATATTTTATTCTGTCAACATATTTCAGTTCTACAAAAGTTTTGCATCGGGGTTGAAAGACATTGTCTGGACGTCCGAGACAAGTTTGTAACAGAACAGGTGACTACAAAGAAATATTTGCAGTGGCAAACTGAAGCGGTTAACACATAATCCTGCAGTCTCATTCCATTTTTATTATAGTTGTTGTTCAGCAGGTTATGGAAGAATCTTATTTGCTACCTATTGCCTGGCCCTTAACCAGTAAGATTTTAGGTTATGGTGTGCTAGGTCTCTTTCGGTGGCATAGTTTCGACAATTCTTCCCCAGCCGACAAGTGTCAAACTGTAGAAATATCAGGTCAGCAAATTATGGCGATTTCAGGTGGTCTCAAATATTTGTGGTATAGAAAGGACAGATCCATATTCCAATTTTGAATCATAATTGTATAATACCGACATGCAGGGAGAAAGGCCTGTGCTAAGTCGTTGCTGTCAAATTGGTTGTAAAATATCTTTGCAATTAATTTAAGTGAAGCCCTCTCTCTCTCTCTCTATATATGTATATGTCTCTGTTAACCAAATATTTACGTAAACTACACAAGCGGTTCTTTTCTTCCCTATATACAAAAATATAGAAAAGACAAGCACTTTCTTTATTTGATTCATTGACACATTCTAATTTTTTTATGTAAGTAAACAGTTAAATGTTTAACAAGTGAACCCTTTTAGAATCCCACTTGTGAAATGCATTAATGGAACAATAAACATGAATGGACAAGTGAGACTGTGAGATCAGTTTCATGTATTGCAGCGGCAAAGTTTAGTTTCACGAAGAGTAGAGATAGGAGCAGTAAGCTCTCTAAATGAGGCACCCATTTGTATAGCTATAAGAAGCACCCATCTAAATAGATATAAATTTCACTGTACAACATGATTACAGCAACTATGCTCCTCAAATTAACCATTTGACGCGCCGGAAATGCTCATACCCTTATATAAAGACTAAAATTTGCATCTAAAGAGATTTTTTTGACGGAACCTGGAATCAAATGGAGCCTGTTTGCAGCAAATTGGTCCACTTTGGTTCATTCTAAGATGAGGCCAAACTAAACTCAAACACCCATGAAAGTTTGTTGGTTTTTACTAGCCATCTGGAGAGCCAGTAATACCTCTATTCAAACTATTTACTTCATTGCATTTTTTTTCTTTTTGTAGTTAACAAAAACTTGTTTTATTCTCTTCAGTTGTTTTTATTATTTTGAGAAAAAGTTCGTCAAATATTTAGTTTCTCCTCATCCATTGTCGTTTAGCTTAAAGAACGTTCAAACCCGTTTCTTAAAAACGTTCCTTTTCTTAAAGAACGTTCAAACCCTTTTCTTCTTAACCCTCTCCTGTCCTTCTCTCCTGTCCTTCTTCTCTAATCCATCTCACCTCATCTTTCATCCTGATCCAACTTAACCACCAACAGACTAATAATTTCCAAAAGGTGTCTTTGCCTTCATCTGTTTTGATTCAGATAGTGGCTGATGATCAAGAACAACCACCAACAGACTAATAATTTCCAAAAGGTGTCTTTGTCTTCATCTGTTTTGATTCAGATAGTGGCTGATGATCAAGAGCCTCCTTCAAATTAATGACCTTTAAATATGATAATTATATTTCTTTCTAGAATGTCCAGCCGGGATGATCTCTAAAGATGATGTGTATGTTTATATTTGCTTATGTTGAGCCAAATCGAAGTACTCTTAGTTTGATCAGGAGGTTCAAAACATTTGCAAAGTCGGAACTCAAGCTTTACTAAAGGCTCTAATATCCGAACTCAAGCTCAAACCCGCGTTTGAACTAATGGGTTTTCATACAAACTTGAGCTCATCCGTCCACTTAATTATAACCCCACTAGTGATCGATAGAACACATAATTGGGTGTGAAAGAAAATCTGTCAATCGACAAGCAATGGGCAGCTAGCGGTGTCCATCGGAATGAATTCTCCCTGGCAAACTCACCGACACTGGCATCTGACATCGTTATTGGAAGCTCTGCTCTTTTATTTTCAGCCACTTCTGCCCGACGTCCAAGTAAATGTAGAGAAAGATTTTGGAAATGTGGTGCATGCGTCGTTATTGAATGGAGTTGCTCTTTCGCTTTGATATTTGCTAGAAATGGGTGGCACGGGAGAAGAGCAAGACCCGTTTCGGGGTTTCCATCATTTTGGTCTTGAATAATTATGAAAGAGATATGCACCTACATGGAATTAGCCCACGTTGGTCGGGGCAATTTCACCTGTTTTCTTGTATCCATTGACTGGTATCGAGGATGGATAAAAGAGAACACTTTTTTTTTTTTTTTTTTTTTTTTTGACTCTGATTTAAGATTTTAGTGATCGAATAAGTTTACCCGTTAATCAATCGGAGTAGAAAACGGGCACATTTCTGTACCTGATTACCGGCCGAAATAAAGTTGCAGCAAAAATGGAAAGAATATGAATGAATATAATAATAAGTGTAGTACAAACATCAATCATGACAGTTTGGCCGAGTGGTCTAAGGCGCCAGATTTAGGCTCTGGTCCGAAAGGGCGTGGGTTCAAATCCCACAGCTGTCATTTTTTCGAATATTGGATTTAAACTACTTCAGCCTTTTATGCTCTCTCAAGTCTCAATGAACTTTAATAAAGTTAAGTTCATAATATATAGTACATCACATTATGAACCACAAAATCCCTTTGTTATACATAAAGAGAAAAAATTTCAGAACTAAACAAGTGATGAGCATTTATCATAATAAATCTACATCACGATCACACTATGAACTAGAAAAGCATTTTGTTATGTTTAGTCATAAATGTAAATAGTGCTTGGCCAAATCTAACCCACTAAAAATATCAATTTTTTTATTAAAATAAATTAGGAAAAAGGTCAATCAAATATATAGATGATAAAAATTTCAAAACTAAACAAGTGATTTTTGGAGAGAAGAGTGTTATAATTTTGAAAGGATAACCCGATGGTTCCCTCTATTCCCTTTCTTCGAATATATCTTTTGTTCTCTAACTTCTTTTAAATCACATAAATACCCCCTCCTTTAGGCGAAATTAAATAAAAAATATAGATAAATTGTTTGGTTCTTTCATCAAAGAGAGTAAATAATTGTGCAACGTTAAATCATTTTATTTCATTATTGAGCCAAGATGTATGCATCTGTATGCCTTTAATCTTAAGTTTTTTTTTTTGTGGGGTCACAGTAAAAGATTAAGTCCAAGAAAGAGTTTTAGAGGTTTAAGTCCAAATATTTTTTTTTGGAAGTCTGTTTTGAAGTTATTCTAAATAATTCTAATTTCTCATTTTCTATAGTTTAATTTATCTAGAAGGAGACTCATTGAAGAATTTCTCCTGTCTAAGGAGCTAGTCTTTCATCCAAAAAGAGCCTTTATTAGGCTCCAAATAGTGCAGCTAAAACACTCATAAAGAAGGAGATCATTTGCATCAATGCACCACGTTGAATATGAAAAAAAAAAAAAAAAAGATGAATGAACATTCGTTGAATTCCATTCAAGAGCCTTGATGCCCTGGAAAGATAATTAAACTTATTTGAATTGAGAAACTTTATCAACTTGGGGCTTCTACCTGCTTTTTGCCGTCCATTAAAAAGCAGAGCATGCATGCATATGGTACATGTTACGTGAAATCGTTACAGCTAGCTATAGTACTGAACTCGGACAAGGACGCAACACATGAGGAATTTGTGGGGATGGGGAGGGAAACCATGTTCGAAGGATATAGACAATGTTTCTTAATTGTCTGGTCAAAACATAGTAAATTAACCAACTATCGTTGCTTGAGGACGCTTAATTGACCACAAAGTTTGCAATTGGTACAAGAATTTTGAGATGAGCTCTTTGGAAGAGTCTAATTAATTTTTGTGAGAGACTTCTTTCTCTTCTTCTAAGCAACTTTTATCACAGAGGAGGCTAATTGATTGCGCCTATGTGTCAGTTGTGCAATATGTTCTTTCATTGCGAGTATAACCTCCTGCATTGCTTGCCTTTCCTGTCTTGCCTCTTCCACTTTAACCCTAGACGCATTCTTTTACTCCATGAATGCATTCCTTTCTTCACCCGTCTCCTTCAACTCTGCCATAATTGTGGTGACATCAACCATGTTGCTGGAAGTAGATGCGCCATCACCCCTCCTTCGGGGTGCACCATCCAATCCCTCTCTCGTAACTTCTATGGTGGCCCCCACACACCTCATCAAGGATGGGTATTAGTAGTGAAGAGTCAGCGGAAGTGTCAACATGTTCTTTAGTAGCACGCATAGTGGCTTGTTCTTCATGCATAATGTAAATTTAGGTGAATGAAGAAGCTAATTTATTAGTCCCATAAGCTTCCATCGGTTTTGGTATCCATTAATTAAATAACAGACCACGCATGAAGATACATGTCGACCTAATTAACTGGTAAGTTTGAACTCGGACGGGACACGAGACACGAAACAAGTGGGAGTTGTATTAAAGTGAGGGGTCCCAAGAAGCTACCCATGTTAATTGAGAGGACGGTACGCATCCTATGTTGATTGCTAGCCAGTCTTTGACAACGTTCGAGCATGAAGTAGGTAAGAGGAATATCTCCGAGATGGGCTCTTGTAAAGAGTGCTCATTGGAATAGTCTGGTTTCAATGCTCTACAAAATACTACTTTCTCCAGTGTTTTTTGGGAAGCTTCATCTAAAAGGAGACTCACTCTCCAAATAGCTAGTCATTTTATCCAAGGAGCTTATTGTCTCATCCAAGAAGGTGCTTTTAAATTCCACAAAGTATAGACAATTATAATGAGGCTCTCTAATTAAGAGGAGTTATTAATCACCTACTAAGGCAGTGTTTGGTCAAACTCTTTGATTTTAAGATAACTCTTCAAAAGAGTCCTTTTTGAAAAATTTTAGTTATAGAACTTTTCAAAATTCAAAATTCTCTTATTTGAAAGAAAAAATGATGGCTGCACCTTATGTACTAGCCAATCAGAAACACAACTGCCTAGAGTTTATCCTTTAAAGTTTAATATTTTATAAAATAAAAATATATTTTTTAATTTTTTTAAATTTTCCATTGGCTGGTACGTCAAGTAGATACTATGGCCTAGGTGCAACTAGCATTACTCTTGAAAGAAAAATTTATCTGAAAGTAACGTGAATTCAAACATATTTGTTATCCTAATAGTAGCTGATAAGCCAAACACTTCCTAAGTGTTAAATAGGAAATTAAGGTAATTTTGGTATTTATAACTAATAATATGATTTCACAAATGTTTTATGGTATTTTATCATGGACTATGGTATATTGTACATTTAAAAGTAAGTTGTTGATCATATGTAAACCTTTTGTCTTCCCACTTTTATTACAATCCAATAATCTGAACAGCCTTAGCACTTACAGTTAATATCGTCATAAGTTATAATAATTGACCCTCTTTTATTTTATGATATTGTAACATTTTTGGTTATAGCGATTGGGAGGAGTCATCAAATTTAAAGTCTGAACGCAAGGGGGACAGTGGAGGAGTGTTAGTTGTATTGATTTAACAGGGGGACCAACACGTAAGCGGTCGTTTCTTTATTACCCGGTCAACGAAACACTGAGCCGGCCAAAGGGAAAGCGGGAAGGCAAGCGAACAACTGCAGCTTCGCAACACCCACACGTACCTACAAATGGGAGCACAGCAATATTTAGGCTCACAACACAGGAAGGAACACAAAAAAAAAAAAATAAAAAAATAAAACCCTTTAAAAACCTCCATTTTCCTGAGTTGCCCTCTTCGGTAGTTGAACGATCTGCCCTTCTCTGAACTACTCCCATTAATGGCGACCATTTAGTCCAGCTTTCTTGCAGCCATGGAGATACACTCACACACCCCTCCCTTTCTTTAACATTTCTTTATATATAGGACGCCCAAAAGAGAAGAAAAGCTGTGACCTTTTCGATCTCGACTACTTGTAGATGAACCCCAAGTTTTCGGGGTTACTTGCCTCAGAGTAGTCTCTCTCTGTTTTTTTTTTTTTTTTAATCAGTACTGACTACTAGTTGTTGTGTAATAGTACTTGGATCAGGGAGAGAAGAGGAGCAAAAGAAGGAAGAAGAAAGAGGAGAATTTCGTCATGGACAATATAGACATGGACAAGGAGAGGCTGACGGCTGAGATGGCTTTCCGGGACGATTCGTCGTCGGTCGTCATAAAAATCCGGCGAAAGCTGCCGGATTTCTTACAGTCGGTGAAGCTGAAATACGTCCGGCTGGGTCTGTGGTACATCAGCAGCCGCGCCGGGTACGTGGGCCTGGCGGGTCTCCTCCTGGTGGTGGCGGCGCTGGCGGTGCCGGTGCTGCGCCGCCCGGGTGGTGGTGCTTGTCGTCGGTGTGGAGCCGCGGGTTCATTAACCTGGAACAGTCGTCGGCCGCCGGCACCGGTCTGGTCCTGGCGGCGGTGGGTTCGGTCCTCCTGGCGGCGTACTGGCTGAAGCGTCCGGCGGCAGTGTACCTCGTCGACTTCGCGTGCTACAAGCCCGGGGAGGAGCTGAAGCTGAGCAACGGCGAGTTCGTGGAGATGACGGAGGTGAACGGCGGGTTCGCGCCGGAGACGGTGGAGTTCCAGAAACGGGTGGCGAACCGGTCCGGTCTGGGCGAGGAGACGGCGCTGCCGTGGGGGATACAGTCCCGGCCGCCATGCCTGAACATGAAGGAGGCGCGGCGGGAGGCGGAGGCGGTCATGTTCGGCGCCCTCGACGCGCTGTTCCGTAAAACCCAAGTCCGGCCCCGCGACGTCGGGATCCTCGTCGTGAACTGCAGCCTCTTCAACCCCACCCCTTCCCTCTCCGCCATGATCGTCAATCACTACAAGATGAGGTCCGACGTCCGGAGCTTCAACCTCGGCGGGATGGGCTGCAGCGCTGGTCTCATCTCCGTCGACCTCGCCAAGGACCTCCTCCAGGCGAACCCGGACACGTACGCGGTCGTCGTCTCCACGGAGAACATCACCCTGAACTGGTACTTCGGGAACGACCGCTCCATGCTCCTCTGCAACTGCATCTTCCGGATGGGCGGCGCCGCGGTTCTGCTCTCGAACCGGGGTCGCGACCGGGGCCGGTCCAAGTACCAGCTGGTTCACACGGTGAGGACACATAAAGGCGCGGACGACAACAGCTACAGGTGCGTGTACCAGAGGGAGGACGGAGACGGGAAGGTGGGGGTGTCCCTGGCGAGGGAGCTCATGGCCGTCGCCGGCGACGCTCTGAAGACGAACATCACCACCACGGGACCCCTCGTCTTACCCTTCACGGAACAGTTCAAGTTCTTGGTCACGCTTTTCCGGCGGAAGCTCCTGGACTCGAAGGCGAAGCCTTACATCCCGGACTTCAAGCTCGCGTTCGAGCACTTCTGCATCCACGCCGGCGGCCGGGCGGTGCTCGACGCGCTGCAGAACAACCTCCAGTTGACGGAGTGGCACATGGAGCCGTCCAGGATGACGCTCCACCGGTTCGGGAACACCTCCAGCAGCTCGCTATGGTACGAGCTGGCTTACACCGAGGCCAAGGACGGGTCGGAAGCGGGGACCGGGTTTGGCAGATCGCCTTCGGATCCGGGTTCAAGTGCAACAGCGCCGTCTGGCGGGCCCTCCGACGCATTCCTGCCGTCTCCTCCTCCGGCGACGGAGAACAGTACTGGCTCGGCAACCCTTGGATCGACTCCATACACAACTACCCCATCAAAACCACCACTACTACTCTCACCCCTGCAGCTTGATCAAGAAGATGAATCATCATGTCATTAATTAATTATCAAAATTAATTTCCTCCAAATTATCACAAATGTACACATTAATCATCCACTGTAGCAGCTGCAAATGATCAACACATTAGGAATTCATGATCACCAATTATTGGGAGTGCTTTTTATTTGATTTTTTCCCCCCTTATTGATTGTTAATCCTCTCTAGCTATCTGTATTTCATGTCCTAGTTAAATATATTGCAAGTAAAAATTTCAAGTGCATCCATGCATGTCGGCTTTAAGCTTGCCATTTTTATAATTTCGTTAATAATTAGAAGTACAACTCTACATTTCGATTAGACTAGTTAGGTGATCTGATGTACGCTCATTCCAATTCTTTTTAAACTTCATACGTAGGAATTAAAGTTGCAATATACTTCTTTGAATAAATCTATCCTAATATTAGTAATTAAGAGTACTTCATTGTATCTACTGTCGCAGGTACTATATATATATATATATATATATCCTTTTTTTGTTTCTGCACTTGCTATGAAATGATAAGTCAAGCTCTACTTAAAATAACTAACAAAGAAACTTGTTTTACTGTGTCACGTAAAGTTTGTTCTACTTGTTTTCGTAGATGTATCTTAAAATTAATAATTAAAACTTCATTATAATTGTTTTCTCGGCCTCATGGTCATCCATCCAGTGCATTAAATGGGTGTTACGTATTGTTCTTAGTCAATGTCTATCCCAAATTAAAATAAACAACTCAGATTAAGCTTGTTAATCTGCACAATAAAGGTAGGACACGTATTAGTTAATATTACTTAATGCAGAAAGGTGAAATGTAAAAGAGGGTTGAATATTATGGGAGATGGGGTGGCGTAGTACATATATAGTTGGAGAGTTAGGCGTGGAAGAAGTAAAGATTCCTAACCAAGAAACAGAGAGAGAGAAAAAACGAAGAGATCATGGATGAGAGAATGAGGAAATGAGTGAGGTTAGCAGGTTGGAATGCAAGGCAAAGCGGATCAACCACTACCCTCATCTTTCCTATGTTTCTCACCATTCCTCCCTACTCTTCCAACCCAGCATCACTTCCCTTTCTCTTTCTCTTTCACCAAACCATTTTTATCGAACGCAGGATTCGTCATCTCTCTGCAAATTATATATATGATCAGTATTCATTGACGTCTGAGTTTTCTTCAATTTTGGGATGAACCATTGAATATGTGAGAGCTAGGATTGGAATCAAGAGATCGACCTTTTGATTGTTTTTTTTTTTTCCCGCATGCAAGCGCTTGATATACATCTTTCGGACGAACGACGAATCTGGGGATTGTATTAATTGTTTCTGTGTTTTATGGATTTATTTAAGATTGACATGTGGGTGGTTGAGGTCCTCTGTTGTGCCTTACACACATTATAATTGGTTGTCCTTGTCGTCTTTACTGCTCCACTTGGCTCCTCAGTGTCGTCGATTAAAAAGAAGACGATGCATAACAGTTTGAAAGTAGGACAATTCCTCTTGGGACCGTGGCATCTGATGATCAGAGCTGGTAAAGAGATATGATCGAGAAGAGAAATGGCTTATTTCCGTTGATATTTCGTCCGTTGCTGGGATAGGAAACCCACTGATAAAATCATTTCATTCATTCATTCATTCAGATATTTGACTCTCTTCCTCTGCAGGAAGCTCCAAAACCACTAATGATCAATAGGCTTTTATAAATTATAAGCTTTGGGACCTTTTAATGCCGAATCTGATACGAAAAGTAAAAGGGCTTGTACAAGCTGCAGACAGTTAAAACTTTACCTTTTATATGGGAGATATTTGTGGGTTTATCTGATAAATCATCCGGTGGCGTCAAAGAGCAAGTTTAAAGCTCAATCAAGCTGCAGAGCTCAAAATCTCCACTCAGATTCTAGGGATGAGTACTACTGGGCAGCTGAAATGGTTCTTTTTCTACCCTGTTAAGAAATGTGGGGAACGATCATTTGAGAGGAATTATGCATTCTTTCAGATAATATCTAAAGGTAGTACGGTGCGATGACGCGTTGCATTAACTATCTGACCTGCTACATTTATGAAGAAATTCCCGAGTTGCTCCACTCATGTCGAGGAAAGGTTGCATGATAACCTTTTTCCAGGAGTAAACAGATCAGCAGCTACCATGTGCTTCCCCGTACGTGATTATATCTCTTAGCAGGTTGAAGTAATTGGAGTTGATTGGAGACAGTACATGACACTCATGTCTCTGCAGAGGCCTGATTGATTGCAACAAGAGCAACAATGTGGCTCTTTAATCACTACTACTCTACTAGTACTGCAAGGAATTAGGATCTCAAATAATAGAAGAAAATGCTTCTAAGTCAAAGAGGTTGATGAAACCTTGGAATTAGGATCTCAAATAATAGAAGTCGTCAAATTCGCAAGGTATTCCACCTACTAGTCAGAAGAGGTTGATGTTCATAAACCTTGATTTTTATAGGTTTATTTGGTGATCGACACATCTACAAATTGCTATGAAGATGACATCTACAGATTAATGGCAAATGTTTTTTCATGGCACAATAGTCTTCATTACTCATGTGTTTGCACACCGAGTGGATATTAATTAGAGGAAGTGCTTGTTGACTGAGATTAATTTCAAGATATCATCCGTTATTGCAAACAAGGGGATCAGCTAAGCCATGCATGTAATTAATTGAAATAAAGTCTGAAAACTTCTTTATTAGAACAGAGTCAAGGAAGTTGGCCACCTAAATACATTATCTAGCCAGAATGAAGAAAATCTTATGAAAATATACAATTTATGGGAAAATAAAAATCAATAGTATATAAATGGTAAGTAGTACTCCAAAGACATCAACAATACAAAATATTCCTTAAAGAGTCCAAATGCAAAAGATGGTAACAAACGGCTGACATGTGGATATTTATAATTAACTATTCTAAATACCAAAAGTAGAAATTTGAGAAAAGTTTCGACATTCAAATGCCCATAGATCTTACCTTAGCTCAAATGAGGAGCAAAGTACTAGATGGGGGAGGGAGGATGCATAGGTGTGCCAAGTAGAAGCATATTAAAAGTATGGTTGGAGATTTAATGTACTAGGCTCACACTCATCCATGTATAATTTTTGCTATGATTTTAATATTTATCTACTTTCATGCATGTAAACCAACAATCCGATGTACTAGAGCTATAAATTAAGTTGGTGTCCAGACAGTTTAGGGGATTATGGGAATATGAGTTTAATATGTTCCTCATTCTAGCTTCAATTTGATTTGATGTTGAATGAGAGGGTAACTATACAGATACTTTAATCTTTGGGCGTGCTGTCATTAATTCTTGTGCATAAAAAAGCAACTCACAGTTGTTTGGAAATTGCAGAAAACCATCTTGGGATTGAAATTCTAGAATGAAATAAAACCACAACTTTTAAAAAAAAAAAAAAAAAAGCAACTCATTGTTGATCAATGTTCATCTAAAAGGGATTTCGTTGCCGCTTGATCAAATATTGCATATATCAAACAATTTTTCAAAATTCATTAATAATCATAACTCAAATTACAACTAAGTACTTGTTCAGTAATATTCTTCTGCATGGACTTCTTGGACTATATTTTTTGTGGTATCCGCCATTGTCTAAGTGCTCTTTCACCTCAGAAGACTACACATGCATGTTTCCTTGTCATGTACTGCTGCCGAGTCTTCCACTTTATTTGTGTATATCGATTGAGAATTATTTCTACTAGTAAAATATGGGATTCGTTAAGATGAGGCTAAAGTGAGCTAGCAGATCATTTACTGGCCTGCTGCAGCGAAGAATGCAAGAGCACCCACAAATGGAGCATTGATGTAAGTGGACGGCTCCGATTGCTCGTATCTGTTTCGCTCATCTGCATAGTTATCGCTGCTATCAGGCCCGCCAACGAGGGCCCCTTCAAGGATGTTCGGGTTGGGAGAGGATGTGTGTAAGCACTGGAATCCCGAGTTGCAGGAGATGGGATCAGGGTGGGAGCGCACTGAGGGAACAGAGGAGCCTCTGTGATGCACATGTTGTGGGTACTTGTTTCCAAATCCCACCATGTATGACATGTTATTTGGGTTCTCGCCCAATATGTAATCAACCTGCAGATATATAGCAGAAAAATATATACCAGCACAACACAATGAAACAAAAAAGAATTATGTGGCAGATCCACTCTTAAAAAAATAAAAGAACCCTTTCAAGTACCTGTTTCTTAGCCATTGAGACGAGGTCTGCTGAAGTCACAATCTTGGTTCCACAAGAGATTTTGCCTCCATTACCGTTGAGGTACTTGGCGTACGTCAGGAGAAGGAATGATGTGGTGGACACGTACTGAAGATTGCTCCAGCCTCGTTTGAATAGAAGGCCACCTGCAGAGAGTAGTTGATATTTGTAATTAAGTAGTTGTGTATCTTTCCATTTCAGTATAAGGAAAAGGACTGGTCATGGGGATGGATCGATGAGCTTCTCAATCAACCTGGGGTGTATTGAGCCTGGAAATTGGGAGTCCCCGGAATGAGGTAACAGATGTAGTTGTCGGAGTACTCCTTGAAATGCTGGAGTTCACTGATTTTTCCATGTAAGAAACCCTGCACATATATATAAGAAGACACTGAAATGATCAGGCATATAAAGCTTCGCTTTAAGATCAAACTGAAGGTAATTAGGCCAAGAAAAAAATCTTCTAGGATCTTTATTACTTAAACAAGAAATATTGGCGTATAGAGGTAGAAACAAAACCTGGGCAAGCAGAATTTTGGTGCCAATTGACTTGTCGTCCCAGCTCAATACACCATCACCTACCCCCGGTTCCACGGACTGTCCATTGGAGGTGATGTAAGACAAGTAGGAGGCGTTATGTGTGGCGAGATGAAGCCATGATGCACCCCAAAGCAACTCATCCTGCTCAGCGTTCAAGGATTGACCAAACGTTAATTGAATGATAGATGTTATAAACATGTATAATTCCATATTATCAAACCAATTTATATGAATTAAATTCCAGCTATATAAAAGTTTAAAGTCTTATATACTAATTTGCTTACTTTGTATCCAGAGTAGGAGCAGTAAAATGGGCACACAACCGAATTAAGGGAATCACTGTAAGCTCCTCTGTGTCTATCAGCAAAGTCGAAGACCTGCAGTATGTATATATATAGTTAATCTTGCGAACAAATGTATTCGATGGAATATATATATGTATGGTTGCTAAAATACCAGCTAGCTAATTCTATATAGTGAATTTATCGTAGTACTCACTTGACTAGCGACTTGGAGCAACTTGGCAGAGTAAGTAGGATCAGAGTCTTTGAATACAATAGAAGCAGCAGCCAGAGCAGCAGCAGTCTCAGCTGCAACATCAGATCCAGGGTTTTCTTTAGTGACTTTGTAAACTGGACGAGGTGTGTCCATATCTTCAGGCCTCTCCCAACACCTATGATCCGCATTTGGTTCCCCCACCTTAATTCATACATGCAAGAGTGCAATTGTTAATTCTAAGAAAAGCCAGCGACATGACTATATGTGATCATACTATTGATGATCTGCAACAATTAATTAAAAGATATTGATTAATAAACAATTTAAATGGTAATTACTTGAACATATAGGGTGTCCGGCCTGGCAGTGGCAGCCTTGAGCAGGTAATCAGCACCCCAGCGAATGGCTGCTCTGGCGTTATGAATCTCTTTTGGCATCAAAGACCCAAACTCGATGACACTCCATGAGAGCATGGTGGTGGTGAAGGCCATGGGGAAGCGGAACTTGATGTTGTCACCAGCATCATAATACCCGCCTACAAGGTCCACCTAAAAAAAAATAATGTACAAATTAAGAAATCAAACATATTATTAATTAATTACTAGCTAATAATACTTAAGTTCCATAATCAATATTGGACCCTTAATTTTCTCTCGGTCATCTTATAAGAACTACATACGTACATTGTCCTCAGAGCCATCTGAGAGTGCAGAGTCGCCCCTATATTTGAGTCTCTGATTGGAGGGCAACTTTCCCGACCTCTGCGCCTAGTAGAAGAGGATGGACTTCTCCAGTGCTTCAGCATAGTTGAATCCAGAAGCAGATTTGGCATCCAAGGCTTCTTTCTGATCAAACTTGTAATTACGTGAAGCTGAGCTCAACTCGAAGGCCATGCAGAAGCTCACGACAAGAAGTAGTAGTGTGAGCAGAATGCGCGAGTTGCCACCCATCCTTAATTTCTAACGCTAGCTACAACTAGTCGTCCTCCTCAAGTCACAGCTAGAACTGGAACCAAGACGCTTGGCCGGGGTGTGAAAGTTGATGGAACAAGGTGTGCAATTTATAGAGCACAAGGAAGGAGAGAGAGAGAGAGAGAGAGAGAGTTAGTTTTACCTTATCGGCTAGGTCACACTTGCAGCTCCACAAGAAAGGTTGCGGTTATGAGTATTGGTTGTAGTTTTGTCACTTCTTCGTGCTCTCTCTCTCGGAATTCGCCATGAATTTAGCTCCTTTTGATTGGGTACTTGCCTGTATGAGAGTTAGTTTGTATTGTTAGTGAGTAGTGACAAGACCTCTGCCATGCAACAAAATGTTGGTCAGCCTCCCTTCCTTTACGTCTTCTATGTACAACAACTCCTTGAAATTGCTTCCCAGGGAGGTAAATCCCTTCAATTTGGAGATAAAACTACTACGGCTGGAGTACATATACGAACCCCTTGCTCGTGGCCCTGTTTAAATTCCTTTACATTAATATTTAGCTTGGTGATGGCCCATGTGCTTTTATATACCATGAAAGGAATTGAAGTTGAAAATCTTTTATGAATTGAAAGCTTGGTTGAAAGCTTATTGATTGAGGTACGACTTCTTTGGAAAACTTAATCTTCTATAGCAAGACTTCTTCATTGACACGTCTTCTTTCCTTGACAAATTAAATTGGCCAAGAAAAAAATGGAGATCTTTGCTCTTTTGATAGTTGACAAATTTTAATAGTGGGTGCAATATCGTTGGACTAAAAACAGGATTATGAGGAGATAAGTTGCATTTAAATTTCACATTGTGAAAGTAAGAAAAAAATGGAGATCTTTTAAGCCTTATTAATTGGAGAAATGTGGTTTTCGTTCTGACCAAATCTCCTTCCTCATCTATTTTTTTTTTTTTTGGGAAAATCGTAATCCATTTGGTTCCAGTTAAATTTAAATGATCATTTTTTTTATTTTATACTTTTAGGCTAGCTCTATTATTAAATGTGGAGGACGGGATGATCAAAATACCCATGCCTAATGGCTGTGTAAGTTGTCCCCCCCTGGTCTTTTATATATTTGAAGGGCTTGGATCTGTGCCAGTGCTTCCTAGTTCTATTTCCCGAATTTTGATTGGGTAAGACACTACTTTCCCTGGTCTTCTATATATTTGAAGGGCATGGATCTGAACACATGTTTAAAATGGGCTCAGGAGAGGCTTAAGTTGGATCTGCCCAGTCTGGACCAGTCTGCATCAAAGCGATGGCTTAAGTTGCTGATCCAGACTGGTCCTTGGTTGGGTTGTGTCAAAACCTAGAATTCAACAGTGTCCACCCCTCGCATCGACGGTTCAACGAGGCTTCCGACTTGTGTGGAGGCCAGAAATCAGTTTTACAAGTTGCTGGTACAAAAATTCCCTTCCCAAGTGATTGTGCCATCGCCGGGCGCGCGCCATGATTCTGCCATCGCCTCGAACGTTATCCGCGCCATCGCCCCTCTTCCTGGTCCTCTCATCACGTCGACCTATCGTCGTCTCCGCTAAGCTTCACAGACAGCCGGGACGACGACGACGACCTTCACCGGAGGAGAACATCCGCGGCGTTGGCTTCGCCGTCCTTACCGCCGTCGAATCCGATCAATTAAAGAGTTCGGGACCGCGAGTGCGTTCCGACGATTCCAGAGCGAATAAGAGATCAACCGGAGACGACAGGTGTCTCAGCGGATCAGATGTCCTTCTAGCCCTACAGAAAGCGGCTGTTCGGAAGAGCAGGAAAAGGAACAGAGAGAAACCCAGGGGAATCGGGGAAGTGGCCGAGGAAGGCGAGGATGTCAACGATTATAGCAATGTTAGACCGATAAACATTAGGGAAGATTGGGCGGCTCGGTTGGACGAGCTCGATAAGGCTCTCGAGGAAATGCAGAAGCTAGAGGCTTGACAAAAGGGGGTATTCGATCACGATATACACTGTAATTTGTAAGAAGTTACAACCACACTATACTCGAAGATGTAAAGTTTGTTGGCTTTCTCTCATCTTGTTAGAAGCATTTTTATACATCGAGTTCGTCCAATTTCTCGTGCTTTAATGGTAAGAGTTTCTTCGGCGGCTAAAACTGTGGGATCAACAGATCAAGATCGCCATTTGCAGAAATTTGGGGAAGTAACATGAAACGACAAAGTGGAGTAACCATCACTTTTAGATAGTAAATAAATTATCATAACATAATTATGCGATGTATACGGGGAGAGTCCATAATTATGATCCATGGGTATGATATTGTTTGCGTTTAGCCCAGCCCGCTCAAATTTGTTTTTCGATACCAGTAACTTTGATTTAACTGCTCCTCACCATTGTCTCTTTTTGAGACCGACCGTCAGCCAGTGATGGGTCCACCTACCGCCGGTCTGCCCGCTGCCAGCCCGCCCACCGGTGCCCACGGACTGCCACCCCTGACCCCCTGTGGTTGGCCCCCAACCATTGCCCCCCAACTGTCGCCTTATTTATGAATACCAGAACTGTCTGGCAAATCAAACGAATTGGAGATAGATTTATCTGGCATATATTGGGGATGAAACTAACGAGCAAATCAGACGGATTGGGGACAGAAAAGGGTCAAAAGTAGGATTCTGATGAGCTCATTGTGTAGCGGAGGGGGCTGCGAAGTAAGATTCTGATGAGTGATTCTCTCCATTCCTGGTGGAGGGAGCTGTGAAGAGTGATTTCCTTTGTACCTCAAGGAGGGGGCTGCAAAGAAGGTTCTTGATGGGCGATTTCCTCTGAACCTAGCGGAGATTGCTTCATAGTTTAATGCCCTGGGCTGTTATTATTTCATTCAAACTAACCGGTTGGAAAATTTGTTTGAATTGAGTTATTTTGTCACGCGCATGTGTTGCAAGTTGCAACTGTTATGATGTCTACGGCTTCTAATAATGTTCAAACTGCAGCTATTAAGTTGGACAAGACAAATTATATTCATTGGGCGTATATGTCGAAATTTGTGAAAAATGTTTCTTGTTATATAAAATAATTGTCAGTGCCGCAGATGATCCTTCATCTAAAGATATAGATAATTGAGAAATTAATAATTTAAGAGCAATTAAGTGGCTGGTTCTTCTCATCTGCTTTGCTAATTACTTTATAGAAATTTATATTTTTTTGAAAAATAATTTTTATCAATGGATAACTATGTCAAAATTTCTCCAAATTAGTCGCCGTTTAAATTTAAGATCGATAACTGGAGGTTATTCACATTACTATTAATATTTCGTTACGAAAAACCTCACCCACTTGCTGCGCCATTAATACTTCAATACGATTATTTGTATCCTCATGAATATGTACTTGATAATTTTTTTCTCCAAGATCTTTTATCTCACTTTCTTTTGTAACATAATAGAAATTTCATGTAGCATAACTTTGTGGATGATTGACATCTCATCATTCGATAGATAAGATAATTGATCTTAAACTATGATATTGGAATATTATTCTGTCAAATACAGTGAAAGACCAATTTCCAAATCAACCTCTTTCAAGAGCATGAAAAATAGTTGGCTCCAACTTTCTTGATTATGCATACCAAAGCTGTGGCAAATCAGATGAATTGGAGACAGATCGGTCAGACAAATCAGACGGATTGGGGACGGAATTACATAAACCAATGTTTTAAAAATTGAACCGATCATCTAACTGGTAGTAAGCCCGGTTTAGGTTGAACCAGTTAGACCAGGTTGAACCAGGTTGAACCAATGGCTCAACTGATGATGGTTATATCGTAAATATTTAAAATATGATGTATAATAAATTACAAAAAGAGTTCTGATATCCACTGCCCTAGGCCCTAGCTTAAGAATAAGGAGTTTGAAGCGACCTACACTCGAATACTAAAATATTTTCTTTTATAACCTTTAACCGAATTGGAATGAGTTCCGGTTCCTGATGAGCCGGGTTGGACCGGACCGTCCGGTCCGGTTTTTAAAACTGGTATAAACACGTTGATGAATTTATAAAATTAAACCGTTTTAATGCTGTTCCTCATAAGTTTACACGGAACACGTTACGAGACGATCACCACAATTTAACTCCAGTGACGTGCCTCCTCAGGAAGCCAATACTGCTCCTTGTGGTCTGCTGCATCGCGGAAGAATCAGGGGCGTGCCTGAGCCACGCGCTTGTCGTCGCGTTTTAGCCTCCTTATCTGTTCGAAATAATGTCAAAAAAGTAAGAAGCTAACAGGTTCTGAGAGCATCGAAAGATTTCGAATTTCACTCGGCAGAACCTGGGGAGCGGTAAGCAGGTAAGCTATCGAAAGTGGGGGACCTCGAATTTGACTTTTCTGGAGTAGCCTAATATAACATGATCCTAGAAATTCTTCCATGGACACAAAAGAAAAGGCTGAATTCAGATTCGTGTTTTGTTAACAACGAGAGGAGAGGCTTTATGTTCAGAAATACTACCATGGCCAGAGAGCAGTAAAATTGCGCAGAAAATGCAGCTCTGTTTTCCGGCTGTTCGATGTCTACCGTCACACCCGTCCCGGGGACGCACGGTGGGTGGCGGTCTCGTACGCTGCGGAATAGCTGAGCCCTCCGGAATGCCCGCTCCAATGGGGCAGAAAACCAAGTACAAAGATGGATTCTTCGAGAGAGCGTTCATGTCTCTCTTCGCGAGGAAGATGGAAAAGTTCGGTTCTGGTACAAATGTCGGCTCCATTTCAATCTTTCCTGTAACTTGTTGTTTTTATCTTCTTCATTAATGGGTCTTCGTCATCGAAATAGGGAAGATGGGAGATGGGGATATGAAATGGTACGACTATGAAAGCTTCGTACAGGCCTCCAAGAAGGTGATGCAGGGTAGAAGTCGGAATCAACAGCAAGAAGTGGTGAGGGAGGTTCTGCTCTCAATGATGCCACCCGGCGCCCCTGCTCAGGTTCTTCTTCTTCTTCTTATCATTTGTGTTTGATGAAGATATGGGAACTCAATTTAGATAACTACTTTGCTCTTTCCTCCAACTTCTGCTTACCCATGCTTGATCTGATGCTCATCTCTGAGTCTTTTGTCGAACTGGGAATCACTGCTTACCTCTGAATAAGATGATAAGAACATCATTAGTAGATAAAATTATATGCTCGAGTCCCCTCTTCATCTGAGACATGGATTGCTGTTCGCAATTGCAGTTCAGGAAACTGTTTCCTCCAACCAAATGGGCTGCCGAGTTCAATGCTGCATTGACTGTACCTTTTTTCCATTGGTTGGTTGGCCCCTCTGAGGTACTTCCAATTCTATATTGGCGTTGAGGATATCCCTTCTTCCTTCATGAACATTTCGTAATCTCAGACCTGTAACTATAAATTTTGACATATTTTCATAATCTAATAGGTCATAGAAGTGGAGGTAAATGGCGTGAAACAGAGAAGCGGTGTTCTCATTAAAAAGTGCAGGTTACTGCAGTATACTGGAACTCTGTACCCTTTAAGGTCTTGTCTCTGGCCTTACTGACCATATCCTCAACTATTTTCCTTCTTTATCTATAGGTATCTAGAGAATAGTGGCTGTGTGGGCATGTGCGTGAACATGTGCAAACTGCCCACCCAAGATTTCTTCACGAATGAGTTTGGACTTCCCTTAACAATGAACCCAAGTAAGTGGAATTTATGACTCATTCACTTTGCTGCATTAGCTTGGAACATTATATCTCTTCGATTATATCATAGAGGGCATTAATGTAATCAATTCATTGATGACAATTGTAGAATTTGAAGATATGAGCTGTGAAATGGTTTATGGGCAAGTTCCTCCTCCTTTTGAAGAGGACCCAGTCTCTAAACAGCCTTGCTTAGCAGACCTGTGTAAGTTAAGATGAAACCATTAAGCACTTACATTTATCAGCAAGTTTATATTTTCTACTGTTTTAACATCCCATTGTATCAACAGGTTCAATTTCAAATCCCAGTGCCCCTGTCTGCCCTAAGTTACAGGGATAAGAACTCCTTGGCCTGGTTGATTACCTCATCAATATGATCATGAAAGTATACCGTAACCATTGAAATATACATGTAAACGTCATAGTTTTGTGAGTGTGAATCTGCTATAGATACTATCATGTTGAGTTTGGTGCAGCCTTGAGCAAATCATGAAGCCAAACAGAGTAAAACACAGTTCCAGTAGTCGGTGAAAAGTGATAAATTTTATGGTTGAGTTCAAAATTAGAATTTGAATTCTAATTTAAATTGTATTGTCTGGGTAAGAGCTCACCTTTAATAAATGAAACAGTAGAATGTTTGTAGAGTCAGAAAACTTGACTTTTTAAAGATTAGATGATTTTGGCTCAAGATACACTTTTGTGCTTTAAGTTGCACTATACTGCAGCATTAAAGAGATTTGTAAATAGCTGATATGCAAGTGCAAAGGTTGCATGGTAATCTCGTTTCTTTGGTGTTACTGATGTCCACATGAGTATCTTGAAGCAGGTCTCAAAGAATTAAATCAGATAGGAATTCCGAAAGATAACTCATACTATAACAATAGCTCAAATTACAACAGAGATGTTGTATGACATTATTCAGCATGGACTTCTCGGAAAAAATTGTAATGTCCACCATCGCTTAAATCCAATTTCACCTCAGAAGTTTACACATGTTTTCATTTTCAACTGCAGCCGAGTCTTCCTCTTTATTTGTATATATCGATCGAGAATTATTTCTACTAGTAAATGGGATTCGTTAAGATGGAGCAAAAGTGAGGTAGCAGATCATTTACTGGCCTGCTGCAGCAAAGAATGCAAGAGCACCCACAAATGGAGCATTGATGTAAGTGGACGGCTCCGATTGCTCATATCTGTTTCGCTCATCTGCATAGTTATCGCTGCTATCAGGGCCGCCGACGAGGGCCCCTTCAAGGATGTTCGGGTTGGGAGAGGATGTGTACAAGTACTGGAATCCCGAGTTGCAGGAGATGGGATCAGGGTGGGAGCGCACTGAGGGAACAGAGGAGCCTCTGTGATGCACATGTTGTGGGTACTTGTTTCCGAACCCCACCATGTATGACATGTTATTTGGGTTCTCGCCCAATATGTAATCAACCTGCAAACGTATTGTATAAAATTATATATATTAACACAATGAAACAAAAAGAAGTGTGTGGCAGCTCCACTCTTAAAAAAAATGAAAGAACCCTTTCAAGTACCTGTTTCTTAGCCATTGAGACGAGGTCTGCTGAAGTCACAATCTTGGTTCCACAAGAGATTTTGCCTCCATAACCGTTGAGGTACTTGGCGTACGTCAGGAGAAGGAATGATGTGGTGGACACGTACTGAAGATTGCTCCAACCTCTTTTGAATAGAAGGCCACCTGCAGAGAGTAGTTGATATTTGTAATTAAGTAGTTGTGTATTTTTCCATTTCATCCCATTAAGAGACGTATTAAGTATAAGGAAAAGGACTGGTCCTGGGGATGGATCGATGAGCTTCTCAATCGACCTGGGGTGTATTGAGCCTGGAAATTGGGAGTCCCCGGAATGAGGTAACAGATGTAGTTGTCGGAGTACTCCTTGAAATGCTGGAGCTCACTGATTTTTCCAAGTAAGAAACCCTGCACATATACATAAGAAGATACTGAAATGATCAGGCATATAAAGCTTCGCTTTAAGATCAAACTCAAAGTAATTAGGCCAAGAAAAAAATCTTCTAGGATCTTTATTACTTAAACAAGAAATATTGGCGTATAGAGGTAGAAACAAAACCTGGGCAAGCAGAATTTTGGTGCCAATTGACTTGTCGTCCCAGCTCAATACACCATCACCTACCCCGGTTCCACGGACTGTCCATTGGAGGTGATGTAAGACAAGTAGGAGGCGTTATGTGTGGCGAGATGAAGCCATGATGCACCCCAAAGCAGCTCATCCTGCTCAGCGATCAAGGATTGACCAAACGAGATGATATTGATGATATTTTATATGTTATAAACATGCATAATTCCAGCTATGTATCAAACCAATTTATATGAATTAAATAATTAGCAAATAAAAGTTAACTAATATGAATCTTCTTATATACTAATTTGCTTACTTTGTATCCAGAGTAGGAGCAGTAAAATGGGCACACAACCGAATTAAGGGAATCACTGTAAGCTCCTCTGTGTTTATCAGCAAAGTCGAAGACCTGCAGTATGTATATATATAGTTAATCTTGTAAATAAAAATGTACTGTATCTTTGTTGCAGTAAAAACTAGCTAATCTATATACAAGGAATCTATATTATTAATTACTTGAGTGGCGACTTGGAGCAGCTTGGCAGAGTAAGAAGGATCAGAGTCTTTAAATACTATAGAAGCAGCAGCCAGAGCAGCAGCAGTCTCAGCTGCAACATCAGATCCTGGGTTTTCTTTAGTGACTTTGTAAACTGGACGAGGTGTGTCCATATCTTCAGGCCTCTCCCAACACCTATGATCCGCATTTGGTTCTCCCACCTTAATTCATGCAGGCAAGAGTGTAATTGTTAATTTTAATAAAAGCCAGCGACATGACTAGCTTTGATCATATTGATGATCAACAACAGTTAATTAAAAGAGATTGATTAATTAACAAGTAAGTTAATTACTTGGACATAAAGGGTGTCCGGCCTGGCTGTGGCTGCCTTGAGCAGGTAATCCGCACCCCAGCGAATGGCAGCCCTGGCGTTATGAATCTCTCTTGGCATCAAAGACCCGAACTCGATGACACTCCATGAGAGCATGGTGGTAGTGAAGGCCATGGGGAATCCGAACTTGATGTTGTCTCCAGCATCATAGTACCCGCCTACAAGGTCCACCTGAAAAAACAAATAATTTACAAATTAACAAATCAAACATGGTATTAATTATTTACGAGCTAATAATTAAGTTCCATATTCGATATTGGACCCTTCATTTTCTCTCGGTCATCTTATAACAACTACATACGTACATTGTCCTCAGAGCCATCTGAGAGTGCAGAGTCACCCCTATATTTGAGTCTCTGATTGGAGGGCAACTTTCCCGACCTCTGCGCCTCGTAGAAGAGGATGGACTTCTCCAGTGCTTCAGCATAGTTGAATCCAGAACCAGATTTGGCATCCAAGTCTTCTTTCTGAACAAACTTGTAATTACGTGAAGCTGAGCTCAACTCGAAGGTCATGCAGAAGCTCACAGCGAGAAGCAGTAGTGTGAGCAGAATGCGCGAGTTACCACCCATATTGCTTAATTATAAAGGCTACTAAGGCCTCCTCCTCTTCACAAGTAACAGAAAACAAAGCGGAAGAAACGGTGATAATACAAAGATGCAATGCACCTATGGGATGTGAGATCTGATGAAACAGGGCGTGCAATATATAGAGCACAAAAGAAGGAAAGAGAGTGAGAGTGAGAACGAAGACGTGAGATGCATGGCAACGGTTTTACCTTATCAGTGAGGTCACCTCTACACCCACAGAAGCAAGGTTGCGGTTACGACTCTTTATTTTTGCCACTAGATCGCTGCTGCCTACTCTCTCTCTCTCTCTCTCTCTCTCTCTCTCTCTCTCTCTCTCTCTCTCTCTCTCTCTCTCTCTCTCTCTCTCTCTCTCTCTCTCTCTCAATTCGCCATGATTTGAGCTCCTTATTTTGATTGGATACTTCCCAGAATGAGAGACGTCAATGAGTTCTGTTGGTGGGTACTACTCGTGACAATACCCTCTGCGCCGTGCAACGAAATGGAGGCCAGCCTCCGTTGTCTTTTACGTACGTCTTCCATAACAACTTCTTGCTCTTGCTTCCCAGAGGGGTAAAGCCGGCACTTTGGAGATGATACTGCACTTTGGTAAACATAGGTCAAGGCTTTTACATTCTCGTTGATTTTTATGCCTTTGGAGATCATGATTCTGCAGTTTGGTTAAACCTTTGGAGGTCATGCGCGCCTTAATTTGGATGTGTGAAAAATCTCCTAGGACCACGATTTCAATTAATACTCATATATAGTGTCACATTAGGGTGCGTGATATTCGAACACTCGGCAGTGGAGAATGATCTCTTTGATTGAGTTTCAGAATATTGATGATACATGTACAAAATTCTGATCTGATAAAACATATCAAGATGAGGCAATAGTCAAGACATCTGCAATTTCATCTATGGTTGATACATATTGGACCATCAGCCATTTATCAGCTAGAGACACTCGATCGTTAATGGTGGTCCAAGAGCTTCCAACCAATAAGGATATATTTGGTCTAAAGAGGTAGGCTAGTGAGAAGTTGGCCTTGTTTAAGATACATAAGGATCACAAAAATTCCTTGACCCAATATAAAGTAGAGTAATTGGGTTGGGATGTATTTGCATGGCAAATTTTGCCTTGTGAGAGTAAGATATCTTTATAAGATCACTAACAATATGCTCCTGTATTGAGTAAGATCATCATATATATAATTAAAGCTCAAGCACACGATTATTTTCATCTTTAATGAACATAGAAACTGGTGACAAGAACTTTTTAATTTGTGTAATCTAACAGGCAATCAATAGTTTTACTTGCTAGTCCTGGAGAGAAGATTGTCATCCCCAACATTTTTTGTGCCTTAATTTTTAAGGGGAGGAGAAAAAAACCTGGATTGTAAATCATGTGGGTGTTGTTCCCATGGTTGTGCAACTCGAATCTTACCTGACTCGGTGTCTTCAAAATTCTAACCGGGTCAATCCAGTAGGTTAATTTGACTAGGTTTATCCCCGTACTGACTCGGGTAAGTTCACCATATATATTTACTAAAAAAGAAGGGACTTAATTGGCGTTAGTGGAGATAAATACAAAAATTCTGAAAAACAACATTTTGATATAATATGCACTATATGCAAGTAAATAAAAAATCCCTTTTAAAAAATTAAATAAGTATCTATTTATTTTTGAATATTCATTATAACTTAAAATATGTATTTGTAAATTATAAAGCATATAAGCATTAATTAATATCTATCAAGTAATAGCCTAGCATTTGAGGCATCAACCTAGGCCGGGTGCGTTGTTGAATGGGGAAACCCCGCAATGATCAATGTGTTTCGACCATTTCTAGGTTAAGAGGACCCCCAATTGCCAACTCTTAGTGTGGTGGCTCAATGCTACTGTGGTAGAAGACATGATATGGCAAAAGTATAAAGCAACCAACACTCATTGGGTCAAGCACTGAAGCCAAATCCATGCACTAGCTAGCTACTATAGATGAAGAAATTTCATGGATTCTACCCTACATGATCCACTCAATCTATGGTCTGACAATATTTCAATCAAAGATCAAACTGGAGACATCTCACCACAGGTTTGCCACATGTACTGTAGGAGCTAGCAGTTCATTTCCAAACTGAAACATATGTTCGAAGATTATTGCCTTATCTTAGTGCTTTATCAGATCTGAATTCTGTACATGTTACATCACTCCGAAAATCAATCAAAGAGATCCTCCACTTACAGTGTTCGAATGTCAGATCATCCGAATGTGACACTAGTGTATCTAAATCGTGGTCCAATAAGAGCTTCACGCGTCCAAAGGCAAGACCCGATTTAAATTAGCTTTAACCAAAGTGCACTATCATCTCCAAAGCACAAAAATCACAGAGACTTGTAAAAGCTTCGAACCAGGTTTGTCAATGTGCAGTATCATGTCGAAAAGTCTTTACCTCTTTCAGAAGCAATTGTTTAAGTTGTTATGGAAGACGTAAAAGGAAACGGAGGCTGACCTCCATTTGGTTGCATGGGGCCAAGGTCTTGTCAGTACCCACTAACAGAACATACAAACGTCTCAAATCATGAAAATTTCAAAGAGAGAGAGAGAGAGAGAGCAATGAGAGAGAGAGCAAATGAGAGAGAGAGAGGGGGTGAATATAGCAGGAAGAAGCGATCAAGTGACGAAGATACAAAGAGTCGTAACCGCAACCTAGCTTCTGTGGATGTAACGGTGACCTAGCCGATAAGGTAAAACCGTTGTATCTCACGTATTCGTTTTCACTCTCTCTTTCCTTGAGCTGTATAAATTCCACTGCCTGCTTCATTGGATTTCACAGACCCATACATGCATTGCATCTTTGTGTCATCGACGTTTCTTCCGCTTAGTTTTCCAGTACTTGTGTAGGGACAAAGCAGCTAGCTAGCGTTAGAAATTTATAACGATGGGTACTGGAAACTCGCGCATTCTGCTGACACTACTGCTTCTTGCTGTGAGTTTCTGCCTGGCCTTCGAGTTGAGCTCAGCTTCACGTAATTACAAGTTTGATCAGAAAGAAGCCTTGGATGCCAAATCTGCTTCTGGATTCAACTATGCTGAAGCACTGGAGAAGTCCATCCTCTTCTACGAGGCGCAGAGGTCGGGAAAGTTGCCCTCCAATCAGAGACTCAAATATAGGGGTGACTCTGCTCTCACAGATGGCTCTGAGGACAATGTACGTATGTAGTTGTTATAAGATGACCTAGTGAATATATTAAATTCAGGGTCCAATATTGATTATGGAACTTAAGTATAATTAGCTAGTAATTAATTAATAATATGTTTGATTTCTTAATTTGTACATTATTTTTTTTTAGGTGGACCTTGTAGGCGGGTATTATGATGCTGGTGACAACATCAAGTTCGGCTTCCCCATGGCCTTCACCACCACCATGCTCTCATGGGGTGTCATCGAGTTTGGGTCTTTGATGCCAAAAGAGATTCATAACGCCAGAGCAGCCATTCGCTGGGGTGCTGATTACCTCCTCAAGGCAGCCACCGCCAGGCCGGACACCCTATATGTTCAAGTAATTATCAATTAAATTGTTTATTAATCAATCTCTTTTAATTAATTGTTGCAGATCATCAATATCATGATCATAGTCATGTCGCTGGCTTTTATTAGAATTAACAACTGCACTCTTGCATGCATGAATTAAGGTGGGGGAACCAAATGCGGATCATAGGTGTTGGGAGAGGCCTGAAGATATGGACACGCCTCGTCCAGTTTACAAAGTCACTAAAGAAAACCCTGGATCTGATGTTGCAGCTGAGACTGCTGCTGCTCTGGCTGCTGCTTCTATTGTATTCAAAAACTCTGATCCTTCTTACTCTGCCAAGTTGCTCCAAGTCGCTAGTCAAGTGAGTACTACTATAAATTCACTATATAGAATTAGCTAGCTGGTATTTTAGCAACCATACATATATATATATCCCATCGAATACATTAATTCACAAGATTAACTATATATATACATACTGCAGGTTTTCGACTTTGCTGATAGACACAGAGGAGCTTACAGTGATTCACTTAATTCGGTTGTGTGCCCATTTTACTGCTCCTACTCTGGATACAAAGTAAGAAGACTCTGATTAGTTTACTTTTATTTGTTAACTGTTTGATTCATATAAATTGGTATATAGCTGGAATTATACACGGTTATAACATATTGCATCATCATCTCGTTCGGTTAACGTTCCTTGAATCTTGAGCAGGATGAGTTGCTTTGGGGTGCATCATGGCTTCATCTCGCCACACACAACGCCTCCTACTTGTCTTACATCACCTCCAATGGACAGTCCGTGGAACCGGGAGTAGGTGATGGTGTATTGAGCTGGGACGACAAGTCAATTGGCACCAAAATTCTGCTTGCCCAGGTTTTGTTTCTACCTCTATACGCTAATATTTCTTTGTTTAAGTAATAAAGATCCTAGAAGATTTTTTTCTTGGCCTAATTACTTTCAGTTTGATCTTAAAAGCGAAGCTTTATATGTCTGATCATTTCAGTATCTTCTTATATATATGTGCAGGGTTTCTTACATGGAAAAATCAGTGAACTCCAGCATTTCAAGGAGTACTCCGACAACTACATCTGTTACCTCATTCCGGGGACTCCCAATTTCCAGGCTCAATACACCCCAGGTTGATTGAGAAGCTCATCGATCCATCCCCATGACCAGTCCTTTTCCTTATACTTAATACGTCTCTTAATGGGATGAAATGGAAAGATACACAACTACTTAATTACAAATATCAACTACTCTCTGCAGGTGGCCTTCTATTCAAACGAGGCTGGAGCAATCTTCAGTACGTGTCCACCACATCATTCCTTCTCCTGACGTACGCAAAGTACCTCAACGATAATGGAGGCAAAATCTCTTGTGGAACCAAGATTGTGACTTCAGCAGACCTCGTCTCAATGGCTAAGAAACAGGTACTTGAAAGGGTTCTTTAAATTTTTTTAAGAGTGGATCTGCCACATAATTCTCTTTGCTTGACAGCGCTTATCTAATTCATTGAGCTGGTATATATTTTTATACTATATATCTGCAGGTTGATTACATATTAGGCGAGAACCCAAATAACATGTCATACATGGTGGGGTTCGGAAACAAGTACCCACAACATGTGCATCACAGAGGCTCCTCTGTTCCCTCAGTGCGCTCCCACCCTGATCCCATCTCCTGCAACTCGGGATTCCAGTACTTGTACTCATCCTCTCCCAATCCGAACATCCTTGAAGGGGCCCTCGTCGGCGGCCCTGATAGCAGCGACAACTATGCAGATGAGCGAAATAGGTATGAGCAGTCGGAGCCGTCCACTTACATCAATGCTCCATTTGTGGGTGCTCTTGCATTCTTTGCAGCAGGCCACTAAATGATCTGCTAGCTCACTTTAGCTTCATCTTAGCGTGTCCCATTTACTGGTAGAAATAATTCTCGATATACACAAATAAAAGAGGAAGAATAGCTCGGCAGCAGTACTTGACAAAAGGAAACATGAATGTGCAGCCTTCTGAGGTGAAAGAGCACTTAGCTAGATGATGGCGGATTTTATAAAATTTTCCACGAAGTCCGTGCCGATGAATATTTTTCAACAAGTACTCAGTTGTAATTTGAGTTATTAGTATTGAATTTGAAATATTGCTTGACATATGCAATTGATCAGGCGGAAATGAAATCTCTCTTAAATGAACATTGCTCAATAGTGTGGCTGATTTATACACCAGAATGACACCAAACCCAAGCATAAAAGCATCTGCATAACCTTCCCAATTCAGTTGTAATCCCAAAGTCTTACCTCTCTCAGAAGCAAGTTTTTTAAGTTGTTATGTAAGGCGTAATCATTCACCAGAACCCCCTCCAAATCACACCGAACAATCAAAAGCAATACAAAATGGGAGATGCAATAGAAATTTCTGTTGTCTTTTTGGCTACACAGAAGAGAGCCATCTCCCACCTCCTAGTCTACGTTTGGAGTAGGATGACAGAAAAGACATCAAAGATTGAACTGACTACCGTCAATTTTGGACCTTCATAAAAAACAAACTTTCTAGGTTTGATATCTCTTTTTAGTTATTTACTTGTACAACTCTGCACATAATACATCAGGTCATCAACATTGACTACATAACGGAACAAAACAAAAAACTGCAGATCCCAATAAAAGCCAACAATCACCCCAAAACTATACCAGATCTACATAATTTTGATGATTATCTTGATAGAAGATTGCTCGATCCTTGACAAAACTATTCACCACTATATTCCAAGTGATACAATTGGGTGTCACTCCACTATTTACCCCTTTATTGAGAAGTGACAGGGCATCATCAAGCATACCTGCCTTGCAGTGCCAAGAGATGAGAGTATTATAAGTGATTGTATCCGGTTTGATTCCTTGAGATAGCAGTGTATGTAATAAACTCAAAGCTTCTGAAATCCTACCCATTTTGCAAAGACCATTAATGATGCTATTGTAGGTGACTATGTCTGGAGTTAGCCCTTGACACTGCATTTTTCTCAGAAGTTCAAATGCAGATTGAAGTTTGCCAATTCTACAAAGACCATTAACCAATATGTTGTAGGTGATGTGATTGGGAGTAATGTGATTTCTTTTCAGGTCCCCCAGCAAATCTAAGCCCTTCTCTACACGCCCATCACTGCAATAAGCTTTTATAAGCCCATTATAAGTAATAATATCAGCGCAACCACGGCACTCCATTTCTTTCACATACAGTGTGGCTTCTTCCAATGCACCATTCCTCAGAAAAGCAAGAACCAATGTATTGAAGGTCACATTATTGGCAATAACACCCTCCAATAACAAGTCGTGATAAAGCTTGATGGCATCATCCAACCTCTCATGGATGCAGAGGCCATGAATTAGAGAATTAAATGTAACAATATCAGGCATGTACCCTTCATCAATCATCTTATACAGCATCTCCCTGGCTTCATCAAGCTTATGGTCCTTGCATAGAGCATTTATAATGCAGTTGTAACCAACAACATTTAGCTTGAAGCCCTTCTCAGACATTTCTGTCAAAATATCATGAGCTTCTTTTAATTGGTTTTCCTTGCAAAACCCATCAAGTAACAGAGTGTAAGTGAAAATATTGGGAGTACAATTCTTCTCTAACATCTCATCGAGTAATTCTCTAGCAGATCCCAGACAACCTTTTCTGCATAAACTACGAATTATGATGTTGTATGTGAAAACATCAGGATTAATCCCACTTGGTATCATTCTCTCATACAATATTAACCTAGCATCATGGAATCTTCCTTGCAATAAATACCCATTTATAAGAGCATTAAACAATACCACACTTGGCTGTCCTACTTTATCTAGCAGCTGTCTAGCTTCTTCCACTTGACCTTTCCTACAATATGTGTCTATTAGAACTCCATAAGTAACCATATTAGGAATGCAACCATGACCAGGCATTCTGTCTAATAGCTTTGTGGCTTCTTGCACCTCACCCTGATCACAATGGCCTTGAATAACATCATTAAAAGTCTCTGTATCAGGTAAACAACCCTTTGACAGCATCTCTTCAAAGAGCTTACGTCCCTCCTCTGTTTGCCCATCCTTACAAAGTGCATGTATCAGAGTTTGATAAACAACTGAATTTGGTTCGCACCCATATTCAGTCATGTTCCTACGAAGCATAACTGCAGCATGAACCTCTTTCACCGCACATAAAGCCTTCATGACAATAGAGTATGTATAAACTGTGGGAGAGATACCTTTAAGAATCATTTCAGCAAGAATCTTTGGAGCAATTCTGTGGCAGTCCTCTGAAACTAATACATCAAGAACAACATTATATGATCTGAACGTGGGTTGGCAGTTGTAGAGATCCTTCATTTCCTTGAGAATCCGGGTAACCTGCCCAGGCAATCTAGCCTTTCCATACCACTTCATGATCAAAATGAATATAGACTCCCTAATTGGGATTCCTTCCTCTTTCATTTGACCTAGCAGTCTATGTATTGCTTTGAACTCCCCAGCCCCACCAAGCCTATCAATGAGAACATAATACACATCAAATGTATGCGAGTAACCCCTTTGTAAACCTGCCCAATTGAAAATCTCCATTGTGATGGACACCTCCAGTGGAAGTTGGAGTAATTTACACAATCTTTGAGGAGTGATCTCATTAAGTGACTGTCTAAGCTCCCCCAGGTCAAAGGGTTTAAGCAATTTTTCCCACTCATTCCCTTCCACTCCAAAATTTTGCTCAATGCTGTAGTTACATGAACATATATACAAACAAGAACTTCCATTGGCAGATGGCACTCTTTTAAAGAAACAAGTTACCTTATTGAATCTTTTTATCATAACTGCACATATGAATGCTAGGACTTTCAGTCAACAAAGAAAAATAATAGCATCCTGATATCTGGAAAGGCAAAACACCATCAACTACCTGGAAAGATCCTGCCTTTCCCCTAAACATAGACATTACATTTTCTAACTGAAATGACCTAAAACAATTGGTCTGCCGCATATAAAAAAAAAAAATTTATCAGCACTTCTTTATTCCTTGAATAGAATTTCAGAACCTATTGGATCTAATAAAAAGGGTGGACCATTACCAAAATTCAATAACTAACAAGAGTTACAACACTGAAGTTAGAACCCCAAACAGCAGTTTGCCGCCCACGTTGGATATGCAAGCTTCACCCAATCACAAGGTATCTTTTTGATGCATATTACAAGCTGTAACTTTCAGTATCTTGTCTGAAAAAGTCCAGGTTAAAAGCGTATACAACTTAATATTCATGAAGCATGTGAACATCTCCACTACAAGTGCTATAGATGTAATTCAATCAATTCTGTTTTACTCGTTGATTGAATCAGTCATCCGATTGTGCTTTTTTCTTGAAGATTTGAGATTAAGCCTACACCAGAAAAATGGCAGTAAAGAATCAGAAGACAAGATTATTTACACAATTAGCTATCTTACTATTCTTTAAGACTAATATTGACAGAGAGCAAGAAAAATAAAAGCAAAATGACGGTTGCAAAATGCTGCAGAGTTTTCCTTCTAAAACAACAACATAGTAAATAATAAAAAACAAAATGATACCTTTCATCAATTGAATGAAATATAAGCTTATAAACCCACACCGAAAAGGGTAAAAAACAAAATTAAAGATGCGATACTTCTCAAAAAATAAAAAAAAATAAATAAATAAATAAAATAAAATCGCATTCTTTACATCAAAACAGTGCTCAAAAAGCCATTGATGCAGTGCCGCAACTGGAACATTTCCATCAACCACCTACTCTAAAACCCTCGCCCAAGCTATATAAACTCGCAGTTAATATTTGAATTTAAGGGAAAGCAGCATAGACAGGAGCACGGTTACTCTTACGAACGAGAAACATGCATTGCATATACTAAAAGTAAGGAGTTAAGAGGAATCAAAAGACTCACTTCCAAAGGAAAGAGGGTAGCTTGTGGGCGTCTTCCACGAATTTCAGAGAGTCGGCGACAGGCCGTGCGTCGAGGGACGAAAGGATGGCAGAAGAACTGAAGAAGGATTTAATTCTCTTTTCTGACTTGAATTTCTGTTCACATTCAAGTCTTGAATTGCATTATAACACAAATGCCCTACTTCGTGAGCAAGTTTATCATATGCGATAAAGCAAGGGGATCAGCCGGACAGCCACATTAATTATGACAGCTGGGTGCATCTATTTTTTATTTAAGTTAATAAATTTATATTAAATAAATAACATATGTTAATGTTATAGAATTTAATTAATTAGTGTCTCATAATGTAATTTAAATCCCTAAGTTTGACTTATTAATATCTTTAGAGAGGATATACCCCTATCTGTTCCATTTAGCTTATATTCAGTCCACTATCCTTTTCACCTAAAGGCTAAAACTAAACAAGTTGTTCCATTATCCAATTATTTACCCAATTACTCATATGTAATCAGGTAAACGAATAATAAATAGATAAAGGCAGCTTAGTAAAAAAACAAGATGAAGATTTGTTTATACAATTATTTCGTAGAACAAACAAGAGGGTACACCCCTCATAGTAGAAATAGGACACCGAAAAGAAATATTTTAATACCCTACTTATATAACGAAGGGTGTATCCAAAATATAAGCAAATAATATTGTACTCATATTATTATTCTAAAAATAAAGACAGAAAGATTTGAAGATTAAGGGAGCTCTTAGGAGGAATCCAAGGAGAGAGGGAGGGAGAGAGGGAGGGAGACGTAGTTAAATGTTACCTAAAATTGGAATGAGTTAGGTCTCAGACATCGAGATATGCAAGGGCCCTTCAACTTCCCTTTGTTCCTTGGAAACTTTTTGGCAGCCCCTTTGCAACCTAGGTAAGAGGTAAATTCAGAGATAAAATTGATAAGATTTTTTTTATTTAAAATATTATCTTCCTATGGAAAACCCTAAAGTCTACAGTTTTCTCTCGTAAAATTAAAATCATTTTCTTACCAAAATCATGTTTTAGATGTGTAGAAAATGAGTTTCAAACGTTATCAAAGTTGAAAATGTACGATGAGATTGATCGATCATTTTTACCAAGATTGATCAGAGAGAAAACTATCTGTTTTAGAATGCAGAATGATCTATCAAAAGACGAAAAATTATGGTGAAAATGCTTTTTCATCAGTGACTGTTCTCTATTAGTCAGCTCGTTTGGAAAATATAATAAGGTCATCATTGCAAGGGGAGGGTCCATCATTGGCGTTACATTAGCAAGACATCAACATCCCATCAGCATATCATCCGCAGCTGTTGCTCCGCTCTGTAATACTCATCCACAAATATTTCAATGTTGAAGAAACAGATAATAACACGAAGACGAGTAACGGGAATAGAATCTAATAATTGCTCCTTCGAAACATCCTTCGCGACTATTCAAACTCAGTTTAATTCATCAGGGTAAGATGGTTCTAATCAGATCGAATTGATAAAGATTGATGCTTTATCTATAAATATGTATGTACATACACGTCCGCGACAGACATCATCGCGCATCAGGAACGCAAACTTATCTTCACGCCCAAAAGTGCTGTTTAAAAACCCAACCTTTCAATTGCGCGTCCATAGACCATTTTGAGGAATCCAAAAATACCTGGATCTCAAATCAATACCCTTAACTACTGTTTCACAAATATATCATCGCTACAAATCCTCTCAGAAAACAACCTACTAGCTATACTCAAATGTTGGCACTAGATCAGCTCCAGAAATAATGCTTCTTGTTTGCTGGTTAAACCAAGATCATTCAGAGAGATTTGGCTTTCACCATCACTGAAAGCCCTACGGGGATACGGTCTTACCTGCCAACCACAACATAGAAATCATGGCATCAACGTTCGACCCTGAGAAACAAAGATTGTTTCTTTCTTCTTTTTTTAAATGGTAAAAACAAAGATTGTTATACAATAAATGCCACAGTAGAGAACAAAGAATAGAGAACATCGTATCAATGAACAACAGGCCTGAAAACATGAGACACACTGTCTGCAATCGAAAAGGAAAAGAGGTAGCTGGTTAAGAAATGTAAAGCTAAACATAGGATGATGATGCAAAAGTACATCGAAGGCAAGAAACAGCAGAAGGCAACATCTGAAAGGTGAGATTTTGAGTTCCATTTCAAAAAAAATAAAAAATATTATATCAAAAAATGTCACATAGAAACGACCTAAAAAATCTATCATGGAATTACCACTCTGTATGTACCAGGCTTCACCCCTCTGCCCACATCGATGAAGTCAAAAAGGCACTGCACAATTCAAGCAAGATCTCAGATTTTCCTGATAGAAGCAGATCATCAATCAAAAACTAGTGTCTCCTCCTAACGAAAGTGCAAAATAACAACATATATACGCCATAACCTGAAGCTTGTCTGACTTCCGAAATCTACGACCACGCCGAGTGCCATCCGGCATCCGGACAAGCAGAGTTACAGCATTTTCATCCTCAGGAGCTGGTTCTTGAGGTAATGATGCTTCTTTTGCTGCTAACAGTCTTTCAAACTCCTATGTTTTGAGAAGCATAAAAGCAATTTCAAAAATGTAATATCCAGTCCTTCATGTCTCAAATGTAGTAAAACAGAAAGGAAGTATCAATGAGATATACCTCTTCCTCAAGCAATTTTCTTTGTGCTTCTTCTGCCTTCTTTTTCTCTACTTCAATAGCTGCTTCAGCCTCCTGTTTCGCTTTCAACTCTTTTTCTCTATCTGCTTGCAATGATGCAAGATACTCATCATCCTGCAAGTGCATGCCATATATCAATCAGACCAAATCTTTTTATACAAGCCACTATACACATATACAACTATTTCAATTAGACCAAACCTGTTGTTCACGTAGTAAGCGTTGGGCTGCTAAGTTGGGTGAAGGTGCACGAGGTACATGACGTGAGTAACCAAACTGGTATGCAGTTCCTTCAGGTATTCCACCAAACATTGCTGCCTCAAGCATAACTGCTTCATCATGTTCCTCAGATGACATATCCCCCCACTACCCAATATCAAGCAACAAGGATCACTAAGATGGCATATTTGTTTTTGAAAACGGCAATTTTCATTAAAATCTCACAGAGCAAGAGAGATACAACTTAGTTAGTAAAGAACAAAAACAAAAAAGCAAGGGCAAATCTTCTACCATGCCAGATTGGAAAGCATCTCCATTATCCTGCACAGCAGGAGCAATATCCCGTGGCTCCAGACCAGATGTTTGTGGATCTACCATTGGTCCTGCTTCTTTGGAAGATTCTACAGATCCAGAAGCCACACGTCTGGACCTGTTCCTCACCAGTGGTTCATCTTCTACATCTTCAGATTCCTCTGGAATGGAAGAACTTCCAGGCTCCAACTTAAACTGATTTGAGTCGTTGTCGCCAGATGTACCAAACACTTGCCTCCAATTTGAAAATGAAATAAACATATCAAGAAAAGATAAAAACAACCGCTCCCTGATTAGCACATTCAAGGAGATACAACCAAGTGCAAGCACCATAAATTGCAAACATGATGCATAATGATTAGAAGTCAGTATAAGATATCCACCTTCCATTTTCTGTTGGAAGTCTTGTTAACTCTTCAACTCTAGGCAACTCAGATAACCCCTCTACTGCAGTTTCAACAAATCCTCCTCTCTGCTCTCGCAGGGCTTTCTCTTGCTCAGCAGTCTGAACAGAGGACATTTCATAGTAGAAATTTAAGTTACACAATGGACAAAGAAAAAGAAAAATAATTGTGTGTACAAGCAACAACCCTCAGGGACAATGAAACAGCACGTGCAAGCTCAGCATCTTCCGAGTGTGATGGTCTTTGCTCAAATAGAGGGACAGAAGAATCCTAACAAGAACACACATAGTAAAATCAATAAAAATTAAATCACTTCAGCTAAGGAGATCATGATTTTTTTTTTTGAAAACAAAGAAACATACTTCTGAGGAACCAAACTGCTGAGACTGGTAACCTACTTCAGCATCACGTTTTGAAGCTTCAATAGCTGCTCGGATCATTTCTTCTTCTATATCATTCCCATCATCAGTCATCTCATTTAACCGAGGAGCACTAGGTCTCTGATTTCTCTCATTAGGTTCATCTGCAGTTTCCGACCGACTTGAAGGATGATCAGTAGGTAATCTTTCATCCTCCTCATCCTCCGCATCCACAATCACAGTTCCACGGATCTCAGATTCATGAGCATATGTACTTCCAGTGATATCCTCAATGATTGGCCTGGAGGAACCAGATTGACTAGATAGATTGTCCCCATCTTTAAATTCTACGGGGATCTCTCTAACTTCTCTTGGTTGTGACACCCTTGGTGTTTGACCAGTCAAGTCAGACTCGCCGAAGCCTCTACCAAAATTTGGGTCAAGAAGCGCAAATGGATTCAAACTTCTGGATGAGGGCAAAAGTGAGAAAGGAGGCCTCTGTTCAACTGATATTGGATCATCAATAGCCATTAAATCCACATCGGGTTCAGGAATAGATGTTGGGTGTGAGCTGGACAACATGAACATGTAACATTCAGAATAGTATAACAAAATATTCAATACTGTGTAGTTGTCAAAGTGTTACATGATGCAAATTGAAACTCAGTTCAAAGCATACATTTCCCGATCGCCTTCATTGAAATGTGCATTTATAGCTTGGTTGAGATCGCCACCATGTTCCTGCTCCAGTAAGAAGAAGTGAGAGGAGGAGATAATTCCCAGTGAGTGATGTAAAGGATATCTTGAAAGTAAAGTGAAGGACAATGTAATGTAACCACAGGATATAAAATAAAGCAAACAATACATATAGAAGAGAGAGAGAGAGAGAGAGAGACAGAGACAGAGACAGAGAGAGAGAGAGAGAGAGAGAGAGAGGGAGAGAGAGAAGCAGAAGAGAGAGAATAAGAAAAATAACATATCAGAGCCACATTACTGCATATTGCAGAATGGTCACAAATATAATGTTTGCACAAAAATTCACATAATCAGCATCAACGTTGAAGATGCATGACCAAAAAAATTTCTTGCAGCAACATCTTCTACATGTAGTTAACTTAAGTGGATGCAGAAAGAAACCAAACATGGCGCACTCTAATTTCATGATTGTCTGCAGCTTTACCCAGGAGATTGATAAATGGAAATAGTGGAAGCATATAGACACTGGCACTAGGTTTGCATAAACTGTTCTTCAGAACAAATTTTTGCTACCACCTACACAAAATTAATTGAACATGCCGTGGCAATTATTCAGGCTTCGTTAAGAAAGCATGGGTCGATAGAGACAACTAATTGGGTACAGAAACAAAATAAGGAAATTCGAAGAACATACTAACCACTAAAATATCTAACAAGAAAATGTCTTCAATGCATTGAAATTGATGAATAAAAAATTTAACGACCATCGTTCCCACGTTCTTGGATGCCCAACAAGTGTATTGCAATTTAAGTAGTAACTACACGGACTATTGGTTAATCTTTCTGGACTGATCTGATTATCTCATTCGGAAGCCTCACATTCATAAACTCACCCAATCCACGCTTATAAATCTCCGCCGAAATATCAAAAGAAAGAAAAGACAACTATCAGATTCTTTTAAGCACGACGAAGCATCAAACCTGTTCCAAAAAATTATTAGCCAAGAAAGCCTCTTTTCCGACACCCAAACATATAAAATCGCCCTCGACAAAATTATATCAATCGCAACCCTAAATTTTAGAAGCAGTGAATATCGGGAAACCCATTTTGGTAACAACAACAACCAAGAGTGTAATAAAACGAAGTCACATATAAATCTAAAAACTGCAGATATTTCAACAAGATGCAATTTTGCGAGGTAAAGAAGAGAACGTCTCAATCAGAAGACCGACCTCGAGCTTCTGCAAGGCGACCACGTCGGAGGAGCCCGTGATGCTCATGAACGTCTCGATCGCATCTTGCTGCGGTCTAGCCATCGTAGGGGTCGCGAATGAGGGAGCCGAATTTGCACGAGCAAAGAAGCGGCGTCGAATATATATTCCACGCAGGGAACAGTGGAGCGAGGAATGGAGAGAGCAGAGGGGGGAGGAGGTATAATAGAACTAAAAGGCACCAAACCCCTCCAAAATATGGATTCTTTTCGCTTACCAAACTACAGCGCTTTACCTTAAATATAGTTAAATACAAAAATATTTTTAAAATTGATTAACAAATTAAAAATAGAATAAAAAACAAAATAATACTCAAAAAAAAAAAAAAAGTAATTTTGACAGGGTGCTTGGGCAAGTGATGACTAAGCTAGCTTTTGAGAATTCGCTTCCTGACTTGGTTCCTAAGCGTGCTCCTTCATGTGTCCCGCACTCTCTAGATCAAGCATTTGTCCTCATCTAAAAAACTTCCTAGATCAAGCAAGCTTCCAGTGAAATTTTATCTAATTTTTTGCCTTTTTGTAGAATGTTAAGTTTGAAACATATTCAATTAGAGTCCCATTCGATTCTTTGTCTTGATGCCGAAGTAACGAGTCAAAGGGAGTCTTTGGCTGTATCTTATTGTTATGAAAGATCAGTTCTTTGGATAAGTACATGAGTGAACTCCTCTTAGATAAATCACAAAGTAGAGGAGGAGAAATTGATAATTATCTGGTGGACAGAGGAATGAAGAAGGTTTTAGAGCGTTTTGTTTTGATGACATATAGAAATTTGTAGTAAATTTTGGAAGAAATCGGTTCATTTCACACTCTCTTGATCTAAAATACTCTGATATATTCATTTCAAAGTGGAACAGGTGAGAGGTACCAAAGCTCCAGAATTACCCTTCTCTCTTGTTTATTCAGAGCCAAACTGATCAAACCCACAACCACCTTGAGGCAGACACTTGATGAAGCCGGCCATTATAAAAGATCCCAGAAGAAGAAAAAAAAAAAGAAAGACAAAGAAACAAAGAAGTAAATTTTTTATCTTCTCTGCTTCGAAAAACAGAGTACCTAGACTGATCATCACTGATCACCTTATTCGCTGCTAATTAGTACCAGGCCTTCATAATCTATATATCTTCCGCTCATGGACCAGCAGCTGCACCAAGAAATCATTCAGATTAGCCAGATTTAGCAAGACGAGTATAACTAGGAAATTCATCAATTCCATAAGATTTAGACGGAGGAGCTACAGGCAATAAAGGAACAGGGGACCAGAGAGGAAGAGGAAAGAGATGGAAGAACAATAAAAGAAGAAAGCGAGAGAGAGAGAGAAGGAGAGAGCAAATGAGAGAGAGAGAGAGAGAGAGAGAGAGCAAATGAGAGAGCAAACAAGAGAGAGCAAATAAGAGAGAGAGAAAGAGAGAGAGAGAGCAAACAAGAGAGAGAGAGAGAGCAAACAAGAGAGAGAGAGAGCAAATAAGAGAGAGAGAGAGAGAGAGAGAGAGAGAGAGAGAGAGAGCAAAGAGAGAGAGAGAGAGAGAGAGAGAGAGAGAGAGAGAGCAAATGAGAGAAGTAATTACGGCAGGAGGCGGGAGGCAGACTGCACTGGGAAGGAAGGCGGGAGACGATCTGGAGAGTGGTGCAAATGCAGTCGTGGGCGACGGACTGGAGAGCGGAGCAGCACTGCCCGGAGGGGGCGCCGTCGGCGCCGGGGAGGACGAACGGCGTGCAGGCGGTGAGGCCCGTCAGCTGCTGCGTGCAGTTGGGCGGCGGCGACGACTGGGCAGCGCCCATTTCAACTCCATAAGCGAAGGCAAACAGAGTAAGAAGAAGAAGAGAGAAGGCGCGGGAGGAAGACGAGACGGAGACTAGCGGCGCCATTGAAGTAGAACCCGATGTCTTCTTTCTTGGTACGTTATTGTTCCTGATCATCGCCGAGAGCTGATGTGATCTGTTGCTGTGTGCTTTTATAGAATTCCATCTCCGGTACGAAACAGGACGAGCAATCTGCATGGTGCACCTACTATCAAGTATCATGCGGTCTTTGCGATTCTTGATGAAGAGGAGCTTGCCTTGTGGTGCTTGACACCAGAAGCATTAGCAGTCGTTGCATGGAGCCTGGAGGTGACCCTACTTAATTATGCTCATGCCTACAAAAGAAAAGAAAAAGGAAAGAAAAAAATAGATATGCGAAAAATCATTTATTTAAAGAACATACTCAGATTTGATGGGTGAAAATTTTGCGTTTCCTTGAAGAAGAAGAAAAAAAAAATGACCGAAGGGCGAAAACATAAAATTCTCGTTGATTATGTATTGCCATAATATGGTTACAGCTTCAAGTGTACAAAAATCAGTGTAGCTTTTATAACCAAGCTTCTTCGTCCTGCCTTTTGAGCATAACAAAGATGATATTCTAGGCAATTACAAATTTACAAGCCTATTCTCGGTGCAGTGATTCGAAGTTGACCATGCCTACCTCCTAATGAAATGAACTTATGAATGATGAGGTATGAAAGGTTGGACAACGAGTTTTGCTGAAGGAAAGCCACATGAGTCTCTCTTCACTTTTTATTATTTCGTTAACCAGTTTTTAATTGAATTACACACGATGTCTCCTTATCCCTTATCATTTCATTATCCTGTTTCAAGATGAGTCTCGATAAACAGGCAGAATAAAGTTAAATAAAATGTAGCAGGCATTTTTCGTCTGTTCTTAAAAATGCGGTAACCTGTTTTGGTCTGCCGTTGATAAAGATGGTCGGTTACGAAGTCTGAAAAAGTCTAAAGGATATAATCACCACTTTAATATAAAGGAAGATGTGCTCGTCTACAGTGACATGGTCGTACCAGTGCGATGTAAACGGGTAATAAACGGTACGGGTAATGGGTTTCCGTTTATCTTATTACCCGCCGGGTAAACCGGGTAAACGGGTAATAAACGGGTAAATAGTAAAAAATATTAAAATCACCAAAAAAATTAAAATATTAATTAATTAAAGAATTAGAGAGTTAGAGAGGGAGGGAAAAAATTAGAATATTAATTAATTAGAGAAGTAAGTAACTAGTAATTAAAATTAATGATATTCCTTATAACTTATTAAGAATTTAGAGTATATGACTTGATATAATGTCTTAAAAAGAATGTCTATCCTAATTTGTTATAGGCCAAAATTGAATTATCAATTATGTAAGTTTATTGAAATAAGATGAAATTATCTCGTGTATTTGTTAATTACTATGTTTATCTTTGTATAATTTTTTATCATAAATTATAATATATTTATTTTTGTATGACAATTGTTTATATTTATAAAAATAATTGTTATTTGTATAAAATTTGACATTTGTAAGAAAAATGAAAATATTTTAATCTTAGATTACTAATACTACCTTATGTAGTTAATTATGAATTTATATGATCTATCCTCTATGACTATTAAAATTTGAGTGTATGACTATGATTCGATGACTCATTGACTTTATGAGACAATGAGTTAAAGTCAATATATATTAATTTCTAATAATAGCCAAAATATAAAAATATTCAAATTATTTCTAAAGTTTTCAACTCTTCAAAATTTTATAATAAGTGTTAAAAAAACCTAATAAGGTTATTGATATAAAAAATAAATATTTTATAATTAAATTAAGTAAATATATAAATTTACTATATTACTCTTACTTAAACGGTAAACGGGTAAAACAGGTTCGGAAGAGCTATTTCCGTTTCCGTCCATTTATTAAACGATAGGGCGGGTAAACGGTAGAATGGTAAACGGATAATAATATTTTATTTCCGTTTTGTTCCGTTTATTAATCGGTCGAACGGTAGAACGGGTAAACAGCAGCACAAAGGCAACAAGGTTTAAAGAAGGCAGGAGACCTGGTCAGAGCAACGGCAACAGAGACACGGTAGGCCCAGCTGAGCATTTTGAAAGAGAATAAACTGCGAGATCACCTTTCCATTCTCTGGATTGAATTTGATCTCAATAATTCCATTCACAGTGGATGATGCAGGTAAATCAAAGGCTAGGAGCAGCAGAAGAACAGTTGAGGTTGGGGAACAATTTCTTCACTGTATTGATTCAAAGGGTAATGAAAACCTAAGCAGGAATATAAACTAGGCCATGGGGATATCAATTCAGGTTTGACTAATTGATCAGGTTTCAACTCCTAACTATGCCTACTTGAGACCTGTCTTTCGACTTTGGAATGAAATTTGTCATTCTACCTGAAACAGAGGGTCTCCTTTACAGATTCCACTTCAAACTTCATTAGCTGACTGACTGCACAAGGAAGCATGTTTTTGAGCTGAAGAAGGAAATTAAAACTAATTGGAAATAGTATGATTGAAAAGATTGAAAATAGATATTTATTAAAGTTTTGAGAAAAATGCTACAGAACACTAGAGAATATAGATGGAACTGCAGAAAAAATCTAAGTGCAAATTAAAACAGACCACATTACCATTCTTGTGCATCAAAAACAGAATGCATTAACTACTTAAAACATTACCTGTTATAATATCTAAATTAATATTCACGATATTTGAGGGGTAACCATAAAAATTAAATGCACTTAGGTTGAAGCTTATTTCGATTCACTATTTCACATCCAACTTCTGCAATCCAAGACATTGTCCGAAAGTACCAGTGGAGAAGAGACCCCCTGATTACGGCAAGAACCCCCACTGACACTTGATATAATGATGGAGTCCAGCCATTACTGCCAAAACTAATTGAAGCAACAGCTAAACCACTTCCACCAGTGCACATAGACCTCTAACAATTCAACCAATTTCTTCCGAACTTCTATTTTATGTTCTGCATACTCTGACTCTCATGCTGTTATTAACAAAAGCAATAACAATTTTACCACTGCAGAAAGAAAGACTACGGAAAACCTCACAGCATCGGAGTCATGGAAGATGAAAATCAGCTTCTTAGTGTTGAAAAAATGCAGTCATCGCAGCATGCTTCAGATAGAAAATTACGATAACCTTCAGGAGAAATCAAAACAAAACAAGCCTTTTAGAACATGGAAAAGTACCAAAAAAACATTTTTATACAAAAAAGAGTAATAATTATAGACCATGCATCGGAGTCATGGAAGATGAACAACACTGCTAACTTCAGAATCAGCTTCATTAGTTCAAAACGCTTTCGTCACAGCATGATTCAGTTAAAAAACAGTGAAAACCCTCATTCCATTGGCGTAAGTTACTACACGAGAAACCAAAAAAAAAAAAAAAAACCATTTACAACCAATTCAAAAGTACCAAAAAATAAAGAAACAATAATTATAGACCATGCATCGGAGTCATGGAAGATGAACAACACTGCTGACTTCAGAATCAGCTTCATTGTGTTCAAAAAGCTTTCGTCACAGCATGATTCAGATAAAAAACTGCGATAACCCTCATTTTTTCGAATGTTACTGTGATAACCTTCATGAGAAATAAAATAAAAAATTTTGAAAAACAATTTACAACCAATTGAAAAGTACCAAAAAAAATATAAAAGAGCATGCATCGGAGTCATGGAAGTTGAACAACACTGCTGACTACAAAATCAGCTTCATCGTGTTTAAAAACGCTTTCGTCACAGCATGCAACAAAACGAAATCCGCTTTGAGAATAGGGAACAAAAACTCAACTCCAGGACATGAATCTGTTTTGGAATAAAAGACAAGCAAGTGGAATTACATATAGTGAGGAAAACCGTTCTCGTCGCCGCTCTCGATAGGTTAAACAAAAAATGGGCTTTTTGTAGCATATCTGAAGCAGGGGCCCTGCTCCGATGCTAGGGCTTAGATTGCAGCACTCAGTCGTCGCTCTGCTTGCGCTCGCTTCAGCCGGCCATTTTATGGCGAAACTGCCCCGACGGATGAAGGGAACCACAACACTGTTAATTGTTAGTGTAAAATGTAAATTCACTATTATTTTAATAAAATCAAGTTGAATAATAAGTAATAATTTAATAATAACACTTACGTTAATATTCTTTATTTTCTATTGTATACATCATCTTTAGCTTAAAGTTATCTTGATATTTTTTTTATTAATTTTTAAATAAGTAATACTAACGTACATATTAATTTAAGCTCTTAAAAATATAAAAAAATATATTTTTTTATAAAATTCTATTTTTTAGAAGATAAACCCTAGGCATCAATGGTTTAGATTAACACGTGTGTGAGATAGGTGAGTGGGCTAAGTACAACTAGCATTATTCTATTTAAATATAGAATAACTAATTAAATCTTATTTTGACAAAATTAAGTACCTTATTTAAAATAAAAAAGTAATATCTTCTAGAGATATCTCAGCATAGTTGGCAGTCTAGATATTGATTTCTCTATAGAAAATACAAGTTAATTTAAACCTATGATGCCAATTGCCAAGGATTTATCCTTTAGAAAATAAAATTTTTAAAAAGAAAAAATATTTTTTATATTTTTAAGGGTTAGATTAGCATGCACGCTACTAAGTGAAGCTAGTATTACATTTTATAAATAAATGGATAGATAAGATAACTTAAGTATAATCTGTCATTAATAGTATATTAAACAGATTATTTCTTACACCATAAATATTAGTACGTACTAGATCAAAGTTACACGACCATGTAAGATGGATTTCAAAGTTCAGAGAACGTGCGCCCAATAACAGAACGGAGCTTTTCAAGCATCAATGGCAGAGGTCTCCGGCACCTGCTATATTGAAGACTTCACTCCAAACGCTTAACAGGAACAGCGAGAAGGGGAACCGCTTTGCGCAAGGTGACCCCAAACCTGTCGCCCATGTCCATCGTCTCCGGCGTTACCCCGACCGGCAGACTCCAATCGAAGGAAAGCAGAAGCGAGGCCAAGGTCAAGTGCGCCATTCTCAATGCAAGAGGCCACCCGGGGCACATCCGACGGCCGGCGCCGAAGGGAATGAACCCAAAATCCGTCCCCAGATAGTCCACCTCCGCTTCCAAGAACCTCTCCGGCGCGAACGAAGCCGGGTCTTTCCACCGTGATCCGTCTCCCGTGATAGCCCAAGCGTTGATTAGCACCTGGGTGTTTTTCGGGATGGAGTATCCGCAGACCTCTGCGTCTGTCTCTGCACGGTGGGGAAGAAGAAGAGGGGCAACCGCGTGCAGCCGCATCGTCTCCTTTACCACCGCTTGCAGGTACCCGAGTCGGGAAATGTCCAATTGTTCGACTCCCCGGCCGGGCTCGATAGTCCGTCGTAGCTCTTCTTGCGCCTTCGCCATTATCCCGGTATTCTGCATCAACTCTGCCATTGCCCACTCTACTGTGTTCGCCGTCGTGTCTCCTCCGGCGATAAACAATTCCTGATCATCCTCAAATTCCAGTTAATTTATGGTTTTTGATATTAATTATCATCGTGAATTGATTACAGAGGAGCATTGATGATTGATGTGAAAGAAAGGGGAAAGAAATGTAGTACCGATATTAGAATTTTGACGGAAGGACGATCGAACTTGGGGACTTGTTCCTCGTCCTCGGTGAGATCGAGAAGGACGTCCAAGAAATCGTTCTTTCGGGACAAACCCATCGACCTGCTCTTCAATCTTTCGTCGATCAAGTCATCTATTATGAGCCCGTGATGATCGCAGGCCCCCTTAATATGCCTCTTTATGCTCTGCAAATCGAAGCGCTTCAAAAAGGGGAAGAAATCGGCCACGTTGGGCTTTCCGGAATCCTCCATGATTCTCGCCATCGTCTCTCTGAATCGTTGGCCGCCTTCGGACTTGCAATCGACCAGATCGATGGAAAAGATGAGGTTCGATATCACGTTCAGGACGGTGCTGGAAGCTAATTGCCCGATGTTCACGACTTGTCCCGTCAGGGAAAGCTCTGTTACGTAGTCAACCATGTCGATCATCTTCTTGTTCAGGAGGGTCCGAGTTTCGACCGCGTCCAGCTTCGTCGGAGTGAACATCTGGGTGTTGAACAGTTTCCGGAGACTTCGCCACTGGGAATTGGGAGGAAGCCAGGTGGAGGAGAGCTCGCCATGGCCCCCGGCAGTGACGGCGTCGGGGACTGTTCTACCGGCGAAGGCCTGGCCGTGCTTCTGCAGTATCTCTTTAGCCATTTCAGGGGAGGAAGCTACGACGGTGGTGACGAAGCCGAGCTGCAGGGTCATGAGAGGGCCGTAGGACTTGGCCAGGGCAGCCATGGATTCGTGTGGTTTGTCCGTTATAAGAAACAGATTCCCGACGATGGGCAGTGGGACGGGGCCCGGCGGCAGCTTTCTCCGGCGAAATGCTTGTAGGACGCCATGGATGGCGGCCAAGAGCAGTAGAGCGTAGACGAAGACTGCCCAGTTATCCATGAATGCCGATGGTGTTGAAGTGTCTCCGTATAAACTGGGACGGTTACCAACAACACAAATGGGTAGGAGATCTAGATGGATTTACCATGTCTAGAGACGAGATTGAGACTCCGTGTTCTCTCAACTCCCTCCTTTTATAAGAGTAATGCTAGCTCACCCCGCTCTAGTATCCAAGGCGTACCGGCTCACGGCATCTCAGTCCGGTAAAAATATATGCATGTTTCACTTTAATAAACCTTAAACATCAAAGCGTCAACCCTAACCAGCCAAGTCAGCCGGCGGCAATGATTTTTCTTTTTATAAATTTTACTTTTTAATAATTAAATGAGTGCTTAGTCAACGATTGTTTTTTAGTAATGCTAGCTGCACCTTCGTATAGTTAAGCTGGTCTTCACGTTAGGTTCAGATTAAAAGATGCCATTCGCTACTGTTGAAATAGACAAGTGTGAGGGCAAGAGCCAATGTCAGAAAAAATGACGACTTCAAAATCTACATAGAGAGCTTCTTGTGTGAGAAATGGTCCATATAGAACCAAAGGTGCCCACAACCAAATTGAGGCCCTATTGACTTTTTTTTTTTAGCCATAGGTTGCAGCGGAAAGGTACTTGTGTTTCAACAAAAACAAGAGCAAGAAGACACCGTTGGTTACAATTATTTATGAATTGATTCGGCATTAAGATGCATAGCTTCAAGTTCTGGCTGTGGAGATTTTGGACTGAGGCTAAAGGGGTGTTGTTGTTAATGAAATTGTCATGATTTTTTTCCTTTACCTATTTTTCTCTATATAAATCTCAAGGTCATCCAGCGAGAACCTAAATATAGGACCTTATTATCTGCATAATTTAGATTTTAGATACATATAAGAAGACATGATTATCCTAGTACATGAAATGGAGCTTTCTATCAAAACCCAAAAGAAAATTCTTCCTTTACACGATTATGTAAACACAACAACTACATTTGGTGTCTTCTGATAAGACCATACAAATACAAGAAACTGGACAAAGAGGACTCACCGGATAAAAATAATTTCCCTTCCAAACATGGTCCAACGGTGAAGGATTTTTTCCTGCTCAAACATCCCCTAACAGTTACTTGATTCATGTAATTGGTTGGTTCAAGGAAATTATGCTATTGGAGGTAAAAGGTCGTCTCACTTACCCGGCATTTGGCTAAACTTTTGGGGGCTAAAAGCTCTTCTTTGAGTAATAAAACAACTTTTTGGAAGATAATAGTAAAATATCAGAAATATGAGATTTTAGAGTTTTGTAAGATCTCCAAAAAAATATTTTTTACAAAGAAGAATTTTTTGAAAGAGTTATCTTTAAAAGTCCTTTATCAAAGAGCTTAACCAAACATTGCCTTTACTATCTCTAATTGGCTCCCCTATTCCTTAGTGACTCCTCCGCTGACTAGAATTTTTCCACAAGCCAAAATTAGAGGATTAGAAACTTACATGGTGACATACCCTGTGGGGAAAATTTTGCACCATGTTGTTTCATCCCTAAAGGAGGTAAGATTCACCATATAAAAAAAAAACTTTTGGGCATTAAGAACAAAGATGTAATATAGTTTTTCATTCCAGTTATAATCAGATTATTTTTAGTTGATTATTTGATATCTAGTCACCACATATTACATCTAAATCACCTCATCATCTAGTTAGTTAGTACATGAGTAATGGTAGTGGCACCTTTGTTCAGTACCTCATGGCGTACCAGCTAATGTGGCTATCCCAAAATTATTGACTAGCCGAAGTTAAGAAACACTTTCTCAACTAATAAGTCAAAATCTTTTTACTTGCTTATCTATGTGGGGATAAACTCTAATAGTGTTAGGGGGCCTGAACATGAGGCCAAATAAGCCCAAAGACACATCAGGGGGCTAGCTAGCACCACGAGCAATGCCAAGGCCAACAACTCCAACCAACTGCGCTTGAGGCATCAACTTTTACACGCATAGGGGTAAGAGATCCCCAAGCAAACAACTCGGTAGAGAGCATGACACATGCACAAGGAACACCCTATGCGGGGTTATAGACATCGTTCTAGTGTAACGGGCCCTAATTTGGCCAACACTATTTTATGCCTTGACATGGTCATAGACGCACAACAACTCACTCAGGTAATATGGAACACCTCAGAAAAGCCTAGGGAAACAAGTGGCACTCGTTGGTTACCAAAGCCTTGACGCCCAAAGACGCATAAGATTGCATAAGGGGCAATTTGGCAGATTGGTGCTCGGAGGCTTGCAAGGGCGCACGTGCCAAATTGCGGACATTTGAGGGGTTGCAAGAATGCTGCCTCAGACAACTCTATCCGAGGTTGCCGATGCGTTGCACGTGCTTGTCGGCCCACTGGCAAGCGCACACACTGGAGGATGTGTGCGTGCCCGCACACTAGCCGGCGCCCATGCGCGCGCTCGGGCAGCAGGAGGTGCTCATGCATGCATACATTGACCCTGCAGCCTGCGCTAGATAATGTCACGTAGCCATGCGCACGCACCCGCGCGCAAAGGCATGAGCGTGTGTGGCCTAAGGCTTTGGCTAAGGTGCGGGTCCCAGACCCGACTTATTCGGAGGGGCCTATTGGGATCCACATTGTGCTGAAACTAGGCGTATTATATATCGTTGGAAAGCTAATTCAATAAGATATCCAATCGATATAAATTTTGCCTATGTTAATGATTCGTGAAGGGTTTTTTGTACTCTTGTATTTATAAATACACATGGGCAGCTAGATTGTAAGGCATTCATTCATGTTTTGATTCACGTCTACTCTATTGGGAGCTATGCCAAGAGGGCAGCAAGGGGGTTTGAGCTACAAGAAGCTCCTTCTTGTAATAGAGGTACAAGGGAAAATTTTCCCTTAATGAATTTCTCTCTCTCTCTCTCTCTCTCTCTCTCTCTCTCTCTCTGCATATTGTCTAACTCTCTCTCTCTCTCTCTCTCTCTCTCTCTCTCCATCTTCCACACTCTTTTTCTTCTCGAATTATTAGACTCGCTCTCTCTCCATCTTCACTTCTTCTTCTCGACGCTCTGAGTCGGTCGATCTGATCAACGAAGGGAATTAGGCTTAACTAGGTTCCTCCTTAATCCGCCGCTGCAAGGAGAGTTAGCCGTGTGCCGCACAGGTTTAGGCTGAGTTGACTCAGCCCCGTGACAACTAGGCTGATGGGGAACGCGGGGTTGCGAGATTGCAAGACCGCACGTGGAAGATAGACTTGCACAAGACACAACCAACAGGAGCGCGCAGCAAGAAGACTCAAGCACGCCCGAGTGGCATAGGGCCAATGCACACATGCAGCCAACAGACATGAGCGCCCAACAAGCAACTTGCTGATGCACTTGCATTCACAACCATTTGGCTTAGATGAAGGGCCGCGTGGGGCTGCAAGTAGCAGCCGGCGCGGATGCCGATGCGGATGCTGATGCGATGCTGATGCGGATGCTGATGCGGATGCTTATACGGATGCTGATGCGGATGCTGATGTGGATGCGCCTACATGCGCACTCCAACACGCCTAAGGCTGAATGAGCGGCCTTGGTGCAGGTCCACGGGAGATGCCCCAACAAGTTTAGGATCCATCACTGGGACACACATTGTGTCATATCGGATCCCACGTATCATGTGGCGTACAAGAGGGATGGAGACTCCTTGTGTGTGTGGAGTTTGGGTAGGGATCAACACAATAGGCATATTTGCATACTAGAGTAAGAAACTTGTTGGATCAGGGCAAGCTGGAGAGAGGAAAGTCTATCAAATGATCTATGAGGATCCCACATGGAAACTCCTAGTTGGCACCAATTAGAGATAAAAAAATTTCAATCTGGAATGGATATTGGAAGATCTTCTAAGGATGAAAGCTTATCAAAAGATTAAGAGGCCTATAAGGTTTTTGTAAAATAGTTGTCAATAAATACTTGTGCAAGGAACATTGTAAACACTCTTAACTCAAGTCGGGTCATCCTCAGGGTTGGCTCAGGCAGCCTTGTAGTTGGCCTAGGCTGGTGTACGTGGAGCTGAGAACGACCCCGTGGTTCATGGGGTTACCGGATGGGGTACCACTATGCGTATCGAGGCTATACGGCCTCTAGGACACCTCCACGTCAGCTCCACAACTGCAAACCGGATGTCCCGATTTTAACAACACACCGAAAAAAGTAAAACATATTTTTTTATGTTTTACTTTTTCGTCTCCCAAGTTATCTTCCTTTCTCCCGCTCCATTCTCCCTCTCTCCCGCTCTGTTCTCCCCCTCTCCCGCTCCATTCTCCTTCTCCCTCTCCGTTCTCCCCCTCTCCCTCTTCATTCTCCCCCTCTCCCTCTTCGTTCTCCCTCTCTCCCTCTTCGTTGTCCCTCTCTTCCTCTCGATTCTCCCTGGCAATTCCGTCTTTAATTGATTTAACCTTTCGGAGAGAGGGAGAGAGGGAGAACAGAGAGGAGAAAAAAAATGGGAGAAAAAGTGGGAGACAAGGAGACAAAATAAAAAGTAAAATATGAAAAATTATTTCTGTCTTTTGGGTCATGTGTAAATCAAGACATCCGGTTTGCAACTTACCTCTATGGAGCTGACTGCCACCTGAGCATCCCCGTAAGGCTTCACCCTGGAGGTGTCCCAGAAGCGTACAACCTCCGTACGCATAGCATTACTCTTCAATAATTCCATTCACAATAAATTATAATTTTTTATAAGTCATATAAATTCTTTTAATGATTTTTTAATATCATTATTCTTAAACTTTCACATGTGAATAATATTGTTTTTATTATTTTCAAACCTTATGAATTTTTTCTTGTTATTCTTTTTTATGAGCTTCTTGTTATTTTGTTTATATTTATATGTTTATCGTTCATTTACTTATTGGGATAAAAAAATCATTTTTGCTTATTCTACTGCCAAATAAATAAATAGATAATCATATTAACGTATTTTATTTTTATCTATGGCACCAGCTTTATTCAAGACTTCACTCCAAACGCTTAACAGGAACAGCGAGAAGGGGAACCGCTTTGCGCAAGGTGACCCCAAACCTGTCGCCCATGTCCATCGTCTCCGGCGTTACCCCGACCGGCAGACTCCAATCAAAGGAAAGCAGAAACGAGGCCAACATCAAGTGCGCCATTCTCAACGCAAGAGGCCACCCGGGGCACATCCGACGGCCGGCGCCGAAGGGAATGAACCCAAAATCCGTCCCCAGATAGTCCACCTCCGCTTCCAAGAACCTCTCCGGCGCGAACGAAGCCGGGTCTTTCCACCGGGATCCGTCTCTCGTGATAGCCCAAGCGTTGATTAGCACCTGGGTGTTTTTCGGGATGGAGTATCCGCAGACCTCTGCGTCTGTCTCTGCACGGTGGGGAAGAAGAAGAGGGGCAACCGCGTGCAGCCGCATCGTCTCCTTTACCACCGCTTGCAGGTACCCGAGTCGGGAAATGTCCAATTGTTCGACTCCCCGGCCGGGCTCGATAGTCCGTCGTAGCTCTTCTTGCGCCTTCGCCATTATTCCGGTATTCTGCATCAACTCTGACATTGTCCACTCTACTGTGTTCGCGGTCGTGTCTCCTCCGGCGATAAATAAGTCCTGATCATCAACGAATTCCAGTTAATTTATGGGATTTTGCTATTAATTACTATCGTCGAATTGATTATAGAGGAGAATCGATGATTGATATGGCAGAAAGAGAGGGGGAAAGGACTCTAGTACCGATATTAGGATTTTGACGGAAGGACGATCGAACTTAGGGACCTGTTCCTCGTCCTCGGTGAGATCGAGAAGGACGTCCAAGAAATCGTTTTTTCGCGACATACCCATCGACCTGCTCTGCAATCTTTGGTCGATCAAGTCATCTATTATCAGCTGATGATAATCGTAGGCCGCCTTAATATGCCGCCTTATGCTCTGCAAATCGAAGCGCTTCAAAAGGGGGAAGAAATCGGCCAAATTGGGTTTCCCCGAATCCTCCATGATCCTCGCCATCATGTCCCTGAATCGTTGACTGCCTTCGGACTTGTAATCGACCAGATCGACGGAGAAGACGAGGTTCGATATCACGTTGAGGACGTTACTGAAAGCTAATTGCCCGATGTTCACGACTTGTCCCGTCAGGGAAAGCTCTGCTAAGTAGTCCACCATGTCGGTCATCTTCTTGTTCAGGAGGGTCCGAGTGTCGACCGCGTCCAGCCTCGTCGAACTGAAGATTTGGGTGCTGAACAGTTTCCGGCGACTTCGCCACTGGGAATTGGGAGGAATCCAGGCGGAGGAGAGGTCGTAATCGCGCCCGGCGGTGACGGCGTCGGGGACTGTTCGACCGGCGAAGGCCTGGCCGTGCTTTTGCAGTATCTCTTTCGCCATTTCAGGGGAGGAAGCTACGACGGTAGTGACGAAGCCGAGCTGCAGGGTCATGAGAGGGCCGTAGGACTTGGCCAGGGCAGCCATGGATTCGTGTGGTTTGTCCGTTACCAGAAACAGATTCCCGACGATGGGCAGTGGGACGGGGCCCGGCGGCAGCTTTCTCCGGCGAAATGCTTGTAGGACGCCATGGACGGCGGTCAAGAGCATTAAAGAGCAGAGGAAGACTACCCAGTTATCCATGAATGCTGTTGGTGTCGAAGTGTCTCCGTATCAAGGGACTACTACCAATGACTTAAATGGGTAGGAGATAAACCTAGCCCTGAAACTTCTTTAAGAGTAGCCAGAAGCGGAAACATTGTTAAAAAAATGTTAAAAAAATCACAAATTGATAATAATATTAAGAAACAAAATTCTAATTGAATACACAAATTGATAATAATATTAAGAAACAAAATTCTAATGGTATTGTGTATTTCTTCTTCCCCATCAACAATCTTGAGGGTAGATTTGCCATGCCCAGATGGAGACTTCACGTTCTATCAACTCCCTATTTTTTATAAGAAAAATGATATCATTGACATTTTAGACAGTGAGGTTTTATATCCTGACGTGAAGTTGGCATTTTAGAGAAGGTGTAGGGTTTAAGCTTCTTGTAAAATAGAAAGATAATCACATTACGCATATCACTACTATTTTTATAAATGTCACGGCTGTTCTTCTGGTTTTTTCAATAGTTAAATCAGGTTCCTTAGTCAACAATTGTTTTCTATGGAAAGGTACATTCACAAGTTTCATATGTAGCACAAATATTTTTATAAACAAGGTAGGCCAATAATCTGATAAAAGAAGCCATTCACTAGCTGCTACCAATAGACAAGTGTCATTATCTGAACATTAATTTTAATTCAAACCACAAAAGTTACGTAAGATAACAATTTAGAAAGTCCCATATATATCAAAAACTACATGGAGAGCTTCAGGTGTGAACTTGATTTAAATAACGGAGGCAGAACAGAGGAAATGGATTCTTTAGCGCTAGGTTGCAGCGGAAACGTTTTTTGCCATTCAACGATCACAATTTCGTGTTTCTACAAAAACAAGAGCAAGAAGACACCATTGATTACAATTACTTATGAATGTGTCATGGTTTTCTATTCTTAACCTACTTTTTTTTCTGAATAAATCTCAACGTCATCCACTGAGCACCTAAGGTGAACCCAGAATCCCAAATTGAAGATCGAACGACAGTCTTCAATTTGACAAGAAATTTTCGAAATGGCAGAATTACAGCTGCCTTTTCTCCTCTTTTCTTCCCATTCTTCTGCTTTGTCAATCTCATGTAACTCTGTGCAACTGACTCATCTCCTTGTAACTTCTCCGATGTTTTTGCTCAAATATCATACATCTATATTCAAAGCACGAAGTTCGCCTTGAAAACTCTTGGAGATATGTTGACAACTATATAGAAACACCAAAAATACCATGAGGCAAAGAATTTCTCCACCAAGGACCAATGAGTAACCAAGCCTGCTTACATAATACTTAGGCACCAATATATTTATTAAATAACGGAAACTATATTTCAAATAGCAGAAACATGATATCCATCAAGGAACAACATGAATGACTGCGAGGCACAAGCATTTATGTGCACGAAAAGAAGATAGGAACGGACTCATATCACAGGAAATGAAAGCTGTTTTGATCGTTCTCAAAATTCAACAGTTCTACCAGTGCAAATACCAATATGATAGTCTCACAACTAGTCTCAGATGTTTTTGTCTTTTACATTATATAACAGAAAAGATGTAAAAGAAAGAAGAGAAAAGAAAGAGCACCAAGACAGATAACAATGACATCGTGGGGACTGGTGCTACCATCCAAAGGAGTCTCAGAGACTCAAAAGTACATGCTAGTCTTCAAGACGTCAGGAATCTCAATTTGTTTATGATTTGAAACATTTGAGTCCATTAAGATGACAGTGAAATCCATCTACAGGTAAATGATTACAACTAATCTTATAATCTGCTTGAGATTGTAACCATTGTATCCAAAGTTTGTCTGCCGTTTTAAAGGGGATATCACAGGTGAAAAAATAGCACAAATGCTAATTTTATTCTTCATCGCCATTGGGCGAGACATTTGAGCTTCATGTTTAGCCACCAGAAATAAGGAGGCAACTGTGGCTACTGAGAGCCTCAAATACCAGAAAGGATACCGGTAAGAAATTTTAAGACGCCTGTGCTGAAGCTTCATATTGGCCTTCCCATGATCCAGCTGACTATCTGAGATGATGGAAGAAACACAATTACAATTGGAGAAAAGATGAATTTCATGGAGATACAGACTAATAAAAGATACTTTTATGTTAAAGAAGGAATAATGACAAGGAACCTGACCTAAAAACCCTAGAAAAGGGGTTAATATTTTCCCCTCCGTGGGTCAGCTATAGAGAAAAAAAAAATCCTATAAGTTTTCAGGTCAGGAAGGGTCTCTCAAACCTGACCGATGAGGTTTTATAAGGTAGGAGAGGGCTTGAGTTTAAACGGACACAGGTTTTGGGGTTGAAAACCGGGAACAGAATCAGGTTCCTGGAAAGCCAATCTTTGCCCACCCTAAACACAAATTGAATAGCATCCAAGTCAATTACTTCTTAGGAAGTTTACTTAAAATAGCATTCTCTAATGTGGTTTCAACTAAAGGCCATTATCTTCAACTCCAAAACATCCTAAACAGAGCCAGTAAGTCCAACCTACAACATATTATAAATTGATGTCAAGAGTAAAAGGAAAGAAAATAAGACTTACTGGATGTATTTGGGGATTTCGCCTTTCCTCAGAAGAGAGAGTGAGTACTCTGCAGCGTCAATGAGATCAGCAATGTTATGAAGAGATCGCTCCTCGGAGCCGAGTATGAAGATTGTACGGACCTCCGCCTTTTTAGCTAACCGAGCAGCTGGAGTCATAGGTAGCTTTGGGGAATTGAGGCACCGTAATAACTGACGATAGAGGGACAAAACCTTGGATCGGTTACTGGCTAAATCCTCAGCAGTCGCCCATATCAGACCTCTCGCCATTTCTGGCACACCCACAAGCAATGGCTTTCTCAACGCAGTGTAGATACATGAAAAAAAGCAATTTAGGCATCAAACGTCGTTTCCATTTTTCTTTTAGGAATGTTATGTTGGGAAAGGGTTAAAATGGCTGTAGGAAAAAGAAGTAATACTTGTATCAGTTACATTTCGTTTGTAATTCAAGTACAGAGCTAAAGAAACCAAAAGCTGTTCACCATCCTCACAAGCTCTCCCTTTCTATATAGCATTCTTTTCCGATATAATGGGATTTAGCACTCAAAACGCGACTTGGATAAAACTTTGAGAAAAGATTTGGAGAATGGAGAAGAAAACGTGTACCTGAATCGAATGGCTTGCAAAAATTTTGAAGCTTCACACAGAATTTGTTGGGACGCAAGCGATTGAACAGAGGTTAGAGCAATTGAGCTTTTTAAAACATCGAGGGTTCCATCGGGGAAGCAAAGAAACGAGACAGGAGATGATTAGAAACTTTACTTGACCCAATTATCGTACCAAATGATATCATGAGACTCAGTCGAGACGCTTAAAACTAGTGCAATTTTATTAAGGAGACCGCGCCCTATCAGGTCGCCAACGCCCTTTTCCATCCTCCTGTCTCTTAATTGGGGATAACATAAGAAAACTAAAAAAAACCGACTATACTTACTAGGTTTAATCATCAGGTACTTTGATTCCCCCAAGCTTTACGAGTTATATTAATTGTACTTAAAAATTATAAATTATAGAAGATTATGGTACTAATGGACCATATTCGAGAATAAGGCATCCAATAAAAACATATTCAAAAATCGTAGTTTAATTTTAATGGGATTGAAGTCAAACAATAGAAATTAGAAATATTGCTTCATCATGGCTTTGTTTGAAAATGGCATATTTTATGTTTGTAATTTTAACCTCAATAAATTCGACGTGGGAATTCGAATTAAGCCGCCATACCGATTCTCCCAAGTGTCTGTTGCCATTTTTACCAGCCATGAATTGAATCGTCAGAATGAACGGCAGTCGCCAGCCAATATATGGCAGATGCAAAGCAGAGAGCGATAACAGCGGAAGTAGGGAAGACCGATGGATGCGAAAAGTCGCCATTCGGAGGTACTCTAGGCATTGCCACTGCCGATCTTTCGGAGGGAGTTGGGTGTTTTCTGCTCTAGGGTTTTTAGCTTCGGGGTTTTAGGTTTATTTTCTCCTTCTGTATCTTGTCTGCGAGTTTCTCCGTTTGTCGAATCCTGCCAGAACGTTCAATTTCGGAATTGAGTGTTTCATGTTTCTTTCCGGGTCGCAGAATTTTGGCGGGGCATTCTTCGCGGACGACGCCCATGTGGAGAACCTTTCTATTCTCGATCGTTGCATGTGGGGCATCGGTTGGTAGGAAGGAGAGTAATCGTTTTCTGATTATGAGAACTTGATTTTTGTCGAAAATCTGATAGAAATCGAGGGGTTCCTTTCTTGCTGCTGTCTTATATTTCGTAATTCGACAGAACCTTTCTTTTGTTATCTCGGAATAGGCATTTTCATCTAAGATTGGTCGGAGTTTCGAGTTTCTCACCTGGGATTACAATTTCAGCAAACTTTGGGGTTTGCATCTCTCGGACTTTTAAAATTCGACTTGTCACCGCCTTCTTCTGCCTTTTAAGTTTTCCTAAGAGCATCGACGTTAGAGATGATGCTGGCAATATACTACTCTTTTGAAGTCCTTTAAAAAATTAGCTCTTTTATTTTATTTCGTGTCCTTGTTCCTTCAGAAGTAGAAATTCTATCCTGCTTATACTGGATAATTGCATATTAAGGCTCTTTATCTATCTTCTTCTGTAAATATCCCCTTTGCTACCTGTTGATTATATCATGGATGACGGAGAGCTTGATTTCTCCAACCAAGAAGTCTTTTCGAGTCCTAATATGGGCGACCAGTTTCCAAGCAGTTGTTCAATGGATAGCTTCTTTGATGAGATCCTCAAAGACACCCATGCCTGTACCCACACTCACACATGTAATCCTCCAGGCCCTGATTTTTCCCATACTCACACTTGCTTCCATGTTCATACTAAGATCCTCTCAGGCCCTCCTGAGGACAAGGTCAGTGCTGATGAAACAGCGGAATCCACTGAAAAATGTCCAAAGAAACGTCCTCTGGGTAACCGTGAAGCTGTTCGAAAGTACCGGGAGAAGAAGAAAGCCCGGGCTGCTTCTTTAGAGGATGAAGTTGTCCGATTAAGGGCAATTAACCAGCAATTAGTGAAGCGTTTGCAAGCACAACCTGCACTTGAGGCTGAAATTGCAAGATTAAAGTGCTTGTTGGTGGATATTAGAGGGAGAATTGAAGGGGAGATTGGGTCATTTCCTTATCAGAAAATTGGTAAGGGAGGAGATGGGGGTTTGAGCTCAGCGCATAATCCAAATGTTTCTAGTGGGTATGTCATGAATTCATGTGATATAAGGTGCAACGATCAACTTAACTGTATGGATCCTGGGGTGCAAGGTGGTGGACTGAGGGGGCCTGGCTTTGGGGTTTGCGACATTAGCAATGTTCATTGCATGGGTAACCTGAATGCTGGGTTGAAGGATTTAGCTGGTTGCGGAAGTGCGAATGTTGCATCAGCTGGTATTTCTCCCTCTACTAGTAAGTGCAAAAGTAAGTCAGCACTTTTGTTTCTTTCGATTTGGGTTATGGCTCTGTCTAAGGTGGATGATTTTGTTGAATTTTGCTATAGTTAGGTACAAAGTGGAATGTTAATTACTTTGGATTTTTGGGGTGAAAAATGGTGATAATATTTCCTTAGCCAAGCGTGTTCTTTGTATTTTTAACGACCAAGCTTTTGTTTTTGTGAATGCTATACCTTGGCCAGCAACCCATTTTCACTAGGGTCTAAGAATTGAGGTTGTCAATGGAAAGTGTTTTTGATTGAAACCTGTTCAACCAATGCTTTGATCATCTGCTTTTTCTCTTACCAAAAAAAAAAACAATCATCGTTTTTCACAGCAATATCCTTTCAAATGAGAGGTTTCAATTTTCACTTCAAGATCTTTTGGGGATCCTTCTTCTTCAAAAAAAAAAAAAGATCTTTGGGGATCGGATAATGGAATTTTACAGCCATTGCTAATATGCTATCATGATAATACTGTTTTCATTTATCTTATGTAGTTGATGCAATGAAAAGGGATTTGGACCTTAAGTCTAGTTAAGATTGGCTGCACCGATTTTTTGGTTTTGCTATTAAGAGTGATTTCAAAGTGTTTTTTAAGAATGATTTCAGAATTTACTGTACACATCTTGATAGTTTTCATTTTTTCAATTTTTTTATTAATGGTTAAACATATCTTTTAGATAATTGCGAGGTTTTGGATACTATGTAGTGCATTACTTGTTTTTAAAGAAATCAAATTTTTGCAAGGAAGGATATGTTCCTTTCCCTGAAAAGGAAGACTCAGCCAAGACTAGCTACGACTAATTGAAATCACAATTAAAGCCTATAAACTGAAATCTAATGTCTACATGAAAAAGGGAATTTGCTTAATTGGGTGTTTCATGTTTCATCATTTAATTATCGCTTCCTTAATAATACATGTGCAATTGCCCTTGCAGAAGGTGGAAGACTGCTCGTTTCAGATGATTTAGGTAGTCCTCATCAAACTTAGTCAGTTGTTGGAGCTTCCCTGCATCTATGCTCTGCTCTTCCCTGAACTCGATATTTGATTTGGTTCATTTTATTGATGTCAGACATCTTGTAAACCTGAAAGGTCTTAGTAGATAAACAGCCAATTGACTGCTTCAAGATGGGTGAGAATGATCAGTGTCCCTGGCCGACTGTTTGGATGATTAAGATGAATTTTGGTCGGGACCTTTTAGTTATGAGACGGGCATTTTGGTTATAAATTGCCCAATGGTATCTTCTTCCTGAAATAATAACAGCTGTGAGGAATGGATTAGGTTATACTTGATTCATTGAGCAACTCAGCTGAGCTTTTTCATTTTTGGTATTTTTCTTTGGTCGCATATAAAATTATAAAGTCATTAGTAGAAATACGACAAAGTTTCGTTGATCACATATATACGATATGTCATGCAACAAAATTTTAGATGATTATAAAAAATGTTTTAATTATTTTATTATAAATTTGTACTTATTTTATCGTCAAGTTGATCTCTAGAAGTTGGCCGAGTCACTTTGACCATAGTTAGCAGGGGATCTGCAGAATTAAACTAATTTGTAATGCCATGCCAGAGAAGATGGGAGAATAGACCCATAATGCAAGATCATTGCTTAAATATTTTGGCTAGGTTCAAATTGCAGTTTTCATCTAGCTCGGAATGTGGTAACTATAATTAACAACCATTTTATTAACGAGCAGGTTGTGGAAGGAGTCATCTTTATGCAAAACCGTTTAATTAATGTTGTGTTTATTTATCATATACATGCTACAGAGCTCACCAAAATGATTAACATTTATAGAAATACTAAATCTCCTCGTAATTAGATTTGGGAAGTAGAATGCAAGGACGTATGGGATCACGAGAGGGGGACTAACTCTAAGTCGAGCAGCAAAAACTGATAATTCAAGGGTCAAAGCGAAATTTCATCTAATCTTTTTTGAAGAGATTAATTATATTTCTTCAAAGCCAAGAGTAATTTGACTGGCGATGCCTCCGGAGACATTTGTTGCATCAGGATCAGCTATGCACAACCCACCTCAAACGGACACCCGAACTTGTGCGGGTATTTATTGGATCGTAGCTCTGTTCTCGCGCGTATGAAGCGTCCTCCTCCTCCGCTGATTCTCCCTTTCTTTCTACTCCAAACTGCCAATCTTCTCGTCAGATTTGTATAACTCGACAAATTTCTGGGAGTCATCTCTTCCTCCTAGGGGAAGAGAGATTGAGCACGAGGAAGGCCGAACGTCCCTTTCATCACCCATTTGCCCGGGTAATGTGATTTTAGAATTTTTATGTTTCCTTCTTTCGACTAACGTAATTCGTTCGTTATAATGCTTTTTGCGATCTCAGTTCTTTTTCAGCCTTTTGCTTTTGAATGTATGCATTTATGTTTTTTCTTTTGGTTTTTGATCTGTAAACAGAGTGATTTAACGTCGAAGTGGTTTCTGAATATCCTTGTCAAATTCAAAAACCTGATTTTGATTTCATTAGTTTGTTTGTTTTTTTTTTTTTTTTTTGGACAAGAATGGATCCGTCCCCTGGCGTCCGATCAGTATCTCGTTTCAGCTCTGATCGAATTCGGCTGGTCGTTTGCTCATAAGAGTGTCGATCGAACTCATCCATTTTACGTCCAACCGCATTTCTTCTTTAAGTTCCGAGTCACATTTTCGGTTATTTGACCGGTTTCTGTTGTTTCGTCTCCGCATTGACGGCTGCACTTCCTTCCACATTTGGTCGTTTTCCATCCTTGTTTTACGTATGTTTGAGTGAGAAGAATCATTCGCATTGCACGCTCAAAACCGCTGCGTTCTATTCTCTACCTTTGCAGAAGCGTGTCGCAGGCTTGCCTTAGTACGTTTGTGTCGGATGGGACAAATTCGGTAGATTGCTTCCTCTCCTCAACTTTCTATGGGAGAAAAAGGAAGAATGATATTTTTTTTTTCATTTTTCTTTCCTGTGTAGAACCCAGTTTGAAACTCGTCTTTACTGATATTTGCAGTCCCAATTTTCTTATTTCTTGTAAATGAGACCGGTGATCGTTGCATGTATCTGATGGATTTGATGTGAATTTAATGTTCTCTGGTATCGGAAGACAAAGAATTGGTATTTGGATAATAATTTTTTACAGTCTGAGTTTGTGTTCAGTAGGTAAGTATGTCTTTTCCGTATCTGATATGTTCAAAAACTTCTGACTAAAAACATTCTTCTTCAGATGGTTTCTGAATAAGCTACATGAGATACTGGGTAGGTTGAGGAGCTAGAATACAATGGGAGGTGGGACACCAGATGCAGGGGAAATATCTGTTATTGACACCGATAAAGGGGGAGAGGACTCTGGAAGTGCCACTGAGCCAGTAGATATTGCATCTAGAGAAATTGGCGAGTTGCAAAGTGATCAATCCTTACCAGTGGTGAGTCCATCCAGCTCTGTTATTATTCATGAAATTCTGGCTGCACCACATGGGGAAGAAGACCAGTTCGAGCAAGTATCTCTTAAAGATCAAGAGAAGAATGAAAGGGAACACGTAGGCAGTGTGGGATCAGAAGTTCAAACTTCAAATTATGATAATATGAGCCGCATATCTGGAGTGTCAGAGGCCTCCGATACATCAAATACAAAAGCTGTGGCTGAACTTGATGCAGCTTTGGCAGCTAATATGATGGACAATAGTTACTTAGCAAGTCCAGGCTATGAGACGCTCCCTGAAAGGGAAATGGAGGTTTCACCCCATTCACCTAGTCTCGATTCAGTGGGTCCTGATTCACCGGGTTTTTATGGAGACCCTTCCTACTTGTCTCAGTTTGGATCTCCTCCAAAACCAAAGTCTAAACCAGCCATGCCAAATTTATCTCCTGAGCTTCTTCATTTAGTCGATGCTGCTATCATGGGAAATCCAGGCAGCTTAGAGAAACTGAGAGATGCAATTTGTGGCAAAGAGACCCTTGTAAAGGAAGAGGGAAGCGCGGAAAGTCTTGCTAGGTTAGTGGTTGATGCTCTTCTTGTCACTATGGGTGGTGTTGACAGTCTTGAGGATGTAGCAGCTAATAATCCTCCTAGTGTGATGCTGAATTCAAGGGCAGCTATTGTATCTGGTGAGCTCCTCCCTTGGTTACCTTGGCAAGGAGATGTTGATGGTCACATGTCCCCGAGAACGGTAATGGTTAAAGGCTTACTTGTGATATTAAAGGCTTGCACGCGAAACAGATCTATGTGTTCAACAGGTGGTCTACTGGGAGCACTATTATGGTCAGCTGAGAAGATCTTTACAGAAGAAGCTTTTTGTTCAGAGAGTATCACTTGGGATGGCACCCCTCTATGTCATTGTATTCAGTATCTGGCAGCCCATTCCCTGAACGTGCATGACTTGCACAGGTGGCTTCAGGTGATATCCAAAACACTTAACACCATGTGGGCACGACATCTGATGGTTGCATTAGAGAAATCCATGTGCTTAAAGGAAACAAGAGGTCCCGCATGCACATTTGAGTTTGATGGTGAGAGCTCAGGATTGCTTGGTCCAGGTGAGAGCCGCTGGCCATTCTCTAACGGGTACGGGTTTGCAACATGGATATACATAGAATCATTTGCTGATACACTGAATACTGCAACAGCAGCTGCTGCTATAGCTGCAGCTGCTGCAGCTAAGTCTGGCAAATCCTCTGCCATGTCTGCTGCAGCTGCAGCAAGTGCTCTTGCAGGTGAAGGAACAGCTCATATGCCACGGCTGTTTAGTTTCTTGTCTGCTGATAATCAGGGAGTGGAGGCGTATTTTCATGGGCAATTTTTGGTGGTTGAGTGCGGTAGTGGCAAGGGAAAGAGGGCTTCCTTACATTTCACTCACCCCTTTAAGCCACAGTGTTGGTATTTTATTGGTATTGAACATACTTGTAAGCAAAGTTTGCTTGGAAAGGCTGAAAGTGAAGTTAGATTGTATGTTGATGGGTCTCTGTATGAAACACGCCCTTTTGAGTTTCCCCGGATCTCTAAACCTCTTTCTTTTTGCTGCATTGGGACAAATCCTCCCCCAACAATGGCAGGCTTGCAACGCCGTCGGCGCCAGTGTCCTCTTTTTGCTGAAATGGGGCCTATTTATATCTTTAAGGAGCCAATTGGTCCTGAAAGGATGAGCCGTTTAGCTTCCCGAGGGGGAGATGTGCTCCCTTGTTTTGGAAATAATGCGGGAGTGCCCTGGTTAGCAACAAATGATCATATGAAGAAATTGGCAGAGGAAAACATTTTGTTGGATGCTGAGATAGGAGGCTGCTTGCACCTTCTTTATCATCCCAACTTGCTCAATGGAAGATTCTGTCCTGATGCTTCCCCTTCAGGTGCTACAGGTTGGTAAACTGTCACCACTTCTACTTTTAAATGTTATTTATCTGGTCATGGATGCTTTTTAATAACTTTTATGTCTTTCTTTCTTTTAATTAAGCTTTTCCGTTCAATCTTTGGAGTTTTTGGGGTTATTTTTATGTGATGGAGATGTCATTTATAGTTAAGCTTTGTATATATTATCTCTCTCCTTCAGTGATCTGTTTTTAATATTTAGGTTCTAATGTTTGCAATGTTTTAGGTACTCATCGAAGGCCTGCGGAGGTGCTCGGTCTGGTCTATGTTGCAAGGCGAATGCGTCCAGTGGAATCTTTATGGGCACTGGCATATGGTGGTCCAATGTCTTTGCTTCCACTGACAGTAAGCAATGTTGAGAAAGACAGCTTAGAACCACAACATGGAAGTATTTCTTCATCAGTAGCCACAGCTTCACTGTCTGCACCAATACTGCGCATCATTGCCATGGCTGTTCAACATCCAAGAAATAACGAGGAGTTGAGTCGTATACGTGGACCTGAGGTTTTGTCTCTAATCTTGCGCTATCTGCTGCAAACTCTATCTGCTTTGGATTTGGGTAAAAAAGACGGGGTGAGGGATGAAGAAGTTGTAGCAGCAATAGTATCCCTGTGTCAATCTCAAAAGTTCAATCATGCATTAAAAGTTCAGCTTTTCTGCACATTGCTTTTGGATTTAAAGATGTGGAGTTTGTGCAACTACGGGATTCAAAAGAAGCTACTGTCATCACTTGCAGACATGGTTTTTACTGAATCATTAGCAATGAGGGATGCTAATGCTATTCAGATGCTCCTTGATGGGTGCAGAAGATGCTACTGGACTGTCCGGGAAAAGGATTCTGTGGATTCATTTTTGTTGCAGGATGGTGTACGACCCGTGGGTGAGGTGAATGCTCTGGTGGATGAGTTATTAGTTGTTGTTGAACTTCTAATTGGAGCTGCTGCTCCCTCACTTGCTGTTGATGATGTTCGGTGTTTGATTGGGTTCATGGTTGACTGTCCACAACCTAATCAGGTAGCTTTTGCAGATATATTTGTCCCTCTGAAAAAAATTATGAACATATGGTTGCAGTTTGGACACCTTTTAAAAATATATTTAGAATGATTGACTTCCTTTCTCCTGCTATTTCTCTTTCACCGTCTCCCTCATTCTGTTTTCATGCTAGTTCTAACTGACATTCATCTCCAGGTTGCCAGAGTGTTGCATCTAATATACAGGCTAGTTGTACAGCCAAATACTTCTAGGGCTAACACATTTGCAGATTCATTTATTTCATGTGGAGGAATAGAAACGCTTCTGGTCCTCTTACAGCGAGAAGCAAAAGCTGGTGATATTCCCGTCCAGGAATGTTCTAGTCTTCAAACAGCTGCTAATGTAACTAGTCAAAAGCTTGGACTTGAATCTTGTGATACCCAAGAGAGACAAGATGAAGATCACCTTGGATGTCATAAAATTGCTGCATCTGGTGATGAGGAACGGAGTCAGGATGAGCATCTTCAGTGTGTTGATCAAGTGGTGAAAGAGAAAGAACCTATTCTGCTTAAAGAAGTTCTTCCACTGCATTCTGATGGTGGGGATAATTCTATTATGTCCCCTGTTTGCCAAAATATTGAACGAGCTCATTCTGCTGCAGAAAATATATTGATGAAGAATTTGGGCGGTATTAGCTTCTCTATTAGTGCTGACAGTGCAAGGAAGAATGTCTATAATATTGACAATAATGATGGGATTGTTGTTGGGATAATCAACCTTTTAGGCGCATTGGTGGCGTCTGGGCATTTGAAATTTGGCTCTATTTTGGGTTCTCCAAGGACTCCGAGTTCCTTTCCGGGCAACGGACTATTGGATGAAGGAAGTACAATGTTCTCGGATAAAGTATCTCTGCTACTTTTTGCCTTACAAAAAGCTTTCCAAGCAGCTCCACAGAGGCTCATGACTGGGAATGTTTACATGGCTTTACTGGGTGCAACAGTAAGGCCAGACTTGTGAATCCTTTTTGTATTAGCTCTATTTTTTTAGGTCTTTTAATACTCAATTTTGATTAGATATTTGTCTTATCTTTACATTCTATTGTTTTTTGTTCAAGTTGGAGATCTTCCCCTCTCATTGTTCTTCACAGACTTAGGCCACTCGTTTTCTCTGCAGATTAATGCTTCATCAACAGATGATGGTTTAAATCTTTATGATTCTGGTCACCGTTTTGAGCATGTTCAACTCCTGTTGGTTCTTCTACGCTCACTTCCTTGTGCACCGGTAGCATTCCAAATGCGGGCCATTCAGGTATCTTCAAGTCATCAAGCTCTAATTCCTCTTTTTCCCATCACGGGTGGATTGTTACTAGAGTGATTCTTTTTCCATTTTTAAGAAAAGACATTTTATAAGTGTATATATGATACATAATCAATATTGCGGATCCTCATTCAAGGGACTGGGCGTGAGTGGTCATCTTTTGAAGAAACATGGACTTTTATCTAGATCTTACCTCTGAATTGTTCTACTCTATGTGATTTCAGGATCTTCTGTTTTTGGCTTGCAGTCATCCAGAAAATAGAGCCAGTCTTACTTGCATGGAGGAGTGGCCTGAGTGGATTTTGGAGGTTCTTATTTCTAATTATGAGGTAATGCATCATGGCCAGGTTCAAGATCTTTATCTTAGGTGCTTATTTTTAAATCATATTCTCATGAGTGATGCCCATGAGAAGAATATTGATATGAAGTGCCATGGTTCTGGATTTTTTCATGGCTGAAATTTTATTAGATGCTTTTGTTGCATAATGCCTGTTCTTCTAGTTAATCTGTTAAAGGAATCATATGATTATCCAGATGGGTGCTGGTAAAAGCTATAATGGTGTTAGCATGGGAGATTTAGAAGATCTCATCCACAACTTCCTCATTATTATGTTGGAGCATTCAATGCGTCAGAAAGATGGTTGGAAGGTTCGTATGTTCTCTCATCATGTATTGTTGTCCTGTAGTTTCGATGAACTTTTTGGGTTGGGCCTTTGGTTCAACAGACACATGGGAGGGCTTTTAGTGTGACGTTTTGAGTTTCTCAAGGGGGCACAGAGTTCAGTTTGTGTGTGTAATCTATAATAGGAAAAATTTCACCTCTATTTCAAGCTTAGATTCTTGATCATATCTATGAACCAGAGGCATGTGTGTAAGTTTGCTCACCATTGAGAATGTATTAGAGCGGCTGTATAATCATTTTGTGCTCTGATTTGGTCATTACATTAGTGTTATCATCATTTTGTCTTTTCAGGACATTGAAGCTGCAATTCATTGTGCGGAATGGCTTTCTATGGTGGGTGGATCTAGCACAGGAGATCAACGAGTCAGGTATAAGGATGATTGTTGAAGTTTTTTTTGTAGAATATATTTATTATACACCTGTCCATGTGAGAGTGCTTGTTCCAGTTTCGTTTCTTTATCCCATGCTGCCATAGTTGTTACCATTAAAGTTTTTTTGGTTTCTAAGTAAAATGGGATATTGCCTTTCTTGATGTAAATATGGTGGAGCAAGTGATAATCTTGTATATGTCATGTTTTTTTAATTCTAATTGTGATAAAGGTTTTAGCAGACCTTATACTGATGCCCTTTTACCTTGTGCCATACATATATGTATATTAAGAGTTGGTGAGCAGGAACAAAAAGTTCCTATGATTATATGGTTTTATGAGTTTCTGCTCTCTCAGGCCAGTTGGTTTGGGACAAGTAGTTACTAAAAGATAACTAAACATCAGTTTGGGGTTTGAAATATCTCGAGCTTATATCTGGAAAAATCTAAAAAAAGGATTGGTGAGAACATATAGGGTAGTTTTTCTTATATGGTTGTTGTGTGCTCTTTGTGCCCCAGTAATATGTCCACCAATTTTCCGAATGTTTGTGTTTAGGCCTGGAAGTGAAGGATAGAGGTGGGTGTGAATCTTGCTATAGGTCATTCTAAGGGAATATTGTTCATTGTGTCTCATGTTCTTTGTTTAGGTCTGAAAGACATGGTTGGATATGGGTTTTGAACATTATGGGGTTTTTAGTTGAAAAATAACTCCTAACTTTTTAGGAATATTTACAATTATAATCTTTATACCTCTGTCGTAGGAGAATTCAGCTGTAGTTAAATATAAACATGGTTAAAGCATAACGCATTTCACTTCCTCTTGACTGATAATCATTTTTTCTTTGTAGGGTAATTAATTGTTGGTAGATAAACAACACTGTGTTGTACTTAATTTCTCTCAGGCCTTAAAGGATGAAGACCTTTTTTCAAAATAGACAAACAAGAAATCCAAATTTATTTTAGTTTCCAAGTTAAAAGTTAATAATTTTTCAAAAAAAGGGATAATCTTAGGTTTATTTTCTTTTGTCTAGGAACGTGCTTTCCTGTCCAAAGTAGATTCCTAGAGTTTAAAGGGAACAAGGACATTCAAGACGGGGTTCTATAAGTACAGAAGAGGGGACTCTATTATCTAACCTCTTGCTCGACTTGGTTCTGCAAATTTCCCATGTTATCATAGGTGTTGGTTAAGGGGCAAGTATTGACATTACCGACTCACAAAAAACCTGTTCATTAGTTTTGTGTCTGAATTTATGGTAAGCCTTCTGTCAATTTATTTTTTCGTTTTTTTTTGAAACAGTGAAACTTTTATTGATTTCTCAAGAAAATTTTACAACAAATAAGTAGAGCACATATAATACAGTAATCAAAATCTGTCGCATAGTTAGAGCAGGGGGATAGTAGTCCCTGTGGTTACGTTTGTCCGGCTTACACCTTGCTTAGCTAGTTGATTAGTTAAGGAGTTAGCCGACCTAGGAATTTTTACCACACAATCTGCCATTCTAAGGTGGTCTCCCAGATTTCATCATATATTGTCTTGAGATGCCAAGGGGGTTGCACCCTATGGTGCACGGAGTCACCTTCCACTATGAGGGGCTTTCTGTCCCAGTGCTTATACAATCTTATGCCTTCAAGTATAACTTTGCTTTCGGCTTCATTTGAGGAGCATCTACCTGCTGGACCTGAGAATGCCAACTCAATTTGACCATCACCATTTCTGAAAACTCCTCCAAAGCCGGCCTGACCAGGGATTTCATCGACGTTGAGCTTCGTCCACCCTTCTTGCGGAGGGATCCACTCTATCGAGGTTGGTTGCCGTGGGGAGCTGAATAGGACTACCTTTGACCAGAACTTTCGTATGACTACTTGGGGTAGGGGAGGGAGCTTTCTCAAATTTTTGTCCCAAAACAGTGAATTTTGTGTCACTCTCTCAACTGCACCCCCTAGTGAAGTGCACTTGTTTCTGAATGTTCTATTGTTTCTGAATGTTCTATTGTTTCTTTCCAACCAAAGCTGCCATAGAACTGCGGCCATGGTTGCTGCCCACATTGTCTTTCCCACCTCTGGTAATGGCCAAAACATTCCTTGCTGTATTAATTGCCTTGCATTTTTCGGTAAACAAGTTGGCACATTAAATTTCTTCAGCATAGCATTCCAGACTTTCTGACTGAAGGAGCGATGTGTCAAAATGTGGTTGGCATTTTCCTCCACCTCCCCACAGAGTTTGCAGAGGGAGTTTATAATAACCTGTCCTCTTCGTGTTTCTCCGTGCCATTGTCTTCTCTGTTGGTTATGATATCTTCCTTCAGACTTCAATTTCGTTTGCAAAATTTTATTTTTATTCCATCAAACAGTTTGATGCACTTTTCATGTATTTTGCTTTCTCCTGAAACCCTGCCTCTTTCATGCACTTCTCTTCAATAATCCTTTATGAATACGCATTCTTATTTGCAGTCAAAATAAAAATGTCAGTCTGTCGCCTTTATTAAGTGTGTTGGAGAAGGACACTTTTGAGGTTGCTGGCGGCTGTAACTTTCATCTGTGACACTATACACCATTGACTAACAGCGTCTGAGCTTGTCCCACAAATCTTAACGAAGTCCTTTTGCTCTTTCACCACTGCACTTGACCATGTTTACCTACTAGAATATATGCTCATGGGACCAATGCAAGGATCATAATGCCCAGAAAATTCAGGAGTAAGATGTCAACCTTCCACTAGAGAGTTAAGTGCCTTTAATTTGCAAGTAGAATAGCTGTTATGGCATATACTTTGGTCCCTTCCCCTAATGAAGTAATTTCTGCTTCAAGAATTTAAAATCCATAGCCACCACCCTCCTGCCCCATATATGATGGAAGCCATCTACCTTTCCTCCATTTGCTTCCTCAATTGATTGTTTTCCGACCATATGCATTTTTTATTTTTTTTGAAAGTTGTATTTCATTGATATGTGTAAATTTACAAGGAAATGTGCCCCAAGAGGGGCATTACAATAATGAGCTCAGGTTGTGCTAACAACAAGAATCTGTTGTTGCACCCCTTGCTGAGCAAGCACTTCCGCATGGCCATTAGTTGTTCGTAATATATGGGACCAAGTGGCTCCTCATACCAGAAATCTTTCTCCAGTATGGAAAAGGATTGTCAAACTCATGTCTTTCTTCCGGCAGCATGTAGCTCTACAGCCTGGGAAAGGGGATAAGACGTTATTTTGGAATGATTTATGGATTGATGATTCACCCTTGGCCGAGAGGTATCCAAGGATTTTCTTGCTTGCCAGAAATCAGAATTGCACAATTTTGGATTTGGCTCCTAGAGGGCAACTAAATGACATCAATTGGACTTCGGCCCTCAGAAGAAGATTAAATGATATTGAAGCCCTTGACATCTCCATGCTATTAGAAGAACTGGGGGGCTCTTACCTTCGTAGAGACCAGGCGGATGCATTAATTTGGAGGCCACATCCCAGTGGGTCCTACCTTGTGAAATCAGGGTATTTCTGCTTCACCGACCAGGGACGACCACCCCACCATGCGGCTACTGCATGGAAACTGTCTGGCCCGAAGAAACAACTGTTTTTTAGCTGGTGTTGCATAAGGGAGAAACTTCCCACTAGAGATCTACTACTCAGGAGGGGGATGCAGCTACAAACTACAAATTGTCCACTTTGTAATGAAGTGCAAGAATCGGTTAATCATCTTATTATGCAATGTTCCTACAGCTGGAGAGTTTGGATTTTCTTTCTGAGAAAATTCCATGTGGACTTAGTGATGCCTCAGAACCTCTATTCTCTTGCCAAGCTTGGGGCCTCTCTTGGTCTGTCGGATAAAGGAAAATTAATGTTTAATTCATGTTTGGGCTTCATTCCGTGGCTAATTTGGAAGGAAAGAAATCAGAGAGTTTTTCACAATGTAGCAAAGGACTGGTATGATTTATGTCATGCAATCCTCCCACATATCCTTTCTTGGCTGAAACTACAGGTTGCATTCCAAAATGTGGCCTGTAATACAATTTGGGTTTCTTGGGTAGAGCATGCAAAGGATCATGAAAAACGCATGCCTAAAATTCAGAAATGGATACCTCCACCTCTACACTCTTATAAGTTAAATTTTTGATTGCTTCTTTTGGCAACCCTGGGCCAGCGGGTGTTGGGGGGCTCATCAGAAATCATTCTGGGGATATTTTGCTAACCTATGCAGGGCCAATTGGTATTGCTGACTCAACTACTGCTGAAGCAATGAGTTTGTTGCAAGGAATTAAGTCTTTCCGAAATGCCCACCTTCCTGGGCCCTTACATGTGGAGGGAGATTCAATGGTCATCATTCAATGGTGCAAGAAGAGAATTAAGCCACCATGGAGACTTGCACCTATAGTCAATGAAATTTTTGATCTTGCTGATATGGTTATGAGTTGGACTCATATTCTTCGGAGTGCAAATTGTAATGCTGATGAATTAGCTAAAAAGGGGGTTCATGAACAGCACCTTGTTCTATGGAACCTCCTAGACTAGCTGATTATCTGACTACCTTTTGGTAGTTATGTACTTTATGTTTGTTTTATGAGAATGGAATTAAAAAAAAAAAAAAAAAAAACACAACTTTCAAAAAAAAATATATGGGACCAAGCAAATACATGATGATTGAACTCAGAAATTTCATTGAAGATGAGTTAAAACTGTTAATGTAGTCTTGATTCTCCTTTATGCCAAGAGATGATAATTTTTGAGTCGCCTTCCATATGGAGTTGACCCGAGAGGCCAGAATTTGCAAAGCATTTAAGTCCCTGAAGTAGGTTCATTGCCTCAACAGTATTGACCTCACCCCTGGAATTCCTAATGAGGCCCCCAACCCCGGCTGGGCCTGGGTTGCAAAAGAGGAACCATCGAAATTTAACTCGTACATTGATTCAGATGGTGGGGTCCAAGCCAGAATGTCTGGTATGTCCCTCCTTTCCATAGCATGTGCAGCCCAAGTGCTCCAAATATTACTTGTCTCAACATTGGGCAGTGGACATATACAATTCTTCTCAAAACAGTGCCATGCTTAAAGCTGAGTCAACTGGATGAGGCTAGAAATCAATCAAGCCAAGAAAGGACTAGTTTTCATTACCCAATGCTCCATGTGAATTTCTTTTCACATGTTTAAATTTCCTTGAGCTTGTTTGCGTCAATGAAATCAATAAAGCCTCTCATGGAGGGTGGAACAGATAGGGGAGAATGGTGCTTTTCATCTTGATGCTACTGAGATCATCCCCAATCAACCACTGGATGTCCTAAGCCGAGATCAAATTTGATAATTCCTCCCAAAGCAAGGCTTTTTCTTGGTAGAGACACATGTAGACGCCGCCGAGTTGGTCCCACAATTGCAGTCAACCATATTTTAAAATTTTTGTCTTATACTATCAAACTCCTCGATCATTACTGTTAGCATCAATAATGCACCACTCTGGATTGCTGAATGGTAGCATTTACAATGGTGTAATTCCATTACCTGTTTAGCCTACTCGCCTCTTTTTTTGAGAAAGTTATCCTGCCCTGCTTTCTTTAGTTTTTTTTTCAATTTAATATTGCTAAAGGGAAACTGGTAAATAAATGGCTTTGTTAAAGTTTAAGAAATAACATTAAATTGCAGAAATCTCTACTTTAGTTCTAACATTAGGCGAAACTTTAAGCAAACGAATCAAACATGCAGATTTCACAAAGAGTGAACGGGGTAATCTTATAAATGGTACTTCTTATCCTGCCCTTCTTTCTTTATTCCCCAAAAGGTTTATAAAAATGCTAAAGAAGTGGTGAACAGGGCAATCTTATCAAAATTGTTAAATGAGTACTAATAATTGTTGCATATCTAATATAATAACCATATGAGGAGAGTGTTAGACTGTAACCAAGTAAAGTTCAAGCCTTCTGAAATATCACACTTTGCACAACCAGTATAGTTTGCAGTGTCATTCATCATTCCACTACAACTTTTACTGATATGTTTTTTTTTTGAAAGAATTCTGTTATATGATTATCCCCATAGTTTAAAAGGATTTGCTATTGCATGAATATCTAATAATCACTATTTTATATATTTTTTGAAGGCGCGAGGAATCATTGCCTATTTTTAAGCGAAGGCTTTTAGGAGGTCTACTTGACTTTGCTGCCAGAGAACTACAAGTTCAGGTACTTTTTTGTTCTTTTTGTAAGTATCTTGTTAAATTTAGTTTTTGTAAGTCCGCCTTTGAATACATTAGCAGTAGATAGGCAGCAGTGGAGGAAAACGATCATCTAGTTGGTCCTAGTATATGTGGCTCTGTTTCTTTGCATGCATATCCAACAACTTTGCCACTTTCTCAAAAAAAAAAAAAAATAAAGAAAAAAGAAAAACATTGGGTGGCTCTTGATCTCATCATGGTGAGGAGAACACTTTCACAATGACGATGAAGAAAAGTCCACTCACTGGAATAGTTGACTAGGATTTCTCTCCAATGTATAGCTAAAAAGTTGATTCATTTCCAAGCAAACCAAAAGAAGTGTATCTAGTTTTCTTGAAAAGGAAATATTTAAATTGGTTGTCAGTGAAGTTACATTTACCTCAGCTAATCATAGCAGGGTACCAGATAGGGTATCGTTTGCCTCTTCTTTTGGGGTTTAAAAATACTTGGTATTACGTTTTCTTGGCAACTGCGAATTCTGAGTAGGAATAACAATGTTTGGGCACATTGAGATGGTTGCATAATTAGGTAAACAGAGAAGAAAGAAAAAGAGCATTAGTGTGGATTTTTTTTTCATTTATTCTGGGTGTGATCATTTTATATTTATGTTTATGTTCGGTATGGTTTTACAGAAAATAGTTGTCTGCAATTGGAGAAAGCAGCGAAATATATTGCTTTCTCCAGCCATTATCAGTGCATATATGTGCTTATATTTCAGTTATTTCTGAATGCATGGGGGAACATGTTGGCTTCTCTAGCCACTGTGACGCCTTTTTAAGTTTTAGTGAATCCTACATCAAACTTTTCCTGTGGAGCAGACTCAAGTTATTGCAGCAGCGGCTGCTGGTGTTGCAGCAGAAGGTTTGTCCCCAAAAGAATCCAAGGCAGAAGCAGAGTCTGCTGCTCAGCTTTCAGTGGCATTGGCAGAGAATGCAATTGTGATTCTGATGCTTGTCGAGGATCATTTACGGTTGCAAAGCCAACTTTTTAATGCTTCACGTTCTGAGGATGTTCCTCCTTCTCCAATGTCTCTTGCTTCAACGACAGGTCGCCGTTATAGTCGGTCAAGTTCTTTTAGCAAAGTTGGAGGTGACACTTCCGAGACTGTGTCAAGAAGAACCTCATTATCTACTGATTCTGGGGGTCTTCCTCTTGAGGTATGTGGATCAATCTGTGTTTTCCTTTTAAAAGGTCTATTCCTTATAATAAGCAAAAAAATGGTTGTCAAGAATTTGACTTCAAAACCAAAAGCCCAGTGATACTACAACAATTAGCTTCTTTAAATCAAATTTAAAGAAGAATTGGGTGGAACTAAAAGCAAAGCTTCCTTTTTTTTTTTTTTTTTTTTTCTTTTGAAATTGGCTCAAATTTTACTAAGAGAACAAAGGGACAGTGAGACCTACAATCAAGAGATTACAGACAGCCAGACAGAGATACAATGATGATAGTGACTGCAGATCATGCTTATTCTTTAATAAAGCAATCACCTTTGGCATAACGAGTTTAATTTCCTTCTTTTTTTCTTTTATCTTCTCACATCAAACCAATGCCTCATTTTAATCTTTAGCAGCCTTCCTGATATGCTGAATCTATTTTTTAATCTGGTGATCACCTGTTACCAGGTCCTTGCTTCCATGGCAGATGCACATGGACAAATCTCTGCTGCTGTGATGGAGCGTCTTACTGCAGCTGCGGCAGCAGAGCCTTATGAATCTGTTCGGTGTGCTTTTGTCTCTTATGGGAGTTGTGCTCTTGATTTAGCTGATGGCTGGAAATATAGAAGTAGGTTGTGGTATGGTGTTGGCTTACCTTCAAGATCCTCCGATTTTGGTGGTGGGGCTAGTGGGTGGGACTCTTGGAGGTCTGCTCTGGAGAGAGATTCAAATGGAAACTGGATTGAACTCCCTTTGGTTAAAAAGTCAGTTGCCATGCTCCAGGCCTTGCTGTTAGATGAGTGTGGCCTAGGTGGCGGTTTAGGAATTGGGGGAGGATCTGGTACGGGTATGGGAGGAATGGCAGCTCTTTATCAGCTGTTGGACAGCGATCAACCTTTTCTATGCATGATGAGGATGGCACTTGCTTCAATGAGGGAGGAAGACAATGGTCAGGATAAACTTTTGGTGCGAAAGTTGAGCTTCCAGGATGGACTATCTGAAGGTTTATCTTGGCAGGCAAGCAATATGTTGTCATTAGACAATACTAGCCACTTATCGCCCAGTTTCTCAACTAGGAAACCACCACGTTCTGCATTACTTTGGAGGTATTGTTTGTGGTTAAATTTGGTTATAACCTTAATGTTCATGTTTTCGTTGCCATTGGATTCTAGTCAATTAATGGGTTATGTGAATCAATTGGAAATAGTCCTTTAAGTAAATGATATTTTGGACTGGAAGTATATCTTCTTCTTAAGACATTTAAAAGAATTAAACTTTGGCTACCTTTCTTGAGGCTGCATGATTGTTTTGTTGGCGGTGATTGATCACCTTCCTTCATAACATGTGATCTGAAATATCTATACCAATAATTAAGACTTGCAGCTGAAAATGCTGCTGATTATGTTTTCTTTATATCTTCTTATCATTATGGTTCCTTTGTAGCTTGTATGTTTCTTTTGCATTACTTTATCATATTTAATCAGTGGAAGCTTGTGTTATGTCCACGCCTTCGTCTAGGAAACATGGTGATGTGCTTCGTGTAGTATGTATGTATCTGTGGTTGAAGTTGGATACTATTATTTTTCTTATGTTGCTGCTAGCAGATATTACGTGACTTTTCGACATTATATTGATCAAATTAAATGTATCTTGTCAAAATTCTTGATAGGCCGTAGGGCCCACATCTCCACATTGTAATGATATTGTCCACTTTGGGCCCAAACCTGCACGGTTTTGCTAATGGGTTTTACCCAGAAGGCCTCATAACAATGGAGATGTGGGTTCTTTCTTTTATGCCCATGATTCATCTCACTTCCTTTCAATGTAGGACTAAATCTCTTAACACTCCCCTCACGTCCAGGCTAGGTTTCAATAGGCATGAGATGTGACAAACTGGTCCTCATCTTATGAAGCCCACAAACAGATTGGGTCTCGCCTTTTGGAGCCTACAAACAAATTGGTTCAAACCCACAGACAGATAGGGAAGTTCTAGCCCACGCACGGAAAGTGGTTTTAATACCATGTCAACATTCTTGATGGGCCCTATGGACCCCACGTCTCCTCATTGTAATGATATTGTCCGCTTTGGGCCCAAGCCCGCACGGTTTTGCTAATAGGTTTTACCCAATAGGCCTCATTACAATGGAGATAGGGGTTCCTTCTTTTATGCCCATGATTCTTCTCACTTCCTTTTAATGTGAGACTAAATCTCTTAACATTCCCCCTCATGTCCAGGCCAGGTTTCAATAGGCCTGAGACGTGACAAACTGGACCTCACCTTCTGAAGCCCACAAACAGATTGAGTTTCACCATCTGGAGCCCTCAAAAAAATTGGGTCAAACCCATAGACAGATAGCGAGGTTCTGGCCCACACACGAAAAGGGCTCCGATACCATGTCATAATTCTAGATAGGCCTAACGGGCCTACAGCTCCACATTAAAATCGTCATTTATCCATGTCTTGGTTTGAGTGGAAAAAGCATGGGTGCTTCACTGCCTAAATCCCTTGTAATTGATTCGCTGTATCTGTTTGTTCAGCAAGTCATCATTTTCACCTTTCTGGTGCAAAGAAACAAAACCTTTTTTTTCTTGGGATGCCAATTTTCTACAGCTTTGCCTTCCAAATCTTAAAGTTTTGTATGGTGGGTTATGATTCTCATTGTTTTCTATCTTGCTCTACTTCCTAATCTTCCTTTTTTTTTCTTTTAATTTTAAGTGGTACTTTTATCACTGGCAGTGTAATGTTAACATAGTAATACAACATAGGATACAAAATGAGCTGAGGGTAGCTTAGGTGGGAAGTATCTTAACTAGACAATTAACTCGACATTCTGTAGCCTGATTGTAAATTTGCTTTGCCAGTTCCAGATCTAGCTTGATTATCCGCTATGGAGTTGGTTGGGTGGGGGCAGATTCCCAAATAACTCCCCAATCAGCTGTAGTTTTCTTTGAAACAGATAAATTGTTTTTTTATTGTTTTTAAGCAATCAATACAAATGATAGTTTACATCTAGTTTACAAACTGAGAGTCTCCCTCGACTATCATAAGTCCCCAAAGGTGCTCCTTAAAAATCCAGAGACCAGCTAGAAGATCCCTCAATTCTGCTTCATTGGACCCACAAAATCCAGCTGGGCCTGAGTACATGAGGAGAATATCTTCAGGACAATTTTAGATCACCACTCCAATTCCAGCTGGTTTTGGGTTCCTTTTGGATGACACATCAAGGAAGGGTGGGCTAGGAGGCTGCCAGTCTTCTGTAGTCACAGGTTTTGGTGCTTCAAAGAGAATGATTTTGGTCCAAAACTTCTAGATCATGAGAGTGGGAAAGAGGTGAGGTCAAGTATACTTTGGGCGAAGGGTGCTGCATACTAATTTCTCTATTAATCTTCCAGAAGAACAAGTCATTTTTTAAAAGACTGCTATTCTTTCCAGCCACAAATTACAAGGCACTGCTGCAATCATTGTTTTCCAGGGAGTCTTCTCCTAGTAAGGCAAGGGGCAATGAGTCCAGTGCTGCATATGTTGTCCAAACATATGGGGCATGTGAAGACTTATCCTAAGTTTCTGTAAGAGGTCTGCCCAGACTTGTGCGTGGAATATGCAGTGCAGGAGGATATGGTTGCAACTTTCTTCTTCCTCATTGTTTAGCTTACATAGAGAGTCTGTAATCACTCGTCCTTTCCCGCTCAGTTCATCCAAAACTAGAATTTTCTTGTGTGCTGCTATCCACAGAAACTGCTCGAATTTTTTTCGGGGGAAAATAGCTTTCAAACTTTGACTATTCCTTCAGGCATACGGCTGGGCTGTATTGGCTGGGAAATACTATAGAAAGAAGCCACAATGAATTGGCCAGAGGTTGTTGGGAGCCAAATTGGCTCATCTTTTCCATGTCCAGGAAAGTAGTAGCCTTCAAGCATCTGCAGTAAAGTTGCTGCCTCCTCTATCTCCCCTTCCAAAGGTTTCGTCTAAGATTTAAATTCCGGTTACCAGCCATAACTTCTGCTACACTTATATCTTTATCTGAGGAGAGTCGGAATAAGCCGCGAAATCTCTCAGCTTATGGTTTCTTTCCACTCCAATAATCTGACCAGAATTGCTAAAGCATTTTTAAGTTCTCATATTCTAAAGTGGCGAGCTAAATCTCCCTTGTCAACAAAGACCCTTATATCATCTAAGGATCCTTTTCTTTTCCATCTTTTCTTGCTCTTAGTGATGGAACGTTTCTGTTAATTTATTTAGTTCAACTTTTCTCTTAGTGTTCTCTTTAGCTGATTTAGTTGCCTTGTGCGGATGAATGCTGTTTGTACTTTCTTCAGTTTTGAGATAGTTTCAGAATAGTTTCTTACTGTTTTATTTGTGGGTAATACCTTATCGGTAGAACTTGTCATCTTTCAGTTCCAAATTGACTTTGTTTTTTTCTTTTTGTTTAGAAACTGTATCTAGAGTGCGACTTAGTCAACTTTATTGATGGTTTTTGATTGTTTGATTCAGATAACATTTGCACTCTTAATTCTTTTTTCCTTATGTTATATATCTTGCACAGAATCCTATGGTGCATAAGTATTGAATCCTAATTTACCATTTGAGAAGGACAAAGGAAAAAAACTATTTTGGTCTATGACTTTTTGTTTTCTGTGTGACAGTACTGTTACCAACTTTTTAGAACTTACCAAGGTGGCACTTACCATTTGATTCTGTACACAAATGTAAAGTTATGCGTACCCCTGTCTTTGCTTTTGACTTAATCCCAGAACGTGCAAATAATACATTGTTTAACAATATGTACTTTATTTTAGTAGAGCCTAATCCCTGACCATTAATGTTCAGTGTGCTTGCACCAGTTCTTAACATGCCAATTTCAGAGTCCAAAAGGCAGAGGGTGTTGGTTGCCTGTTCCATTCTCTATTCTGAGGTTAGTAATCTATGAATTTGTTTCAATTTCCTTTAGAAGCTTCAAAAGCGAAATTGAACCTTGCCGCTATTAGTGTCTCTATTATTAAAATATACCCTTTTCTCAAAAATAAAATTCATTAGATGAATCTGAAAATTTATGATAAGGTAATGTTAAAGTGCACTGCGTTTCAATTAACAAAGCACATTTTATAAAAAAAAAAGAAGATGCAAATATATTTTTCTTCTGAAATAAAAGCAGCGAGAACTCTTCTCAGTTATGTTGACTTTTATTCTTTTTGTTTCATTTTTCCCAAAGTGCCTATCATGTGACGGTCTTGATCAGTATGCTTATCATCATAATCTTCATCCATGCAGGTTTGGCATGCAGTTGGAAGAGACAGAACACCCCTCCGAAAACAGTATCTGGAGGCAATTGTACCTCCATTTGTTGCTATTCTAAGGCGGTGGCGGCCACTTTTGGCTGGTATTCATGATTTTACTTCCCCAGATGGTCAAAATCCTCTTGTTGTTGATGAGCGTGCTTTGGCTGCTGATGCTCTGCCCCTCGAGGTGCTCCCCTCAATTATGCCCTTTTTTTTGTGCTGCTTCGACATTTCATGATGATTTAACATTCTGCTAGACATATTTATTAGAGATTGCTTGATCTCTTCTTCTTCAAGGAAGTCAATTTTTCTTTTGTATTCTTTTGTCCAGATGTATATTTAACTCGACAAAATAGATCATTGTTGTACTTTCAATGAATTTGTCAGGCTGCACTTGCTATGATATCTCCTGGATGGGCGGCTGCTTTCGGTTCTCCTCCTGCTGCCATGGCGTTGGCAATGATTGCTGCTGGTGCTGCCGGTGGTGAGACTGTAGTACCAACAAAACAAGTACCACTTAGGAGGGATTCCTTGATGATTGAAAGAAGATCCAGGTTACATACATTCTCAAGCTTCCAGCAACTCACTGAAATGCCCACAGAGTCTTCCTCTGTCCCCAAGAGCAAAGCTGCTGCAAAAGCTGCTGCATTAGCTGCTGCCCGTGACCTTGAACGCTATGCTAAGATTGGTTCTGGGAGAGGGCTAAGTGCCGTGGCAATGGCAACATCAGCTCAGCGACGGAGTGAGAGTGACTTGCAACGTGTTAGGCGGTGGAATATTTCGGAAGCCATGGGAACTGCTTGGATGGAGTGCTTGCAATCAGTTGCTACAAAATCTGTTTCAGGGAAGGATTTCTCTGCTCTAGCATACAAATTTGTGGCAGTTCTAGTTGGAAGTTTTGCACTAGCAAGAAACATGCAACGGGGAGAGGTCAGTTTGATTAGCATTACTTTTATTGTGTTCTTTCTGTTTTGCTTTCTTGTTTTTCTTTTTAGTTTTTATTTGCATGATCTACAATTTACCTCCAATATGACTCCATTATCTAGATGGATAGGCTTGCACAAGTTGATGTGATTGACCGACACCGTGTAAGCACGGGAACCCGTTCGTGGCGTAAGCTTATCCACTGCCTAGCTGAAATGAATGGTCTCTTTGGACTCTTTATGGACCGACTGTCTAGTCCTAATCGGGTATGGATGGACTATTCATTTGGAAAAGAGATTGCTATTATTTTGTCTTTTCCAAATCATGTCTCTGAATGGTATGAAATAATGCAGGTTTTCTGGAAGTTAGATTTCTCAGAAAGTTCTCTAAGGATGAGAAGAGTTTTAAGAAGGAATTACAAAGGTTCTGATCATGTTGGTGCTTGTGCAAATTATGAAGATCATCTATTGCAGAAAAAACATGATCAAGACAGTGATAGCGCCCTTCCTTCTGCTGTGATGGCTGAAGCAATATCACTGGTGGAGGAAAATGAAGATGATGAGCAGACAGAAGCTAGACACTCTGATGATAGAATGCTGGAGGCAGAACAGAATTTGGAGAGTCAGTCTAGACTGTCATCTGGGACTGAGCAGCCTGTTCCCTTAAACTTTGATGGCACTGAAGTTTCGCAAGATCAGAGTTTGGCCCAACATCCAACAGCTGTTGCACCTGGTTATGTACCTAGTGAGTCCGATGAAAGAATCATCCTTGAACTTCCAGCTTCAATAGTCCGGCCATTAAGAGTTGCACAAGGGACCTTCCAAGTAAGTGTAGTCATACTATGAGGCTTTAGGTGAAATCTATATTCCTTGCGGATGACTTTAGCCTTATCTTCCTCTCATGAAGTTTCTGATGACCTTTAGCAATCATAGGTTCAATGACATGAAAAAAATTGATTTAAAATTTTTTTATTTTTTATTTTTTTTAAAGATTGTAGGTATTCCTGGAAGTATATGAAACTTCAGGTATGGATAGCTGGACGTAAAGTTGAATTTTTGTTCACTGAAGTAATGCTGAATAATATTAAAGAGAAATGTAGAATGCTGCTTAAAATTGAAAAGTTGTATGTGTGCAATAGTCAAATAGAAATTTCAATCCCTTTGCTCTCAGAAAGAATCAAGTAAAACTAATTCTTAGTGCATTTTATAGTTCATAGAACAATTGTATTGATTTTGAACTTGGAATCTGAGGCAGCCGGTTCTCTCTCCATTTCTTCCAACGTGTCTTAGAAATATGACCAGTGCACTGACAATTGATGTTCTATCTCCATGGGCCATGGAATTCATTGCTACCTTCTCGTCCTTTGAAGAATTCACCCATGTGGGAGATGAGATAATTGATGCTATACTCCCTGCTGATTTGGGCTTTCTTCTTCTCCCCTTTGCTTGAAGATAGGCTTGTCAATGATTTGGAATACATCTGAATTAGATGCTTATATTGGATCCAAAGTTAAGGATATTATCTTAAAGTTTGATCTTTCAGTCATTATCGGATATTCAAATGCAAAAATAATATTATGGATTTGGAATCAGCATGAACATATTCATATCTGTTGATTATCTGAAAACTGAATTTTATTAACCTAAAAATTTACAAAATATAAAATCGTACTGTTCATGAAACTTTAATCTTATGTGAATTTGTGCATAGCTCAGTAGTCACATGGGGGTTTTTAACGGGAGGTCTTGGGTTCAAGACTCCTTAGGTGAATAAGAATTGGAGTAAAAAATGATTTCCTCAAAAAAAAAACTTCAATTTTATCCTTTGTTTTTACCTTATCCCTTTACCCTCAATCATCTCCTCCTCGATTCTCCACCCCCTGCGCTCTCCTTTGGTTTCCTTTTCTTGTATCCCCTGTCTTCACCTCTCAATTCCCTCACATCCACCTAATCTTTTGCCTCTCTCTCTCCCCTCTCCATTCTCCCTCTATTCCATTTGATTCCCCCTTTTTTCTTCTCGCCTCTCCTCCCTTAAATTTCTCCCCTCTTCTCTCCTTTCTTCACCCTTCTATTCTCCCCTCGTCTCTGCTCTCTTCTACATTTTCTTACACTCTCTTCTCTGCTTGCTTCACCCTCTTCTCTGCTTGCTTCACCCTCTTCTCTGCTCGCTTCACCCTCTTCTCTGCTCCCTTCTTCCCTCTTCTCCACTCTGCTGCCCCCTCTTCTCCTTTCTCTTCTCGCTCTCTGCTTGCCTCTTCTCTTCTCTCCGAGGCTCTGCCCTCTCTTCCATTTTTTACTCTTTCTCCCCTCACTCCACCCTCCTCCCGCCCTCTTCTCTGCTCTTCTCCGCTCTTCTCCTGCATTCTCCCCTCTTTTCTCTCCTTTATTCCCTCCTCTTTCTTCCTTTGCTCTCCCCTTTGTTCTCCCCTATCATCTCCTCTCTCCCTGTCATTTCCACCTCTCCCCTCTTCCTTCGACATTGCAGTCTTGAACACCAACAGCTGGATAGTACAAGAAAGACAAGTTGCAGCATTACGGAGGAGACGACTTTCAACACAAGGAGAGAAGCTTAAACATTTTCTTAACCAGTTCAGATCTGGATAATATCTTAATCCAACCACTCTTCCATCTGATCAGATTTTGTATGTCCAACCTGGGATGATGTTTCAGATATTGAATTTTGGGTATCCCAAATTTTAAATGGGAATTGGAATTGCAGTATCTAGTTATGTCTGGATTTGATGGAGCCACTACTTGAACTACCTGACCGAATACCCTTTTCATGATGTTCTATCACCATCAGTGGCAAGGATCTAAGCTCGAATTGAATCAAAGTCTTGTCCCAATCTCTCTAGGAATCATGTGACTTGGATGTGGCTCCTCTCTTGTCCGAGAGCAATTGTGTCAATAGTGAAGGGGTGAAAGGAGTCGATCTCCTTAAGATGCCTCGAGTTATAAAAATCTTGAATCACTGCATGTCATCTCTGAAATAGTAAAGAATTTTCAGTATATACAGTCTTGTAGATCCTAGATAGGTGGACAATTTCACAACATCATAGTAAAAATGGTCCACGTTTTCTTAGAGGTCTTGCAAGTTACCATATGGTCATGAAGATCTTTATCTATGGTTCAAGTAACTGAGTCTGAACATGCAAATGTTGTCTTCCATTTCTTTGTTGTAGCCTCCGGGGATCCTTTATATTTCTGAACTTCTGTTTTAAAAATGGTGAGACTTCTATTAAGCTGGGAATAGAGAAATACAGAGAAAGCACATCATAGAACAACAAAGAAAATGTTTTTGAACTGATTGAGACCAATCGAGAGAGTTTATCCAATTCAGCTTATTGGCAGTGATTTGAATATGGGAACACCGATCTCAGAATTTTTTCCAACCTGAGGAGATACCATCTTGCTAGATTCTGTGGTGGTGTTTAAAAAAGTTTACTAGCTACTATTCCACTCAATAAATCTATCACCAGTTGCTCCAAACTTTGCACATAGCGTCCTAGTAGCAATAAGGTGTCTGTGCCTTACAACCAGAAATTCCACCACCTATCAACCAGAAATTAATACCATATAGTAGCAATAACCTTTGTAAAATACCAGGAAGTCATTCGAAACATAAATGAGAAAATAGGCATGCATTTGCTGACATCAGCAATCCACTGTGATGAACAAACAGGAACCCAGTGTGGACCTTGCTGTTTTAGTTCGGAAGAAAAACTCCAGATAGAAACTTCAATGAGACAGTAGAAGATTATGGTACTGAGTCTGCAGTAGTAGAAGCCACATAATTTGTTTTCTTCTCAGAAAAGGGAAAAAGTAGAAGCCATAACTGTAAGGTTATGGCAGCAGGAAAAGGGAAAAATTTGGTGTGAAGTCAAACCAGCAGCAGGAGTAACTAGAAAATCCCTGATTGTAGACTTTAAGGGAAATGTGAAACTCTCTTGAATTATCAATTTGATTTAGGCCTCTGTTACCATGTAATGGTGAGAGCTTTGTGAAGAGAGGAAGAGAATTAACAGAGAAGAGTGCACAAGAGAGAGAACAGTGTCAAAAGTTGCTGAACTGGTTATGGGTCGAGTTTGACCTCTAATTCTGTTTTATTAACTTTAAGTCAGAAGTTCAAATAATCACATAAATACCCTTCTATGATGGTAATGACACTAGAAGCTCTAAAACAATATAAAAAAAAAGTAATGCATAAATGAAATCCCAGAAACATGATATGACTCGATGTATCATAAACACCATCTACATTAGCTGGATGGAACTAGTACTAGACTAACCCTGTTGTTTAACATAATCCTATCTGTGATGGGGTCTGCTTCATGCATCCTTTACTGTCACTCCAATTTATCATTATTTGTTTGTTGGTCCCACCATCTTCGAATACCCATTATATGCTTTGAGGCCTGAGTGGCTAAGATGGTTTTCTTTTTACCTGTTTTTTATTGGTTTTAATCAGTTTTTGGAGTTTTGATCAATATTTTATGCTTTTTAAGGTTTTGGAACTAATTTCTTCTTTCAGATTACTACAAGGAGGATCAATTTTATTGTGGATGATCACATTGAGGACAACCTGTTGGCTGATAGTTCAGATTCTCATGCTGAAAACAAAGATCGTGAAAAGGATCGCAGCTGGTTGATGTCTTCCCTTCACCAGATGTTTAGCAGAAGGTGATATAAGCCATTATGTTATCCTACCTTCCTGCCATATTTTTCATGCTCTCAGAACCTTTATCAGGGTATGATAAGCTGATAACTATCAGATCAACTTTGTTCAGAAGTTGATTTATTTATTTATTTATTTATTTTTACTAAACAACAAAGAACACAAATTTACAGAATCAATAAGAATCTCCCTTACAACAAGATGTTGAAGAGAGACACCTCTCAGAGCTAGTGAGTTAACAATGCCATTTGCTGATCTCTTCACATAATCCCAAGAAATGACCATAGAGGAAAAGTAATGAATATCAGTACAGTAATTTGCAATCCACCACGGAGGTTTCTTGCACCTTGAACACCAGCCAATGGCATTAATTCAGTCAGCTTCAATGAACCCGAGAAACTTTCTTTCTCGACCAATTTAAACCTGTAAAGTTGGGTCTGAGGTCTATCCCAAAATTATTATCCAATTAGGAAGCCCGTTTCCCATTATAATAAGCTAGAACCTTTTGTACTCTTCTTTGTATGCGGGACTAATCTCTAACACTCCCCCTCATGTGTGGGCTTTCTTTTTGGGCTCTCGCACGTAGACAATATGGGTGGAGGCCCACGTACGAGCACCCGCTCTTGTAAAGTTGGATCTGAAGCCTATCCCAAAATGACTAACTAAAGTTAGGAAACCCGTTTCCCATTAAGCAGCCAGAACCTTTTCTACTCGTATTTATATGTGGGACTAATCTCAAAAAAAAAACCTGTTAGGATTGCTTGAATTTTTGCTTCAACTCCACCAACAAACCCTGTTGGTCCACAAAAAGATAGAAGAGAAATCCTATTTGAGTTGGAACACCGCCAATTCCTTAGGGGCCCCGATAGCCTCTATTAGACCCATCTACATACAATTAATTCCCAATATGTGGGGGCATCCATCGGACATGTTGAAGTCTTTTTGGGAAGTCGATAAATTGAATCAGATCCACATTTGCTTGACTTACCTCTGACTATGGCTAAGAAACTAATTGTAAAGAACATAAGAGGTCATTTAAAAAGGTAATTAGTCTTTTAATATTTAAATTGCTTATCTGCTTTGGTTCAATGACACGAAAGGAAAGGAACAGTTCAGATCTTCTGAATACCAAGTTTACACCTTGAGTTTTTCTATTTATTTACAGCTGATAAGAGCTTTAGTTTCTTTTATGTTTTTTTTTTTGAAAGTTGAGGTTTTATTTCATTTAAGAATTACATCCCAAATGGGTTACATCAATTTCCTAAGGAGTCCAAACAGTTAGCACTTGCTCATGGACACCCTTTTTAGCTAACTCATCTGCTCTACCATTGGCAGATCTAATTACATGACTCCAAGTTACAACAAAAAAAGCAAGATCATTTATCTCATTGAAAATGTAAATATATCTCCACGAAGGCTTAGAAGCTCTCTTGCACCATGAAATGATGGTCTTCGAGTCGCCCTCCACTTGAAGGGGACCGAAAGCCCTAAATCTTTATAACATCTCGGACCATGAAGGAGGTGACTGCTTCAATGTAGTAGAGTCTGAAATACCAATCGGTCTTTGTGTAAGTGAGTAGTACTTCTCCTCTATGGTCCTGATGAGTCCTCCTACCCTAGATGGCCCTGGATTCCCAAGTGAGGATCCGTCAAAATTTAACTTATAGGAGGGATGGGGGGGTGCAGCCATTGCTGAATAGGTGTAATACTAGATCTGGCTTCTCTAGCATGTTCAGCCCACGACCTCCAAATTACAGTAGAATCAACACCACGAAATATAACCTGAGTTTTCAACCAGCCAATAATCGGTGGAGAAGTTGATGACAAAGAACTCCCCAAGGCTTGGTTTCATTCCGGAATACCTGTTGTTCCTTTCTCCAAATGGCCCAAGGAATGTAACCCATGCAACAATTGTACATAATCGACCCTTTGTGCCATGCCCAAAATAGCTAATGAGTGGGAGGAAGCACTGCTAGATTTTGTGGGATTACATAATCGATACCGAACATGCCAAGGAAGAAACTCCAAACTTTCCATTTGTAGTCACGGTGAAGGAGAAGGTGATCAATGGTCTCGACTCAGCCCCACATAGTGGGCAAGCGTCGATGGGATCTGAATTCCCCTTCTCTATAATAAGTCCCCAGTGGGAATTTTGCTTCAAGGCAACACCACATAAAAAGGCCATTTTCCTAGGGCATGAGAGTGTTCAGCAGCAGCTGCCACATGTGTAGCTCTTACCCCCTCGGTGAGGCTTCTATACCCGGAGCTTCTTTGTATAGCAACCTTTTGAGTGGGGTTTCGAGATGAGTTCATCTTCATTGTGTCATTTAAGTATACTTTACTCGGTGTAGCTAGCAAATCTGAGATCTCAAGTCCTTGACATCGATTAAGGTTCTTCTAAAACATAGATCCCGATTATATTCCCCGGTGGCCATTTGGAGCAATATCAGATATGAGGCAATTTTGGTCTCTTGCAACCAGGTATAACCTTGAGTATTTCTCAGCTAAAGATGTGTCTCCAAGCCAAAGCGTCGGTCTAGAAACGAACCTTGTCACCCTTCCACGGCTGAAGGAGATCTTACAGTTGAAAAAGGAAAGAATTTTGTTATTCTTTTCCAAATTGGGGAGGACAATCTGGTTCATGACCGGCTTGATCCACCACTTTGTCTAGGCCTGCTATCAAGGCATTCTGAGACAATCCCTTCCATGTCATGTCTCTTGCTGTATTGAGTTTCCATAGCCATTTCATTAAAAGTGCAACATTTGTTTGTTTGACCTTTCTCGATCCCTAAACCACCATCTTTCTTGGTTGAACAAACCTCCTCCCAATTTATCAAGTGCATTTTGACTTCTCTGCGCAGTACCGGACCAAAGGAAATTCCTCATTATTCTTTCAATCATTGCTGCCATTGATGAGGGACAATGAAGGAAAGAGAGGTAGTAAGTTGGAATGCCAATTAAGCAAGACTTAATCAACGTAAGTCTTCCCTGCTTTTGAAAGTAGTCGCCCTTGCCAAGTGCTCGGTCTTCTATTTAATTTCTCAATAATTTGGGTCCCAAAGGCTGTGTTGAAGTTCTACCGGTGAATAGAGGAAGCCCAAGGTATGTGCTAGGAAGAGATCCCACCACGCACCCAAGCATGGTTGCCATCTCTTGTAGTGAATTGTTCTCGGTGTGGAAGCCCATAATAGAGGATTTTGCCCAGTTGATTTTCATGCCGAAGCCATCTCAAATATTAATAATAAACATTTCACCACTCTCAATTGTTTAATATCCCTTTGTAAAAAAAAATAATAGTGTCATCGCAAAACTGAACTAACGGAGTACTAAGAAGTTCTCTATCCACAATAGGCTGCAGCCACCCTCTTCAATTGCAAGATTAAACAAATATCTAAGGCCCTCTCCGGCAATATTGAAGAGCAAAGGAGAGAGCGGATCTCCTTGTCTTAACCCTCTAGATGGTTGTATGAAGCCATGTGTTCCCCATTAACAAAAATAGAATATCTAGCGAAGCAATACAAGTCATGATCCACTTCCTCCATTTCTTACCGAACCCAAGCTGTTGCATCATACATCTTAGATATTCCCAAGACACTCTGTCAAAGGCTTTCTCAAGGTCTAGCTTTAGAATAACCCTTGGTTCCCGGCTTTGTTTACATTTATGAATAACCTCATGGGTACATAATGCTGCATCTAAGATGTTCCTCCCTTTGATAAAGGCGTGTTGCTCGGGGCTAATTAGATGTCCCATAATTCTCTCTAATCGGCCAGCAAGCAGTCGAGCAACCACCTTATAAGAACTACTAGCCAAACTAATTGGCCTGAAGTCGGTAACATATTCAACACACTGTTTCTTTGGTACCAATGCAATGAAGGTGGCACCCAAAGCTTTACTTGTCAACCCATTTTGATGGAAGTGCTGCAGGAATTCCATTACATCATTCTTAATAATAGGCCAGCAAGCCTCACGAAGAACTCACCATTGAAGCCATCAGGCCCCGGGCTTTGTCCTTGGGCATGAGTTGACCAGCCGCCTCCATCTCCTCGAGTGTGAAAGGAGATTCAAGTGCAGCTGCGGTCGGGATTTAGCCAAGGGCAAGCGATACCCAAAAGCTTTGGTCCGACTGGGGTATCCTCGATAAAAATCTTGGTAAAATGAGTGGTGATATTTCTAATAATTTCTGATTTATCGAGGTGACCGTGCCATCAACATTGAGAGAGCTGATTCGATTGATTCTTCTCCTTCCGTGGCAATAGCATGAAAATATTTTGTGTTCCCGTCTCCTCTTTTAGCCATTTGTGCCTAGCCTTTTGTTTCCACATGATATTCTCCTGTCTCACAATATTATTGAACTCAATTATTGTTGCCATTCTCTCGCTTGTCTCTCTATCATTAAGATCCCTTGTCTCTTCAATGCTATCCAATTCATTTATCCGTTGTGTCAAATTTCCCTTCTCATCAATTTGGCAGATTTTTGAGTTTTAGACCAGGCTAGCATGCTGTTCTTAAGACTTTTAAGCTTTCGAAAAGTCTCCTCCCTGGCTTATGTTGATGTCAAAGTGTTTCTCCACCATCTATCAACATAGGTGGTGAAATTTTCATCTTCTAACCACTCATTCTGAAATCTGAAAGGCGTGCCTCCCCGGTTATCAAAATGGTATCCAACAAGACGGGCCAATGATCTGAAACAGTCTTTCCCAATACTCTACAAGCAATCTGTGGATAAAGCTCAAGCTAATCGGAATTACTGCACGAATCTGTCCAATCTAGATAGGGTAGGTGGCCTTCTTACATTACTCCATGTGAAACTCTCTTCCCGAGGTAGGAAGATCAATAAGATCAGATGCCCCCATGAAATCAACAAATCCTCTCATGGTGGCAGTGATTGAAGTGGCTGGAGGATGCTTCTCATTTCTGGATAGTGTGGCATTAAAATCACCACCTAGTAGCCATGGACCTTGATGCTGTCCCACTGCATTTGAGAGATCTTCCCAAAAAACAGCCCTTTGTCTATAGGTGGAAGGCCCATAAATCACACCTGCGAACCATACTTTATTGCTAGAAAGATCTATTACCTTGACAGTTATGTAATAATCACCAATAAGATGATTCTGAACACTAACAAACCGAGGGTCCCAAATACATAGTATACCTCAAGCAGTGCCCATTGCATTCTTGGCACACCATTCCGGCCTATGGAAAGGCACCAGTTCTCTCACTACACATACATCATTTGCTCTAGCTTGGTTTCTTGCAAAAATAATAATTGGCCTCTATTTTTGCTTATTAGATCCCTTATAGCAATTCTCTTACTTGGACTTCGAACTCCTCGTATATTCCAAGATATGATGATCATTCATAAATTTTTTCCGACTCCCTAGCCACTCTTTTTCCTCTTGTCTTACTTCTGGTTTGTCTTTTTTCACTTTGAGCATCCTCTTTACCTCGGGATCCATTATTATTCTGGCCCACTTTACTGACAATACTCACCAGAGTTTTGTAATCCTCTTTAGAAACACCTCCCTTCATTTTCTTAATTTGGGAAAGCCAGGAATGTTTATTTGATTTACGTGTCCTTCCTTGGACATCAACGTCATACTCATCCTCCTTGTCCTCTCCCCAATCCTCTTCAATATGAACATCCACTGTTTCAATATTATTCCCCATATAATCTTCTTCACTAGTGGCGCCCTCCTCAATTTGTGCTTGTTCACATAAAGCGTTTACTGAATTTGGTGACTGTTTTGATGGGTCATATATTGGTGGGGGTAGAGAATGCGATTTTTTTCGGGAATAGGTAGTGAGAGGTGAGTTAAATCGGATTGGGGTGATAGGGGAGTTCATGGAGTTTCTTTTATGTTGACAAAGCGTCTATGTCAAGCGTCTATAATCAGAAGTGCCGATTGACCTTTTTTAGAAGTCTTTCCTGACTTCAAGCTGTTAGAGGGAATATTGAAGAAAGAATGAATTTTAACTAAAATGTTCCTTCTGTCATGTATAAGTAGTTTTGAGGGAATATTGAAGAAATTTTTTTGAAACATTGAAATTCCTTTTTTTTGCTTTCCAAACAATCAATACTAATGGTAGTTTAAATCTGAATTACATGGCTTTCAAATCTAAAAAGTATTACAAGACTACAAGTGTACACTTAATTGAGTAGTAGGTTGTTGCCAATTACAAGTGTGGGTCTGTTGGCTCCTTTTGCTAAAAGATCAGCAAAAGAATTTGCTGAATGTGGAACAACCTTCCATATAATGCTCCATCCTTTGCTGATTTCAGAGATCTCGTAAAAAATGTGTTTGAGCTTCCATGGGATATTAATAGATTGTTTGCCCAACCAATGGTTAGTGTTGAGTCCCCTTCAATTATGATGGTATTAAAATCCAGAGTTTGAAGAAAATTTATCTTCCAAAGCAATAAGAACTTGTAAGGAAAATATTTAAATTAGCCAGTTTTGTGATTCTTGCTCAGTTCTTCAGTCCTGGACAGTAAGCAACTTGATGAACCATATTGTGTTTTTCAAAATTAGTGCATATTGCATGATAACTGGCATACATTACCAGCTTGGAAACTATTTGTGGACTTTTTATTTAGCAAACGCTTTCATTCAGTTTGTTGCTACATGATATTATCCAGTCTTTGTTCCTCTCATTTATGATGTTTCAGCACTGCAGATATCTTTTGAGAAGAAGTGCATTGGAGTTGTTTATGGTGGACCGGTCAAACTTTTTCTTTGATTTTGGGGTATAACTACAATAGAAATAAGTTTGGATCCCTAGTGATAGTGCAAAAGTTTCTCTGTCCTTCATTTTTTTATTGCTGTATTCACTTTTAATGTTTATTTGATTTGACATTAGAGCACTGAAAGCCGAAAAAATGCCTATCGAGCTATTGTTCAAGCGAAGCCCCCTCATTTGAACAACATATTTTTGGCAACACAGGTTTGTTTCTTTAAAAATCTGAAACTATAGGTTTTCATTGCAGCTAAACTAAAATTCTGAACTTAGAATCCTTCTTGTAGTGTCGTGTTGTCTCAGTATTGTGTTTTGTTGTAGAGACCAGAGCAACTTCTTAAAAGAACTCAGCTTATGGAACGGTGGGCAAGATGGGAGGTCAGTAAATTCTTATATATGTGCAGTTGCAAAATTTTTGAATAATGACAGTCCTGAATGTTTAGTAGGCCTCATACTATAAAAATTGAATCCATTGCAGATTTGCAATTTTGAATATCTCATGCAGCTCAATACTCTGGCTGGACGCAGTTACAATGACATTACCCAGGTAGAAATACAGCCGATTTATCATACGGTCCTTTATAAGGAGTTCCTTGAGGAGGCAAAGAATGTTTATTCTAAAGTCTTATCATTATTTGCAGTATCCTGTTTTCCCATGGATTATTTCAGACTATTTCTCAGAGGACTTGGATCTCGAAAATCCTTCATCTTACAGAGATCTCTCTAAAGTGGGTTTGATTACCTCTTGCTTCTCTTAATTACTGCTGAAGGAATTTGTTCTAGTCTCCTCAATTGAACCAGATAAATTTTTGCAGCCTATTGGTGCATTAAATCCCGAACGATTAGAGAAGTTTCTGGAGAGGTACTCAAACTTTGAGGATCCAGTGATCCCGAAATTCCATTATGGTTCTCATTACTCAAGTGCTGGAACTGTAAGTTGGTCCACTTTTCTGTAAGTCTTTGCTGATATAGTCTATCCTGCTGCTAATACTGAGCGTTCCATCTAATCTCATGTACTCTTTTAGGTTCTGTACTATCTTGTGAGAGTGGAGCCATTTACTACTCTTTCCATTCAACTGCAAGGGGGTAAATTTGATCATGCAGATCGTATGTTTTCAGATATTGGTGCTACTTGGAAAGGAGTTACAGAAGATATGAGCGACGTAAAAGAGTTGGTAAGGATCTTCTTAGCCGCAACAACCTGGATACTGTAATTGTGACATACTAGTGAATCTTTGGTTTGTTAAAAGTAACTTGTGCATCTAGTCTCTCTCCTTTTCAACCTTACATTTCTAATGAAGTCATCAACAGTGGGAAAAAGATGTTAGTAGAAGTGATCTCTATTGCTTCCTGTTTGTGGAATACAGGTTCCTGAGCTGTTTTACCTCCCAGAAGCTCTAACAAATGTAAACTCTATCGACTTTGGCACAACCCAACTGGGGGAAAAGCTTGGTAATGAGTATTATTGTTCTTTCCTTCTGTTGAAATATTTTGTCACAAAACATTTACCATTTGTTTCCTTGGAACAAATGAGGAGATCCCCTGGGTTATGTTCTTTCAGATTCAGTGAATCTGCCTCCTTGGGCTGACAACCCAGTTGATTTTATTCACAAGCACCGGAAGGCTCTGGAGAGTGAGCACGTTTCTGCTCATCTTCACGAATGGATAGATCTTATATTTGGGTAAGTCCACTATAAATGGATTTGGTCTATTCCTTTCTTGTCACCCAAATCATTGATGTTTTTACACCCTTCAAGTTGGAAAAAATGACTTTTGTTTTTGTCTTCAGTTATAAGCAGCGAGGTAAAGAGGCTATCACAGCTAATAATGTGTTCTTTTACATAACATACGAAGGCACAGTTGACATCGATAAAATATCAGACCGAGTAAGTTTTTTTTCTCTTGTGATTTATGCCTTATTGATGCTTTGGTAGTTGTTCACTTTGTTTTCCCTGGAATATTAATTAGGTACAACAACGTGCCACACAAGATCAAATTGCATACTTTGGGCAGACACCTTCTCAGTTATTGACTGTTCCGCATATGAAGAGGAAGCCACTTCAAGAGGTTTTACACATGCAGGTGCCCTACTAATTTAGTTGGACTGAAATTTAATTACATAATAGCATAATCTAAAAATTCTAATCTTTGATCATTTACTTCTGGTTCTGTTAGACCATATTTTGCAACCCAAAAGAGATTCGGCCATATGTTGTTCCTAGCTCAGAACGTTGCAACGTTCCTGCTGCCGCGATTTTTGCTTCGCCAGATTCTGTTGTAGTGGTAGATGAAAATGCGCCTGCTGCTCATGTTGCATTGCACAAGTGGCAACCAAACACACCTGATGGTCATGGGACGCCATTCCTGTTCCAACATGGAAAAGTGGTGTCTAGTTCTGCTGGTGGGGCTCTTATGCGCATGTTCAAGGGACCCACTGGATCTGGTGGTGAGGATTGGCACTTTCCACGAGCATTAGCATTTGCAGCATCTGGAATTAGAAGCTCTGTTGTAGTTGCGGTCACATGTGATAAGGAAATCATCACTGGTATGTTAGAAAAGGTCACTTAATTTATACCCAGCTGGATATACATCAGCTTGATTTTTGTCTCTGATTGGCATAGCTTTTGAACCACATCTTCTGTACATGTCAGGTGGGCATGCTGATAATAGTGTGAAGTTAATCTCTTCTGACGGTGCCAAGACCATTGAGACAGCATCAGGCCATTGCGCCCCTGTCACCTGCATTGCTCTTTCGCCTGACAGCAATTATCTTGTGACTGGTTCCCGGGATGCCACTGTAATACTCTGGAGAATCCACCGGACAGCTCCATCGCACTCAAGAACCATTTCCGATCCCTCCACCATGGCTACAACTGCTTCTTCTAGTGGTTCATCAGGCAGCCTAAGCAGCCTAGGCGACATTAGTAGGAAACGTAGGATTGAGGGCCCAATTCATGTTCTTCGAGGCCATCTTATGGAAGTCGTATGTTGTTGTGTTAGTTCCGAAATGGGAGTAGTGGTGTCCTGCTCCCTCTCGTCTGATGTACTTGTACATTCTATTCAGAAGGGCCGACTGATTAGGAGGCTAGCATCTGTGGAGGCACATTCGGTCTGTGTTTCACCAAGAGGTGTTATAATAACTTGGAACGAAACAGAGAAAAAGCTCAGGACCTTCACAGTAAATGGCATTCCCATTGCAACTGCTAGTCTATCACCTTTTTCAGGCACAGTGAGCTGCATGGAAGTCTCTTTGGATGGAGAGAGTATTTTGATTGGGACTGCTTCCCTGCTCACCAAGGAGCATGATGGGTTTGGCAGTAAGAGGGGATCTGATTCACAGGACATTGAAGAGTTAGATCTCTTGTCGGAGTCACGTGGAGAATATCAGAATAGGTTGTCCATGCCGGTGCCTTCAATCTGCTTCCTGAAGCTGCACACTTTGAAGGTACTAATCTGCTGTAGGATAGATATGACATGTAGTCACGTGTACTTTTTCTTACCTGGCATTTACTAATCAAGAAAAACTCTCTCTACACAGGTATTCCACACATTGACACTGAGTGAGGGGCAAGATGTTACTGCCGTGGCTCTAAACAAAGACAATACAAACTTGCTGGTGTCAACGGCAGATAAGCAATTGATTGTCTTCACAGATCCAGCTGTAAGTGTCCTTTAGAATCGGTTCATCAAATATATGGGGTATCTTAACGTATTTAACGGGACGACATTTACTGATTTGCAGCTAAGTTTGAAGGTTGTTGACCAAATGCTTCGTCTTGGATGGGAGGGTGACGGACTGAGTCCCCTCATCAAATGAGGCCTTCTATTGTTGATCTGTTTGGTTTTCTTTAATTGGTGGGTTGCGGGAAGTTGTTCATCATTGACCTCCGTGATACCAGATTACCCACGGTTGGTTATCAACTCGGCCCAATACAAATAGTTGTGCATCTAAAAATAGCTGCTTTATTGTAACATATGTATCCTGCAAATTGATGAGCGTAAGTTTTGTCTTATTTTTCCTGCTTTGGTAGAGTGCAGGTTTTGTAGCGGCAATTTGTATTTTTCAATGCTTGCCATTAGTGGCTCTCAGTTTCATTCATTTTTTCTCTTTCAAATAGAAATGTATTCTTTTAGTCGTCTAATGCAGCCAGAACTTTGATCAGTTCGCCGAGTGCAGGAAGATCCGCACAAGTCACAATGTTCTTTCGTCTTTTTCTTTTTCAATCTGGACTACCTTGGTTCGACTCCGTTTGGATCTCTTGGTCGGTCCAGGAGATTCCGAACCAATACTCATACCACAGCCTAGCTATTTTATTCAGTAAGTTACTAAATAATAAAAATTATAAAATTTGTAAAGAATTTAAAATATATATATATATATATATATATATATATAATCGAATAGAAGATATACCCGTACATGTTTATGGTGTAAGCTTCTCAAACTACTTTTTATTTTATCACCTCTCATAAATTTATGAACAAAAATGCCCTTGACCCTCATCAGTTTAACACCTAAACCAAAAGGCAATGACTTAATCAGTTAAGTTCTAATATAAGGTTATGATCTAAAATAGTAAAATATCATCATGACTGAAAAAGGGCAATATTATGAATAAGTACAAGTTATGAACTAATATGGTTCAATGTGTGATCTAATATGGCACAAGATTATAATTAACATGGGTACAATGTTTTGAATTAATATTGTCTTATGTTATTAAAATATATATAAACAACTACAATGGGATGAAATAACTAGTACAATGTTTTGTCCTAGTTAGTACTAATTTATAAACTCACACAGTCACATGTTACAAAAGCACCTAATATACCTTGTTATAAGTGGACTTGGTAATTGTATGAGTGTGTTGATCTGGGTTTTAAACTGAGTTTTAACTCCATGAGGGTAATTTTGGTGCTTCAGTCTATGAAAGATAATAAAAATAACGTAAAAAACATAATTTCATAGTAACACTGTTTATAATCGTAAATTTTCCGTATAAGTAATACTCTTATAACGATGCTTAATTACTCTGCTAAGACTCGATATAGACAAGGCGCCAGTAAGAGAGGCATATTAGACGCCCTCTCTTTAGCTTAACTACTCAAGCGAGAGACTCGTGTTTTTTTTTTTCTCAAAGCCATTACAATCGGAGTGTGAAAGACGGCGAACAACAATGGGAGGAAAAGGCCAAAGGCGGCGAGAGAAGAACTTCCTGGAATCCCATGGAGGCAACAGGACTCTTCCTCCTCCTCCTAAAGCTTCTGACCTAGACGCTGTCCCTGCAAAACTCCGCGCCATTATGGAGTTAAAAAACTCTTCATTGACGCAAGGTCGGGCCTTCTTTTCCGAATCGATAAGTTAGATTCTATAGACGTACATGTTTGGCTCACTTTTTAGGCCTTTCAGATTCCCTTGAACTGTCCGAGGATAAGGCGAAGGTTGGGAAGAATGAAGGAAATCGTACCGTCCTCCAGGTGAGCTCCATGACATCTCTGTGGTAAAGTGTCATAAGTTATTAGATATGGACGTGTCTGGAGAATGTAGCTGCTCAAGCTAGATTATTCCAGGCTGCGTGCCTCATACTATGGAGTCTTGAAGGTACTTATTCGTACTTAATTTATTCGGGTAGTTGTTTAGGGACATCTAGTCGCCTAAACTGTAGTTAACACATTGCATAGATTACTGGGTGCAGTTGCCCTGAATGTCATTCGCATGAAAATACTGTCTTCTGTCTTCAAATGACTACAGCTTCAATCACCAGGGAAAGAATTCTACACAATTTGGCTCCTGAGTTTAACTAGTCTGCTCCCTGAAAAGCTCTAATACAATCTATATATTTGAAACTTATTATTGTTTTCAGTTTTGATGCCCCCAATCTGGAAGTAGAGGGCTCAATAACACTGAAATCTGAGACGAATGGAAATCTTATAAACCACATGAAAAAGTGAAATTTCTTATAGAATCGTGATCTTCATAGTGGCCTCAGTTATTCTAAATGCTTTAGAAACCCTCACTTTTATGAAAACGTAAATGAAATAGTTTTTTTTTTGTTGTAGAAGAAATTGAAAAATTTTTACCTCTAAATTTCTGTTGACAAATCGGTATCCAAATCTATTTTCTCTCCAAATCTGTTACACTTTTTATTTTAATAAATCAAAGCTATTCTAAGAAAACCTCATTTGGTGCAAAACTTGATTGAAGAAAAAGAATCTGAAGGATGATAAAGCCTCTGATATCAACGAGAGTGAAGATCCAAACGAAGATATAAAGAAAAGGAGGAAACGTAAGCGGAAGAATTTTGATGACCTTCGGCTTCAGATGATGAATAAGGAGTTGGCTGGAAGTATTTCAAAAAGACGAGATCGTCGGAAAAAGTAAGAATTATTCTGGTCAGATGTATATGTGCACATCACATATTTCATTGCAACATGTCTCTGTGTCTAAGCTTTCTGTGCAAATTTATTTTCTGATTGTTAGTTCTTGTAACACCTTGAAGAGTGTTCTGTGCTATTTATCAAATGACATCTGTTACAGTGAGCATGTTAGATGGAGAATTTAAAGGGGAACATTCCAACTATACGCTGAGTCTGCACATTGGTATGGCGTCTCATGATGATATTGTGTAGTTACCAATACTTCTGTTGTTGGACTGTAATTATATTGTTCTGGTACTTTAGGTAGCAGTCAACCCTGAACTTTCTCCCCTTGTTTTTTTGGGTTGATAGTTGTCTGACAGTTAATGTTTCATTGCGTCTGATGAGTAAGATGATCTTCTATCACTTTATAGTTCAATTTTTTTTATAAAAATCTTTCCATGTGGATTCCATTGCTACTACGTTTCTTTGAAACATGTTTGCTTAAAAGTTTAGAGTTAGTGCTATTTCCATGCGATTTCTAGATATAAAATAATTTGAATTTGATTGCCAGAAACATGAGTTTTTCTGTCATTCTTTGAATCACAGTAACGACTATTAGGAAAAATTTGTTAATACTTTGAGCAATCTATTAATTGAGTTGTAATAAGGTCTCGACATGCTATATATTTTTCTTGGAAACCTTTAATTAAGAAAAACATTTATAAAAGGTGAGTTTTGCATGAGACAAGTTCGACTTGAATTTGACCTTTTATAAGATCTAAATTTGTCGCAGTTAGCAATGCAGAAAACCTGATATCTTCTGTCATTTCTTTTGAATTTATAGTAATAACAACTTGGAAAATTCTGATAAAATTCTGAAGAATTTTTTTAATGAGCAGTAATAATGACTCCTTACTAAAAATCTTTCTTGAAAATCTATAATCTAAACAAGCATCTATTGCTTTTCCTACAAAACGATTTCGAGTCAGGGGCACTAACATTGCCTCCATGGCAAAATCTTTGTTTCTCATTCCTTCTCTGTCTGTGAATGCTTTTCTTAGATTATTTTCCTCCATAATCAACTTATGAGGTCTTTCTATCGGGCTATTCTTTGTAGATACTCGGAGGAAAAAAAGAAGAAACACAAGAAAGCTAAAGTGGATGAAAGTGTAGATTTCCCTCAGCATGAGAAAATAAAATTTGGAGAAGTTGTTGAAGCTCCACCGAAGCTAACATTTCCGAAGGTACCTCCTTTCTGCAGTTGGATTAATAAATGCGTAATTCTAGATTTGTGTTTGGCATTTGACGTGTTCTTGCTTCAGGTTTCTAATGCTTTTCGAGATGCTTCTCATGAAAGACTTCGCATACAAGCAGTTGAAGCTTACAGGAGTCGCAGAGGTTGGGCATCAAGACCTGGAGTACCTGTTCCATCCTTACCTGCAGCTCCACCTTCAAAAACAGCATAAATTACAAGTATTGGAAGGTGATTTAGGAATTAAAGATATCTTTGGGCCTCAAAGCCAAGATTGAATCTTTTCGACTCCTTGCTTTTAGCGAATCTTTGCTTGTGCTTATGTTGGCCTTTGTTTTGCTGGTTCCTCTAGCAACTCCTGATGTTATATCCAGGAACAATTTGCTGTGTTGAATCGCTGAGTTCTGAGCATGAAGAAAATGAAAAGAGAATATGCAATATAACGCCATCAAGAGACATCTTATGGGAATTTTCTTCAATACATGAGGGGCCAATTATGCTTTTGGAAGAGTTTCCTTAATGTCTTCCTTTCAGTAAGGTTCGCTCAAAATGTATGCACAGATTGTGAATTAGACCACTTATATGGCAAATGTGGTAAAACGAGTCCTCTCTATCATTGCCAGATAATTGTAGAATTTTCCAAATAAAATGTAATTTTCAAGTCCTCCCTATCATTTGCCACCACTCTCTTGCCTTTACAAATTACACTCCAGAATTGGGAGGTGGTGCTGAAAAAATAGAACTTCTTGTATTTGCTGTCCGTTGGATCTTAAATATCCGTGTCTTTATTAAAATTAAAATGAAAAGAAAAAATTGTAGGAGACTAAATCTGAAAAAAAAAAAAAAACCGTTGCTGCGCCATTTGTTTGTTTGCACCTCAAACTGCATTGGATAATTGCTCAAACCTCTTCGAGCTTGTGTTAGGGTCAGGACTCATGAGACTACTTATTTATTTGTTTCTATTTGTTGAGCATTAAATGTTCGTTTTGATTCTCGTAAACACTCTTTAATCTATTTATTTTTTCAAACAACGAAAACGTGTATATGGCAAATTTATTATACGAGATGTAGAATGGTAAAATCATATAAAATATTCTTTCTAGATTTCGTAACATTAACTCAACACCCAGAAACCTGCCTTTCTCTATCATCTTTGGACAAAATTTCTAGTATTATATACTGAAGGAACTTGCTCCCCTAGTGGCAGGAGAAGCAAATCTAGTCCATGATCTATTACTGCAATCGATTTCGAACCAGAACAGCAGTGGCTAGTGCCATTAACTGGGAAGAAAAGAAGAACCAGGGTCGTGCCAAAAGGCCCAAAACAGAGGCATGATTATGAAATGACCAGTAGAGGAAGAGAACAGCAGATGGTAAAGGTAATTTAACTGGGAAACTGTGGTTTACTGCTACAAAGTACAAACACAACTGCAACTGCTACAACAACAGTATCAGAGAGCGCGAAGGGACCTCCATCAAGCCTTGAGCTAAGCTGCTAATATCAATTCCTTGAGAAAGCCCGGAGATGGAGGCCACCGTTAACATGAAGAGTGAACATGGTCCTGTATCTCACTTCCTTCTCCTCCTCCAACTGAAACCTGAAGTAGCGCAAAAGAACCATGGCGATTATCTTCATCTGTCGATACGCGAACTCCTTGCCCAGACAGATTCGAGGGCCGGCCTGCAAACGATGGGGTTAACAGTCGTCAATTTTAATAGTCTTTGTTCATCATGCGGCATGAACTAAATCTCTAGTTGAAGTGGAAGTGAGAGACGTGAGCTTATTACATGGAAAGCCACAAATTTGAATGGAGATTCAGGCCGGAAAATCCCCTTCTCCAGCCATCTCTCCGGTCGAAATTCCTCTGCGTCCTCGCCCCATATGTTTCTCATCCTCCCCATCGCGTAACCCATGTAATTGATACCGTCTCCCTTGTTCAATTTAAACCCGTCAGGGAGCACATCGTCCACCTCTGCGCACTTCCCGTCCTGTAACATTTCCTTGTTAATCAGTCGTTAGAAGAAGATATGCTAGACGAAGATGAAGATGAGATAGGAAGTATGTAATACTATAGGAACGGCAGGGTAGAGTCTTAAGGTCTCTGTTAGAGCTGTGTGGAGATAATGCATATTGTCCAGTACTCCATCGTTTAATTCTGACACGAAATCGTTCATGTTTCTGTGGCTTTCATGGCTGATCTCTTGATCACTGACTTGTTGAAAGAGCTTCTCCTGGATCAAAGGGTGCTTGCAGAGCATGTAAAAGAACCAGGACAGGGTGTTTGCAGTGGTGTCCTTCCCGGCAATTATGAAGCTTCAAGATTATGTCTCTGAGGTATCGGTCTGTCATGTTTTCTGGATCTCTCTGGCTCTCTGCAAGGAACCTTGAAAGGATATCATCCTTCACGCCCTGTGAAAGAACATAAAAAAATGACGGCAGTTCATGAAAAATCTATACGATGTCTTTTTAAATCATCGGCATGTCACATAACTGGTTTTCATAATGCACTTACAAAATCGCTTTGATTATGGAGTCTCTCCCTTTTTGTTCGGATGAGGCCATAGACGAAATCATCAATCAACTCGATATTTTTCCGAAGCCTGGCTTCTGAACCCACTTTCAGCAACCTCTTGATCTTCCAGAGAAAATCTGCATATCGCCAGTAGACCAAAGCATTGGATTCATCGAACGCTCTGATGAATGCACTCCCTTCTTCGTTCGATCCCTCCAAGCAATTCATGCCCACTCCAAAACCCACTTCGAATATCGAATCCAGAGCGCACTTCATCAGCAAGTCCTGATCACCCAAACGATACAATCAATCAAATTAGAATCCAGAGCTGAATGAATATCGCCATGAAAGCGGGCGGGTGTGTGAGAAATTAAGTACTCACTTGAATATCAAATCCGGTCATTTCTTCAGAAAATTTGCCAACGATACGAGCAAGTTTGATCGAGTTTTTCCGGAAGATGCCGCAGCTGAAGTCTCTGAGGACCCTGGTGGAGAACTCATAGCTGGCGAGCTTCCTCTGTTTTCGCCACTTATCGCCATCAACTGCAAATATGCCATCCCCGAAGAGGTCGCTGACGATGGTGTAGGTGTACTGACCCTTGGAGTAATTCTCGAAATTGGTCTTCAGTATATACTCCACATTCCGGGGGTCGACCGTGTAGAGCTCGCTGTGGTTGAGGTCGAGGAGCCGGAAAGTCCCGTGCCGGCGACTGAAATCGGTGAGGTAATCGAACAGATTGTCGAAGTGGAGCAGTTGATGGAATACAGTCGCCACCGGAGGTGAGTAACGTGGGTCGGACGTCGACTTCCCTGTGAAGATGCGGACCAGGAAGATGAAGAAGCTTATCAGGAGAAGAAATGCCGGAATCCCTGTAGCAATCAGGACTGTGAAATAGAAATCCATTCCTAACTCGGGTGGATTGTTTCGAGAATCTGCAGAAGAGAAGTGTACTCGCAGGAAGAAGAAGAACAAGAAGAATTACTGGAAAGATGTTGCTTCCTAAATGCTAATAATGTATTGGTGTATAACTGAATAAATGGCTCAATCCGAAGGTAACCATCATTAGACAGCAATAAAATTTCAAATGGAAGACGTTTGCTCGACAGAGACTCCATCGGATTTATCGTCCATGGCATACACAATGTTCAAAGCAAGGAGCCACAAATGAGCATTTTATTATACAAGGACAACTGCAACTACATTATCTTATTCTTCGTGGTGTTCTGTGTTTGAGGATGACAATGGAGCTGCTAATGAGACGCTGCCTGCCGGTAACAATTCGTCTGCAGTCTTTAGAGTTTCAGCTTAGCCTAGCGAATGCCCGGAGTTGGAGGCCGCCGTCGATATGAAGGGTGAACATTGTTTTGTATTTTAGTTCTTGGCTCTCATCAATCAACTGAAACCTGAAGAAGCGGAGAAGGGTCATTGCAATTATCTTCATTTGCCGATAAGCAAACTCCTTTCCTAAACAGATTCGGGGACCTGCCTGCAATGGAATAAAAAAGAAAGATGAAATCAATGTGAAAGGACAAACAGAAAAAATAAAAAGAAAAAGAAAAAAAACTGGTTCATCTGTGTTTCTGTGTCATCTCAACAGCTATGACGATTCATATATTTCAGATTGCTGCTAAACAAGGAAACTACTAACATGAAATGCAACAAATTTGAATGGCGACTCGGGTTGGAAGACCCCATCTTCAATCCATCTCTCTGGCCTGAACTCCTCTGCATCTTCTCCCCATATGGATTTCATTCTTCCCATGCCATAAGCAAAATAGCTGACTCCATCACCTTTCTTCACCTTAAACCCATCTGGAAGCACATCATCTACTCGTGCACATTTTCTATCCTGAGAAGATTAGCACCACAAGAACGGGTGAGCCATAAATAACCATATATGATTTCCGATCAATTAAATTCAAGGTGGCATTCAACAGATGTATGGAAGAGATGTATTAATAGAAATAAGAGAGACAGACGATCGGAACAGCAGGGTACAGCCTCAATGTCTCAGTCAGTGCAGCATGGAGATAGTGCATCTTGTCTAGTGATTCATCTGTTAACTCCCCAACAAAATCATTCAAGTCCCCTTGAGCTTTTATAACATCGTTGATCTGCTGGGTGATCTTCTCTTGTATTGTAGGATGTCTGCAAAGCAAGTAAAAGAACCAGGAAAGGGTACCGGCCGTGGTGTCTTTCCCAGCAATGATGAAATTCAAGATGATGTCCCTCAGATACTGGTCATTCATCCCCTCTGGGTCCTTGTCACTTTCCAAAAGAAACATCGCGAGTATGTCTCCCTTACCACTCTGCAGATCAATCGGAAGACAGAGCTCATCTGGGCATGAATATCTAGTAGCAAAGGGAAACGGGAAAGGGATGAGGCAATGTACTTACAAACTCGTCCTTACAATCAGATAGCATCTGCCTCTTATTTCGTATCAGGCCATACAAGAAAGCGTCAATCAATTCGGTATTTCTCTTGAGTCTAGCCTCAGATCCCACGTTTAGTAGCTTTTTGATCTTCCAGAGGACATCGGGATAACGCCAGTAGACCAAACCGTTCGCTTCGTCGAATGCCTTGCAGAACGTCATCCCAGATTCGCTTGAACCGTCCAAGCAATTCAACTTTGCCCCAAATCCAACTTCGAATATTGAATCCAGAGCGCATTTCATCGATAATTCCTGAAGCAGAAACGTTTGTTTGTCGTAAAAAAAAACAGAGAACTGAGAAAAACTATTAGATGGTTAATTAGCAGGTTGGACAGAGTAGTCACCTGGGCATCAAAAGCCGTCTTCCCTTCTGCAAAATTCTTTATAATGCGCGCAAGTTTGACGGCGTTTCTTCGAAAAACGACGCAGCTGAATTCCCTCAAAACCCCGGGGGAGAACCCGGAACTGGCGAGCTTCCTCTGTCGGCGCCACTTCTCACCGTCGACAGCGAAGATGCCATCACCAAAGAGGTCCCGGACGATTTCGTAATGATACGAACCCTTGGGGTAATTATCGAAATTCGTTCTCAGGATGTGCTCGACGTTCCGAGGGTCGACTGTGTAGAGCTCGCTCTGAAACGGGGCGAGGATTCGATAAGTGGGATGCTGTCGACTGAGACCGGCGAGATAATCGAATAGCTTCTGGAAGTAGACAAGCTGATGGAAAACAGTGCCCTTGACAGGGTGATAGGAAGGGTCACCGATCGATTTCCCCGATAGAGTGAAAATCAAGATGGTAGAGAAGCAGATTGAGAGAAGAATAACCAAAGAGGCGGCACCTACGAAAAACTGGGACAGCAAATCCATCTTCAGAATAACTTATTCGAGGAGACGCACAGCTCGCTGTAGAGCACAGCAGTGAACAGGTAGATGTGCGAAAAGAACCATCGTCTTTTCAATGGCTCTCTCGTCTCGTTACCGTCCTCGAAAAGTTACCCTCGTCCTCTCTCGTCAATGGCTCTCTCGTCTCGTTACCGTCCTCGTCCTCTCTCGTCTCGTTACCGTCCTCGTCCTCTCTCGTCTCGTTACCGTCCTCGTCCTCTCTCGTCTCGTTACCGTCCTCGTCCTCTCTCGTCTCTCTTTCCTCTTTCGTTTTTACTAACAATAAATTGGACTTTATCTCTTTTGGGAGTGCAAACAAAGTCCCAATCTCTTTTTATAAAAATAAATTCGACTTCATTTCTTTTGAGAGTGCAAACAAAGTCCCAATCTCTTTCTATAAAAATAAATTCGAATAATAAATAATTAGAAAATAATAAAAATTTTAAAAAATTTTAATTAGAAAAAATATTCTAGAAATAAATCAAACGAAGGCATATCGATTAAAACGGGTAGGGTTCTGTGGGCTGATAAATTTTACCACATTACTATTATTTAGAGGGTAATTAATTAGGTAACGCAATTTCCAAATAGCTATTGTCGTTTCCCGCAAAACAGCATACAGGGGAACAGACTATCGGAAATAAATATTTAATGTCTGCATTCATCGATGCAACGATTGGAAAACGATCAGGTTAATTTATACGTTTTCAGCTACAAGTTGTCCTTGAAATTTAGAAATGAACAAATCTAGAATGAACAAATTTAGAAATGAACAGGGGGTAATAATATTGTAGATGTGGTATTCCTGGCATCTAAATTAACCGTTCTCCATTAACGCGTCAAGAGAATCAGTATGAAAGCCGAGTGACTTCAACTGGAAACTGACGGAATGCAATACATTCTCAATTTCACTCATCACAACTTGAAAATGCAATGACCCCTGCACAGAGAATTCATGCACAACCCCATCGATTTCAATCATACTACATCCAGGGAATATCTTTTTGATCCCCCGCTCCACCATAAGAGCCCTTACTCTCTTCACATCAACATGTCGGCAAGCTTTCGCATATAAATCGGCTAATGCAACATAAAAGACATGGTTGTGAGGTTCCAAATTGATTAAATAGAGAGCTACCTTTTCTCCCAGCTCGACATTCCCATGCATCCTGCAGCCCCCTAGCAAAGCCCCCCAGACGTATGCATCTGGCTCGACTTCCATGCCTCTTATAAGTTCTTCGGCAGAACTGAAGAGTCCGGCACGGGCGAGTAAGTCGACCACGCAGGCATAATGCTCGCTTGAGGTGTAACGGAGAACTCTTCTTTCATCAAGTTAAAAAACCTCCAACCTTGCATAACGAGGCCTGCATGAGCACAAGCCCTTAAAACTGGCACAAATGTCACTGGGTTCGGCTTTATACCACACATAACCATTTCTTCAAAGAGTTCGATAGCCTCTCTGGCGAGTCCGTGATCAGAGAAAACATTGATCATTGCTGTCCACGCTAATACGTCTTTCTTGGGCATTTCGTTGAACGCTTCAATGGCCTGATTAGCACTACCACATTTCCCATACATATCCACTAAAGCAGTCCCAATCACCACATCAAATTCTAACCCCCGCCGTTTCAAGTAACGATGAACCCACTTCCCGTGATCTAACGCACCAAGAGTGGCGCAAGCAGAAAGCAGACTAGTTAGAGTAATCCCGTCCGGCGAAACTTCAGTATCGCTTGTAATCTGCATTTCCTGGAAAAGCTCCAACGCTTCCTTGGGACGACCCCCTCGAACAAACCCAGTTATAATCGAGTTCCATGTGATTACGTTCTTCCCTTTCATCATCCTAAACAGGGCCAAAGCCAAATCAAACGCCCCACACCGCAAACAGCCAATTAAAACGGTATTCCAAGACACAACATCTTTCTCAGTCATTTCGTCGAACACCCTCAACGCAGAACCCAAAACCCGGGACTCGGCATACAAGCTAATCACAACATTCTGTACATAAACATCGTTACAGAATCCAAGCTTCAGGACGTGACAATGCACGCCCTGGCCGGCGAAGAGGTCGATCAAACGAGCGCAGGCTTTAAGAAGAAAAGGGAACGTGAGGTGGTCGGGACGGATGCCCCCGAGGAGCATCTGCTTGTAGAGGGAGAGACATTTGTGGGAAGTACGGCAGTCGGCGCTGTGAGCCCGGATGATGCAGTTATAGACGAAGAGGTTAGGATTGTGAATTTGCTGGAAGATGGCCGAGGCGTATGAGACGGCGGCGACGGCGGCGGTGGCGCAGGCGAAGAGGAGGCGACCGAGGAGAGTTGTGGGGTCGGGTGGGTCTGCGGAGGTGATGATCTGCGCGTGGATCTGTTTGAGTTGTTTGATGGATTTGGAATCCTGAATCAGAGAAGAAAAGAGTGAGTGGGACCCTTTCAAAACGAATCGAGAGCGCCGCATCAACCTCTTTGAAGCTATCTAAGATTTCGTAATTCCAAGAACTCACTCTTTTCAAAGATATTATAAGACGGAACTTTTACGAGAACAGTTAAGTTATAAAATAAATTTATAATGTATTTTATTAAAGACATTAATATGCCAATAATTCGTAAGCGTCTTAAATAATATTTGGTTATGATAATCGGGTATAATTCTCCGATTACGGACAAGTTCGGTACCCCTAACTATGGCGAGGAGACTGGTTAGAAATATTACTCGGGACATTCGCATTCACACCCTGTTTGAGACCGAACTCAGAATGAAATCCGCAATGGTATGTCTCGAGAGTTGCTTGAGAGAGTGAAGTGTGTCAATTATCAGTTTTTTTTAGCATTTGGATTCCCTTATAAGATCGAAATTCATTGCAGGAATGAGCTCGTTCAAGGCAGTGGTCGATTCTCTTTCTGGTTTCTTCTCCAGTTTAGGCTCTGGTGATGATCCTTCGCCGACGTCCGTCTCTGCCACCGATTCGTCGCATCAGACGATGGAAGGAATAGTAGGGCCAGGCGTGTCCAATGAAAGGATCGCAAGCAAGTTAAAGGGTTACTTCGAATTGGCAACGGAACAGATCGACAAAGCTGTTCGTGCCGAAGAATGGGGTCTGACGGAAGATGCAATCACCTACTACAGGAACGCAGAGCGTATTCTGGTCGAAGCCAAGGCAACTAGAGTTTCAACCCTTGTCCATCCTGGGTACGAAGTCGTTCACTTTCTATAGAGTTGTTAATCTCCACTAGAGAATTACTACCGATGGTATATAAGAATATGTAAGTTTGTGTTGGCAATACAGCAGCAGAAGGTTACCATCGCAATACAGTTGAAGTTGGTTATAGAAATGTAAATCCACAAACTGAAAGTCAGTCGAGTCGCCACAAATTGAATCCTTCCCATAAGGCTTTCGAACCACGCAACCCTGTTTAAAATCTCCAGCTGCATGTTGGGATCAGAACTTAATTTTGCAACTGCAGCGGGCAATGTATGATTAAGCTGCTGAACATGAGTAATAGATATTAGTCCAATTATCGTAGGAGCCAGAAATTTACTAGTGGGATATCTCTTGCTTACTCTTCTCCCTGCATGCATTCATCTCAAGAAAATAATTATAATTTTCATCCAGTCATGTTGCTGTATTGGACCTCTTTGTCTTGATGCAATTGCCAAAGACATGCGGTATCTCTAAAAAGGAGTTGAAACTAGCAACTGTACACCTTGCAAGAGATAAGTTATCCTTGTCCTTTTTTAATATCATGTATCCGACAACCCATTTTCTCCTCCACATATTCCAGTGAAATTAGTCAGGAGCTTGGTCTCATGTAGTGCATTCTTTAGCTAGCTTTTAGTTTGCCCTGGTCTATTGCTGAAGGTTTTCCATGTATTAGGACTTCATGCTTGTGCTTGCAACAGTGCACTTTTCTAGCTCTCTCCTTTAAGCTAGTGAGAAGGCTGGGTTCACCACAGACATTGTGTGTCATTTTTCTGTTTGACTGAGGTCGACAGTTTTGAGGTCTGGTTCTTTGCCGATTCAGTGCTTCTCAGTAAGACATCCTTATAGTAAGAGTGAGTAGCCTAGTCAGTTCCCCAGCATCAATTGGCAGAGTCTCTGGTAACACTTTCAGCATTGAATTCATCTTCGCTTTGATTTTAGTGAGCTTGTTTCCAAATATTCCTGTTTTTTGCTGACATTTAGGAACTTTGGTAACTTAACTGATCCAACTGTGATAGGGCCTCTCTGCAATTCGGCATGCATATGAGCCTTTCTCCTTGTAGATTCGACACGGAATCTGTTATTGGCCACCACGACTGGGTGTCCAGTTGGGGCTCTCTTGTTGCTCTTACAATTGCCTTTGGTACTTCCCGATTCTGTTCACTGTAATTTGGATAAAGGATTTCTGAGTCCTGTATTGCTAGCTTTGCTGCCAACATAGTCCCCAGAGTGATGATATCCAGATATGAATATATGGATCCTTCAATTATATAGGAGGCCTTGGCTGTTTTCCCATGGCATGCCAGTACTCACCCCTGATGTCCTGTACGCTCTCCTGTCGTTTCGCCATTCCTCTGCCTTTGAAAAGTCCAATCCTTCATCGAACATAGCATTTTATGTAGTGTGCTTCAACAAACAGGATTTTAACTGTTCATCAACTTCTTCATTGTTGGGCAGCTATCCATGATATTTGATGTAAATCTTGTTTGCTTTATTATGTATCTGAGGACTATATGTTTACGCAACACCCTTTACTTATACTATTTGGAGTGTGCTGTTGCAAGTTTGGCTATCAATTCTGTCCCTCCCTCCCTCCCTCCCTTGTGCAAAGTTTTAATCTTTCCTTTGTGTCAGTGAGATTCAAGTCTCTAGGGTTCACACACACCGAGAGACAGAATTTATTCACAAGCAGCATAGTGGGAGAAGTTCCCCTCACACACTATTTTATTACAATGGGAGAGTCACATTTCTACAATTACAAGTTTACACTCATGGGGTGCCAGCTGTACTAGACTAGAATGATAGAAACAATAATAATAATAAAGAAAAACAACAGTACTGTAACTGTTGTAACAGTTGTTAAAACAGCTTCTCTAACACCTCCCTCTCTCCCTCTCTTCCTCCTTCCCTCCCCTCTTCCTCCTTCCCTCCCTCCCTCCCTTCCTCTCTCCCTCTCTTCCTCTCTTCCTCCTCCCTCCCTCCCTCCCTCCCTCTCCCCTTCTTTCACTTTAATCTTCTACTAAAAGTTTCCTCTCAGAGTTTGTCTCAGCAAGGAGAATTTTATTGCTAGTTGGTTTCTGTCCTACTAACTGGATGTTGTTGAAAGAAATAACTTTTAGAAATATGTAAATTAAAATCGTTTAGTGGGTGGGGTGGTGGAGCATATGATTACTTATAAGCAGCACTAGATTCTTGAGTTCCCCATCTTTCAGGCCCATATGAGCGAGGTTTTTTGTTGATATTTGCTAGATATTGTTGCTTTTACTGACCTGGTGGGGTGGTTGGTTGGTGGACTCCTTCAAAGGGGTGGCTAAAATTTAACTATTCTGGCATTTTAAGTGGTGTGCCAGAGCCGGCTGGTGGTGAGGGGGGTTTTTAATGATCCTTAGGACTTGCATGTCTTTTTGGGCTAGTTGCAAAAACTATCCTTTAGTGATTCAGAGTGATTCATCTCTGCTTCCTAGCTCGTTCTCTACAGTTTCATCTTCTCCTTGGAGATTTAGGTTTTGTTGTGGGTCTAGACCTTTTACAATGGCCTTTAGTTGTCATAGGCTCATAGGGTTCAGGTTGTGATTGGTACTGCTCTAGATTCAGTATATTTCAACCTGGTTTACTTTGAAATGATTCTTATCCTTTTGATTCGTGCGGGTTTTTTTTTCTTGTTTTTCAAGGAGCATTTGTATTTTATTAGTTGCATAATTTTTAATTTTATTTTCTAGCTAATCTACTTAACTAGTCCAGTGTATGTAGCTTGTATCTCCCTTGTTTAGTAAAAAAATATCTTGTTACTCTTCAAAGAAAAGCAGTCATTTTACTATAAAGGGATCTTGGCCCCTGACACCTGTCATTCACTTTCCTTATTAGATTGGTTTAGATATTATGGTTTACTAATTAATACTGGGAAACTAATCACTATCATTATAGAATAATAACATTCGTGTTAGTTATTGAGTTTATGTACTAATCGTTCATAATCTGATATCTGATTTACCAATAAAATTCATCTGTTTTGTTTTTCCATTTCTTTTTCTTTCTTCTGCAGTGAAAAAGAGAAAGTTAAATCTTATCATGAAAAGATAATGAAATGGCATCGGCATGTTTTGGAGAGACTGAGTGTCTTGACTCACCGAACAGGTTTGAAAAACACAAAAATAAGTTTGTTACTCCATTTTTTTCCCTTTTTTTGCTTTATTTTGTGTTTCTCTTTTCTTTCTTCTGATGTGTTGCAAACTTTTGTCTCTCAGTTGGTACATCTATAAACAAGGTATGGATTCCTCTATCTTGATACTATGTGTGAATAGTTACAGTTATTTGTTTTTCAATTCTTTGTTTTCGTTATAAGATAATTGAAGCGGTCACTTGCAACCTTCTTGGATTCAACTTTTGGAGCTAAAAGTTTAACGTAATTTTTTTTTATTTTGATGATAATTTGGATATTTTACTTCCATTATCTTAGGCAGTTTGTTTATATTACTTGTGCGCACTTATTCACAAGGTCACGTCCTGTTGTGCTGCATATGTACTTGTTGAGATTACTGAATGCGTCACATGATACTTCTGAAGAAAAGAACCATAATTTAAGTGGTTAACTTCTCCTTTTTTTCTCAATTTTTGTAGGTGACCTTCACCCATTACATTGAAAATCATATACATCTATGGCTCCAACTTCCTCAAAAAAAGAAAAAAAAAAAAAAAATATATATATATATATATATGTGTGTGTGTGTGTGTGTGTGTGTGTGTGTGTGTGTGTGTGTGTGTGTCAAGATGTTTCACTAACACCTACAAATTATTTAGCTGTTTTCGCTAACATCAGGAACAGGGCTAAGATGATAAAATAACCCATTCTTGAACATCTTCTTGTTTCCACTTCTTGTTCAGTAGTTTACCTGATGTTTTGCTCAAGATTATAAGTTTTATTATTATTTGCTGCTTGTCTTTTAATGCTGTGGCAACTGTTGTCCTCTCTCGCTCTCTCAAAACCTCTTCTTCCCTTGATAAAGAAAATTTGATGTGTACAAGTTTATGCAGAAAATCTTAAACCATCAAGAAGCTGGAGTAAGTCCAGCTTCTGCTTCAGTGGTTCCAACTAGGCTGTCAGCCAAAGCTCTTAACTCCAAGGCAAACAGTTCTACTGCAAAGAGTCCAAAAGTGTCCGGAAATTCAAAAGTGATTAAAGGAACCGGTGACGGGTATGATGCTAAATTGGTGGACATGATAAACACAGTAATTGTGGATCGAAGTCCCTCTGTTAAGTGGGAAGATGTTGGTGAGACATCTAGCTTAGGTGTAACTACTATATTCTTGTGACAGTCATGTGACATCAATTATGTAACATGCAGCTGGCCTTGACAAGGCAAAGCAAGCCCTGTTGGAAATGGTTATACTGCCAACAAAAAGGAGAGACTTATTTACTGGTCTCAGAAAGCCCGCCAAAGGCAATTTCTTTCCCTATCTTGTGTTTAACAATATTTTTACTGGTTTATTCAGTCTGCATATCAGCTTCTTTTTCTTTGGTCAATTATTTCCCTAGCATGTAAAATTAAGCTTATAGCATTTGTCTGCTCTTAACCAGGTTTACTTCTCTTTGGTCCACCTGGAAACGGGAAGACCATGCTCGCAAAAGCTGTTGCTTCAGAGTCAGAGGCAACTTTTTTTAATGTTTCTGCTTCGTCTCTGACCTCAAAATGGGTATCTAACCACCAGAAATTTCTTTTATTTTCCATGCTTCTAATTTTCAGCACTATTGAGATCCCACCAGTAACCTTGATATTTCTTTTGCTTGGCTGAAACAGGTTGGAGAAGCTGAAAAGCTTGTAAAAACACTATTTATGGTTGCTATTTCCAGGCAGCCATCTGTAATCTTCATTGATGAAGTTCGTTACTTGCTCTGTGTCCATTTTTTTCTTTTTTGTTGGTTTCTGCATGATCTTCTGTTTAATTAGTTTCTGAAAGTTGATAGTGTATTATTTGACATGGGCTTTATATACTCGTACATTACAGATTGATAGTCTCTTGTCGACAAGGTTAAATAATGAGAATGATGCAAGCAGGAGGTTAAAATCGGAGTTCCTTATCCAATTTGATGGAGTTACATCTAATGCCGATGATCTGGTAATTGTTATTGGTAAGTTGAATTTTGTGTTTCTTTTCATTCTTGATTCTGCTTCTAATGCATGAAGTGTACCACTTAGCAGTATACTTTGCGATTCAGGTTTGCTCGGTAAAGTGAAACATCTAACCCAGTTATCTGCAATGACATTTAGATGATCAAAAGGATGCACTAGCCATTTTCTGCAAATAATTTGTCATAAAAACTTGTGGATAAATTGAATTAGAATTTTCTCTTTGTTGAAGAAGCCACACAAAAAAGGAGTCTAAGGTGACTCTCATCCAAGTGCATCTGACAAGATTGAAAGAGATTTGGTGAGCGTTATATGAAAATCAAGTTATCAGAAGAACATGCTCAAGTCACAAATCTGGAATTTTAATTCTTCTTCCTAGTTGAATTTCTGTGTCAACTGGCCTTGGCCTTGTAACACTTCTATGTAACACTACTGTAACACTAGTTTTATTACTATTAATAAAGAGTTTTATCCTTTCAAAAAAAAAAATTCTGTGTCAACAAAGTAGACTAGAATGGGACAAGGTTAGACCAAGTATGATTTCAAGTGTATGTCTATAAAAAATCCACAATGTAAGAGAGTTAAATCACTCCTCTTTTGACCTAATACACTTTTCTCACTCGTGCTTTCAATCCTTCTCTTCTTCTCCTCTCTCACTAAGTGTACTCATGAAGAAGTAAGACTTGGCAATATTTTAAACAGGTGTAACCTGGTGTAGAAACTTGACTTATTTCACATTTAGATATTGGTTTTGAAATGCCTAAGATATTGGAAAACATGTTAATGCAGGAGCAACAAACAAGCCACAAGAGTTGGATGATGCGGTTCTTCGAAGATTGGTTAGTGTTCTCTTGCTGAAATACTCATGTCATATGCATAAATAAAGTTAAGCTCCTTCTTTTGTTATTCTAGATACAGAATTATTTAATACTTTATTATTCCCTGTGTTGTGGGGAGCAAGCGTAGTTATATTAGTTATTGTGTGAGTTATGCCACCATTAGTTTATTTATGGTGTGACTTGTTAACATTTTATATAATGTACTGTGGATGTCATACTTCTAGTAGTTTTGCCTGTGGTGTGACTTACTGCCATACTCTGCTGAGTGAGATGACATAACCCTTAATTTCCTTAAAGCAGCAAACCTGTAGTCCCATTTATAGAGAGATTTTTATGGGTGTTCACTGATATGGAATGCACTTATTTCTGTCTAACATTTTCTGAGGCAAAACCAGGTGAAGAGAATATATATTCCTCTTCCGGATGAAACTGTTAGGAGACTTCTCCTCAAAAACAAACTGAAGGGTCAAGCATTCTCATTACCTGGTAAGAGAGCTCTGTCCAGAGTTGAACTTGCTTCGGTAGATTTTTGGTTTGTTAACATCTAGTTGTTTGCCTGTTTTCTATAATTTGTCATTTGGTTGTTTTGCTATATGAAGAGGCTTGTGGCTTTCTGGCAGTCACTATTTTATAAATATTTTTTATCAATTGGAAGCAGTAACTTGGAGCGGCTTGTACCTGAAATTTATCTCCTTCCTACATCCTTTTATTGGGTAAGTTTTCTAATAATTATGTCTCATTTCTTCAAGCAGATCGCGATTTGGAAAGACTGGTGAAGGATACACAAGGTAAAAATTATTTTTCCCCTCATGCTGTAATAATTTATCTTGATTTAGCAACTTAACTGTCTTTGAATTTGTTAGGTTACTCTGGGAGTGATCTGCAAGCATTATGTGAAGAAGCTGCGATGATGCCAATAAGGGAGCTCGGTCCAAACATTCTTACTGTTAGAGCAAATCAAGTAAGATTAACCTATTACGTAATTATCTGCTTATGACTGCTGAGTTCTTCAAAATCTAAATCCCCTGATACTTGTGGATCAAATTGTGCGTGAAATTCTCCAAAATCAGTTTCTAGTTCAAAAAAAGTTAAAAGAGTTTGATTTTGTCTTTCTGATCAGCTACGACCACTAAGGTATGATGACTTCCGAAATGCAATGTCTGTCATCAGACCGAGCATTATGAAATCCAAATGGGAAGAGCTCGAACAGTGGAATAAGGAATACGGGTCTAACTGAAGGACTATTATATACAGATTTGATACCTCGTCCATAGTATTAAGCAAAGGCATGTTGTTTATTGAGAGGCCTGAAATGGTTGGAGGATCTGTCACTAACTCATGTTTTATTTATGGTGGTCTCAAGTAGAAGATCAGTTAGTCCAAGCATCTGGTGAAGACTTCATCACACTCACAAAAGTCAAATACTGTGATGTTAACGCTGAAGATCTCTTGACGATGACACCACCGATACCAGGAATTGATACCCAGGGATTACAGCACTTGGGTATACACCAAAGATCTTTTCAGGCAACAATTAGGTAGCTCCCCCCGTGTTTCTTTCGTATGTAAATGACACGGATAAAAGGAGGATGTTAAACCTCCCTTTCTTCTACATTCCCAATATCCTTGATATCAAATTGTAAAGCATTTATAGAATAAATTCACATCATAGTTGGGTTATTTACTCGTTGTACAGAAACAGAAATCCTTGGACATGTTTTAGGTCAGTGTATTATTCGGACGGGGAGGTGAATAAAATCTCAGCGCTGCAATCTCCGAGCTCCTATATGATTCATGAATTGGTTATCCTTAA